>CP124716.1:82195000-83395000 GCA_031232105.1 Capsicum rhomboideum
AAAAGGGAGAAAACATTTTGGTGAAAACGTTTTGCCTCAACTGCGGGCCTGGTGGCCTTTTCTTTTGGCTCATTTACATACATAAAAGTGCATCTGACAATCTTAAATTGCAAAATATGGCCAATTTTTTAAGCTTTTACACAAAATGGCTCAATGTCTACAGGAAAAAACAGTTACTTTACATCTTTAGCCAAATTATTGCTCTCTCTCACTCTCTCTCTTCTCTCTCTCTCTCTCTCTCTCTCTCTCACACACACACACACACACACACACACCCCTCCAATCTTCATCTTCATTGTTAAGGTATTCTTGAAATGTACGAAAAGCTTCCGATAAGCTTTGGATTCGCACAATTGGGTAATCTCTTCCGATAGTATTTTGGATTCGCACAGTTTGAAAACTGACCTTGGATGTTCATTACAATATTATAGTTGTAGCACGAAATTTTATTTCAATTCGTGAAATTCATTACAATTGGTGAAACCTGTTCGTTATTGCTACAATTGATTTATTTATTACAATTCGTGAAATATTTCATAGTTGTTCATTATTGCTACAACTAATGAACATCTAAGGGAATACATGTCTATAAAATTCGTACCCCAAGCATATAGTAAATTTACATTATAATTTCACAAATATAGCATGAAGTTTTTTAGATGTTCAACCATTATTGAAGCTCCAAGCTTCAATATTTGAAAATCAAATTTTTGTAAATAAGCTCCATTTCTAGTGGGTATGATTGCAAAAGATTGATTATGTATTGAGAAGCGCAAATGTGAAATTTTGGATGATTTGGTGTAGTTTTGAGGTGTTTTTGGATGAATTTGGTGATTGAATTCGAGGAAGAAGATGAAGTCTATTTTCTTGTATAACAGTATATACATTTGTATACTGTGTTGTATATACATTACAATTTTTTTTTATTTATGTGATTTTCTTCTTCTTCTTTGTTTTTTTCTTATGGTAATTTTAGTTTTGAAATTGATGTGTAATGGATTTGAAATTTAATTGATTTAAAAACTCCATTGTAGAGTTGAAGCTTTAAGTTTGACCTAGGTCCGAATTTTGAGTTTGAAAGTCAAACTCGCATATGAAATTGGAGATTAATTTTGAAATAAGTGTTGCTGGGTTTGTTTTAGAGACATTATTTGGTGTTGTTTCAATTGATCAGAAATATTAATAGGAGCTCAAAACTTAAAATTTAAAGTGATTTAGAGGATATTTGAGTTAAATTTCAGTAAATACTCAAGGAAGAAGAAGAATGAGTAAAGTTCCATTGATTTCGTAGTAAGCTGCTTCGAATGAGTATTGCTACAAATGAACGGGTACGTATTGAGGAAATTAAATCTGAAGTTTTGGACAATTTTTTTTTGACAATAAAAGGTGAACTATTACCATACCAACAAATGAACAAAGAAATACACCTAAAGAGCATCTATAACCATGGTTACCTACACACAGGTACCAAGTTAGTAGACCTCAAACAAGCCTCTAATTACATAATCTCTGTATAAACAAACTACGTTTTTTACTCCTTCTTAGTCCCTTTATTGCCTCAAGTCTCTCCCTAATTACATATTGCACCTGTTGAGTAACCAAATTACTATTAACAGTTGTTTGCTTGAAAATCTTTTGGTTCCTGGCAGCCATATGTTGCATATCACATCTTGATAAGCAGCAACAAGAATGTCCTTCCTGCAGTTGTTCCATTGCTTGTGTTTAAACCATGTGAGCATTTCTTTCACCCCTTTGCTAGGACAAACTATCCCTAGCCAGTATTGAATGTTACACCAGACCTCCATACTCCAAGAATATGCAATGAAAAGATGGTTTGCAGTTTCCAGTGCTGAACTACTGCATAAGCTACAATCAATATCACCAACCCCTAATCCCATCTTATGGACTCTCTCTTTTGTCAGTAGCCTCCCCAAGCTAGCAAGCCAGCTTATAAATCTATGCTTGGGAACCGATACTCTATTCCAAAGCAACCCAGCAATCTCCATCTTTGGCATATCTTCAATCAGTTTCAAGTACCCCATTGCTATAGAGTACCTGCCATTCCCAGTTAAGCAATAATGCCCATTACAATACCAATCTTACATCCTTAACTTTTGCTTGTGTAACATTCTCCAATATCAGTTGCAATCTCCAGGAGATTTACAAGTCCAAAAATCAGTGTTACTTTGCATAGACAACTCATTCACCCATTTGACCGACAATATATCTTTCTTTTCCATCAATAACCAAATATGTTTACCAATTGATGTTACATTCCAGTTTTTACAACTTTTGATACTTAAACCTTCCTATTTCTTTGGTCTACATAAATGCTCCTAAGCCACAAGAGCAGTCTTCTTTTTAATTTCAGTGCTATCCCAAAGATAGTCCCTATACCTCCTATTTACTTCCTTAACGACACTCTGAGGGAGAATGAAGACAGCTCTCCAGAAGTTATGGATAGAGAAGAGAATAGATGTTATAACCTGTAGTTTGCCAGTGTAGGAAACATATCTGTTAGAAACCATTTTGATCTTCTCAGCAATCTACTGGCATAATTGGTTACATTCAATTTTTGTCCATTTCTTTGGAAAGAGTGGAAGTCCTAGATATCTGATAGGAAACACACCCTCAACAAACCCTGTCACCTGCAATAACCTAACTTTAACACCTTCTTTCACCCCTGCTATAAAGATACTAGATTTATCAGTGTTTGCCACTAATCCATTCACTTTAGAAAAATGATTTAGTGATTTCATAATTCTTGTCACAGACTACTCATGTCCTTTACTGAAGATCATCAAATCATCAGCAAACACCAGATGGTTCAACCCTTGATTTTTACACATGGGATAAAATCTGAAATCAGGCAACCATCCCATCTTTGTCATTGTTCTAGTTAAGTACCCCATAACTAGAACAAATAACAAAGGAGAGATGAGATCTCCTTTTCTTAGTCCTCTCTTTCCATGAAAATAGCCATAGCTACTACCATTAACTTTGATGGAAAACTTGATAGTGGTTACACATACCATAATCAGTTGACAGAATTTAGGTGGGAAGCCATAACCAATCAGCATGTCCTCTACAAAATTCTACCTTACCATATCATAAGCTTTTCTCAAATCAATCTTTGTCATGCACCTTTTTTTTTTTGTAGTTTTTCTTTTATAATGCCTCAATAAGTCATGGCAGATTAGGATGTTATGTACAAAGGATCTATCCTTTACAAAGGCTTCTTGTGTCTGATTAACTAAGTGAGGTAAAACCTGCTTCAATCTTACACACAACAGTTTTGAAATTGCTTTGTAGAGCACATTACAACACGAAATAGGCCTATTTGACTAGCATTATCAGGATTCTTTATTTTAGGAATCAAAGTGATCAAAGTTGCATTCACTTGTCCTAACATCTTTCCATTTTGCATAAATTTCAACACAACATTTGTAGCATCCTCCCCTACTACATCCCATGTATCCCTAAATAAGCCACTACTGAACCCATTCGGACCAACACTCTTTGTAATTTTAATGCTAAAAAATGCATCCTTCACCTCCTTTCTAGTTAACTTTTCCAGTAAAAGTACTTTTTGATCAACTAACAAAGTAGGTCATTCTTCAAAATCGACTGTGAAGCCTTTTGCCTAGGCTCCTGTCCATTTCCACCTAATAATTTTTGGAAATACTTCACAAAAATATCAACAATCTTACCCTGGTCAGTTTGCAGCTGCATTGCTTCATCTTGCAGTTGTGTAATTGTTTGACTAAGCCTGTTTTGTTTGATTATTGAATGAAAATATTGTGTGTTGTCATCTCCAAGCTTTATCTGGGTTGCTTTACTCTTTTGTAGCAACATCATTTCAGGCAGGTAACTCACTTTTTTGAATTCTCTACTTATATCTTCTTCTGCAATTTGTAACTGTCTATTCAAAGGGTCTGCTTGCAAGTGGTCTTGTGCCTCCTTTAGCTTTTATCTAAGATTATTTACATCATTCATCATATTACTATAGTGTTGATTGTGCAGCTTCCTCAATTCTACCTTTAACAACTTTATTTTTTGAATTACCCTATATATATGACACCCCTGAAATTGTCTCTGTCAGCAATCCATAACTATACTTTTAAACAAATCATGCTTTCCCCACATATTACAATACTTGAAACCAGATTTCCTTTTTGATAATGCACCAATAGATTTCACATGTATGGGGCTATGGTCACTCATTCCTTCATTAAGAAAAGTAGTGTTACAGTCCGACATGTCATCCATCCATTCCCCACTGATAAAAGACCAATCTATCTTAGAAAAAACTCTAAAAAGTGAGCCTTTGTCATTCCAAGTGTATACACAACCAGTACTGACCATTTCCTCTAACTTGCAAGCCTCCAGACATTCTTGAAAGTCACAAACCTCAGCCAGAGTAACCTGATTACCACCTATTCTGTCATCACTATGTGGCACATTATTGAAATCTCCAAGTACTAGCCAAGCTTTATTGATTCTTGCCCCCATCTGTGACAAGTAAGTCCATAATTCTTTCCTTTCGTCCCTCCATTCTGTGCATACACAAAGGTACAGTAGTATTCCTTTTACAGTGTGATATCGTTAGCCAAATTAGTAATTGCCTAATCAGTTTCACTGTAGATATTAACCTCACACATATCCTCTCTCTACACTACTTAAATTCTTCCATTATAATGGGAGTTATGATTTGAGAAATGCTTCCACCCTTCAAAAATATTAGTAGCTACTCTATCAATACTTTTATTTTTTATTTTAGTTTCCAGCAAACCCACCATATTAACTCCTATCTGATTACAAATGAATTTAACTTCCCTCTGTTTAGTGAGGTCATTGAGGCCCCTAATATTCCAGCACATTATATTAACCATTTCCAGTTGGGATTGGCTATTGATCATCCTTCCTCATAAATTGTTCCTAGTCAGATGTATCTCTCTCAGTCAGTGCATGAACGGTGTTTGTAGTATTTACTATTTACCACTTGTGACTAATATATTGTTCTTAGGAAACCTCTTCACCACCTCTGCATTGGAGCTCTTCACCACCTCTGCATTGGATCTTTTCACCACCTTGTTCTTGCATTTTCTCCTTCTTTTTTCAGCTTGTGCTTTACCCATATGCCTTTCATCCTCCTTCTTTTCGGGTTTTTGGATAGGGTGTAACTTCCTACATTCATCCTTATCATGACCATATTTGTGACAATGATCACACAATGAAGGTTTCCAATCATAAGTCACATTTTGTGTTAGTATCACACCTTTCTCATTCCTGAATTTCACCTCATCTAGCAGTTGCTTCCCGACTTTAACCTCTACTAGAAGTCTGGCAAAGCTCAATCCTAACTTCTTCTCAGTTTTCTTATCCATCATGAGTGGCTTCCCTACGAGACTACCAATTTTACTCAAACCCCGTGCACTCCAATATTTAAAATCAAGCCCCAAAAGTTTAATCCAAATAGGAACGGTTAACAGTTCCTCCTTGGAAAACTCCACATCTGGAGTCCAGGTTTTAACAATCAGCGATTTTTTATCAAAATGGTAGATACCACCTTACAATACCTCCATATTCCCCTCATCACTATCAAATCGTACCAAAACAATCCCATTGCGCATCATCACTACTTTGTTAATGCTACATTTCCCCCAAATTCTTTGGATACATCCATTCAAAACTTTGAACCAAGGATGTGCCCCCAAAACATAACACACAATGGCATTTTGCCAGTATTCAACTTCAGAGCTGATATCCTCCAGTTCTATCTCACCAATCAATTGATCACCACAACATTTCGGGTTGACATATTCAAGCTTAAACCCTGCATTAGCAATTTTAGAGATTTCAAAATGGTCCCGAATTGAACTCACCTTATCATTCACATGCTTCTTTGTGGTTCCCAGTATGTGCGATCGTGCCTCTTCCTGCTCAACCTCATCAGCCCATGAAATCCTTGAATTCCCCCTAGAAATGACCTCCTTCCATTGATGTACTCTCTCTTTCACTAGAGTAGCTATCTTTGAGCTGATACATCCCTCCCCCTTCTGTAATTCCACCTCTGTCGAGTTTACCACTGACGTAGTCATTGTTGCATTGCTCGAAACACCCTGAACTCCGCTCAATTGTGTTTTCCCCAATTGAGCACCCTTGAGCGGTGCTCCTGGTGGACCAAATTCCGACAAGGTCGCGTTCTTAGGCCTCCTGCCCATGGCTGGCGTACGTTAGTTAACGTGCACTGGGAGAGCGTACAAAGCAAATGACCCCAGAACTAATTTTAGAAAGAAAGGTTTTGGGCGATTTGTTGCAGTTTTTTAGAGTGTTTTTGAATGAATCTGATGCTTGGAATCAAGGAAGAAGACGAAGTCAATTTTTTGTATACTAGTGTATAGTATTCTATATGAATGTATTATACACCTCTTACAATTTTGCATAATGTTATATATACAATTATTCAATAATATGCATAATTATACAAATATGTACACATGTACTATATTGTATAAGTGTGTATTAAATGGAGAGGAAGAAGAAAATCACCAAAATAAAAAAACTGTATTGTATATATAATAATATATAATACAATATACAAATATATACACTGTTATACAAAATAAAAAGTTACTTTACATTGATGGCAAATCTAGGTTTGGGCTATAAAATGTAATGTACTTTTTTGGCCATGAAGATGCAATGTATATTTGCTATGTGTATTTTTTTTTCAAAATAATTTTCCCATAATATATAACTTTATTTACCAATTATAGTAAAACTTTGGCTCTTACAAATTATAACCTAACTTTTCTTATTAAAAATAGCTAAATACATATATAATACATTTTTAACACAATTTTAAAATAGTAACACATAAACTAATTTGAATAGTTTTTAAATATTTGAAATTTAGGTATATTCGTTTTAAACATCATTAATAAGAGAAAAAAAATAAACAACAATTGTAATATGTTTTGAATTCAATATATTATACGTATTATAGACGTGTTTCAATGCACATGGTGATTATATATACCTACATATTTTTAATACAAATATATTATAAGTATTATATGTGAATTTCAAACATTCCATTACAATTTAAATTAGTTTGTTATGAAATAACAACTATCAAATTTATAACAATGTATAATATTGAGTTCAAATTGTATTACAAGGATCATTTATATTTAATACAATTTTAATACAACTTTTAAAAACTTCACCTCTTCTTCTTTGTTGAATCACCACCACGAAACCCCCATTTTATCCCCTTCGGCTATCGTCAGCTCACTCCGAAGATACGAGCTCTGGTAAAAATAAACCAAGCAGTCCTCTCCCTCTCTTCTCCTCTCTGTCTAACTCCGACGAATTTATAACGTTGGAACAACATAAAGCAGCCACCCAAATCATACCACCGTCACTGTACTCCACCCTTTCTCGTCCTCCTTGTCTTCTTCGACAAACTCACAACGTCAGAGTGACCAACAAACTAGTTACAACAACCCATACCACCCACAACAAACGACGCCGAAGAGATTTTTCTGGCCAAATTTGCACGCCAGAGTTCAGATATGGGTCTCTATTTCGCCGGAGTTCATGACATCTTCCTCCATCGACGACGACTCGCCGAAAACAATAAAATAGTGATTTGATTGCTCTGTTACGCTGGTGTTGGACAATTCTGGCTAGATCTCAATGTTTTTTATTTTGTTGGTTCTTGTGACATTGGTGGTGTGGAGGAGAAGAAGGCAGCGTATGTGGATGTTGTGGTAGCTGCTGGAGTCAGAGCTCCGGTGTGGGTGTTGTGGTCACTGCCGGAGTTGGAGCTCCTGCATGGATGATTTTGGAGAATACAATAGAGGTGGAGAGGACATTAGAGAAGGAGGAAAGTTATTAAGGGTAAAAGTAGGCTATAATTCATAGCAAAATAAAAGTGTAGTATCATTTAGCATAATAATGCCTTTAAAGATATTATTTATGTAAAAATGCCATTTCTTTTCAACAAAATTGTTGATGTTATAATGATTTTCTTATGCGTTTTCCCCCCCAAAAATTGCTTAAACCAAAACGATTTGCTCGATATATCTCTTTTCTTTTTTGATAAACTTTTTGAGCTAGACAATTTCTTTCTATGCTTTTTTTTAGTTTTTGAAAAATTCTTTAATGAGAAAAATTAATCAAAATTCTGATCAAACTTTTATATTTGGAATTTTTAGAAATCTTTAACATTTAAACGAGGTGCAAACACTGCTATCCAACTCAAACTCCAATACAAAGTCTGGCATTATACAAACTGTGTGTTAGGATAGTTGTTACCAGTTGTATTGTATTGTGTTGGTAGTTTAAACACAATGTTTTTTCTGATTGTTATTTAATTTTATTGTATCGTATTGTCAAAATCCATCATTAAGTAACGATAAAAAGTCCTATTTCATGTAACGATTGATTTGGTTTGATCGCGTTGTTACCATATATTGTTTTTCTCATTTTATCTTTACTTATTATTTAATAATCCTATTTTATCTTTTATCTCACCTTTTTATAATAGCCCTAATTCATATCTTACATTTCTTGTAGGTTTATCCATCAAATTATTGATGTAAGAGATTATGTAACGACAAAAAATGGTACAATCTTATCCAAACCTTGTATTCATTAAAATAATACAATGCAACACAATACATTATGAAACAATACGTAACAACCATCCAAACAGATTAGACAAACTGCTAAAAACAAAAACCTGAAAAGAGTCTTAAAACAAACAAAAAAAAGATTCTTAAACTTCCTAAACAAACATAAAAACATAAAAAAAAAAAAAAAAATTCTTTTAACTTTTCCCATTAAAGATCTTGCACCAAAATAAAAAAGAAAGCATAGAAGGAAGTCGTGTACTCAAATTTATTTTTTTTTTTAAAAAAAGTATATATAAAGCAAATCGTTTTGTTTTAAGCGATTTAGAAAAAAACATAAGAATATCGATGGAATATCAATGATTTTGTTGAAAAGGAAAGACCACCAGACCCACAATTGAGGCAAAACTTTTTGACCAAAACGTTTTGTCCCTTTTGGTCTAACCCAAAATTCAGTTGCCATTTTGTCATTTTTGATTTAAAACTTGCCTTTTAGGTCTCGGACTCATTACTCTTAGATTCATTGGAGACAACCGGAAGAGGGCAAATGACCATATATAGATCGATTTTTTTCCTTTTTCTTCCTTCGTCTTTTAATTACAAAAAAGTGTTCTAAAATCTATTATTTTATGAATGTTTTTTTTTTTCTCAATTGGGAGTAGGGGAAGGGGAAATGGTAGAGGGATTACAATGTAAGGAATCAAACCCTCACTAATAAGGTGGAGTTCAGGTAGTCAACCAATTGAGCTACTAAGATTCTCCCTATTTAATGGATGTTCATTACACAAATATAACTCCCATAACTCTTCTCCATTATGTATATAACCACATTACTTTGTTTCAATTCATTATGTTGGTAACTTTCAAACTTCCAAAATCTCATTGGTTAATGTCATTTTAAGGCCTCGTTTTTATAAGAGTAGATATGTTAAAACACTATTAACTATTACACTTTCTCAAATTTCATACCTCAACTATCGAGTGTTCATTTTACATATCTAAACTATCACACCTTGTATATTATAATTAGGGCTGTTCATGGTTTGGTTAAAAACCAAACCAAACCGCAAACCGAACCAAACCGATTAAAAAAAACCGATATTTGGTTTGGTTTGGTTAGGTTTGGTTTTAAATTTTGAAAACCGCTACTATTTGGTTTGGTTATGGTTTTACTAAAAACAAAACCGAAAAAATAACCAAACCGAACCGATAAATTATATATATAAATTTTATAATTATTTATAAATAAAATATAAATATTTTATTAAATTTTAATCATAGATCAATTTAAATCTTTAACTCTATCACTTACCATATTTTTTAAGCCCACACTTAAAAGTTTAAACTTAAAGTCCAATTATCAAAATTCAAAACCCAAGCCCAAATACTCTTTAGTCTTTAGTATTTAGAAATACCCAAAATCTCCTAACCCTATATGGCTGTACATTTTCACGCTTCATCTCACAGGCTCACAGTCACAGCAGCTTATTCTTCTTACTGAAGCAGAGGCAAAAAATTTTACACTGCAGCTTGTTCTTCTTAGCAAAGCAAAAGGCAAAAACCCTCATTTTCATTTCACAAGGAAAGTGAAGATTAAAGAAGGTCTTCTCTATCCGATTGATTGAAAAGTGAAAACTTCAAATACAAGATTATCAAAACTTGGGAAGGTAATTTTTAGTATTTTTAATTTTTTTGATTCTAGTTACTATCTAATTTTAATTCTAGATATGAATCTAGAGGAGTGCATGGATTGAAAATTAAAAAAAAATTTATATGTTTTTTTCTTCGATCCGAATTTCAGATGAAAAGGAAGATAGATGTTGAAGATTTGGAGGCTCAACCTCAAGTAGAAGAAACTCCAACTACATCAGCATCTCATGCAACTCAAGAACATGGTAATGTTTCAAATATTACTTCTGTGAGCAATCCTCCAAAAAAACAGAAACGAACAACTTCGTACAGTCAAGACCCTAGCATCTGGGGTAGAAGAACATCTGAAGTTTGGGATCATTTTTCAGAGATTACTAATAAAGTGGGTCAAAAGAGGGCAAAATGTAAGTATTGCTTCAAAGACTTTGCTTGCATTAGTAGGAATGGTACTTCTAATCTTTGGGGACATTTACTTACTAAGTGTGTGAAATACCCTTTCAAGTCCATTGATAGAAAGCAAACAACTCTCAAACCTACAAAAGGAGGGGGACAAGTAGGTTTAGATAAGGTTGTTTATAATGTCGCTGAAGTTAGGAGGGCTATTGCCGAGTTTGTTATAATTGATGAACAACCATTTAGAGTCGTTGAGGGCGAAGGCTTTAAGAGACTAATGTCCCTTATTTTACCTAACTATGAGTTGCCTTCTCGTATTACTGTTGCTAGACAATGTTTAAGAATTTATCAAGAAGAGAAACAAAAGCTTAAAAGACTTATTAAAGGGCAGCGTGTTTGTGTTACTAGTGACACATGGACTTCACTTCAAAATTTTACGTATATGGTCATTACTGCCCATTGGATTGACGATGAATGGAAGTTGCAAAAAAAAATTTTGAACTTTTTTCAAACTCCAGATCATAAGGGTGAGACTATTGCTAAAGCCATTGAATCTTGTTTGTTAGATTGGGGAATTGAAAATTTATTTACAGTGACACTTGACAATGCATCAGCTAATGATTCAGCAATCACACACTTGAAAGGGAGAATTAGTGACTGGAAAGGTGTCATCATGGAAAATGAACTTTTACATGTTAGGTGCAATGCTCACATCCTCAACTTGATTGTAAAAGAAGGATTGACTGAACAAAATAAGTCCATTTCTCGGGTAAGAAATGCTGTGAAATATGTTAAATCTTCTTGTGCGAGAACTGCTTCCTTTAAGTCATATGTTGAGAAGGTTAAACTTGACACTAATGGACTTTTGAGTTTGGATGTAGAGACGAGGTGGAACTCTACATATTTGAAGTTAGACACTGCTGCCAAATTTGAAAAGGCATTTTCAAGAATGTATATTGATGATCATAAGTACTTTAAATATTGTCTTGATTCGGGTGGAAATATAGATCATCCATCTTCAAAAGATTGGAAAGATTTGATGTCTTTCTCAAGTTTCTGGAGATTTTCTATCAAACCACTTTGAAGTTTTCCAGTACTTTACATGTTACATCAAATACTTTCTTTCATGAACTATTTAATCTTCAAAGCATAATTGTCAACTATTCAAAGTGTGATGATTCTATTTTGACTGATATGGCTAAGAAGATGAAAGTTAAGTTTGATAAATATTGGGGTGAATTTGGTGATATGAATATGTTGTTGTTTGTTGCCGTTGTGTTGGATCCTCGCTACAAAATGAAGTATGTGAAGTTTCTTTTTAAGAATTATTATAATTCTGTGGAGGGATGTAGTAAGTCTACTAAAGTAGAGAATACTTTAAATAGCTTGTATGATCATTACAAAAATTCTATTTCTGGAATTTCTTGTGAAAATATTGGAGATCAAACTAGTGTGATTAGTGGAATTAGTGCAATAGATAGTTCTGATGTGTGGCAATCACAATGGGAAAAATTTCTTGAAAACGAGAAAAATGTTGATGTTAAATCTGATCTTGAAAAGTATCTGGAGGATGATGTGGAGAAGAATAAGGATTTCAATATTTTGACTTGGTGGAAAGTTTCATCCGAAAGATATCCAATTGTCTCTAGAATTTCAAGAGATGTTCTTGCTATTCCTAAGTCTACTGTTGCTTCAGAATCAGTTTTTAGCACAGGTGGTCGGATTCTTGATTGTTATCGAAGTCCTTTGTCAGCAAAAACCGCTGAAGCTCTTGTTTGTGGTCAACAATGGTTATGTTCAATATCTAAAGAGTGCAAGATTGAAGATCTTTTAGAAGAAATTGAAAAGCTTAAAATAGTTGAAAAAGGTACTAATTACTAGTCTACTATAACTTACTGATTTTCAGTTTCTTTTTTTGTTCTTTAAATTTGATGCCATAAAAAAATCTTTTCTTATCTTCTCATTGTCTCTTTAAAAAAAAAAACTAGAGCTTATTTATGTTTGTAGATATTTAATGTCTAATGTGATGATTCTTTTTTCAGAATATCCAAACTCCACTTTGAGCATTGATTAGTTTGGAGCTCAAGCTAAGGAAGATGGTGAAATTACTTTCGAATATATTCTATATGACTTTTAAAAGTAGTTTGCTTCTTAATACATAAACTAGAGATGCATTTTTTCTTCTGACTGCTTTTCTTTGCTTAAAATGACAGCAATTTGGGTGCTACTTTTGCTGAAATTTGGCTGGTTTTAGGCTGGAATTTAGTTGCTGTTTTTTTGCTTAATATGGATGCGATTTGGATGGGGGTTTTGCTGGAATTCAGCTGTTGTTTTTGCTGAAAAGTGATTACATTTTGGATGCTGTTTTTGTTGGATTTTGGCTGAAATTTTTGCTGGAATTCAGCTGCTGTTTTTGTTGAATTTTGGCTGATTTTTTGCTGAAAAATGATTGTAATTGAATCATTGCTTCTGCTGGAAGTTAGCTATTACTTTTGCTGAAAAATGATTGATATCTTTGCTGATTTTTTGTATAAGAGAGGGGATGTACTATATTTTTTGTCAAATATTTATTCTTCCCTGATATTTTTGGGATTGGATTGCATTTTATAAGCCTCAATTACTTCTGTTTTGTTAAGACCTGCAATATGTATGATCTGTATGTATCTATAATCTGAAATTTTATATTTAAGGTTGGCTAGTGTTGTGGGAAAGTTAAGGTATTAACGGGTTTCTAGTCATAAACCGAAAAAACCGCTAAAACCGAACCAAACCGAACCAAACCGACAAGAACCAAACCGACGGTTATTTTTTGTGTGTGGTTTGGTTTGGTTTTAAAAATTTAATAACCGACTAAATTGGTTTGGTTATGGTTTTAGCCAATAACCGATCCAAACCGACCCATGAACAGCCCTAATTATAATACACCTTATTGTGTAGCTACTAATGTGTCTAATACACACTCCATTTTTATTAAAAAAAAGTGTCAAGTGGCACTTCGCGTGGATGATTTCATCCACCTAATCTAATTAGGAAGTTTATTAGTGATTTTAATTAAATAAGTAAAAGTTAGGTGGGGTTACAAAATTAGATTTAGAGTTCAAAATCAAAATTAAATGGGTAAAAGTGCTCAACCTTGACTTTTTTCTGTATTAACTTTCAATTTCTGTGAGGATTATCGTTTAGCTTCTGATTTTGGTCAAAAAAAATCTAGCCCTCTATTAAATTTTGAGGTTGTGTAAGATTTTTATTCATTGTAGAATTATATAAAATTTCAGGGTTGATTGTGGAGCTGTACAAAATTTTAGGATTCCTGCAGAAATGAAAAAGGATCAATTGAAAGACAACCTAAGAAATGAAGAAGAAGAAACTCTTCGAAATGAAAAAGAAAAAAGGGTAAGATAATCTAATAGAAGAAGAAGGAGGAGGAGGAGGGAGAGGAGGATGAAAAGAAGAAGAAGGAGAAGAAATTCCAAGAAATGAAGAAAAAGAAAGGGGAATAAAACATGAGGAATAGTGGAACACTGAAGAAGAAAGGGGGAGAAGAAAAGGATTTTAAGAAAAATAGAATAAATTTTAAAAAAAATTAGTCATCTTAATTAGTTGTTATAGATGCCATGTGGATCTATTTAATGGGGTTTTATAAGTCCTCACGCGCCTGTTATCGAGTGATTTCAAATATTTGACCAGCTCAGCAACGATGTGGTTTGATATAAAGGGTGTGATAGTTTAGGTATGTAAAGGAAACACTAGATAGTTTAAGATATGAAACTCACGAAAATGTGATAGTTTAGATAAGATTTTGTCACGATCCTACTTATTGGATCGTACGGGCGTCTACTCCAATCCACCTAGATAGGAGAACCCTTACCATCCATTCAAACATATGATGAAGTTATAAATAATTTTATTAAAGATTTCAAAAGCTGATAAGTATTACAACCTTTCTCAAAATACATAAAAGAAAACCCTTTTTTCCCGAGTACCTAGTCTAGACATGTACAAGAGCTTATAGGAGACAGAAATAAATACACAAGACACAACTTCCACCATGGGAATGAAAAGATGAAAGCTGCTGAAGATCTCTAACTGCACAGAGTAAGAAACATCAACTGATCCTGCAACCAGACTATACTATGAAAAGGGTCTAGCAAGAGTAGTATCAGTACAACCACACGTACTAGTAAGCATTATTGACCAATCCAAGTTAAATCACGTAAATATAATACAAATAGCCAAAATCAACTATGTACTCACATAATGTGCCAATTCAATTACTTAATTTCATGTTTCCAATCACCACTATCCTTACAGTACTCTCCCTACCAGACCTTATTTAATTCCTATTGCTTCACAACATCACTAGCCAATTCACAATACAGTATTCATCGCTAATTGACCACCTTCTCACCATTAGGTTCCACTCCTACCTATGCACCTTTCATTTATTCGACTAACAAGTCCAAGAGCATGTAATTTACCAAGAACACACAAGCGACCTAGTAAGCATTTAAGTTAGACTTACTCATAACAATTCCCTTATGGTATCATCTAAATCAGGAAAACTATATCACCTTTATACATATTTAATACTTAGTTCAAGTTCAGACACCACCATAATAACTTCGGAGATCAATGAAAAATATGTCACCTTAACATTATACATTTAACTAGTAATTCCATTATAATTCTACCTTAACCAAAAACCAGCCAAGTAATAAATGAATCACCTTCAAACAATAGTATTCAATTCGAGTCAACTACAACAAATTCATAAAATAATTTAATTCATCACTCCTTAGAAAATACCTCATTATTATACAACAACAAGTATTAATTCATTTCAAGTACAATATCAATTAACCGGACCACACAAGATCCAAATATAATAATCAACAATTATAATCCGGTCCACTCAAGGAACCATCAAAATCTCCAAATTACGGCGTATACACATGATATGGGTATTATAAATGTCCACTAGCCATGATCTGCAGGGGACGAGCTCAGTCCATGTACCAAATAACTCAGACAACTAGTGCCTGCTACCCTTATTCCAAATTAAGTATTATACTACCCTTATTCCAATGTCCCCACCCTTATCCTCTATGAAATCAACCAATTCAATCATGATCAACCTTTACCGATTTATCTCACAACAACAAACAGTACCATAAAACAAGAACAAAAACATAATAAGTGAATCAACCAACTTGTATATCAAACAAGATCCTTTTTACCAATCTCATTATAGATTATCTATTTTCAAACTTGAATTCAACAATTACCAAGTTCTACATTCATTAGCATGCTTGCAACTAAATAAACAAATAATTAGTTAACATGCACACATACAATTAACTTGAGTTATAATTCCAATTCAACCATCACATACACCACAGACAATAGTACCCAAAATTAAGAAACACATACAAGTGAGTACACACACAATCAATTTGGATTGACCTACTATTTTATCACATCCCAGGCACTCACAACTCCTCCTAACTACAACACCATTAACTCCTCAACTTCCATCTTAACACAACATCATCATAAATTTGTCACTCCATCACTACCCCTAAATTCTCCTCAAGTATACCGGCACACCATATTTGCAATCTCCACTTAAACCTTATATCGTACAAGTCCATTATCACTAACTAGAAAGGTTTTAGGCATTAACACCAACTCTACTACCAACTTGTTTCCACTTAACAACAATCCACCAAATATAACTAGCTCATTTCCACTTACTATTCAATTGGCATGCAATAATAATAACCTATAAGCATTATTAATAGTTCACCACACAATTTCATGAACATTAAATTCATTTGTGTTGCCCTAATTTACTCGTTTAATCCATCCAATCACTTTACCCGCAGGCCTAAGCATAAAATCTCCCATCAATCTATATTATGAATGCGTTTTATAATAGAGGTCTACCACTCAAAATAAACCTAGCCTAATTTACTCGTTTAATTCATACAATACTAGCCTTGACAAGAGTTACAATTTTCCAAGATAATCGGGGCCTCGCCAATATGTCCAAGCATTTAAATAAACACCTAAAAGGAAGGACAAAAATTTCTATTCCCTAATGTTGACTGGTCCCCGCTAAAGCAGAACACCTTCCGCTATAGCGACGCTGCTATAACAGGATACGGGCTGCTATAGTGGGATATAGGCTGCTATAGTAGGATTGAGATAGTTTAAAGAAAGAGAAATAGGGTTTCACCCTATTTCTCATTTTCAAACTCATATATCCCCTCCCCTAGCCGATCAACCTCTCTCCCTCTCGATGTCAGAATTAAGATAAATCTTATTCTAACTCCATCTCTTTACTTTATTTTTATTATTGATAAATAACTCTAGAAATCGTAGAATAGAAGAGTGTTGGGGTTAGTTTTGAAATTGGTTGGTTTTTGTTCAAATTGGAACAAAATTCTAAAGCATGCTTGTTTGTCTAACATTTCCAACGCTTCTATAATGTTCTAGATGTAAGATTTATGGAATTCATGGATAATTTGGGGCTTGAACAAAGGGTAGAAGGTGAAGGGTCACTTTTTGAAAGTTTCTTGGCCATTGGGGCTTGAATCGAGGTTTAAACACCAAGATTTTGGTATATAGAAGTTCCATGGTACTTCACCAACCTTGGTCTAAATTAAAAAGTTGAAAAAGTGCAAAATTTGAGAAAAGATGCCATTGATGCATCGAAGGTCAGGCTGGAGAAGATGAAGGCCTCTATAGCGGCCCCACTGTAGTGGGATTTCTTCTGCTATAGCGGGATACATACAGTAGCCTTCTCTAGATTTTTTTACTCAGCACTTTCTGAAACTTTGCAACATTATTTAGCATCTTTATGGCTTCTAACTTATTTTCACATGTTTTTTGTAGGAATATTACCTCAATGGCTAACCAAAACCAAGACAACTCTCCCTCTCCCTTTTAGAGATTTTCTAACAGAAATTGTCAGCAGAGGTACAGAGATTACCGGAGGATGGGATTTTTTCCATGAGAGGGGCTTTGTGATGAAGGAGGTGGCACCCAAATTCTACACCCAACTATAGGAGTTTGTATGGATACCGCTAGTGGAGCCTGTTCGGGATGAGGTCTCGGCTATACTCCTGACTATGCATTGGGATGACCCTCACCCTACCATCTTCATCTGGGAAATACAGGTTCCCATGGATGTGACTTCGACCAACGAGGCTTTGGGGGTACCAAATGTCCCTAATGCTGAGTTTGAGGGAAAACTTGCGGAGATGGACTTGTAGTGGCTAAGGGACACTCTGATAGCAGAGCTTGACCGGGCAAAGGTTTACTGGGTTAGCACTGAGGGGATCAAGAGTACTCACTTTAGTGCAGATGCCCGGAGGTGGCTTAACTTGGTGTCTCAGAGGATTCATCCTTTGGATAACACCACAGATGTAACATACCCTCGGGCTCTGGTGGCGATTTGCTTAAATGGGGGATTTCTCTCAATATGGGAGGCACAAATAGTATCGGGATGAAAATATTTCTACCGGGGCAACACAAAGTCTCCCTACCTCACCATTTTAATTATTGAACTATGCATCTGTGCGGGTGTACCTAGAGAGGATACTGACAGGGACCTGGAGGGTGACATCTCTTTCAGCCTCCAAACGCTCATAAGACACAAAGTTGGAGAGGGTGAGAAGATGATGATAGGGACCTCAAGGGTGACATACCCTTCAACCTGTCAAGGTGAAGGGTGCATAGTACTGGAGCAAAAAGAATAGAAAGGTGCTGACAAAGTGAGAGAGCAACAGAACAGTAGAGGGTGAGTAGAGTAATACCCCTCCCAGACATCCCTTGGTTTCTTATGAGCGTCTGGAGGTAGACATGGACGCCATGAGGAGTTACTTAGAGAAGTCCCACTTGCCTCCCTAGGGTTCAACTTCTTCTAGTTCCATAGCCCCGCCAGACTCAGCCCAGGCCATTACAGAGCTCCAGAGGGAGTTAGATGAGGAGAAGAAAAAGAGGCACTCCCGGGATCGTATGCTTGCCTGAATGTAAAAGACCATGAAAGTTATGTTCGGGTGTGCAATCCCACATCAGAATCTTCTCAAGCTGAAGAAGAAAGATGTAGAGGATTTGTCCTTTTTGAGCAGTATGGAAGAGGAGGGCTCCGATGCTTCGAGCCTCAATAAAGATAGGGCTTATAGCTAGATCCCCGGGCGTTCACATTAGCCTATCTCCCCTCCCCCTATTTTTGATATTGATACTGGGGTTGCCCCCATTTTGGGGCTTGTAACAAACAATCTTTTTTTGCACCTTTGGATGCTTTGTTTTTATATTTTAGTAATGAATCATCATTTTTATCTCATCTATCAAGTGATAGACTAACTTGTTCACTTATTAGCAGCTTATAATTACGTTCGAATAGGTTGGAGAAAAGTACAGAAACAGGGGAAAAATGCACACTACCCAGGTTCTTGATATAGCGGCCTACATGCCGCTATCGCAGCACCGCTATAGCAGAAAAAATCCAGCTATAGTGGGGTCGCGGTAGAGAGGCAGTTCCTGCTATAATGGGTCGCTGGTAGTGACCTGGTGAAATTTATTTTTGTAGTCCATTTTTCCCCATTCCCTTCCCACAATGTCTTTACCAAATTGTTACAACATCTTACCTAAAAATCTAAGATCGAAACGCAACAATTCAAGAGGTTAACAATTAACCGATGCACTAACTTATATACTCCAGTTATCAAATACGAATCCAACATCAATGAAAAGTTTTAGGCTTTCTCAAACATTCAAAACTTATCGTACTTAGGCATTTCATATAACAACCGCTTAAAACAAGGAAAATCCTAATAATTAGTCAATTTCATTTACCACTGTTACATGTACCATACGTAGTGGCTAACACCCCAACATCAAAATTTCACTTAAATCATACATCATACATGTTAACTACCAACAACACTCAACCAATTAATAATTATTTCACTTATCACAGGTTTTTAAATAATCAGATAAGTTGCATCATACACAGAAGTCAAATTCAGAGAATTACCTTAGGCAATCAACTCACCTTGCTCTTGTTTTTATAAAACACACTGTTAAGGACCAAGTTCGTGATGGCCGCTAGTTGATCGTCTACATATTAATCACAATCCTTATGGCTAGATACCAATTGGAACCTTTTAAGTTCCAATTCCATTTCTTGCCTTTCCTAATGGGGGTTAGGTGGTTCCCATTTGGTTTGGTTGAGATACCAATTAAAATCAAGAGATACCAATTGGACTCAGCCCATATAAACAATTATTCAGGACAACACAAAAGGAAACAAAGGAGGAAACAATTCCTAGAATGCCTCATAACTTTCCAAAGATTTGATGTGGATGTCAACACACTAATCTGCATGACCTTACATGACATTTACTCTTATAGTTGTGAGATCGGTAACCTATGCTCTAATACCAACTATCACGACCCTACTAACCGAATTATGCGAGCACCTACTCTAATTCACCTAGATAGGAGAATCCTTACCACCCATTTGAACACATGCGAAAGTTATAAACAATTTTATTAAATATTTCAAAAGCTAGTAAGTATCACAACCTTTCTAAAAAATATATAAAAGAAAATACCTTTTTCCTGAGGACCTAGTCTAGACATGTACAAGAGCTTCTAAAAGACAATAATAAATACACAGACCCATCTTCCACTATAAGAATGAAGAGACAGAAGCTGCTAAAGATTTCTAACTGTATCGCGTAAGAAACATCAATTGATCCTGCAACCAGACTATACCCCAAAAAGGGTATAGCACGAGTAGTATCAGTACAACTATATGTACTAGTAGATATCATCAATCAACCTAAGTTAAATCACGTAAACATAATACAAATAGAATAAATCCAACATGAACTCACATAATGTGCTAATTCAATTACCAATCACCACTCTCCTAACAATGCTCTACATACCAGGCCTTATTTAATTTATATCTCTTCTCACCATCACTAGTCAATTCATAATACAATATTTATTACTAATTGACCACCTTCTCACCATCTCATTCCACTCTTACATATGCACCTTTTATTTGTTCGACTAACAAGTCCAAAAGCATGTACAAATGACATAGTAAGCAATTAAGTCAAACTTACTCATAACAATTCCCTTATGGTATCATCTAAATTAGGAAAACACACAATATCACCTTTATACATATTTAATACTCAGTTCAAGGCCAGACACCACCACAATAACTTTGGAGATCAATGAAAAACATGTCACCTTAATATTATGCATTCAACTAGTAATTTCATTATAATTCTACCTTAAACGAATCCAGCCAAGTAATAAATAAATCACCTTCAAACAATAGTTTTCACTTCGAGTTAACTACAACAAAATTAATAAAATAATTAAATTCATCACTTCCTCAGAAAACTCCTCGTTATTAGACAACAAAACGTACTAACTCATTTCAAGTACAATATCAATTAACCGGATCACACAAGATCTAAATATAATAATCAGCAATTATAACACGGTCCACTCAAGGAACTGTCAAACTCTCCAAATCACGGTGTAGACACATGCTATGGATCATATAAATATCCATTAGCCATGATCTGCAGGGGACGAGCTCAGTCCATGTGTCAAATAACCCAGACAACTAGTGCCTGCCACCCTTAGCCTAAATTAAGTGTTATATCATCCTTATTCAAATGTCCCGACCCTTATGCTCCTTGAAATTCACCAATTCAATCAGGATCAACCTTACTGGTTCATCTTGCAATAACAAATAATACCATAAAACAAATACAAACACGTAATAAGTGAATCAACCACCTTGTACATCAAACAAGGTCCTTTTACAAATCTCATTATAGATTATCAATTTCCAAACTTACATTCAACAATTAACAACTTCTACATTCATTAGCATGCTTGCAACTAAATAAACACACAATTAGTTAACATGCACACATACAATCAACTTGAATTTTAACTCCAATTCAACCATTACCTACACCATAGACAATAGTACCCAAAATCAAGCAACACAGATAAGTGAGTATACATACAATCAATTTGGATTGACTTTCTATTTTATCACACCTAGGGAACTCACAACTCCTCCTCTCTACAATACGATTAGCTCTTCAACTTCCATCTTAACACTACGTCATCATAGATTTATCACTCTACGACTACCCTTAAATTCTCCTCCAGTATATCAGCACACCACATTCACAATCTCCACCTAAAACTTATTTCATACAAGTCCATTATCACTAACTAGAAAGTTTTAAGGCATTAACACCAACTCTATTGCCAACTCGTTTCCACTTAACAACAATCCGCCAAATTTAACTAGCTCATTTCCACTTGATATTTAATTGACATGCAATAACAATAACATATAAGCATTATTAACAGGTCACCACACAATTTTATGAACACTAACTTCATTATCGTTTCCACTTACCATCCAATCATCTTGCTCGCAGGCCTAAGCATAAAATCTCCCATCAAAATATATTATGAATGTGTTTTGTAACCGAAATATACTACTCAAAATAAATCTAGCCTTCCTCGACGCCAAGCAGCTGTTATGGAGGCATGGACTCTCAGTCCTTGACCCTTTCTATCAAGTTCTGACGTGAAAATGACGAAATGGATTGTTACAAGTTTAGCTTACTTACTTTTTTTATAATCCTCTAGGTAATAGACGTAACAGAGAGAGATAAGAAGTGATATAGGATACACTCGATGATATAAGAATAGTTCTATCTCTCTTTCTCACTTATTCTTGTCAATTATTTTTATATTATTACTCCATCCATTTATTTTACAATAAAAAGAGATATTTCACCATTGTATCTCTCATGATGTATTAGTGTAAGCAAGCAATCAACACCACAATCACCCCAAAAAATAGGGAAATTAATAAAAGTGCTCATGCAAATAAAATAATTGCCCAAAAATATTATAATTTTTACATCTATTTTGAAAAATAAATATTTACAAAAATTCCAGAAGAGATTTACGTTATATGTTGTTGGGGTATACTATTTACACTACCTTAATAATATACAACAATGTGATTCAATTATTCTGAATATTTTATATTGTCCGAGTATACAATTATGTGACTTATATACCCCAATAATATTACAAAACTATATTGTTTAAATTTTTAATGGGTGAATTTTATAAATAGGTGAAGGTGGGTAACTTTTTCGCTCCACTTAAATAGTTAAAAATCCCCCCATCTCCCTCCCCCCCCTCAAAAAAAAAAAAAAACAAGAAATAAATAAATATATACATAGTACAATTCTATCTCGGCCAACTTTGTATTTTCCGAAAAACTTTTATTCTATTGAATAGACATATCATTTATCTATTTATCCTACTATATAATAAGTGGTGATTTTATCACTAAACCAATGTCATTCCTTATTTATTTTTAAATTTCAATTCAGAGAAATTTTTATAGTCGCTGCAAGGAGAATATGAAGAGGGGAGACTCTGCCAAGATCTTTTTTATAATAAACAAAGTATTACAGGTGGCTCATAGATAAGCCTATTTGGTCTTCTTTTCCCGACTTGAAAAGAAGAAAGTTTTTATCCTATATTCATATGCCTTCTAGTCTGTCGGGGTAAGGAATCAAAGAATATATCTATATCTATTTTGTTGGGTTCGAAATCGAGAGGACGTCATGCGGAAGCTAATAGTTGCAAACCATGTAGACGATAAATCGGATGACAAATAAAAACATACTAAAAATATATTTTTGATAGGGTTTGACCAATTGACCTACATATTAAAACTAATTCAAAAAAACATAAAAACTATTTGAGAGAAAATCTCCCTCTAAACAAGACTCTTTAATAACTACATTGTGGATGCTATTGTGTTGTGGTATGAGAAGAGGGGTCTTCTATTTATAGAATTTCAAAACCTTTCCTACAATAAAGAGGTTAGCCAAATATGAAAGAGTTTTATATTTTCCTTTTAGGAAAAGTAAAACTTAAATTTGATAAGAAAATCAGGGCAAAAACCTTAACAAATCTCCCCTTTTTGTCTGGATTTTCTTGGCAAAACTTGATCCGTCTTCTTCACTTGCATATATGATCTTCGTTCTTCACATAATCTTCATCACTGCTGCTTGCCATGGTTAAAAATAAGGTTTAAAATATCATGGTTAAAAATGGGTTAAAAATTAATATTTTATTTTTATTTTTAAAGATGCAGCAGCAGAAATGTTGAAAATATGGTTGAAACTTATTCTCCACATGTAGTTGGACAAAAATCTTCATTATCATCAAATTGGTTGCAGCTTTATTTGAAACAGCTTTGAACCTATTTTTAATCTCGTTTCACCAAGTCATTGGACCTTTGAACCGTAGGCTCTGATACCTATCTATCTATCTATCTATCTATCTATCTATCTATCTATCTATCTATCTATCTATCTATCTATCTATCTATCTATCTATCTATCTATCTATCTATATGTCTTCTAGTCTGTCGGGGTAAGGAATCAAAGAACATATATATTATGTATATATGTATGTATATATGTATGTATATAGATATGTATACACACACATCTTAGTGGTAGTTTGACCAATAACAACTTGATTGTCTGCAACTCTATTTACTTTTCTGAAGCTATGATTAGTGATAACACTATGTACAAAAGCTACAAGGAATGGAGAGATTGAGTTCTTACTTATTGCTAAAATACTGACATACGTGACTTTACACCTCTTTGGGTCTATTCGGAACTCGCATCCATCGAAAAATACACCTGGACAGAGGAGATCGGTCGTCATTATGAAGAAATGAAAATCGGGTTAATGAGAAATCAAAAAGTTTCTCACTTCTGTGAGATGCAGAAAAATCTCCATCCAAGATCACCATGAAGGCTGGTTAATCACCCAAAGGAGGAGGATGAAATGAGGATTGGTGAAGAGCAGCGTCATGGTCACTATGCAGTTGAAGAGAAGAGAATTAGGAAATCCTATTCTCTAAGGTTGCTTTTAATACCTGGTCTGGTCATGAATTAGGCCGGGTCAACAAAATATATTTTGGTTTTTTTTGGGATCCGACAATTTAGTGGGATGGATCAACTTTTCAGAATTTTATTTTGTTTTTTGGAGTCATTTGATTAGTGATAAAACTATGTTGAAAAGAAACCGTGAATGGATTTTTACTTGTTGTTACAACACTGACATATGTGACTTTACACCTCTTTTAGGTCCATTTGAAACCCGCACTCATTAAAAAACACACCTGAATAGAGGAGATCAACCATTATTATGAAGAAATGAAAATTGAGTTACTGAGAAATCAAAATGTTTCATACTTCTGTGAGCTATAGAAAAAGCTCCATCTAAGATCGCCATGGAGGCTGGTTAATCACCCAAAGGAGAAGGAGGATGAACTCAGGATTGGTGAAGTACGGTGCCATGGTCACTACATAATGGAAGAGAGGAGAATTAGTAAACCCTATTCTCTAGGATTGTTTTTAATACTTTGTCTGGTCATGAATTGGGCTGGATCAACAAAATATATTTTGTTTTCTTTTGGGTTCCGATTTAGTGGGGCTTGATCAACTTTTCAGAATTTTATGTTATTTTTTCAGTTCATTTGAGCCTGTTTTTGTTGTTACTTTGCAATTTAAATATTAACAAAAGAGCTACAAGCTCCTAATTTGCTTTAAAAAAGTGATAACACTATGATTGTCAAAGATTTTATTGATTTCAGCTTCTTTATCTTTATTTCCAAGGGGATTTCAGATTCCAAAAACACAATTGTGAAGAAAAAGAGAGTTTGTTTCCTCACTGATAGCCTTATATTCAATGCTCAGACACCAATTAAGTCAAAACAAGAGAGCACATATTTCTTCCCAATTGCTAGTCCCATGGCTAAGAGGTAGGAAAAGGCCATAACCAGTTTACCAAAACAATTCCCCGTCATTCTACCAGTTACACACATACCCTCGAGGCATGAACTGTCACTATTAAGTTTTACAAAAGTTATAGGAGGCCTCATCCACTTAACAATGATGGTATCTTTTTCACATAGAGATACTAAGGTTGTAGTATCATTCCAGGTATTAACAAAAGTAATATTCTCAAATAAAGATTTAACTTTACTGATGATGTTAAGAGAAATATGAAAGATGGATCTTGATTAGAAACTATTATTCTCTACTTCATATTTTGAACTACAACTAGATCTCTAAAGTTTTCAAAGGATAAAAAGGAGGCATGATCTTTAGAATATAAATAATAGTTTCTGGCCCAATGCTTCAAGCAGTTAAGAATTAGAGATCTCTGGCAAGTGCTCTTGACATTGACACCTAAAGAGATAGAAAAAAAAATTCTAAATTTATTGAGCATGTAAAGTGTCCTTTACAAAAGAGATGATCCCCATTGTCTACACCTGGAGGCATGCCAACATATATATACACCAAGAACATTTGGGCTCCAAGTTAATACAAAATTTAAGAACTTTATCACCAGTAGGGAGCCTATTATGAACATCTCTCAAAGAAATAAAGGATATATTAAAGAAAATATCATTATGCCATATAATCGTCACAGTGATAGATTTGTCGTCCTTGTCTATACATTTTCCAGGCAGTGCATATATTGAGTTTCCTAGAGTTAGAGCAGTTTCAAAGAGGTAGATCAATGGCTTCGTGATTGATATTGATGTTTAATAAGTAAATTTGAGCCTTAAACTTGTCAGTGGGTTGATGTTTGAGAGCAACCCAACTCCATATACCACTCTAAAAGACATCCTTGATTAATTTTTTTATCATGCATCATGATTTCATCTATTGCCATGATTCAAAAATTGGAGAAACGATGTCACCTACCTACCCCACCCATAGGTAAGACAACTCAAATCATAAAGACATAATACGAAGTACAAAAATGCGGAAATAACATTTAAAAACCAATAATAATCATAAATAAGCTTTTAAATAAAAATATCATAAGAAATGCAAAGATAATGATACAAAATCTTTTCCCAAAACGCAGAGTCACTATTACAAGCCTTTAAGAATTAGAATACAACAACATAAATCTCAAACATCAAAAAGGAGAAAAATGTAATTAAATGAATAGATAGATGAGATCCAAGAAGGCTGCAGATCAACCAAGGAGCAACCTCAAAATCTCGAGAGAAACTTCAAGACCGCTACAAGTCACCTCCTCAGAATCTGTACGACAAGGTGCTGAGAAAAACAAGCATGAGTACAAATCCAGTATACTCAGTAGCATCATCGATTGATCCAAATCCAAATTAATGGTGAAGGTCAGTCCTAAACTGCTCTATTCCGATACTTCTAACATAAAATTCTCATTTCAAATAAAACAAACCCTAACCAACATATAATGTCAAATGCAACATAGATAAATCAAATCTAGATATCTCTAAATCACAAACAAGTCAAGATAAGAGTAGTAAAGTCACTTTTACAGTCACTCAAACCCTTTCTACACCAAGGCAATGCAAATTAAGTAGAATGATATATATGATGCATACTTCCTATATAACCAGTATCCACATACCCACTACTATTATGTAGCTAGTCGGGACCCATCAGAAACTCGAGAGGTCCATAAACCATCTAAAAATAACCTTAGACTCACATACAAAAATGAACTTAGCTCCATCCAAAAATGACCTCGGACCTACTTCGCTGATAAAAACCTGAGCACTATATCATCGAGACAGACCTCGGCACCATATCACCAGTAAAGACCTTGGCATCACATCATAATCAACCTAAAATAATCAGTAATAAAATAAAAAAGTGAAAAAATATTAAAATAATTAATTAATATGCTAACTTTCAATTATCATCCATCTGGGCACGTATCAGTGAGCAAACACAAGTATTTTCACTAATGCTACAACTAGAATCTGGCTAACATAAGCATATAGTTTAACAAATACAAATACAACCTAAATTATCGATAACATAACATTGATACCTATATAAATACCAGTCATCTCATTTATGAAACTCCTATTATCCATTACCCTATTTACACAGTCAAACAATATACTAGAACTTTGAAAATGAGTCAACGAAAGTTTCAACTTGCCTTAATCAAAGCCTGACAAGTAAAATGATGGCTTTACCCTTCTTCAAAGCCTTTAAAAGAGCCCCACCTTGTCAAATCCATATTTTACCTAAGTAAACGAATTCGTAGACACCCCATTTTGTTATATTTTTCCAAGCCCAAAAAGTCAACCCCAAGGCCACATAGGCAAAACTAGAATTTTATTTAAATCAAGTTACTGAGAAAATAAGAAACTTAAATCTAAAATTTCATCAAAAAGTGGAGTTCAAATAGACTTTCAAATCGTCAAAATTTGATTTCATAATTTCTCCTGAAAATCCCTAATTTTCCTAATTTAAAACAGTGATTTAAAGGTAAAATCATCAATAAAGTATCAGGGAATGCGTAAAGAAAGGTTTAGACTCATATCCAATAAAGATATCTTAAATATCCTCTTTTTATTTGCTAAAATGTGCTCCTAAGATCCCTAAATCGCGATTTAAAATAATGAAATTAGACTAAAAAGATAACACTATTTACCTACAACGATTTTGTCAAAATGGAACCCTAACTGTAGCCACGCCGCCGCAGGGGCAACAAAAGTTCCACAACTATGAAAGTGATGTGCCATGCCTACCTTCATAGAAGTGGGCCTTGTCTTTCAGGATCGAGCTTCCAGGCACCAGGTAAGCTCAACATCGCAGCTCCGCTGAAGCAAACGACATTAACCTAACCTTTTTCATCAAAGTGGAAACTTGTCTACTGGTCTGGCTCTACCGATGTGTTTCTATTATACAGGTGTGACTCTATAGGTGTGGAACCAAGGTCGCATGTGCGATCTCACTAGTTATTAGCAACACACAATACTTTGAAAGTCAGTCCAAGCCCAAATTCAACCCTCAAAAATCATTCAGAATCTAAAAAAGACAAATTAAATATGCTACTAGACTGGTAACGACATTATGGTCCTTTCAAACAATCAAAACTCCAATCTGAGGTCATTGACCAAAAGTTGACCGAGATTAACTCTTACGTTCTGAATCACTAAATTTCCAACCAATGACTCGAATATCATTTGAATGCCTCAGGATCCGAATCAATTGTATGACCTACTCAAAAATCACCTTAAAATCTAACAAAACAGTTAGAGTTCTATTCCGAGCTCATTTTCCTTAATTGTTGATTTTGGTCAAACTTATCAATCTTCTAACCTTACAAAAAAAAAAGAACTCATCCAACCATCTCGAGAACCATGCCACACACCCCACAGACTACAAATACTATATTGAAGCTACCGAAAGGGGTAAAACATGGAAAATACACAATAATTACAAAACAACCATGAGGATTGTTACATCTCCACTACTAAAACATATGTTCATCCTCGAATGTAAGGAGAAAGAAGATACCTAAACTATCAAAAAACTGTGAATATCTACTCCCCATGTCCAACTTAATCTCTCAAGTAGCCTCCTCTATGGGACAATGTCTCAACTAAACTTTCACAGAAGTTATATCCTTGAACCACAACTTCAAAATTTGCCTATTCAAAATAGCCACTAACTCCTCCTTAAAAGCCATATTTTGATCCAAATCCACTGAATTCCACCGAATCACCCGAGAACCGTTAGAATGATAATTATTCAACATTAAAACATGTACAATAGGGTTGATATATGAAATATCTAGAGATAAAGCTCACATCCCAAATACACCAAAAAATCTCAAACATGCCAATAAACATTTGGCTAACCTTTCCTTTCTTCCAATGCTTCATGAAATCCTTCATAGGAGATACTTTCAAGAATACCTTTTCGCCAATCATGAACTCCAAATCTCAAACCTTCTGATCCACATAGCTCTTTTACCTACTCTGAGTTGTAAGAAACATGTCCTGAATCACTTTCACTTGATCTAATAAATCTCTCAACAAGTCTATACCCTCAGATGTAACCTCAAAAGTATTGGACCAACCAATAGGAGATCTATACTTACTACCATACAAGGCCTCAAATAGTTCCATTTGAATGTTGGAATAATAATTGTTGTTGTAAGAAAATTCTGCCAAAGGAAATAACTATCCTAATTACTTGTAAAATCAATAACACATGACCGAAGCATGTCCTCTAGAACCTAAATGGTCCGCAAAGACTGGCCATCTATCTGAGGGTGAAAGAATGTACTAATCTCCACATGAGCACCCAAATCCTATTGTAAAAACTTCCAGACGTGCGATGTAAACTAAGTAACTCCATCTAAATGATGAAAATAGGCACATCATGCAAGCGAACAATTTCCCAATTATAAATCTTAGCTAATTTCTCAAAACTGTAGGCAATAAATAATAAAAAGTGAAAATATTTTCCTGTATTTTAGCCTCAGTTGTTTATCTATTTCTAGACGTAGTTTTTATCTCAACCACTTCCATTAGTTTAGTTCTTTTTAAATTGTTATTTTACTATCTTACTTTATCTCTGATAGTTATTAGGTATTATATACCAGGACTCAGATGGGCACAATCCTTTATATACTATAGATTACAATAATAAAATTATCCCTTTATTCTTCATACTGCTCCATTCTTTATGGTATCAGAGCCTCTATAACTCTCATGAGTCTATTCTCTAATAACTCAAACATTCATCAACTACAATGGATACCAATGTCTCTGTAGTCAATTCTCATGCTAACAACAATCCTATGATTATTATGTTCAATTCTATCACATAATTGCCCATCAAATTAGCTCACAACCACAACTTCTCTTTGTGGAAATTTCAGTGTTAATGCTTATGCATGGTCACAACATCTATGGTCATATCTATGGATCTTTTCCTACTCTCTCTCACTGCTATCTTAAAATAATTAAGAAATCAAGATTCTTACATTTCTTGTTTGGTTCTATCAAGATTAGTTAATCCAAAAATGCTATCTCGATCTCTGTTGAACTAACTCTTGCTGCCACTGTAGCCGCTGCTGCCACCTCTAAAGCTGGCTAGGATGCTCTGTATGTTGTACATACAAATAAGTCTTAAATAAGAATATTTAGTTTGCATAATTAACTGGCTGTGTTACCAAAAGAAACTCATTCGATTGCTAATTATCTCCATGAAGTCAGATCATTGTGTGATGAATTTACAACTGCTGGAGCATTACTATATAACCTAGAACTAATAGTTAAAATTCTTATTTGACTTGGATCTGAATTCCGTGAACTTTCTATCGCTATCCATGAAAGAGATTCCATCATCTCTTATGAAGAATTATATGAAAAAAATACTCGACCATGATATTTTTCTCAAGCATGATAAGTCTAGGAAACCACAGTCAACTATAAATTTTGCTGCCATTGCACAAAGAACATCTACAACTCCTTCTTAGAACAACGCTAATAACAACAATAAGCGTCAGGGTAATAATGTAACCAATAATCAACAGTGAGATTCACAACAATAACGTACATGGGAAAATAAATCACAACCATCATTTGGTAGTAACTTCATTTCCAACTTGGTGATCATCCCGATCACTCAGCCAAAGTTTATTGTTCTCAGTTGCACAACCATCTACAAGCCTGAGACAACTTTGCTAGTCGCTTGAACCAACAACAACAAGCCCTTTAGATTGTTGATTGTGGGGTGACTCATCACATTACTTCTGATGCTCAAAGTTTAGCTACTGTGCATGACTACCATGGTCTGGAGGAGATTGCAATGGGAAATGGTGACACCACACTAATTACCTATATCGATAATACTAACTTAATTCCATAAAACTATGATTTCAAACTACTTAACACTTTATGTTCTCCTTCCATAAAAATCAGTCTTAGTTCTGTTTCAAAATTTTCTCAAGATAATCTAACATATATTGAATTTTTTCTTTTTAATTTTTTTGTGACGAATCTGAGTATGGGGGAACCTCTACTATGGGGACCGAGTAGAAATGGGTTGTATGAGTGGACACCGGGTAACATATAAAGTTCTCCTTAGTGGAATGTGGTTGTTTTTCTCAACCCATGGCATCGACTATAGGACATCCTAATCATCATGTTTGGCATAAGATTTTACATAGGTTTTCCATTCCTCTTTCTCATTCTAGAACAATTTCAAGTTTTAATTCATGTTATTCAAATAAAATATATAGGTTGACATTTTCTGAATATTCTTTGCAAAGTCAAAGGCCATTGCAGATTCTTTACTGTGGTTTATGGGGTCCTTCACTCTTTTTGTCAATTGATAAAAGAAGATATTTTGTCTTATCCGTTGATCAATTCTCTAAATACCTATGATTGTTCACTCTAAAATCAAAAAATAAAGTCTTGGATATTTTTCAAACTTTGCATTCACTGCTTGAAAAATGAATTCAAACAAATATTTTATTCTTATTCACCAATGGTGGTGTGAATTTCAAAGTTTTTCTTATTATCTAAAAACACATGGCATTAAACACTTAGTGTCACCTACATATACATAACAATGAGTAGCTTTGGTTGAGCGCCGACATAGATATGTTACTGGTACTGTTGGAGCTTTCTTAAATCAAGCTTCATTACCATCATCCTTTTGGAGTTTTATTTGTCAGAAAACAGTTTATTTCATAAATATACTGACCATTCCAAATTTAAAAGATAAGTTCCTGTATGAGACTCTATTTCAAGATGCACCCAACTATGATTCCATTAAAGTTTTTGGTTATCTGTGCTATCCATGGCTTAAACCATATGCTAGGAATAAATTAAATCCTCATTTAATTCCATGTACTTATTTAGGATTTTCAAATAAATATTATTGACACCAATGTTTTGATCCTATAAATTCAAAAGTTTATTTATCCTGAGATGTTCTATTTTTGGAAGACAATTTTCCTTTAAAAAATGGTTTTTCTCACTTAAAAAATAAAAATACAACTGATGTATCTTGGGAAAATGATTTTGTGGAACAACATGTAAAGGATAAGTCTTTGGATTCAAATGTTTGTTATCATCTTCCAATTCAAGTTGTGCAGCAACCCATGCATTCACTCTCACCCTCCTCTACAACCCAGGATGCTTCCATTAACTAAGGTGATTATCAATCTCTGTTACTGACTCAAACTCACACATCGGTGCCTTTAGTTTTAACACTCCAATAGTCTCCTTCTCTCTAACCCACCACACCTTTTACCTTATATTCTACACCTTCCCAAATTGCCCCTTACTCACTTACCAATGTCGAACCTCCCACCCCCAATCTTCTGTGTTACAAGCCAAGCACACTCACCATCTGAGCCCCTCATTTCATAGAACACAATGGTTTCTAATCCATCTTCCCCATAATTTCCTGTCATAACAAACCCACCTTCACATCCCATGATCACCCTTTGTAACGACCCATTTCATTGTTATGTTAAAAAATATTTCGGTAAAATAATTTGATCAAAATTTTTTTTTGAGCAAGATTAGAATTAAATTTTGTGATAGAAAATATGTGGCCCAAAATTAATTGAGCCAAATTTTCAAATTGGTTCGGCCTGTTGACCTATTACTACAGTGACAGGTCTGCCGCTGCAGCAACACTCCTACTATCATAGTGGTGGTTAGGCAGTAAACCCCCTCCCCTTCTCAAGTTTTTTTAAAACTCTTCTCCCAGTTGTGGTCTCTTAGGTCATTTGCCTCCTCCAAAAATATGACAGATGAACCCTAGGCTTAGAATGACAAGAATTTAGAGGCCAAGCTTCAGGAGGGCAATTTTCAAGCATTTTTCTGAAAAAACTTTGATGGATCGGATATAAAAAAGCATTGGAGAAGAGAATCTTCACTCTTTATAGAAGAAAACTCTTCCACAAGGTGAGTTATTGTTTAATTTTGTAGTAGATTTGGGTTAGATGCATGTAAGAACTGTAGTGTTGATGGGAGACTTCATATCTAGGCCTACGCGCATAGAGTTTGGATGGATTTGATGACAAACTAAACCTAGGGTAATGGATTGGATGTAATTGGTGATGCATATTTAAGTTAATGGTATGTGTTAACCCTTTATATGTTGAGGAGTTGTTATGCCTGTATGAGTTAGAGGTAGGTCTGTAAATGAGAGTTGACATGAGTTTAATTAAAAAGAGTTAGTGGATGGAATTATTGGGTAGACATAGAAATGCCTTCGATATTTTCAGGTCTGTAGTAGAGTGAGAACAGGCTGTGTAGGGGTGGTTGTAGAAGGAGAAGTCGGTAGATTCAAGGACAGTTAATATAGTTAAGAGAGAAAAAGGAGAGGGATATAGGTAGAACTAATCTTGGGTTTTAGTCGCTCGTGCGAGGGTTGATGTTAGTGTAACAAATATGGTAAGGTTTAGTATTATAAAGTGTCCTTAAGTTAATACGGGAATCAGGATAAAGATAGATGGTAGTCGATTGGTAGTAATTCTTAATGGTTGGGTACGGATGAGTAGTTGAAAGTAGTCGTAGCCTTGATTTAACTCTATGCTTATATTTGATTTAAAATAATTGTGATTAGACTTCGAGCAGGCTTTTAATTATTGGTTGAATGATTAATTGAAGGTTAAGTGTTGACGTATGGATAATGAACTTGAATATTTATATTATTGTGCTTTGAGCACTCTGTTGATATTACCTACTTATGTTGATATTAGGAGCAGGTTTCATGCTGATATAAATTGATATTAGGATTAGGTACCACGCCGGTATGATACATGGACTGAGCTCATCTCCTACAAGTCATAATTAAGGGTCCGTACCGATCCTAGTATATGTGTACACCATTTCTAGGCATTGCATTGATATTATTGCATGGTTGTTATTCTATTGCTGTTATTGACTAGGGTGATTTCATTATGGTATACCATCTGATGTGTCATTGGTTGGTGATTGGACTATGTAAGTGTAAGTGAATTGTTTGAATAACGTAACAATGAATGATATGAAAAAGATAGTCGGTGGTTAGTAAGTTAATGGTTATGTGAATGTGCATTGCTGAAAAGTGTGAATCTAAGGTATGTCCTTATTTTGTATAAATCTTATCCTCCTATGTATAGTTGTATACGTAAAAGTGTATTGTAACTTCTTTGTTTGTAAAATTGTTGTTGCTATTTAATTGACTTGGTTGTAGCATTAACGGTAGTAATGGGAATAGAATAGTGAGTGAGAGTTGCCACGAGAGAAGATAAATGGAAGAGGAGTGTAGAGCTACTTTAAGTGAGATGAATGCGTAAGAGGTATGTGTTGGTTATTCCATGAAATTATGACTTTAGTCCCACTCTGAGATAAATTGATTAGTTATAAATTATGGGGAAAGAGTTAAGGTTAGGGGTTGAAGTATGTTTAGGTATGTTTAGTTATTAAGTATTCTTAATTATCATGATCTCTTCTTGATATCTATATTCTATTATTTGTTCTCTAATATTGGTCGGCTGATGATACCTACAGTACGTGTGGTTATACCGATACTACACTTACTATATCTTTTTTTAGGGATATAGTCATGGTTACAGGTCAGTTGGAGTTTCTTCAGGTGAAACGTTGAATATTCTTCAGCAGGTCCTACCATTCTACTCTTACATGGATGCTGTGTCTTGAGTCGTCCTTCATATACTTAGTGCTCTTGTACCTATTTAGACTATGTTCTGGGAGGTTGTTTGGTTAAATTCCGCAGTGTACTTTTGTAATAAAGTTTTGTTTTAAATAAAAGATTTATTATTAAATAATGCTTAAGGTTTTAGCAATGTTTTTTGTCGTGGTTAAAAGTTGGGTGGCAAGGGTTCTCCTAATTAGGGTAGAGTTGGGTAGGTGCCCCCCCGATCCCGTGATTTGGGTCGTGACACCCATTCTAAGACCAACAGTCTTAAACCAAAACAATTCAAAATCACTATCCAATCCTCCCATCCTTCATACCTACCATATACATACAAGCTCACTCTCATCCTCATTGGCAGCAAGCTATGAAATCTGAATTCGTTGCTCTATTTTGAAACTAGATGCGGGATTTAGTTCTATTCCATCCTTCTATGAATGTGGTTGATTGCAAGTGGATATTTTATATAATCATCATCCTGATGGTTTGATTTATAGGTATAAGTCCCGTCTAGTTTCCAAAGGATTTACACAATGCTCGGGTCTAGTCTATTATTCAATCTTTAGCCTGATTGTCATGCCAGCTACTGTCCATTTAGTTGTTGCTATTGCTACTCAACGCAACTAGCCCATCTATCAACTAGTAGTCAATAATGCATTTCTTCAAGGTTGATTAGAAGAAGAGGTTTGTATCACTAGCCTATCAGCTTTGAGGATCCTAATCACTCCTCACATGTATGCAAGCTCAACAACGTCATTTATGGCTTGAAACAAAGAACTATTTGGTAACTATTGGATTTTTAAGGTCTTAGTCAGATTCCTCATTTTTAATTTTGTACCATTCTACATTTACTATTTATATGGATTCATTCATTTTTAATTTTGTACCATTCTACATTTACTATTTATATGGATTCATAATCATCACTAGTAATCATTCTCAAGGTGTAAAACATATTATTGATTGTCTCTCTCATCGGCTTTCATTAAAGAATCTTGGTCTTTTAAACTATTTTCTGGGTATTGAGGTTCTTGCCATACTGAAGGTTTATCCTGTCACAACAAAAGTATACTTTGGATTTTTTAAATGATGTAGATTTGCAGGATAACAAGGGTGATCTAACACCAATGACTTCTAATACAGTTCTTATTGTCTCTTCCAGAGATGACCCTATTGATGGTTCTCTTTATTGGCAAGTTATTGGTAAATTATACTACCTTTCTTTTACTCACCTAGACATTGACTTTGCTGTTAGAAAATATTCCTAGTTCATGCATAAACCAAATCAAACTTACTGGAAAGAAATTAAGTGTCTTCTTTGCTATCTTTATGAAACTTTGCTATTTGGCATCAATATTACCAAGAAATAGGATTCTAGATGATTTATTTTCTCTAATTTTGACTAGGCTGGTGATCCCGATGATCGTACCTCCACATCAGGCTATATAATTTTTCTAGGTGGAACTCCTATTTCCTGGTCTACTAAGACATATCAATTAGTCTACTTTTTGTCAACCAAAGCTAAATACAGTGTTGTCGCTGCTGCTGTAGTAGAAACAAATTGGCTGCTAATCTCCATTGTGAGTTTCATTTTCCTCTTGATGGTGCTCTGACAATATTTTGTGACAATGTTAGCACTATGTGTGTAACACCTCAAATTTTGAACCTACGAATATTCAACACTTAGCATAGAAAAATGAGTCTAAAACCTAAAGTTCCAGGTCTCCATGAATTGGTTCACGAGTCATAAACTTGGTCCACGATCCGTGGAACCACTTATGGAACCCATTTCAACTGTCTAGGAAACCACAATATGGTTTATGACCCGTGAAACTAAATCATAGTCGTGAACCCACTCCTAGAACTGGCCCCCAATTGTTCCAGTTTCCCAAGTTTCCAGGACTGACTACACAATCCATAGAATGGAATCACAAATCATGAAGCAAGTCATGAAACCCTATGTGGGAGTTGACGAATTGCCTTGAAAACCATGTATGATAGAATGATTCATGGAAAATAGTCCTTGACCAATGGAGTGACCCAAGAAAAATAATCCAGAGGAATTGTCAAATTACATCAGGAATCTACGACTCAAATCACAAACCATGGAATCAGTTCACAATTTATGAACTGATCCGCGAGTTGGAATTCTCATAAATTGCAGCACATTTTAAAAGGGGAAATTTTATCGATTCCTTATTTTTACCACCTATACTACGATGTTTAAACTTCTCAAAAAGTGGTATATCACATGATTCTATCAATCTCATTCATAATTCTCTCAAACCCATAATAGTTAGAACAAGCTCACAAGAAAAACAGACCTAGGGTTCCCACCCCAGTCATTCAATTCAAGCTTTCTGCTTATAATCTTCCTCTTATTTAGATATGTAAGAGTTTGGTGATGGTATCTTTTCACCCTCATGCTAATGTTTTGTGAAAGTACTATAGCATCGTGATTTCAAAGTTAGGAATTTTACCCCAACTATGCAATTCCTTCTTAATTTTAGTTTTAGTTGATTTTCATGATTTTGAATCCTACATAGCAATAACAAAGTATGATTTTTGCAGTCTCTTCTTAACTTGGATATTTTTAAAGCATGAACTCAATAGAATTTAGCATGAGATAGTTTACAACATGAATTCAGATTAATAGAAAGATAGTTTTGAGCCAAGTCCCATAGCCTATTTTCTAGACAGATAGACAATTAAGCTAATTATGAGCAAATGAATACACTTATAGTTTTGGTAGGATTATTTAGCATAGAGAGAATGCGAGTTCAACAAAATCTAAGTCCCATAACTACATGCCACGTAGGATTTGAGCACACCGCAAGTCAGTTTGCTCCCTTTAGCCTAAGAGGCTCAGTATTGGATCCACATTAGACAGATAGGTTCTATACCCTATCAAGGTTTAGAGCAGCTCTTCCAACTGGGTTGAATATTGGGCATCATGAGCCCACATGATGTATGTCGGTTGTAAGAAACTCCCCACTTAAAGACTTTGTATTTATTTTATAGTTTGAACTGGTTTGCTTATTTATGCATTTATAGATATAATGGTTTCTCAAGTTTGTAGTTTTAGACATATCTTCAGCTCAAAGCGATCAATACAATTTTATATTATCAGATTATGAAAGCTCATATTAAATATCCTTATCTTACGCTTTCATAGATGTTCTTCCTATCTCATTTGATTATACTTATTGGGTCTATTCAGTTTATAAAAGTTGTTAGATATTTTTATACACTGATTAGCTTTAATCTTACATACCAGTACATTCTCACGTATTGACCGCATACTTTTTTTTATGCTACATCTTTTCATTGATGGAGATTTCGTTGCTCGTTCTCAGACCCATGGCTAGATAGTTGCAGTTTCCCATTTAGTAATTGGTGAGTCTCTTTATTCGGGGACATGGTGTAGTTTGTCATTCCTAGTTTCTAGTTCAAACATTGTTTTGTTTTTGTTTTACTGATATCTGAGGGCCTTGACTCCGCATACTTATTTCTTATAGTATTAGAGGCTATGTTCAGACATTAGTTTATTCAGTTGTTCACTTTTTTATGTTATAAAGGTTATTTTCTCATTATTTTATACTTAGCTTCCATACAAATTTTTAAATTGTTCTATAGTAGCATGCTAGTACCAAGGGTCCGCTTGGGTCACCCATGGTCCTAAGTGTTAGCCACACCTAGGGTGTAGACTCGGGTCATGATAATATATATCTGTGCCAATCCTATTTTCTATAGTCGGAAGAATCATGTTTCCATTGAATTTTACTTTGTTTAAGATCAGGTGCAAAACAAGGAGATTGAAGTCAAACACTTACATGCTACTGATCAATGTGCTTCCTTTGAGAATCTCTATCCCAAGTCGGGTGTCGTTGATACTAGCACCAACTTGCAAGGGCATAATAATAAGTAAAGATATTTTCCTGGGTCTTAGCCTCAATTGTTTTTCTATTTCTAGTCTTAGTTTTTGTCTCAATCACTTCTATTAGCTTAGTTCTTTTTAAACTGTTATTTTATTATCCTATCTTATCTCTGATAGTTATAAGGTATAGAGTTTGCATACATCAGGACTCAGATGGTTACAACCCTTTATATAGTATAGATTATAATAATAATATTATAGCTTCATTCTTAATGCTACTCCACTCTTTAGTCCGAACAGGCATGAAATGTGCCGATTCTGTCAACCTATTCATAATAACCCAAAATAGTATCGAACTTGCCCAAAGTTTGAGACAAACCAACTACAAAGTCCATAGCAATACACTACTATTTTCACTCAGGTATAGGCATCCTCTGTGTCATACCACCTCGTCTCTGGTACTCATATTTTAAAACAAATTGAAGACGAATATATTAAAATGAAATATCTTTGGAAAAGTTGTTGCTTTTATGCACACTGTCGACTTTCAGAACTAAGGTTATCCCATGCTCATTTTCTTATTATACTAAGTACAGAGGATAAACTATTGACTGTCGAGGCATATGATTAAATAATTAATTAGCATAGAATTACCAGATCATAATGTAGAACCAGATTTGGACAAACTTTGCATTAAGCATATGATACTCGATACTTGCGATGGTTTGAACCCAAAAAATTCTTGTACCAAAAAAAGGTTAGTACAAGTTCAAATATCCAAGAAGGTTTCATGATCAAACATCAAAAGGAATAGATTCTTATCCAATTTATAGAAGATGAAATATAAGGAAAGTTGTGAAAGTAAGAGAACAATATTTATATAACTCTTGGGTAGTTCCATACAATTCATATTTAATTGAAAAAATCAACTATCACATAAATAATGAAGTGTGCTCCGATATTAAAGTCATGAAATATCTTTACAAATACATTTGTAAAGGACATGACAAGATTGCGTTCTATATACAAAATAATGATACAAATACAGAGATAAATGAAGTAAGAAAATATCAATTTGCTATTTGGGTATCTCCTCTGGAAGTTTTATGGAATCTCTTTGGTTTTCATCTTCAGCTACATCTTAAAAGCCAACAATTTGTTTCTTTTAACAACAATGCAGTTATAAATACGATTGTGCATAACCCAATGATAAAAAACTGAAGTTAACCTAATTATTATATATGAACATAACTGACGAATATGCTATAGAGCTCAATTTATTATACTCAGAATTTACCAAGTATTTTGTGTGGTCATCAAGTGAGAAATTTGGTTCACGTAGACAAAAACATTGTGTTGTTGTCCGCATTGTGCATGTCATCCTACTAAAGAAGAATGATATTAACTTAGATTACTACTAATGAATGTGTAAGGATCGAGATAATATAAAGATCTTCTAATAATAAACGAAGAACCTTGTAGTACTTTCAAAGAATCTATAGAGAAAAGAGGATTGTAACATTATGATAATAATTTAATAGAGTGTATTTCAGTTGCAAGTTGTCAGATGTCATATATTTTCAAGGCATTAATTTGCTACATATTGGTGTATTGCAGTCCTACCAACCCAAGAAAATTATGGGAGAACTAGTCGTGATGGCAGTCATTAATTTGCTACATATTGGTGTATTGCAGTCATATATTTAATAGTATTGCAGTCCTATCCAAAAACTCAAGTCGTGATGGCACCTACCCAATCCCCGTGGTAGGTAATCCAACCCAACAATAATCAACAAGATACAAGATAATACACAAAAATAAAAGTGGAAATCAAGTCTCAATACCAAAATTCAAGGAAACCATCCAAAAATTTGGAAGTCACTATGTACAAGCCTATAAGAGTGATAGGTACAATAGGGAGTCCGAAGTGTCACAAAATATAGAAACAAACATAAAAATAAGTATAGAAGAGATTTGGTAGTCACTGGATCAATCAACCACTACCTTTGATCTCGATGATAACTCAAGCATGACTCTGACTCGGTGCTTGGGAGAACTAGCTTAGTATCTGCACATAAAGATCAGAAATAAACAAGCATGAGAACTAATCCATATACACTCAGCAACATCGTCGACCGGACCTAATCCAAAGCGATAGCGAGAATGACTTAATTATCAACTACCCAAGATAACCATATACACCTGTAATCAAAGGTCACACCTAGACAAACAGTCAATATCAACAACAATTTACACAAATGCTATCCAAGTTATTATTAATCACAACAGTCAACCACCTTTCACATCAAAGCAAAACAGCCAAATGGATGTTATGAGTATGATGAATGTCATGAAATCAAATGGGGATGATGATGATGAATATGATGCATGTTTATCCTACATATATACATCCGCTGCTCTGTATAGCTAGTTGGAATCCATGGGGGACTGGCGAGGTCCATATACACACTTTGGATCAGCCCAAAAGCTATAGATCTACTCATAGGGCCACAGAGAGAATTCCAACAATCTCGATGCCTCAAATAAATCTCAACCTTCGGATTCCCCCAAAGGCCATAGAGAAATGCCAATGATACCATGATAATATGCATGTGGGGAGGGGTGAAGGAACAAATTGGAATATATCAATAACAGGCTAGAAAAGAGGTATTTTTCACTTCACAACTCATTCTCAATAATATCTAGTCAATTTTCCATGATCCCAGCATGCTAATAAATGAAATAAGGGAACCGAGAGCTCAATTATCAATCAAACATAGTACATAAGCTAAAACCTTAAAGGAAGTCCTAAAAGTCAAATAGAAGCTTTACCCTTTCGAAAAGCCTTCGAACGAGCTCAATGTAATCAAATATGTATTCTACATAAGGAAACAAAATAGTATACACCCATATTACTATATTTAAATTACAGATCCAAAAAATAAATCCCAAGCCCACAAGGGTAAAATTAGAATCTTATTTGACAATCACGTCACTCATAACTTAAGGTGTTCAAATATGAAATTTCATCAAAAATAGAATTAAAATAGGCTTCCAAACCATCAATATATCATTTCTTAACTTTACCCTAAAATCTCCAAAATTTTCAGTTGAAAAACCCAAATTTGGAGCTTAAATCATAAGTAAATCATTGAAATATGTGTAAAAATGTTATAAGATTCATACCCAAAGTAGAATCATTGAAAAACACCATTTGAATCTCTCAAAAGAGAGTTCCCGAGCTCCAAAATTAATGTATAGAAAATAAAGTCAGAAAAAGGGAAAACCCATTGTTATCAACAACTATCTCCACCCTATGGAGATCTGACTGTAGGTGCAGCATCACATGCACGACAAAACGTCTGCAGTAGTGGACTTTTGCAGCATCACATGCACGACAAAACGTCTGCAGTAGTGGACTTTACTTAACACTTGAATGCTCACAGGAGCCAACCCATCACACAAGAACGAGCTGCATGTGCGAGGGAAATTCTGCAGTTTTGGCTCCACCAATGCGGACGAGGCTCCGCAGGAGTGGTGTAGCCCAATTTGACCCAACTCCATAGGAGTGATTCCTTGCTCTATTGGTTCGATCCCATAGGTGTGGTTGCACTAGAAAACAAAATCAATGACAAACAACAATAAAACTTGGAATCAATTCTCAAAACTCATCTGTAACTAGGGCTGGGCATATTTTGATCGAAACTAAAAAACCGGCCGAATCATATTTTTTTTAAATTGGTTTTAGTTTTTTGTTTAATTTTGTCAATTTCAGTTATTTGATTTTTTTTTTAATTTTATTTTTTAAAATTTGCTTAGACGAAAAATCAAATTTTATGCAATATTATATACTATATAGATTTTAGATCTACACTCAACCCACCAGGGCCCAGGCCAGCATGCCAAATATTTCTCATATTCTCTCAATCACCATTCACTGATTCTCACTAAAAAATCGGACAATCGCCAATTCACCGATAATCCGACACTCGGACCACCATCGCCGATGTCCAATGACATAACCTACAAGAGTCAAGACTACCATCATCAATTGTGGACTGTCCGCCACATACTCTAGTAAGTTTTTTTTACTTTTTCGTGAAAAGGGTCTGGGAATTGAGATTACATAGATATGTAATTCAAAAATTACAATAAATCTTTTATCAACTTTTTATATCCTATAATTTCTTACTCAATTATTTTTTCTCCTTCACTTCAAGATTCTCTTTTTGTTTTGTTGTTAAGGTTTGATATGCCACCTAAATGTCGATCACCTATTTGCTATCAGTATGAAATGGAGAAGGAAATTGAAGGAGTGTGTATGATAAAATGTATTCAATGTGATCAAACTTATCGTTGTCACTTGAAGGGAAATGGGACTACATGACTACAAAATCATGTTGAGAAGTGTTTTGATCAACAACAAAGAAGTCCAATTATGTTACAATAGTGATTTGTTATGATTTTTATTTAGCATTTTGAAGTTTAGATTAAAATTTAAAGCACTTGTTTGTGTTTGTTTGTATTATTGCCTGCTAGGTTGCTGCTGCTGATTGTGTTAGTATTTTGTTTAAGCCCTGTGAAGTTTTGTTTTATTTTTATAGGCCTAATATAAATGATATCTGAATCGGAAAAATCGAATCATAAAAATCAAACCAAAATTACGAAAAATCTAACTGAATCGAATTTATTTCAGTTCAATTTTAGTTAGTAAATTTTCAAATCAAAAACAGAAAAACTGAACCGAACTGACAAAATGCATAGCCCTACCTGGAACCTCGTAAAGACAAACCAAATATGCTACTAGGCTAGAAATGACATTCCGGGCTCAATGAAATTGTTAGATCACCGTACGGAGGTCATTATCAATAAATGTTGATCGAAATTAACTCTATGCCTTAACTTTCAACTTCGAATGCCTTGAGACGCAAACAAAGGACTAACTAACCCAAAAAAATGACATTTTGAAACTAACAAAACTGACAGAATTCTTGTACGATCTCAAAATCACCAAATGTTTACCGAAGTCAATGATACCAACTCCCAAACCTTCCAAAATGAAAAACCCACATAATACGCAACTTACCAATTTGGGAACCATGCCACACACACCCCTTGACCACAAATACCATAAAAAAACTACGAGAAGAGGTAAAATGATCAAAATGCATCAAAATTGAAAATTCACTATAAAGGTTGTTACATTATCCACCACTAAAATACACGTTCATCTTCGAATGTAGGGATAAAAAGGTACCTGAACTGGGAATGGCTGGGGATATCCACTCTACATGTCTGACTCTATCTCCCAAGTGGCCTCCTCAACTGGTATATTCTTCCACTAAACTTTCCCTAAAACTATTTCCTTAGATCTCAACTTTCGAGTCTGCCTATCTAAAATGGCCACGGGCTCCTCCTTAAATGTCAGATTCTAATCCAAATTCATGGAATCTTACTGAATCACATGAGAACCATCGGAGTGATACTTCTTCAACATCGAGACATAAAAAATTAGGCGCAAAACTAAAAGACTCAGAGGTAAAACAAACTCTTAGACCACCTCCCTAATATGTCATAAAATCTCAAAATGACCAATAAATCTCGGGCTAAGCATGCCTCTCTTCCCAAACCTCATCAAACCTTGCATGGGTGATACTTCAACCGAACCTGCTTACCAACTGAACTTCAGCTCATGAACTCTCCGATATGATAACTCTTCTACCTACTCTGGGCTGTCAAAAGACAATCCTAAATCAACTTCACCCTATCCATAGACTCTCAACAATATCATACCCCAAGGTCTAACTTCAAAAGAATCAAACCAACCAACTAGAGATCTATACTTCTTTCTATACAAAGCCTCAAATGGTGCAATATGGATGGTGGAATGATAACTATTATTGTATGCAAACTCTACCAAAGGAAAGAACTGGTCCCACTAATTATGAAAATCGATCATACAAGTTTGAAGCATGTCTTCTAGCACCTAAATAGTCCTCTCTGACTGACTATCTATCTGGGAATGAGAAGTTATACTTATCTCTAATTGGGTTCCTAACTCTCACTGCATAGAACTTTAGAAATACAATGTGAATTGAGTATCTCTGTCTGAAATGATAAAAATGGGCACACCATGCAACTGAACTATCTCTCATATGTAGATCTTAACCAACCTCTCTGTATTGTAATTAGTCTTCACCGATACAAAATGAGCTGATTTGGTCAATCTTTCCATAATCACCCAAATAGAGTCAAGCTTCCCCAATGTCTAAGGCAAACTAACCAAGAAGTCCATAGTAATATGCACCCAAGTCCACTCAGGTATAAGCATCCTCTGAGTGACACCACCCAATTTTTAGTCCTCATACTTCACTTGTTGATAATTCAAACACTTAGCCACAAATTCCACAATGTCCCTCATTATCCTACACCATCAATAATGCTGCTTCAAATCATGATACATCTTGACGGCACCCCAATGAATAAAATACCTCACACTATGAGCCTCCTCCATAATCAATCTAGTCAACTCACCAACTCTAGTACCTGATCATGAATTGCCTCCTCAGCTTTAACTTTCAACACTTTATCTTAAATGATGCATAACTTCACATCCTCAATCTATCTATCCTTAATCTGCTTCATCAATGAGGATTGTGCCTCTACACAAGCAAGAAATCTACCAGGCTAAAAAATATCAAGTCTCACGAAGCTATTGGATAGACTCTGAACATCCATAGACAAAGGTAGATCTTCCACCATCAACAAGGAAAAGCTACCCATACTCACCCCTTTTCTACTCAAGGCATCTGCCAGTATATTGGCCTTACACGGGTGATAAAGAATAGTCATGTCATAACCCTTCAATATCTCCAACTACCTGTACTGTCTCAAATTTAGATCCTGCTAGATGAACAAGTACTATAGGCTACGATAATAAGTGAACACCTCACAATGAATTCCATGCAAGTAATGCCTCCACAACTTCAAAACAAAAACTACCGCTGTCAGCTTCAAATCATAAGTGGGGTAGTTCTTCTCATGAGTCTTCAATTGCCTCAAAGCATAGGCTATAACCTTTTATATCTGTAACCAAACTCCACCAAGGCCAACTCTCAAAGAATCACAATACACTGTGAGATTTTTACCTTCCACAAGTAAGGTCAAGATTAGAGCTAAAGTCAACAAAGCCTTGAGCATTTGAAAGCACACCTAACACCATCAAACCACTGAAAAGCAATATTTTTTTGAACCAATCTAGTCAAAAGAAGCTACAATAGTAAAGAAACCTTCTATAAACCATCTGTAGTAGCCAGCTAAACCAATAAAACACTGAATCTCGATAGATGAAGTAGGTCTAGACTAATCTCAAACCACCTCTACCTTGGTTGGATCGACCATAATACCCTCTTTGGACACTACATGGCCCAAGAATGCCATAGAACTAAGCCACAACTCAAACTTCAAAAACTTAGCATATACCTACTTATCCCTCAATTTCTAAAGCACAATCCTCAAATACTGCTCATGCTCCTCCTAACTCTTGGAATACACAATGATATAATCAATGAACACAATAACGAAAGAGTTAAGATAAGGCTGAAATACTCCATTCATCAACTTTATAAATATTTGGGGCATTAGTCAACCTAAATGATATAATAAGAAACTTATAGTGACCATACCGAGTCCTGAAAGCCATCTTAGGAATATTTGAAGCCCTAATCTTTAACTAATGTAACCCTGACCTTAAGTCAATCTTTTAAAACACCAAAACATCCTTGAAGCTAATAAAAAAAATCATCAATGCATGTAAGAGGATACTTGTTCTTGATGGTAACCTTATTCAACTGTCGAGAATCAATACACATCCTTATGGACCTTTCCATTTCTTTCACAAACAATATCGGCGCACCCCAAGGTAAAACACTAGGTCTAATGAATCCTTTACTTAGTAAGCCCTACAACAAATCCTTCAACTCTATCAAAGCCATCCTATAAGGAGGAATAAAAATAAGCTTAGTGCTCGGCTCTAAATCAATACAACATTGATATTTCTATCTAGTGAAACACCTGGAAGATCTACTGAAAAAATATCTTGAAATTCTCTATCCACTTTTACCTACTCAAAAGAAGGCGAGTCAGCTCTCACATCACAAACATAAGCCAAATATGAGAGACACCTTTTCTCAACCAACTACTGAACCTTAGAGAAAGAAATCACCAACTTAGGATATGAACCCTAGGTACCCTTCCACTTCAACCTTAGTGCACATGGCATAACTAAGGTCACTGTCTTGGCATGACAATATAAGACATCATGAAATAGAGAATGCTAATCCATGCCTAAAATCACATCAAAATCAATCATAGCCAAAATAATCAAATCTACCCAAGTATCATAGCCTAAAAGAGTCACAACACAAGATTGGTACACCCGATCCACTACTATAAAATCACCTTCAAAGGTAGCAACACAAATACTATAAAAAGAGACTCACACATTATATCAAGACCGAATATAAAATATGCAGACACATTAGAGAAAGTAGAACTAGAATCAAATAACACTGAAGTAGGTCGATGGCTTACTAGGATGACACCTTGGATAACATCATCAGAAGCCTTTAAATTTGTACTACCCAGAAAAGCATAAAATTGAGTTGTATCACCTTATGTTTGAGCAACTCCTTTACCACCTCCTTACCCAGCTAGTGGTGTCCCCTACCTGCCTAAGGCCCACCATGATCCCTAGTTGGTGGTGCTACTATCTTGGATGGAGCCTAAAAATATTGTTATGGACCCCTCTATCTGAATGTCCACCACAACCGAAAAACCTTTGAGAAACACCCTGACAAATCCTCCAAGAATTAAAAGAGTCTCATCCAAAATACTCACCCTTTAATGCCTGAATGGTTGCATGAACTAGTCTACTCTGTTAAGGATGAAAATCTCTCCTGAATAAACCCCTACCTCCCGATAAGGTACTACTAAATTGACTAGAAGTGTGGGACCTCTTGTTCCTCAAGTCTCCAAACTCCTCACGACATATTAGCTCAAACTCCTTGGCCACCTCGACCACTTGATTAAAAGTAGAGCTAAACTAGGCTATAGGAAAGATTATTTCTCGAATCCTGAAGGTTAAGCCCCTCACAAACCTATAAATCCTCTCAATCTCATTTGGTGAAATCACTATGGTATGGTGTGACAATGCATAGAACTGTGTCTTGTACTTAGTCACCAAGTCTCAAGTCATAGAAAGAGATCCTGTGGGCCTAGAATTAATATAAGAAAGCCACCACTACTTTGTCGGGGCCATGCATTTGAAGAGCAGTATAGTCAATCCCATGGGACTCTACCAACCCACTCTGAAGCCTCTCATGGAAACTCACTAAAAACTCATAAGCATCCTCACTCTGTCTACCTTGAAACTGAGGTGGATCTATCTTTATGAACCCCTCAAACTTCTTCTGCTTCTCATTAGACATCACCAGTTCAGCCATGCGTGTACCTTTTGCACTCGGTAAAGGCATAACATTATATCTAGCTACTGCAACCACAGGTTGGCTTACTAGACCCTAAAAAACTAGGATAGATTGCTGATCTGAAGTCTGAGACCCAACTCTAGTCTATGAACCCTGTGGAATACCCGCTAAACTACTACTTTGAGATATACCCTCCAACAAACCCAACGTGTGAACCAATGTATCCTGAAGTACCTGAGTAGCTACCAACCCAGGCAAGGCCTCAACTGGTTCCACCTGCTCAATTGGAACCTGATCATCCTCAATCCCATACTCTCCCTCAGGAGACTCTAGCTAGTACTCGAGCAACTGCTTGAACTCTACCTCTTCCCCAATCTCTACCTCGAACCCTACAAAACCCTTGACACATCTGTGTGTCCCAACACGACAGTAGGCACAAGTGCTAGAATAAGATCTGGTCTCTCTCCATGGTAGCATGAGTCCTCACCATTTGTGAGAGAAACTGATGAAATCAATTTCGCATGATAAGAAATAAGAAAGGATTTTTTCTCAAAAGTCCTATAGCCTTTTGAAGATAGATAACAGACGTCTCTACATCGATCCCTAAGACTCTACTAGACTCAGCTTGTAGCTTGTACTTGTGAGACTAATGGTCCTAGCACTCTGATACTAACTTGTCATGACCCAAAAACTCAAGTTGTGATGGCATATACCCCACCCCTGTGGTAGGTAATCCAGCCCAAAAATAATCAACAAGATATAAAACAATATGCAAAAATAAAATAGGAAAACAAGTCTCAACACCAAAATGTAAGAAAACCATTCCAAAATCTTAAAGTCACTAAGTATAAACCTTTAAGAGTGATAGGTACAATAGGGAGTCTGAAGTGTCTCCAGATAAAGAAATAAACAAAAAAACAAGGATAAAGGATATTTGGAAGTCATAGGATCAATCAACTACTACCTTTGATCTTACTAATAACCCAAGCACAACTCTGACTCTGTTTCCGAGGAGAACTAGCTTAGTGTCTACACGTAAAGTATAGAAATAAATAAGCATGAGTACTAATTCACATGTACTCAACAATAGCGTCGATCGACCCTAATCTAAAGTGATGGTAAGAACCACTAAACTACCTCAACATGACCATATAAACCTACAGTCTAAAAGGCCATACCTAGACTAACAGTCAATATCAATAATAATATATAAAAATTCCATCCAAGTAAGTATTAATCACTATAATATTATATCAGAATAGAAGTTCCACTTTCATAGTTAATTAACCATTCAACACATCAAAGAAAAACAAGCAAATGGATGTGATGAGTATGATACATGTCATGAACTCAAATGGGGATAATACTAATGATGAATATTATCAATTTCTATCCTACCTGTATACACCCGCTGCTCTGTATACCTAGTTGGGACCCATGGGGGACTCGCAAGGTCTATATACACCTTTTGAATCTGCCAAAAAGCCATAAAGTAAATAATTATATAGCTGCTTAATTTGGATTCACCCATAGGGTCAAAGAGAGAATTTCAATAGTCCTGGAGCCTTAATAAATCTCAACCTCTGGATCTGCCTGAAGTCCATGAAGAAATACCATGATGATATGAATATAGGAAGGGGTAATGGACCACAATAAAATATATCAATAACAGGCCAATACCATGAAAATTGGAAAAGTGGCCTTTTTCACTTCACAACTTCTACTAATTAATATTCGATCACTTTTACATGATCAACTTGCTAATAAATGAAATAATGGCACCACAAACACAATTATCGTTCAAACATAGTAGATAAGCTAAAATCTCGTTGTCACAGTCCAACTATCAAGTTTTTTTTTACCCCTTTTAAGATACAACGATATCTGTATAGATGCTTGTAATCTCATCTATCCAGGACCCACACTTCCCCATTACTCCTAATATAAGTCACTAACAAATAAACATTTCGAAAAGGAGTAAAAAAAATCTTAACTTGCCTTAAAGGAAGTCCAAAAGGTCAAACCAAATCTTTACCCTTCTGAAGAGCCTCTGAACAAGCTCAATAAGATCAAATACATATTCCATAAGAAAAAGAAATCGTACACACTCATATTGCTATACTTAAATTCCAGGTCCAAAAGGTCAACCCCGAGCCCATAAGGGCAAAATTAGAATTTTATTTAAAAATAGCTTTACCCATAACTTAAAGAGTTCAAATACAAAAATTCATCTAAAATTATGGTAAAATTGACTTCCAAATCATCAAAATATTATTTCTTAACTTTACCCCAAATCCTCAAATTTTCAAATCAAAAAATCAAGATTTGAAGATAAAATCATAAATATATCATTAGGGAATGTTCAAATATGTTATAAGAATCATTGAAAAAAACCTTTGAATCTTACAAAATCGAGTTTCCAGCTCCAAAATTGAGGTATAGAAAAAAAGTGAGAAAAGGGGAAAACCCAATATTATCTACAACGATCTTCTATCCTATAGAAATCTTACCGCAAGCATGATGAAACACCCACAATAGCGGACTTTACATAACAAGTGGAACCTCACAGGAGAAAGCCCATCCTACAAGAGAGGTCTTGCAGGTGTGAGGGAAATCGCATAGCTATGGCTCTTCTGGTGAAGAAAATGCTCTACAGGAGCCGTCTAGCCCAGCCTGAGGCAACTTTGAATGAGCAGCTCCTTGCCCCGCTAGTGAGATTCTACAAGAGTGACACCTGATCGCATATGCAGATCTGTTGGTAATACAAAGGCATCGCAGGTGCAGTTGCACCAACACCAACAATGAAAAACAACAACTAAACCCGAATTGATCTTTGAAACTCACTCAAAAATTTGCGAACATAAACCAAATATGCTACTAGGATGTAAATAACATTCCAGACTCTATAAAATCATTAGATCACTAAATAGAGGTCATTATCAATGAATGTGTACAAATTCAACTCTATGCTTTAACTTCAAACTTCCCAACACCCTACTCAAAATTCATCCAAATGCCTTAGGACCCAAACTAAAGGTCATACTAACCCAAAAATAATATTCTGGAGCTAACAAAACTGATTGAATTCTTATACAACCTCAAAATTACCAAATGTTGACTGAAGTCAACCATACCAACTCCCAAACCTTCAAAATGAAAAACGCACATAATAGTAAACCAACTACCTAGAAAATCATGCCACCCATACTTACAGACCAAAATACCATCAATTGACTATGGAAAAAGGTAAAATGGTTAAAATACATCAAAATAGAAAATTCACAATGGGGGTTGTTACCAAGTGTTATAAAGAGTAATTTATGATTTACACCCCTAATGTATATGCTCTTTTGTGACTTACACCTTATTTTTTTTTTAGTGATTTAAACATTAATCTCATTAATTCCTTAAAAAACCATAAAACCCCATTTTAAAATAATTTCTAAAGGAAAAATAGGAAAAGACAATTAATATTTCTTTATCCACAAGAAATTGGCTAGTCCTTCTCTGCCTAATAATACCAATGTGAGGTTTGTAACAAAGTGTTAAAACCATCTCAAGCTTTGGGAAATCACAAAACAATTCACAAGAAGAACAATGGTTCTTGCATTGAAGAATGTGTATCGGAAAGGTAATTGATAGTGAATAATTTGGATCAGAAAGTGAATGAATACCTATTTTATGGCAAAATACTTGGGTCTGGCCAAGAACTTGGTGGACACAAAAGATCACACATATTGAGTTCATCAATCATTGCCTAATCTTCATCAAAAGTTGGTGATAGCTTAATGGATTCAAGTTCTACTAAATTCCCATATGGCTTTATAGACTTAACATCCCGGCATCAATTGAAGATGAAGATTTTAGTCAATCAGAGGTGTCTGAATTTTCTTTATCAACCCATAAAAACAGATCCATTGGAGAAGAATATGGAAGGTCAAAGTGGAACAACATCCAGGAACAAACAATCAAGCAAATAACCTACTTGTGAAGCAAAGAAATGTGTGCAAAATTGATATGCAACAAAACAAATAGTTATTTATTTAAATGATTTTTTGGTTTTTATATTTAATTTCCTATTTTACCCTTTAGAAATTATTAAAAAAGGAGTTTTTATGGTTTTGTAAGGAATCTAGGAGATTAAGGTGTAAATCAGTAAAAATGATATTATAAGGTGTAACTCACAAAGCAACATATACGTTAAGGGTGCCAATCGCAAATTACTCTATTACAAACTATTCAAAGAATGAACATTTGATATCAAGTTTTAAATCATATCAACGACATTGTACATTCTATGGTCCATGATGTAAATGAGTTTGACCTCCTCTAAAAAATTGTCAGACTTTCTATAACAACAAAGAGGCAAAAGATGTTCATTTTGAAAGATCTATTATTGTTAGGAAAGATGATGTGCACTTACATAAGAGACTAAACTAAAATCAAATAACCTACTTGTGAAGCAAAGAAATGTGTGCAAAATTGATATGCAACAAAACAAATAGTTCTTTATTTAAATGATTATTTGGTTTTTATATTTAATTTCCTATTTTACCCTTTAGAAATTATTGAAAAAAGGAGTTTTTATGGTTTTGTAAAGAATCTAGGAGATTAAGGTGTAAATCGGTAAAAATGATATAATAAGGTGTAACTCACAAAGCAACATATACGTTAAGGGTGCCAATCGCAAATTACTCTATTACAAACTATTCAAAGAATGAACATTTGATATCAAGTTTTAAATCATATCAACGACATTGTACATTCTATTGTCCATGATGTAAATGAGTTTGACCTCCTCTAAAAAATTATCAGACCTTCTATAACAACAAAGAGGCAAAAGATGTTCATTTTGAAAGATCTATTATTGTTAGGGAAGATGATGTGCACTTACATAAGAGACTAAACTAAAATCAAATAATTACATATAATGTGATTACTGATAGAGTATTTTCAAACAAAGAAGGCACCTTTTTTTTAATGGTCCAGGAGGAACAGGAAACAAAATTTATACCGTACTTTATTAGCAACATAAGATCTATGGGATATATAGTTTTAGCAACAACTACCTCTGGTGTTGTTGCTTCTACTCTCCCTAATGGGCGTATTGCACATTCTTTGTTTAAAAGTCCTATTGTAACAACCCTTATGATTGATTTTCATTTTTGTAGTGTATTTTGACCATTTAACACCTTCCCTTAGCTACTTTATGGTATTTGTGAGTGTGGTTGGCAGGGTGCCCCAGGTGGTTGGATAAGAATTATGCAAGTTTGTTTTATTTTAGAAGATTTAGATGGTTGACCAAAGTCAACATTTGATGATATCGAGATTGAAATGAAATTCCGAGAGTTTTACTAGCTCTTGAATGTGATATTTGGGTTAGTAGGACCTTTAGTTCAGGCTCTGAGGAAATTGGATGATTTTGAGTAGTTGATTGGAAAGTTGGAAGATTAAGGTATAGGTTTGACGACAATCAATATTTGGTCAACTGTTCAGTATTTGGATGGTTCAATTGATTCTGTAATGTCATTTCTAATCTAGTAGCATATCTGGAATATATTCACAAGGTTCCAAATGAATTCTGAAAGTCAATTTCGAGTTTAGGTTTGTTTTGGATTGGTTGTTGATAGCCGGAGTCTGGTGTAGCCGCTCCTTCGGGCTTGGGCCTCACATGCGACAAGAGGTCACTCCTACTATCTGCACCACCAGAGAGGGTCCACTTCTGCAAAAGGGACTAGGTTGGATTTTTCTGCTCCCGTGGAGTTTCGTCCGCACTGGTAGAGCCGTAGCTGCGAGATTTCCTCGCACCTGCAAACTCGCTCCTACGGGGTGAGTCTGCACCTGCGAAAACTAGCGTGGTTAGTGACCTTCGCTTGTACGGAGGATTCATCGCGCTTGCGATGCCACATCAGTGGTTAGATCTACACTCCTACATAGATCCCAGACAATTTCACTATTTCATTCTTAAACTCGTTTATTATTTCAAATCTTGATTTTTGGAGCGTGGAAATTTGTTTTTTGGGATATTCAAAAGGTGATTTTCAAGGATTCTTCTTTGGGTATGATTTTTACTCTATTGTTGACACCCAATGTTAACTAGATATTTTTAAAATAAATACTTTTAGAATCTTATTTGTTAAAGAGCACAAAATATAATTTTTGCATATTTTTTCAATTTTAACATAATTTGTTGATAATTATCTTTATTTCTCAAAATATTCGAATTTTCATCATTTATTATCATTTTACTTAGTTTTGGTCATCATTAGTTCTTATCATGGCCATTGTTTCATATAAGTAAATATTATTTCAATTTTATTAAATCATCATTTGTTTTTATTTCAAATCACATTTTTTGCATGACTATATATATATATATATATATTTTAGCACAGTTTGTAAATACACGAAAGTCAGAGAAGATATTATACATAGATACATTAAATAGACCATGATATTGGACACATGATTTTAGATAGCCCATGATATGATTTTAAAAAGGGATAATTAGGCAAAATATCAGCCTATCAAATTTATTTACACCTTAATTGGCCCAACTTTCACTAAATTACCCGAAACAACCCAAAATAAGTCAGTTTGTACATTTTGGGTAATTAAACTCATTTATTATCTCTATTACATGCATTTGGTTCCTTTCAATTTCGCCATAGCTCTTTTCTTCTTTTTCTTAGCTCTGTCTTCTCTCTAAGATTTGGATTCATCTTTTATATCTTTAATTTGTTAGCTCTGACCACCAGTATAGGTAAGTTTCTTCCTTCTTTGTTGATTCATCTAAGGATTTTGATCTGATAAAAAAATCAAGTTTTTCCTCATCAATTGAAGTTGTACTTTTGATGGATTTTGTAATTTTTGAAAACTGATTTTTGTCCAAGTGCTTAGATTGAGCTGAATTCAAAGTGGTTTTCTGAAAATTTTGATAAATTCTAATTCTGTAAACACAGATAATTTTCCTTTTATTTTTGAGAATTCTAATACTTTCTTGCAACTGGGTCACTGATTGACCTTTATGTTGTGCAAACTCTAATGTTTTTTTTTTAAAAGCAACTGAGTAACCCTTCTTGTAAGTGAAGGTGATCAATAGTGGAAGAGAGTGAGAGAATAACAAGGTGTCTTTTGGGGTATTGCTATTAACAAAATTAAAAGGGGGCAATAGTTTTGATAGATCTGCTCTTTAGTTTTTGTAATATTTTATAGTTGCTTTTATGGATAGAAAGGGAAAAAGGGGAAGTTTAAGTTAGTTGTAGTTATTTTCATTTTCAAATCTTGTAATTTATGGTGTATTGTGAGTTCGTGAGCTTGGTTGAAGGGCAAGTTCAAAACCATTGAAAGAGAAAACAACCAAGGCCGAGAGACGTGCTCTCCAGGAGGCTCAAACATGTGGACATTTTTGCTTGTACATTTTCGATACATAATTATATATCATATGTACACATTTCTACAATATTATACAATATCGATACATTACATAACTATTTATATGACATATATGTATTGTATAAACACTATATATGGATGTATATGCATCTATGATTACATATATATACATAATATATAAATGATTATACACCATTTATACAATGTCGATACGTTGCATAACTATTTATATAATATCGATACACATTTATACAATATCGATATATTACATATACACTACATAACTATATGTACATCATATATATATATATATATATATATATATATATATATATATATATATATATATATATATATATATATATATATATGTTTATACACCATTTATACAATATCGATATAGGTTTATATATTATTTATACAATATCGATTCGTTACATATACACTACATAACTATTTATGTAATATCGATACATTACAAATACACTATATAGCTATTTGTACATCATATATACATGTTTATACACTATTGATACATGAAAAAAGTTGTACGGAAAAAATTTAAAAAATAAAAAAAGTATTTTTTAATAAAGAAAAAAACAGCACAAAAAAAAAAGTTTTTCTGTTTTTTTTTTTTCAAAAAAAAACTACTGCTACAAAAAAAGGAAAAGGAAAAAAATGGCTTAATGACTATTTTTGTTGTAAATAAAAACTTGGCTATTTTTATTGAAAATAATTTACTTTTTTGTATATAATTAAAAATTTTCCTCTTAAAAAACTATGGTATTGAGAACATGATTTTGTACCTAAAGTGGTTTTGTGTCATTCTCTTTACAATTTTTTGGGTGGAAATTTCCAAATTTGGAAAAATCCTAAATATTTCTCTTTCTAATTTTTCAAAAAAATAGTCGATCCTTCTTTCTCTCATTTTTCGGTGAACTCCTACCTTCGCTGTTGACCACGAGCTCATAACACTACCACCATTCCACCACCACACACACACCAATCACACCACCACCGTTCCACCACCAGAAACAATAAAACCAACTACAACACACCACTATCGCCTACCTCTCTCTCACGTTGTAGCTGCAACAAAGCTCACTGGAGCAACAAAGAACTCTGACGACATCCACCTATCTCCACTATCACAACTCACCAACGCCATCTCCAGCTAACAACCAACAACGATCACAAATAGCCATCTCCGATGAACACAACAACCACCACGAATCGTTGGTGGATCATTGTTAGCACCAAATCTGATAGGAAAACACCCATTGACGGCAAGCAAATAGTCTAGAAATACTCCGACGACCATCGTGTCACTGTTCAGACGACCTCTTTGTTTCTACTTACTTTGTGTATATACATTTGTGTTGATTAACCACTATTTTTTATTCTACTCATTGACATTATTGACTGATTTTTTGTGATATTGAGACTTTTTCGGTGGTCTATTTGATTTTTCGGCAGCCAGGTTATGTTGTTATTATTTTTGTTGATTGTTACTACATGTGAATTGATTGTTTGCAATGATTTTTAGTTTTCTTATGATTTATTTGATCTGTTGTTATATCATTGTTGAAGAGTCTATTTTGGGACTGTTTTTGACATAGTTACTGATTTTAATGATTTTTATTAAACTGTGTTGGTTGTTTGCTCATATATTCACTCTAATGTTTCTTTGGTATTCAATTTTGTGACTTTTTCTGCACATTTTTGTTTGCTCTTTATTCAATTGTCCGATGAAAAAACCTCTTCGTCGTTTTTCAAGGTCTTTCCGTGATAAATGATAGATTTTAATTTTAAGTTCAATTATTTGATGTCAGGTATTATTTTAATTGATTGATGAAGAAATTTTCATCGATTTTCAAGATCTTCAATGTACATAAGATAGATTTTACTTTTTGTTATTATTTTTTAATTCATTTTGATTTATATTTATTCCTTACTAATAGTTTTACTAAGTGTTTTTACAGTTACCTGAAGTTACTTTTCTAAGTATATATTCAAATTAAAATTCAAAGATCCTTTTAATTATTTATTGTGTTTGTTCATTTGCGATTAATGAAAGGCAAATATTAGGCCATCTTTATTAATCAGTTACTTTATTTCTGTACATGCATTATCTTTATTGTATTTGTGAAAATTATTTGTCTCCTTCTCAGTTGAAAAAATGAGTTCAACAGAGATTTCACCATTATAGATTTTGAAGGGTGTCTTACCCTTTTGCCATGCCCCGAATCCCATCGGGGCTTGATTGGCACCCGAAGCCGATATGGCCTGAGAGAACTAATCTTTGCTCATGAACCATCGTATGCATATCATCATATGAATCTTATTAAACCATATGCAACTATGCGAAAAACATGAACGTGGAACGTATGCTATACATATATATTTATGAAACTTGGTCGTTGGGGCCATCAAGTCAAAACGGACATTTGTCTCTTACACCCATATACCCACATATGTCTACAAAAGCCTCTAACCGATGCATTTACAAAACCAACTTAAAGTCGGGACAAGTCCCCGCTTTATACAATATTTACAATGCCAAAATAAATATACAACGATGACCCAGAAAGCTCCGAATCAAGTGGAGCTCACCAAAACTCTGCAAATGATCCCCAGTCTACAGAGGAGGTCTAGTAATGCCTGCACCTGCAACTTGTAAGGTAAGTCCCCCGAGGGGGTCAGTACGAAGAATGTACTGAGTATGTAAGGCTCATAATAAATAGCATCATACATGAGAATGTCAATAGAATAAAATATGAGAGAATAGTCAATGGGGATAAGCCATCATTTCTAATTACTTTCCTTCAAGGGAAATTACCTTCACTCAAGAAACTTGCCTCCAATAACTTCTTCTATATATAAGAGATTCTTTCTTGCTTCTAGGTTCATTACCACTAGTGTTCATCTACTTGGTTATAAAGAATAACACTCATGCACATACATCCACTCTAGTGGTGGGGGTAATAATATAACATAAATCTATTCTATTAACGTACATCCACTCTATTGGTGGTTTTAACCTACATCCACTCTATTGGTGGTTTAACCTACATCCACTCTATTGGTGGTTTAACCTACATCCACTCTCATGGTGGGAGAACATTCATCCACTCTATTAACGTACATCCACTCTATTGGTGGTTTAACCTACATCCACTCTATTGGTGGTTTAACCTACATCCACTCTCATGGTGGGAGAACATTCATCCACTCTATTAACGTACATCCACTCTATTGGTGGTTTACCCTACATCCACTCTATTGGTGGTTTAACCTACATCCACTCTCATGGTGGGAGAACATTCATCCACTCCATTAACGTACATCCACTCTATTGGTGGTTTACCCTACATTCACTCTTATGGTGGGAGAACATTCATCTACTCTATTAACGTACATCCACTCTATTGGTGGTTTAACCTACATCCACTCTCATGGTGGAAGAACATTCATCCACTCTATTAACGTACATCCACTCTATTGGTTGTTTAACCTACATCCACTCTCATGGTGGGAGAACATACATCCACTCTATGTGGGGGAACATACATCCACTCTATGGTGGAAGAACATACATCCACTCTCATGGTGAGGCAACATACATCCACTCTCATGGTGGGGTGACATACAACCACTCTCATGGTGGGGTGATGGGGTGACATACATCCACTCTCATGGTGGGGTGACATACATAGGAGAGATTGATATACTAACTTATGAGGGATTGATACATTAAGGATCATGACACTATTTGAAACAAACAAATATATTACCTCACTCTTACACTTCATGAGAGTAACACCTTAACTTGTGAGGGATAGGTATATTAGCTTGCACTTTACCTCTTTCACTATTCTTATGAGATCTTATATAAGTAAGTATATGATACCGGACCTCCATCTTTGGTGGGCTATACTAAATAACAAAGCATAATATTGAGACTATTCCATATTGAACTTAAACCCTCTAGAATGTAATCCACACTCCATGAAACATATAGCAACCATGCGCATTACCTTTTTACAATCTTATACCTTTCACTTAGTTATGAGAGTGACACATTAAAGATCATGAAACTAAAGCACACATTTATATACACGTCCCACTTCACCCCTCTACTTCATGAGATTGACTTCTTCACTTAGGAGGAATAATTATACTAACTCGCACATCACCTCTCTTATTACTCTTATGAGATTGGTACTTCTACTTATGAATGATTGGTACAAGTATAATCATCATACTATAGGACTTTGGAATAAGACATGATTGGAATAATGCTATCCAAACTAAACAAGCTCTCTTTACCTCATTACTCTCGTTGAGATAGTTCTCTTAGAATTTACAATGTTATGATATCTTTGGAAATTCCAATCAATGACTAAGACATAAGTGAATCATCATTCATCTAAGAATAGGATACGTATGAATAATAATATACGTCAACCTGAATTGATATACTTCAAGCCTCTCGGAATTGAAACAAGTCCAAGGTCAATGTGAACAACATGTTGCAGAAGGATATGGAAAAAGGAACCTTACATACCTTGTATTCTTAATACGAATACACAATCTTAGATGTGCATACAATAGTCCCGCTCCATCCTTGTGTTTTGATCTACAACACAAGTTCATAACGAAACCAACATTAACCACCAATTACCTTACAATGGCATACAATAACAATAAGTCACATGTTTAGCTTTAACATGTCATTTCCCCCTTGACAATACCATTTATGAAATCATTATACCAATAATCCCACAATATTCCATACATTGACCAACACATGATAACCAATAGCATGTCACACCAAGTTCATGTTTTACACTTCTCCATCACCACCACATCACAATTAGTCCATCAATTTACTTCAATACACCTCACAACAACAAATCGGCCAAAATCCCATAATTTAGACTTATATGTTAATAACAAAATAACACCGTACATGTTCATATTTTATCCATACCATGATCTTTCATCAAAGGCACAAGTCATAATTCAAGCTTGAATCTCATGGATTTCACATCTTTCACAAAAGACACAAAGTACCATGTCCACCATTTCCAAACATAACCAACTTGATATACATAATCTCCCATGCATATAATATGTTAAAGTACAATAATAATCACTTACCCAAGCTTGAAAGATGATGATCTTGTCCAAAAATGCCTTAGGGTTTGAAGAACTTGAGAATGGTCTTGTGGAAATATTGTAGAAATGTCTAGAATGGCATGTGCCCCTTTGAGATTAAAAATTCTGATTTTTGGCTACCTTTTATAACCTCTTAAATTCATCCTTAGCCATTAATTCCATCATTGACAAGTCAAGGCAAGAATGGGTCATTTGACCCATTTTTGGCCCATGTCCTCTTTTCATTTTTGGGCCCTTTTTGAGCCCAATTCACTCAACCCAATAAAATCAATAATTCCTCATGTTTAATTCATTTTATAAGCGTTACGAAAATATTTCCACTCACGCCATTCATACTCGTAGCCTCAATTCCAAAAACAAGCAATTCTAGCCACGTATGGCTTATTTTGGCTACAAGGGTAAAATTGTCATTTTGATGCAAAATTCATTCTCGAGTAATTTTATCATACCAATATAATACTTTAATCATTCATGCATATTCTCATGGTTGTAGAAGAAGCGTAGCAAAAATTGGCTCGGTACGTCCCAGGGCACCCTTGGGACTTAAGAAAATTTCCAACTTTGAAAAAGTGGCAAAACCAGCATGGCACGCCCTTGTGCGTGCCAGATTGCTTCCTCTGGACTAAAAATTTTAGACCAGAGCGGCGTGTCACACCCTCTAGTGCGCCCCAGACTTAACATTTTCAAAAATTTCGTTTTTTGACTTTTCTTCGCGGGTTTGGTTAGATACTTCAAATCCTATTCTTTAACTTACTTCTTAACCTTAATATCCTTTGTTTAGAGGTCCTCTTAGACTCTTTTTTAACCCCACAAACGCTCCACGAAAATCACAAAACACCTTCTACGAAGGGTTAATCACATGTACGAGACCAAATTTAAATTTTCTCATCATTCACATTACCAAATACATACTCATGGCATCTCGACACCTAAGTAACCATTGTTCAACGTCATCACATAGAGTTGGGAAGGTACGGGGTGTTACACCTTTCCCCTTAGAATAACTTGAATCCTTACCTAGAATCTAATTGGTTTTTGTAGACTATTTTTTTTAACTAATAGTTTTTCTAATTTTCCTAAAATTAGGTGACGACTCTCTAAGTTTTTTAAATATTAATTTTGAGTCCCGAAGTTGCGCCTTATCTAACCAAGCTGAAAATAGGAACGTAAGAGAATGATGACTTTGTTGGGGCTAAAGGTTCAAACCATTATGTATTCATTTTTTCAATTGAGGGTTTTTTACTATTTACAATTTTTCTTTTTGCAACTTTTGATTCTTTATTTGTGTTATATATAGCCTTATATATTTTGTTGATTATTTGTAATTTGTATATTTTTTTACATTACTTAATTATTTATTAATTATTTGTTAAATTATATAAATTGTTTTTGTATATCATGGCATATATTTCACCGCATGGCAAAGCTAATGCATTAGGATAAAGACGGTTATGAGAGTTTTCACAACTGGTATTCAAAAAATCCTTTTTCTGAAACAAAAAAAATGAGCAGTTGGATCGAGGTCGAGACCTTTCACTTAGTTATGAACTACTCTAGCTTCCAGTATGAGCAGTTAATATTAGATCTTCATCGTGGTATCATTTAGAATTTAATCAAAGTCCAAAAACACAATTTTTCACTTACAAGAGGTTGATATTAAAAATCATATTTGTAAGATGGTACTCTGCTCTTGTTGTAGTGAATACACCCATTGATGAATTGCCTAGTAACTTGTTTCATTCATGAAGAATGTTACAAGTCTACTAAGAAATTCCCTATAGTAAAAGAGGTAGAGTTGTGTGGTTCATGAATGGAACAAGAAGTGACTCCATAGTAACCCCCAAGTTAATGGAAGAAGAGTTATTAAACTCTTCAATAAAGGTGGAAGTTAAAAAGTTTCTTTGATCTACTATAAAAGGAGGACTTGAGGTCATCCAAAGACATAATTCTAAATACCACACAAAAGATATTTGATAGAGAGCTTTCTTAGACAAAGTGTGTAGTTGTTGTGGATAATATATAAGACTCCATAGTGATCTTGTAAGAAATCGGTAAGTGTCACGAACCAAACCCCATCACAAGTGGTACCCACACTAACTCTCTAGTGGGAGAACCATCTAACCCAAATACTCAAACAATTTTTCATAAGAACAAAGCAATTCTATTATCAAAAGAAATATCGGAAATAGTTATAATCTAATCAATGCAGAATAAAGTCAAATGTCTAAAATGCCCCCAGAAACTGAAAGTCATTGTACAAAAATACCTAAAACAAAATAATCTGCGGGTACAATCCAGAAAACTAGAACAACTAAACTGTCTATGTCCGAAATAAGTGGACAAAAACATAGTGTAGAAGACCCATTGTTGCTCAGAAGATGAAGCTCACCCTTGAGTCAAAATCGGTCACCATCTACAACTAAGGTTTTGTCAGAGCCACTGCAATGTGCTCTGCACGCAATGAAAAGAAGGGCACATGTAGTATATGTCACGTCCTAAATTACGGATCATGCGGGTACTTACCCAACACTACCCTAGATAGGAGAACCCTTATCACCAACCTTTAATGACCGCGAAAAATATTACTAAGACCTTAAACATTAGTAAATAACAAATCTTTCTTTTAAAACAAAACTTTTTACAAAATACATTGCTGAAATTAATTATACAACTCCCCAGAACCTAGTCTAAATAGGAACAAGAGCACTAAACAAATGAAGGACGACTCAATACACAACACCCATGTAAGAGTAGAATGACAGGAGTTGCTGAAGAATAATCATTGCTGCACCTATAAAAACTCCAACCGACCTGCAACATGGCTATATTCCCAAAAGAAGATATAGTTAGTGTAATATCAGTACAACCACACATACTAGTAGGTATCATTGGCCGACCAGGATTAGAAACATGTAACAACATATATCAAACAAGAAGAGATTATGACAAGCATACATGTTTGATAACTGAGCATACTTAAGTTACTTCAACTTCCAACCTTTTCCGTCTTTCCTTTATTATAGCATTATTAATTTAACCTCAGAGCGTGACTAACTGACTCAATTCCATGAACCAACCTAACCCACATCTCTTACGCACTCATTTTATTACAATAATTCTACACCTCTGTCTCTCTCATTAATCCTCTTTTATGACAATCCTCGCTTTCTATTCTACTACTATTAACCATTGGAATTGCAACAACCAAGACAATTAATAAAACATCAACAACTTCGCAAGTAGTTACACTACAATACACATCACGTATATAATTATACACATAAGAGAATAATATTTATACATAATCTAGGACATACCTTATATTCACACTTTACTGCAATGCACAATCACAACAATCAATATAACTAGTCCACATAAGGAACCACAATATATCATCAACATAACTCGGTCCACTCAAGAAACTGTCAAACTCTTCAAATTATAATGTACACACATACTAGGGTCAACAGGGACCCCATTTATGACTTGCAGGGGACTAGCTCAGTCCATGTACCAGTACCGAAATGGTAATCCAATTATCAGTGTCGGTATGACACCTGATCCTAGACAACTAGTGCCTTCTACCTTTATCCCAAACTAAGTGTTATACCATCCTTATTCCAATATCTCCACCCTTATCCTCCCTGAAATTCACCTATTCCGTGAGGATCAACCTTTACCAGTTCATCTCACAACAACAAACATCACCACAAATAGTACAATCACATAATAAGATAAATCAACCACACTTGTATATCAAACAAGGTCCCTTTTACCAACCTCATTATAGGTTACCAATTTCCAAACTTACATTCAATAATTAACAAGTTCATCATTCCAAGTAAAAAACAATTATCCACTAATACATGAAATTACAAGTATGCTCAAAAGCCAATTCACCACTTATTCAATGAGCGTTATTGAACCCAATCATCAATCACAAATATATCCAAAGACCAATTAATCAAGTATCCATTTTAGGAGTACCCATTCCACCAAAATCGATATCTACACTCTAATTCAACATCCTATTTCATTCACAAATCTAGCTTTCTTTTATTCCTATCGAAACAGTAAATTCAGTTACTAACTAGTAATCCTTACACTCAAGTCGTCACTAATTTCAAGACACTATCCCATTAGCTAATTATTCAACCACTCGGCTCCATTCAACTTATAATTCTATCTAGAGTCATACACCTTTACACATCTTACTTCCTAGCACTTAGCCAAACTTGACTTTAGGTTCTTAAGTTACGACACTCCATCCCCTTGTCACAATCAATCCTCCTAACTATCTTCCATCAAGAATATCTCATACTCCAAACACACACAACATCGGATTCACCCTTTTAAGGTATTAAAGACTACTTTTATAGATTATAAGTTCACCTAATTCCTCTATTATTACTCACATTCACATATTAAACTTGTAAATTATCAGTAAGTCATATAAATACAAACACCCATCAAGGGATCCACACAAAACACAACAACGCGCATTATATCTTTATTATATTAATTTCATATTTTATCCGTCCCAACTCCGTGCCCGTAGGCCTAAACATGAAGTCTCTTGTCAAACTATAGTAACTACACTTATCTAACCCAAGTCTACTACACATTAAACCATAACCTACCTCGACCGAAGATCTTGGAATAAGCAAGCCACACCAAGGTTGCTCTTTCCTTTCCTTCATGCCTCTATTAGTTCAATCATCTAGAAATCAAAACAATAATAGGAGTAATTGATTTTTGAATAACTATTTTGGGAATTCAACCCACAAATTCTATCCTTAATCATGGTCTAAATATTACCCAAGGATCAATTAACCAATAACTAGTTTTATCATACTCAACTAATCTTCATTAATGAAGTTTCAAAGCTAAAGATTCCATTTTTATTAAATTCAAGGTCCTCAACCATCAATTTCATGTTTTAAAATAACTAATTCATGCTAGGAATCGTTAGTTAACAATTTAGGAGTAATTCTAGGTGATATTACCCCAACTCATAGGTTTTTCCCAAAATCTCATGAACTTAGGTTCTAATCCCCAAGAATTTCACAATTAAAGATCGTTCTAATGATTCTAAGATGCTATTGGATTGAAGGACAAGGAAGATGACCAAAGAACTTACCTCAACGAAAACTTTCCACCCAAAGACTTGGAAAATGACCCCCTAGGGCTTTGGGACAAAGTTTTTTGAGTTAAAAACCCCAAAAACGTCAAAAAGTAGGCTTAAGTTCTGCCCAGTTGTTGCTACATCGACCCAATTATCACTGCAACAACCAACTTTTTAGCCCGAATAGTCTTTAGTAAAATAGTAATAATTTTTTACTCCGAAAGTAGATTAATGAACGATTGGATGCATTGGAAAGCACACTCAAATATCTTTCATTTGGTGGGTATTGGGCTCCATAACTCGTTATATTCTAAGAGTAGTACTCGTTTGAAACTGGACCTAGTTTAAACTTAGCTCAAGACTGAATCAGTAAGAACGTATTATATGGCCTTAGTTCATGTTTAATGCACACCCATACTAGAGAATTAATCCTATAATCTATGATGAAGGAGGTTCTTGTGCCTTTACCACAAATATTTTCAGTAACAATGGAATGGGTCGTTACAGTATAAGTACAAAGCCACTATGTACTAGTAAGGTCATAGGCCGACTCAACTTAATAAATATGAACACATAACCAACAATTTGTAAACAAGAGAAACCATATAACACTTAGCAACTACACCTTCACTTAACTCTTCTTTACATATTCATTAATCCATTAACCAAGCAATCAAGGAAAGCATAGCACAAGTATAAACATTCAACCAAGTCAACTACTATGACTCATAACAGATAACTCAACCTTGTCACAATTACCACTTTTGTTGTACTTCAACAATATCAAATAAGTTCAACTATATCAATAGTCTGGGCCACTTATGGATCCAAATAACAACAATAATATAACCTGGTTCACTCAAGGAACTAAAATAACAACCATAATATAATCCGGTCCACTCATGGAACTGTCAAACTCACTAATACCATGTAAAAATATGCTATGGGGATTATAAATGCCCAATATCCATGACATGCAGGGGAAGAGAAAAGTCTATATACCAAATAACTCAGACAACTAGTGTATGACACCTTATCACAAACAAAGTGTTATACCACCTTTATTCCAACGTCCCCACCCTTATACTCCCTAAAATCCACTAATTCCATGACGATCAATCTTTACCGATTCATCTTATAATATCAACCCAAGTCATAATATGTACAATCACATAATAAGATAATACAACCACACTTGCACTTTAAAACAAGTCTTTTTACACTATCTCATTTCTGGTGATCAAGCAACTTGTAAAATTATCCAACAATTTAGCATTCAATAGCATGCATTGCAACAAGTAGAAAAATAGGAAGTTAAAATGCACACATAAATTTAGCCATCACATACCTCAATCCAAGCCCCGCAATGCTCTAACGAACTTGAGCTATGCCTTTTCTTGCAACCTCGACTTGATTGTGGTCTAAAAGCAACAATATAAGCACTAACCAAATAATGCTCTTCTAATTTCAAGGATTACAACCTAATCCCATAACCTCAAGGTCAAAATCACAATCATTCCCTTATTCTAGGGTTTTTCTACCTTCATTCCACTTTAACTCTATCAAATTCATGTTTGTAAAAATAAATTCTAACCATGTAATCAAAACTCATCCACTCTTAACCAAAACCCAAGGATTACACCTTATTTTCACTACTTTACACCAAAAAATCAACCTAGGTCAAGTTAATTTCTCGACTATGATCAAAACCTAGTGATTATAAGGATTAATCATCGAAAAACTAGTTAAATAGGTGGATTAACTTACTCAATAAAGGAATTTAGGTGGACACTGATGAAATTTTCCCTAAGTCGTCTTCTCCTGGTCTTGAGTGAGTTTGGAATAAAAAATATGTTTTAATTCTAAAAACTGCATTTAACTACGCGTAGCCCACTATGGCGGTTCGATTCTTGCTATAGCAGTCTCGCTATAGCTGGATCTGCCCGCTATGGCGGGATTGCCCAATATTGACTTCCACTATAGCAGGAATATTCCCTCTATAATCAGAGGCGAAGCTAGGATTTGGGGTTTGGGGGTTCTAAATATTAAGGCAGTCAATGATCTCAAACTAATATATAATAACTCCTAAATGAACAAACAAGTATCAGTATTCAATCAAACTAATATATAATAACTGCTAAATAAACAAACAAGTATCAGTATTCAACATATTGACGGGCGATGGAGAACTTGGCAAAGGAGAGCTAGCAGTGGTGGAGCCAGAATTTTCACTAAGGAGTGTCAAAATATAAAGAAGTAAATTCACGAAAAAATCAAGAGGTGTCAATACATAATATATATATATATATAAAAATATTTTCACCTAGCTGTATAGTGTAATTTTTCGATGGAGGGATGTCTAGGAGTGGTATTTGAAGGAGTTTGATACATGAAAAAATTCGTGATCATATTGACTCTGCTAAAAAATAATTGGGTGGCAGGCAACTGCAATGGTAATTAGAACCCTATTTAATTTTTTATTTTTTTTTGACTTTGAGGGTTTGTGATTTAAAGAAAGCCAATAGCTAATATTTTCTTATTCTAGAGTATTGAGCGGCAGATCTGCCTTTTTCTTTTTAACTTATTATTTTTTTTTTTAAAAAAAGTATATTGTTTTCTAAATAAATGTTTAAAAATAATATGCAATTTTAAAGCATAAAAGCTTTTTTTTAGAGCGAATTGTGATATTTTTTTTAAATTATGCAACCTATTTGATGTGCCATGGTTATATGGCACTTTCGATGCTTAAAACAAGGAAAAGATGCAATAACTTGGGTGTGTTTTGTTGGTATGATGTGGTTTCTGTCCTAATTTGCAGGAAAACAGGCTTTAAAGGTAAAATGAGTAAAAGAGGAAGAATTAAGCCCGAGAACGAAGTGACGGATGAAGAAAGAACAAAAGGGTGAAATGGAGAAGATTTCATGCCACAAGTCACGTGGCATGGAATACACTCACGTGGCGTGAGTTGATATCGTGACTTGAGTCCAGATGCTGAAAAATTAGGCTGCTTTCCACGACAGGGGTCACGTGGCATGACTGATACCCATGTGACGTGGAAGCCTGCCGTGAGTTCACTTCAGAGATCCCAAAAAAGGGCCTGATTCCCACGATACAAGTCACGTGTCATGACTTGGTTCCACGACACCAAGTCACGACACCGTGAAAGCTGCCGACTCTGTTCTCCTATTTTGTTTTGGATAGGACTAGTTTTGTATCTATAAATACTCCTAGGTAGTCCTAAGTGCGGGAGTTGGACAATTTACTACTTTGAGAGTTATTTTACATTGTTTGAGACATATATTTTGGTTTTGTATTCATAAACCCTAATTCTGAAGTTGATTGATAATTGAAATTTCGGTTTTTCCTTCATTCTTGTGAGATCATAATTATGCTTTCATCTTTGGATTATTCTTGTGTTCTTGCAATTGTGAGTAGCTAAACCCATCAACTGGGGTTGTGTGAACCGTGAAGAATTAATGAAACCGGTGAAGTGCTAAACAACTTTGTACTGCTATGTATGCATGTATTGTTGTCTCCTTCATATTGATTGCTTTTCTAACGGTTGCAAACGTTAGAATCTTGCCTGTATTGTAGACTTGCTCGAGAGAGAGGTAGAGATTGGGAAAAGGAGATAACAAAAGAGAATTGGAAATATTAACCTTTATCTAATAATCGGAGCCTTAGCGGGAAAGGGTTATCTGAAATCCAAGACAAGGGTTAGAAGTGCGACACTTGGAGACCGAGAGGAGAAGAGTGAAATTCGTCTAATGACAGTCGAGAGACAGTTAGATGAACATAACTTGTTAGATTTTGCATGCAGTGCAGTGGGGCAGTCTTGTTAAGCATAAGTCACCGGTGGAGTTAAGGAATCATTGGGGATCACAGTCTTAGTGAATTTCTCTTATTATTTACAAACTCGATATCAGTCAGCAATCGTCATAGTTACTATTTACTAGCAAAACCCCCCAGTTTTAGTTACTTGCCAGTTATTTCTTCTAGTAGTTTACTCATACTTCGACCTGTTCCCTGTGGGATCGACCCCAACCTAGTTGGGTTCTATATTTGATTCAGCGACCGCATTGTACTTTTTCGGAGGTATACTTTGGGCGACATCACTATTTTATAGTATTTCTTTTAAAATTAATAAGAGAACAGTAGGAGCACGTAGCAAAAAAGGGGGAAAAATTGTCGCTAGCTAGATTCGAACCCACATTTAGGGGAATTAAAGACTTTGCGTGCCTGCCCGACACCACTGAACCAATTGTCGCGCTTTGCTTGTGGGTTCGTATGTTAAAATATATCTATATTTACTACATTTTCTAATACAACTACAGGGTCTACGCAAAAGCTACTGGGTTCGTCCGAACCCTCCTTTTATACTGTAGCTTCGCCCCTGTCTATAATGGGCCCATGGTAGAAGCCTGCCTCCCACTATAGTGGCCTAGGCGAGGAAAAAAGTCCAAAAATCTCTAATATTTGCTAATTTTGCAACACACTTCTAGATTTTGACATCTCAAACTAACCGCTTAATGTTAAACACTATATTCGGAGTTTTACTAACACAAATTCAATTCCAAAAGTTTCTACAAACTCTTTAACCTCTTTGCTATCATATTATGGATGCAAATCACACAATTAACAACCTATCCATTATTGGATTTACCTAGACCACAACACACTTGGGATTCATCCAAGACTAGTCTAGCCTGAAATTTCTAATACTTTATCCGGGGAGAATCTTAATCCAAATTTTGACACCCTAGACTATACCCTAATGATGAAAAAGGGTCGTTACAATAGATAGAAATTTATCCATCATTCATACCCAAATGATAAATCATGAAAAATGAGGGAAGAGTAATAAGAGGAGTACCTGAATCCTCAAACAAGTGAGGGTACTGGCTGTGCATTTCCATCTCAATCTCTTAAGTGGCCTCCTTATCAAGATGGTGCTTCTACTGGATTATCACAGATCTAATTTCTTTGGTCCTCCACTTTCGAACATCTTGATTAAGAAGCGCTACCAGTTCCTCCTTGTAAGATAGATTCTTATCGAGTAATACCGAGTCCCACTTAATTATGTAATCAACATCCCTATGGTATTTTTTAAGCATAAAGACATAAAACACTGGATGGACTCCTGTCAGTCTTGGAGGCAATGTAAGTTTGTAAGCTACCAAACTCACATCATTAAAAATCTCAAATGGACAGATATACATGGGGCTAAGGTTGCCCCTCTTACCAAATTGCATAACTACCTTCTGGGAGACATTTTTAACAATACATGCTCACCCGACTTAAATTACATGTCTCTTATATTATGGTCAATGTATTTCTTTTGTCTACTTTAGGATGCCAACAGCTTATCCTGAATGAAGCTCACTTTCTCTTAAGCTTCCTTTACCAAGTCTGTGCCCAAAGGTTTCACATCACTCATGTTGAACCAACCTATGGGTGAACTACTTCTTCTCTCATAAAGAGCTTAAATGGGGCCATATCAATGCTAGAGTGACAACTATTATTGTATGAGAACTCACACAATAGTAAGAACTGATCCTAATGACCTCTAAAGTCAGCAACACATGCCCGTATCATGTCATCAAGCACCTAAATACTCCTCTCAAACTGCCCATCGGTCTAAGGGTGAAATGTAGTACTAAGATCAAGCTTTATACCCAACCCCTCATGTAATTTGTGCCAAATTTGGGGGTAAACTGCGTACTTCTCTCGGATATGATGGATACTAGCACCCCATGCTATCTCAGAACCTCTTTAACATAAATCTTGGCTAACTTCTCTGAGTTGTAGTTCACCTTAATCGAAATGAAATGAGCGGAATTTGTTAGCCTATCAACAATGACCCAAATCGAGTCATATTGTTCCAAGTCTTAGGAAGACCCATCGAAAAATCCATAGCAATCCTCTCCCACTTCCACTCGGGAATGGGCATCTTTTGGAGCAAACCTGCAGGCCTTTGATGTTCATACTTCACCTGCTAGAAATTCTAACAATTAGCCACATATTCTACTATATCTTTCTTCATCAGGGGACACTAATAGAGGTATCTCAAGTCACTATACATTTTGGTTGCACCAGGATGTATGGAATATCGGTAACCATGGGCTTCTGCAAGAAAACTAGGAATCACATCATCCAAATGAGGTACACACATGTGCCATCTCATCCTCAACACACCACAAGCATCAAGTGTGGAGTCTTGGGCCTCACCACACACCAGTTTATTCCAAATGATATTCAACATTGCATCCTCGCATTGCTTAGCCTTGATTTGATCAAGGAATGTTAACCTCACCTCAACACTAATAAGTGATCTACCCCTTTCAGACACACTAAACTGCATAAATCAAATTGCTAGAGTTTGGATCTCTCTAACCAAAGGTCTCCTTTCCACTCTCAAACAAGCCAAATTGCCTATAATTATAGATTTTCAGCTCAATGCATTTGCCACCACATTGGCCTTTTCAGAATGATACTGGATAGTCACATCATAATCTTTTAGTAACTCCATCCACCGCCTATGCCTCAGATTCAAATCCCTTTGAGTGAAAACATTCTGTAAACTGCGATGGTTTGTGAAAACTTCACACTTAACACCAAAAAGGTAGTGTGTCCATATCTTAAGTGAAAAAACCACCACTGCTAGCTCCAAGTCATGAGTTGGATAATTCCTCTCATGAGGCTTCAATTGTATTAAAGCATAAGCTATTATATTTCTATCCTGCATCAACACAACATCCAAGCCAGAACGTGAAGCATCACAAAACACTATAAAACCCTTACCTTCAACTGACAAAGTAAGGATGGGAGCTGTGGTCAAAAGAAACTTGAGCTTTTGAAATCTATCTTCACACTTGTCGGACCAAACAAATGGTACTTCCATCTGTGTCAGTCTTGTCAAGTATGTAGCAATGGAGGCAAAGTTCTTGACAAATATTTGGTAATATCTAGCAAGACCCACAAAACTCCAAACTTCAGTCATAGAGTTAGGCCTAGCCCAACTATTAACAACCTCAATCTTCTGGGGATCTACCATCACCCCCTTTTAAAAAACCACATGCCCTAAAAAGGACACAGATGACATCCAAAACTCATACTTAGAGAATTTAGCATAAAGCTGCTTCTCCTTCAAAATACCCAAGAATATGCATAAATGACCTACATGCTCCTCCTTACTCTTGGAGTAAACCAAAATGTCATCAATAAATACAATAACGAATGAATCCAAAAAAGATTTGAATTTACCATTCATCAAACTCATGAACGGTTCCAGCACATTAGCCTACCCAAAGGACATCACTAAGAATTTGTAATGACCATAACGAGTCATGAAAGCTATTTTGAGAATATCCTCAGGTCGGATCTTCAACTGGTGATACACTAACCTCATATCCATCTTGAAAAACATTGAAGCTCCTTGTAACTGGTCAAATAAATCATCTAATTGGGGTAATCGTACTTATTTCAGATGATCACCTTATTCAACTGTCGATTGTATATACACATTCTCATGCTACCATTATTTTTCTTAACAATCAACACTGGAGCACCCCAAGGTAAAGCACTAGGATGAATTAATCCCTTATCAATTAACTCCTACAACTAAGTCTTAAGCTCTCTCAACTCAATCGGAGCCATCCTATAGGGAGGAATAGAGATTGGGCGAGTTATTATCTCTAAATTAATACAATAGTCAATGTCACGATCGGGAGGCATACCAGGAAAGTCAGTGGGAAATACCTCCTGAAATTCAGACTCTATGGGAACTGACTCAATAGATGGGACCTCTGCACTAGTGTCCCAGAGATATGCCAGAAAGGCCGAACACCCCTTCCCCACTAGCTTCTTAGTACAAATGAAGGAAATTGTTTTCATTGGGCCAGACTTGTAATCACCTTTCCATGACTTATAATCGCCTTGCCATTCTAACTTATCCATCCCCTGCATGTCTAAGGTCATAGTCTTAGCATTACAATTTAGTACAACATGATACAGAGACAACCAAGCCATACCCAGGATAATATTAAAATCAAGAATAGCTAAAATCACCAAATCTACCCTTGTATGAAAACCCTTAAACATTATAGAGAAAACACGATACACTAGAGTCACTACCACAGAGTCTCCAACCGGAGTACATACATACACATGCGAGACAAGCATATCACAAACCATGTCTAAACCCAAGGCAAATTTAACAGACACATATGAATAAGTGGAGCCCAGATCAAATAAGACCATATCCATCTGGTCATAGATGAGAATAGTACCTATAATGACTGTATCAAGAGCCTCCACCTCAGATTTGCCTGGAAAGGCATAACAATAAGCTCTATCATCAATATGAGCAACCTCTCTAGCAGGCTGTACACCACCTCTCCCTGTATTACTACCACTTTGATTTCAACCACGACCACCCTAATAACCACCACGCCTACCCTATGAAAACCTTTACTATTACCGTCACCACCACCTCTACCAATCGAAACCATAGCCCTGGACTGCTGATTCCCCTAAAAACTAGACTGTCCACCATTAGGGCAATTCTTCTATAAGTCCCCAACACTGTCACAAGTAAAATAAGTTTGATCCAGTAAAGGCCAGCTAGCAGAAGAATACAAAGCCCCTTGTCTTCCCATAATTGAAGTCTGCTGAGTGGTCCCTGACGTACCCCTATAGATACTGGCAGAGCTGACTATATTGGATGAGTTGGATAGGCCTGATGACCATAGCCTTTGGAGTATGATCTATTGTCCACATTCTGGGACTTATTTGTTACCATCTTTACTTGTTTAACCTATTTGCCTATTTTTTTCTTTCTTCACAAAGTCAGAAACATCATTAAAAGTCTCCCCTAAAGAAGTCATCTACAATGCCATAACCTGCAAGCAAGTATTCAAAATTTTCACAAAGAGGCAAATCCTCTCCTCTTCAGTACAAAGCAACTGAGTAGAATATTTGGAAAAGACATAAGACTTAGCCTCGTAGGATGCAACCAACATGCTACCCTACTTAAGGGTTAGCAACTCATCCTTCTTCTTGTAACGCAAGATGTGTGGCACATACTTCTGTAAGAATAAGGTATGGAACTAAGCCCATGTCAACAGAGGTAAAGCTAGAGATCGACATTCCATATAAGCCCTCTACCACTAATTAGCATCACCCTGCAGTTGAAAGGTCACAAATTCTACACCATCCTGCTCCACAATGCCCATCTTGCGCGGCCTCTCATAATTGTCAACAATAAACTCAAAAGCATCCTCTACCTCAGAACCAACGAAGGTGGGAGGTTTTATCTTAAATAACTATCATGCTTAGTTTCGGTCATAACAGGACCTAAAACCAGATGAGGGAAAGCTTCCATCCTAGAAAACTCATCCATCCTTGGGGCCACCACAGCAGCATACAACACCTCCTAATGCTGGTTAGTAGGCATGGTTGGCATGGGTCTAATACCTACCATCCCACTTAGAAAAGCAAGAACCTACTAAATCAGTTCAGACATTATTTAGGGAAGAGCTGCACCTCCCTAAACTGGTACTGCCTCCTCCTGTTCCAGAACCTTCTCATCATAACCTCATCATGATGAACCTCGGGTAGGGGAGGTGTCTCAGATCTTTATCATTCTAGATTGGCTAAAGACCAAGCTCTATTCCTGGTGGGTGTTTCTCTATATCTCCCTCACCCTCACCCTTTATACCGTCCTCTGCCTCTGGCGGTGGGTTCTACAACTAGAACTGCTGGTGCAGGATCTAGCTCTATTATTTCTCGCATTCACCATTTATAAAACAATAAAGTGAAGAGGTCAGATACTAATTTGGATCGCCAGATACCAATTGGAATCAAGTTACAACATGAAAGAATAAAGAATGTGATATTTTCCTAAAGTCCCATAGCCTCTCAAAGAAAAGAACAGACTTCTCCATACCGTACCACAAGACTTTACTAGATTCATTTAGGTAGGATGAGATCAACGAACCTAGGGCTCTAATACCAACTTTGTCACGACCCAAACCCCATCATAAGTGACACCCATACTAACTCTCTGGTAGAAGAACCATCAAACCAAAATACCCAACACCAACACTTAAAATAATTTTTAATAAGAACGAAGCAATTCTATTATCAAAAGCAATATCGAAAATAGATATAATCTAATCAATGCAGAATAAAGTCAAATGTCTAAAATGCCCCCAGAAACTAAAATTCATTGTACCAAAACATCTAAAATAAAACAATCTGTGGGTACAACACAGAAAACTAGAAAAACTAAACTATCTATCCCAAACAAGTGGACAAGAACCAAGTCTAAGAAGACACATGGATGCTTGAAAGGTGAAGCTTACCCTTGAGTTGGAATCAGTCACCGTCTACAACTGATATCTCGTCTGAGCCACTGGAATAGGTTCTGCACTCAACAAAAAGGAAAGCACATGTAGTATCAGTACAAAACCACTATATACTGGTTTTGTGAAAATTATTTTGTCTCCTCCTCAATTGAAAAAAATGAGTTCAATCAAGATCCATTATTGTGTATTCTGAAGGGTGTCTTACCCCTTGCACTTGGAAATACTTGAATCCTTACCTAGAATTTCATTGGTTTTTGTAGAGTATTTTTTCTAATTAATAGGTTTTCTAATTGTCCTACAATTAAGTAACGACTCTCTAAGTTTTGTAACGATTAACTTTGAGTGCTGAAGTTGTGCCTTATCTAACCTTAAGCTAAAACTAGGGACGTAAGAGAATGACTACTTTGTTAGGGGCTAAAGGTTATAACCATTATGCATTCATTTTTTCAATTGTGGAGTTTTTTACCTTTTACAATTTTTTCTCAACTTTTGATTCTTTATTTTTGTTATATATTGCCTTATATACTTTGTTTACTATTTGTAATTTGTATATTTTTTTTACATTACTTAATTATTTATTCATTATTTGTTAAATTATATAAATTTTTTTTGCATATCATGGCATATATTCCTCCGCATGGCAAAGAGAATGCATTAGGATAAAGACGGTTATGAGAGTTTTCACAACTGGTATTCAGAAAAACCCTTTTTCTGAAACAAACAATGAGCAGTTGGATCGAGGTCGAGACCTTTCACTTAGGTATGAGCTACTCTAATTTTCAGTATGAGCAGTTAATTTTAGATCTTCATCGTGGTATCATTTAGAATATAATCAAAGTTCAAAACATAATTTTGCACTTACAAGAGGTTGATACTAAAAATCATATTTGTAATATGGTACTCTGCTCTTGTTGGAAGTGAATACGCCCATTGATGGATTGACTAGTAACTTGCTTCATTCATGAAAAATGTTATAAGTCCACTAAGTAACTCCCTATAGTAAAAGAGGTAGAATTATGTGGTTCATGAATGGAACAAGAAGCAACTCCATAGTAACTCCCAAGTTAATAGAGGAAGAGTTATGAAACTCTTTAATAAAGGTAGAAGTTAAAGGTTTCTTTGTTCTACTATAAAAAGAGGACTTGAGGTCATCCAAAGATAGGATTTTAAACACCACACAAAAGATATTTGATAGAGAGATTTCTTAGATAAAGAGTGTAGTTGTTGTGGATAATATACAAGACTCCATAGTGATCCTGTAAGAAATCGATAAGTGTCACGATCGAAAACCCATCACAAGTGGAACCGACACCAACTCTCTAGTAGGAGAACTATTTAACCCAAATACCCAACACTAAAATAATTTTTAATAAAAATGAAGCAATTCTATTAACAAAAGCAATATAAAAAATAGTTATAATCTAATCAATGCGGAATAAAGTCAAATGTCTAAAACACTCCCAAAAACTGAAAGTCATTGTATCAAAATATCTAAGACAAAACAATCTGTGAGTACAAATCGAAAAACTAGAACAACTAAACTGTCTATGTACGAAACAAGTGGACAAGAATATAGTGTAAAAAAATCCATGGCTACTCGGAAGATGAAGCTCACCCTTGAGTCAGAATCGATCACCGTCTACAACTGAGGTCTCGTCTGATTTGCTGAAATATGATCTGCAATTAACAAAAAGAAGAGCACAGGTAGTATCAGTACAAAGCCACTATGTACTGGAAGGGTCATAGGCTGACTCAACTTATTAAATATGAACACATAACCAACAATTTGTAAACAAGAGAAACCATGCAACACTTAGCAACTACACCTTCACTTAACCCATAATTATAGATTCATTAAGCCATTAACCAAGCAATCAAGGGAAACATAACATGAGTATAAATATTCAACAAAGTCAATTACCATGACTTATAACACATAACTCAACCTTGTCACAATTACCTCTTTTATTGCACTTCAACAATATCAAATCAATTCAACCATATCAATAGTCTAGACCACTCCATGGATCTAAATAATAACAACAATATAACCTGGTTCACTCAAGGAACTAAAATAACAACCACAATATAACCCGATCCACTCATGGAACCGTAAAACTCACCAATACCATGTACACACATGCTATGGGTTTTTATAAATGCCCACTAGCCATGACTTGCAGGGGATGAGCTCAGTTCATGTATCAAATAAGCCAGACAACTAACCACCCTTATTATAATGTCCCCACCCTTATACTCCATAAAATCTACTAATTCCATGACGATCAACCTTTACCGATTTATCTCACAATATCAACCTCATGTCATAACATGTACAATCACATAATGAGATAATACAACTACACTTACACATTAAAACAAGTCTTTCTACACAATCTCATTTCAAGTGGTTAAATAACTTGTAAAATTATCCAACAAGTTAACATTCATAACATGCATTGTAACAAGTAGACAAATATGTAGTTAACATGCACACATAAATCAAATTGGGTTTTTAACTATAATTCAACCACATGTACCTCAATCCAAGCCCCACAGTGCACTAACAAACTTGAGCCTTGTCTTTTATTGCAACCTTGGCTTGATTGTGATCTAAAAACAACAATATAGACACTAATCAAACAATGTTCTACTAATTTCAAGGATTACAGCCTATTGCCATAACCCCAAGGTCAAAATTATGATCATTCCTTTATTCTTAAGTTTTTCTAACTTCATTCCACTTTAATTCTATCAAATTCATATTTGTAAGAATGAATTCTAACCATGTAATCAAACCCCATCCACTCTTAACCAAAACCCAAGGATTACACCTTATTTTCACTACTTTACACCAAAAAATCAACCTAGGTCAAGTTAATTCCTCTATCATGATCAAAACCTAGTGATTCTAAGGACTAATCATCGAAAAACTAGTTAAATAGGTGGATTAACTTGCCTTAACAAAGGAATTAGTGTGGAGACTGATAAAACTCGCCCTAAATCACCCTCTTCTTGTCTTAAACGAATTTGAAATGAAAAATATAGTGTAGGTATAAAAACTACATTTAACTATGCGTAGCCCGCTATAGCGACTCAATTCCTGCTATAGCGGCCTCACTATAGCGGGATCTGCCCGTTATGGCGGGACTAACCAACGTTAAATTCCACCATATTTGGAATAGTCCAGCTAAAGCAGGCCCGTGGTAGCGACCTGCCACCTATTATATCACCCTAGGCAAGGCTGGAAGTCTGATAACCCCTATTTTTGCCAATTTTGTAGTACACTTCTAGATTTTGACATCCTAAACTAACCCTTTTACGTTAAATGTTATATCCGGATTTCTACTAATCTAAATTCAATTCTAAAAGTTTCTACAAACTCGTTAACCCCTTAGATATCATATTATGGTTTCAAATCACACAATTAACAACTTATCTATTACTAGATTTACCTGGACCACAACACACTTAGAATTCATCTGGGACTAACCTAGCTTAAAATATCTAACACCTCATCTAGGGAGAATCTTAACCCAAATCTTGGCATGCTAGACTATACCTTAACAGCAAAAAAGGTTTGTTACAGTAAGATAATTGGCGGTGATAACACACATCAATCCTAGAGAAGAAGTTAAGTACTATTTCGTATAAATCTCCAAGTTTATATCCTTCATTGGTATTAGAGCATGGGATATATGTGTTTATATTTCACCATTGAATGATTAAAATTTAGTGAAAGGTAAATTTTTCTATTTTGTCACATTTCAAAAAAGTTTGTTAATTTTTTTTGATAAACATATTGACTTTCAGCTAATTTATCTCCTAGTATGGGCTTCCAAAATGAACGAGTCATACATCATTGGAAATATGTTCTTAATATCTTTCCAATGATATATTATTTGTAAAATTTTGTGAGTATGACCCCTCAGGTCAGTATTTTCTTCTCTAGTTACTCATTTTGTATATCATCTCTTCTCTAGTTACTCATATTGTATATCATCTCTTCTCTAGTTTCTCATATTGTGTATCATTTATTTTCTTGTTTTTTGTTTTGTATATCTTTTCCTTACATGTTTTTTATACTTGCATTTATCTTTAGACCTCAGTTCGCCTACGCCTACTGAGTATCATATGTTTGGCATTCATACTATACATTTGTACTTTGCAGATTTTAGTACGAGTTCTCGATGCTGATATATGCCTTGTGTAGAGCTGCCTTGGATCAAAGACTTGGAAGTGAGCTCCTAGAATTTGGAGTTGTTCCTTTCCCCTCTATTTTGCTGGACTGGTCTTGGTATATCAGAGAAGGTTTTGTATCTATTGTATTTACCTAGTACTCGTGTTATGTTTAGTAGCTCTTGCACTGACTAATACTAGGTATTGGGGGTATATTTGTATTCTTCTAGTTCTTTCTCTCTATTTTTTCGTGTATGTTGTGTCTTATTTTCTCTATTAGTCTCTTTATTCAGTTTTGGCTTTCCTTTGGTTATCTTTTCCTCTTGTTAGATTATTACTCATCGTTCTGTACTATGAGTTGGCTTACCTACTGGTGGGTTATAGTAGGTTCCATCATGACCTGATATTTTGGTTCATGACATTTCGTTGTCAAATGAAGGAATATGAGTGTTGAAAGTTGGCTGCCTGAAATTGAAAAAAAACTGGAAAATTCAGCTTGAACACCTAGTTTTCAAGATTGTTTTTCTCCCTCTTCAAACTTTTGATGTGTTCAAGAGCTATATCAATGGAAATATCTTTTCAAAACCTTTCCAATGATATATTATTTGTGATTTTTTGAAATAAAATGAGGGAGAAATTAACATCTAAAGTTGGCTATTAAAAAAAAGTTAAATATGAAAATTTCAGATTTCGTAGCTGAATTCATATAAATTGTTTAAAGGTGTATACAATTTTTTTTTTAATTTTGTTGTTCTTTATCTCATATTAAAGGTTTTTCATGATTATTTTTTTTGTAATAACCCTAGTGGTGATTTTCTTTATTTTTTTTTGTGTTTTGACTGTTTTGCCTTTCCATATAGTTGCTTTGTACCGTTTATGAGTTGTGAGGATAGCAGGCATGGTTCCCGAAGAATTCGGGAGTGATTTATGTGATTTTGTGGTTTTGAGTAGACTTTAAAGTGAGATAGTTGGCCTTGGTAAATATATTGTGATTCGAGCTTTGGATGATAGTTTCTTTGATTCCATTAGATCCAGAACATCCATTTTGGGTTAGTAGCAGGGTTGGTTCGGGTTCTGAGACTTTATTTTGTATTTTGGGTGTTTGGATGAGAAACTAGTATTTTTGGCCTAAAGGGGTTCTCGGAGGGGGGGGGGGGGGAGGTAACTTGTTGATAAAGACCTTTTCAGGAAATTCGATGGTTCCATTGAGTCCAGAACGTGAAAATTATCCTATTTGCACTATCGGGTTATTTTAGTGGGTTCCCGAATGAATCCCGAGGGTTTAATCGAAACATTTTCTTGTCCAAAATTCACTGCTGGTGCACCAGATAATAGCTCATCGCAATCACATTAAGGGGTATCGCAATGACAAAGAGTTGGGAAGTTAGTCATCGCAATAGCATAGTGGCTCCCCGCCATCATAAGGTTCGGGTCGGGTGTGCATCACGGTCATGTTACCTCTTCTCGCGATTGTGATGACCATTTTAATCGTGGTCAACCATTGAACTTGCGATCATGTGAAGGGTGTCACAATCGTGAGGCATTATTCATTGAACAATATAAAAATCCCATTTTCATAATTCCAACTCCATTTTCACCATTTTTGAGCTTTGGGACCTCAAGATAAGCAGTTTCAAACAGGGTTTTTCTTCAAACTTGCTTGGGTAAGCTTCTTAACCTAATTTCTATCATTACCCATTGATTATATTGCTTAAACATCTTCAAACTTGGATTTTCAAACTTAAAATTTTGGGTTTTACGCGGTAAAGTGAAAAATGGGTTTTTGAATGATTTTAAGCTCGATTTCAACTTGTTTTTCAATGGAATTTCAGAATTAGAACCCTTAAAGTATGGGTAACCTAATTCTTTATTAAAATTGTAGTTTTATTCTTTTATTTTTATAGTCAATTTTTGAAGTGTTTGTCACAACCCAATTTCTCAGGTCATGATAGCACCTACTTCAACCCACCAGTAGGTAAGTCAAATCATAGCCCGACACTGCAAGTAACAGGCTAACAAGCGGAAGATAAAGAAATAAGGATAAAACAGTAATAATATGTGACTAAAAGAGGAATATATATATATATATATATATATATAAAAGCATATTGTACAAGAGAGGGAAAGGTCAAAATACACAAAATGAATCCCCCAAGACCTGGTAAGGTCAATATAAGAGCCACCATATCAAAAAGTGTACTAGACAGTGCCAAAATATATAAAGTAGTCTCAGGATATACAAAATAAGACTATCAACAACAGTAGAAGGAGAAGGATCATCTCCGAACTCTGAAAGCTCACTCAAAACTTTGGTTAACAGCCCAACTCGAGATTAACGTTAACGGTGGTAACTCATACTAGGAGCTGCACTAGGAGAAATAAATCCAATCGAACCTCTATAAGCACTGTGGATACAAGAAAAGAGTAATACTAATATAAGGACAAGTACAACAGTAAGTAAAGTAAGAACGACCCAAGAAGTGCGGTAAGTGTACTATATATTCTTCCTCCAGCCATAACCATGAATATACCGGTCCCAACCCATAATTCTCAATTTCAAGTCAATAATAGTAAATGCCGGACTAGAACAAAAATTAACAGGTAATAAGCAGTACCTCGGATGCTGGACTCAAATCAAAACTAATAAATATTAGCCAGTCTAACCAAGTGTCGGACTCTAACTAGACCTAACAAATGATAAATAATATAACCAGATGACGGACTTGAACCGGAACTATCAAGTAATAAATAGTAACCTAGGTGTCAGACTAAAATAGAAACAATAGAAGATAAATAATAACAACCCAGAGGTCGAATTCATTCCGAGTCTATCTAGTCCTTTATCCATTTTAGAAGGCCATTTTCATTTAAAGGAGGGCAAGGTTCTAATTATTAAGACAAAAGTCGCGAATCAAGGCCAAAAGGGCTAAACGTCGGGTATACCAAGTCAACAACCACAATATAACAAGAAAATCATCGTTGTCTAGATAACTAGCCCACCTATGTGCTTTAATGCTATTTACTATAGGAAAAGGCACTATCGTAAGGTACTTTACCTTAAAAAGGGCTATAAAGCTAACTACAAGTCCCCGAAACCCAACCTAAGGCAAACAACAATCCAAGCCTAGACTGAGTCTTCTAAGTTCAATCCCAAGGTCCCCGAGTAAGCTAAACCAAGTTCTAAAGGGGAAGTAACTACCAACCTAAGGAAATTTAAGGCCGAAATCTATCCTACGGTCCCCTAATCGGCTAAAATAATCAAGAATTGTCTAAGCAACTATCTAAGCCATAAATACCCACAAACAACTAGCACAATAACACATCAATACTATAACATAGAAAAGTCAAAATAAAGGTGAGCCTAACCTACCTGGAGGCTAGCCGGTGCACTTTCGATCAATTACTCTGGGACTTTTCCTTTTAGAGAAGCCTCCGACCGCTGTCACGCTAGAATTTTTAGTTCCAATAAACTTGATGTAGATTATTGATTTTCTTTAATGAATCAAATGTAATGTCACAAATATTTTCATACAAAATCTTTTTAATCGTGAAGCATATATATATATATATATATATATGCAGATGCAATGAACTTCACTTTGTAAGAGAACTAAATGAAAAAAATGAAATGCAAATATCACTTTAAAGCATATATATGGGTTGTACTTGGTAGATATATATGTAAGAAACAATCCAAGAAAATTATATTATGAAAAGTGTTAAAACTCTTGTAGTATCCATTTACACATAAGGATAAGATAACAAATGGCTTCTAAATGATATGAATTACTATCTAGGTGGCAATATCCTAGAAGTGATTAATGGTACTTATATAAAGTTGTTGCTATGTGGGGTTATAAATTTAGAATATATTTATCTCCTTACACAGGTATTCAGGTATTGCGGAGGTTCGTGGTAAAATAAATATAACTTTTTAAATATACCATAATTAATAGAAAATTATTTTGATTAAAGCCTTTATAAAATAATAAGAAATTTTTCAACATAACTAGACTCACTATCTCCGCTTAAAATAGTAATAAATTATAAACCTAGTATAAATGAAACATAGCGAAAGAATTTCCATAAATATCTAAAACATTTCATAAATGTAATAAAATATATCTTTTACCAAATTTTAATTTAAATCGAATATTTCAGACCACGTTCTGTATTGATAAAATTCTCAAAAGAACTTCCCAGGAACTGAACTACCTGTCCCTGCAGGTCATAAAAAATGGGTAGCCACAATCGAGCAGCTCAAAACAACAAAAATACATGAAAATAGAAAAATGACCTGGTGGGTCATTATAGTGTTTTTAGACCCAAAAAAAGTATGCTAATATGGATATCATTAGACTGCTATTTATATGTAGATTATGTTTTTGATAGATTGGGTTCATTTCAAAGCTGTACGGAAAGGAAAGACTTCTAGTTGAAGGGTTCAGGTTTGTGTTTTCGAGTTTTGAGGTTGGTTATGGCTTAACTTCCTTCACATCAGGTTGGTAGTTAAATCTTCACATAAAGCATGCTACGAGTTGGGGGATATTATATTGGTTACCACTTTATATTTTATTATTATTATGTTGCCCGTGTGGGGATATTGGTCTTGTTTGAGTATTATTAGTGTTGAGAGATTTTTATGTGTGTGTTACCCATGTGGGGCCTAGATAGATATTCTCTGTGTCTTATTTGTTTCTTTAGCTATTGTGATACCCTTGAAGGGATTTGTGTGGTTTTGTAGCATATCTTGACTTGTATCATGACTACTAAATAATTAAGATTAAAACATCAATTATACATTGCCGAGATAATTGTGATATAACTTTGTGTTCGCCATGATCATGCATACTCACATATTATATGGTTTTTCATGAATCTAGCACTATAATTGATCTTGATTTCTTTACATAAGAAATACAATACTTTATAGAATGCCTTAGCCGAGGGAAGTGCTGGTAAGGTAGATTATCGAGACTATGATTAGTAGATGGGTTGTGAACCCCTCATGGATCCTCTCTTGGAAGCTTAGGCTCGGAGGGTGTATACGAGGTGAGCATCGAGCATTGAATTACATACCATATCATTGAGATTTCTCTATATTTCATCTCTTCTATATGTATGATTCAGTGATCTTGGACTTTTCTTATATGTGGTGTTAATATCCTATTACTGTGTTGATATTGTATTATTAAATTATTAGGAGCATGTACGGCTTGAACCATCGTTGGGACTTTTTGTTAGTAGGTGGAAGCATTTCTCATAGTTTCCTTTATATGTTTGGTAATCAACTTTTCTTGGTAGGCCTATGATGCCTACTAAGTACAACTGGACCATACTCACTCCTATTTTTCTGTACCCTTGTAGTGTAGATTCCAGTTCGAGTGTGACCCATGTAGCCTGATTTTATGCTGAGTTGAGGGTACTTTAAAGTCGTGGTGAGCTCCTCGTCTGAAGCATGTTCCATACTTCCTCTTTACAATTATGTTATATTTATTTTTGTTTTGAGACGTACAAATTTTTTTATTACATATTCTGATGACAATTAGAGTTGTTCATCACTCATGACACTAGTTTCTGGGGGATTTGAGATGTTATTTCTGAGATTTACTTGATATCATATTTTGTTTGACTTTATTCTAAAGTCTTGTATTATATTCTCTTGTTTATCATCTTTTTCTGCATTTATTTCCTTTCTAAGATTGGTCTTACCTACCAAGGTTGGGACAAGTTAGGTGCCATCATGACCTTGTTTTTTTTTGTTTTTTTTTGTGTTGAGACAAATTGTTATCATAGGGCTAGGTTCACTAGTCTCATGAGTAAAAGAGCAAAATGTCTGATATAGTCCTATGGATAGATACGATGATGTCCATATCTATCTTCGGGAGGCTATGAGATGTTTTTAGGAAAAATCCTCTATTTTCACTCCTTATCATACTTGTTGTTCATACCTAGTGTTCTAAACTTGTATCTCACTCTTTCTGTGCAGATGGTGAGGACTCGATCAGGAGTTGTTGATGATACTGAGCTAACATATGGTGCAGGAGCTCAGTCAGAGGACGAGGCAGGGGTCACAATCGAGATCTTGGTAGAGGCAGGGCACGAGGAGCGGCTTCGACCAGAGAATATGCTAGATTAGCCTCTCCCGAGCCAGTGACTGATTATGTTGAGGCGACTTATTAGCTAGAGAGTGTGGGACCAGCCCAGACCCCTCAAGGTTTTGTTGCTACTCCAGTATTATAGGATCTTCTAATTCATCTTTTGAGATGCTTGGATAGCATTCCTCAGGCAGGTATTCTATCGGGTACAATCGATGGTTCACAGATGAGAAAGGGTGTTCATCGGCCAGAATAGGTTCCTATTTTAGGTTTTTAAACTCTCGAGGCGTAGCTAGCTATTGTTATGGACCTACTTACTGAGGTGTTACCTGCCATACATGTTGTTCCGCCTGTGGTTCCTGGTCTAGTGATATCTACTAATGAGCAGAAGAGGTTTGAGAGATTCATGAAATACCTCCAACTTAAAACTTTGCTCGTCCTCGAGTAAATCAATGCATACATAACTGTCACGACCCGATTTCTCAGGTTATGATGACACCTACTCTACCCCACCAGTAGGTAAGCCAACCCATAGTCCAGAACAACTAGTAACGAACTACTAAGAGAAAGGAAGGAAACTGCGGAATAAACATGATAAAAAGACTAATATAATCCTAAAACCTGGTGGAGCCAGTACAAGAGCTTCTAATACATCAAGAGTACAAGTGAAATACAAGATAAGTATATATACAAAGATGTCTCTGAGTACAACATAAAGAACAGTTTAACAAAAAGAAGGAGAGTAGCGATACTTCAAAATGCCAGGAGCTCACCACGAGTCTCTGATCCATAGCTGCTCTGCACGATGCCCACACCAATGACGATAAGTCGTACTACTGCAGGCTGCAGAAGTGTAGTATAAGTACCAAACAGGGGGTACTCAGTAGGCATCGGCCAACTCTAGAAATAATGTATGCATAAAATGACATGTAACGAATGAATGCAACTACAGGCAACTATCCAGGGAACCAGGCATAATAGTCTAATGGAACAATAAGGATAGCTACCCTATCCTGATAGTACACAGGAGCTACAGTATAATAACGTATATCACTAGTCAATATACCAGTGAAGAGTGAAAGAAGTATATATAGTAGTATACAAGTCAAAAGAATACATATACAATTGGAATGGACAAGAAAGAGAGGGATATATGGTAAAGCCATATATATATACATACATACATGCATACATACATAAGGGACTAACTCTAAGGTGAATACCTGAGGGAGTCAGCCTAACATCTCGGGGATCATGGCCAAGTAAGGGAGATAATGCTAGCATATTCAAACCTCCAACCAAAATGTGACTAAGCATTAGGTGATTTATCAATACTGTAATTTACCATAATAAAGAAGGGAATCAGAAATGTATCGCCAATCTCGGGTACCAATCCATACTCATCCTGCCACGAACTAACCATAATAACTAATAACAAAGTAACCAGCTAGTCCGAACACACAAATACCTGATCGGACCCCCATAAGCCCGGAAGGTTCATAGAAGCACTCAGCAAACAACAACTATTACCTATACCTATACAGCCCCCCATAAGACTGATAGATACCTGCGCCAAATAATCATACTGGTGATAGGCGATGCATATAAATGAATGAATGCAACATAATCATAAATACCATAATGTACCAAGTGTATGCACCTCCTCCAGCTCAGTAGTTTGCAAAGGCAGGACCTACGACGACCATCCTTCTCCGGCACTACTGCTGATGTGAAACAACAAAATAGAAAAATATAATATTTAAAGATACAAATTCAAGAAAGATAGACATAATTAGATTCAAACAATTAAAAGATGTATTGGTGAAACTAATCAAAACACCACTTAATTGGGAATTAATAGCACCTAATCTATTAGAATCCTCAAGAAGGAATAACCTTACTTACAAATCCTAGGACAAGATGTTGAAAATCAACAAAGGATTTTAAGCTCTCAAAAGGAGACACAATTCTTCAAATGTCCAAAAACTCATGTCCAAACCCTAATAGCTAACTATTTATACTAAGGGATAAAAAAGTAAATAAATACCAAATTGACCTTCATTTAAATTACAAGCTAATTTAAATGGTAGAAACTTAATATATTAAATATCTTTAAGTATTCCATGTCGGAACCTTCCAAGAATTCCATCTTCATGCATAAAGATTGCAATGCTTGAAGGTCCCTAGCTTGACTCCTTGTGAAAGACCTTCTTGGAGGAGCGTCACTTTGATGTACATCACTCTTCCCTTCTTCAAAAGAATTCATCCTCGAATTTGCCAAACCTACATCAAAAAGAGATAAATCACTAGCATTAAAAACATTATGGACCAAATACTCACTTGGTAAGTCCACTTTGTAAGTATTATCTCCAATCTTCTCAAGCATTTGAAAGGTTCATCTCCTCTTGGCATTAGCTTGTTTTTCATTTTGCTTGGAAATCGCTCTTTCCTAAAGTGAACCCATACCCAATCACCGGGTGCAAAGGTGACTCTTTTCCTTCCCTTGTTGGCTCTTTTGGTTGCATCTTTGTTGGCCTTCTCAATTTGCAATCTTACTTTCTCATGGATGCTCTTCATAGCTTTTGGCTTAGCTTTTCCATTTATACTCCCCATAACATCTTTGGGTAAATAAGTTAAATCTAATGAAGTCAAGGGATTAAAGCCATAAGCACACTCAAAAGGAGTTATACCAATAGATCTGTGAATAGTTCTATTATATGCAAACTCAATTAATGGAAATTGATCCTCCCAAGAAGTTAACTTTTGTTTAACCATATCCCTAAGCATGTTACCTAAAGTTCTATTAACTACCTCAGTTTGACCATCCATTTGAGGATGACAAGAAGTAGAAAATAGCAACTTTGTTCCCAAATTTCCCCACAAACACCTCCAAAAATGGCTAATAAATTTTGAATCTCTATCACTAACAATTGTTTGGGGAACACCATGCAATTTCAGCACATTATGAACAAATAAAGTAGCAACATGAGATGTATCATCACTTTTATGGCAAGCAATAAAGTGAGCCATTTTGAAAAATCTATCCACAACAACAAAGATGCTATCCTTGCCATTCCTAGTCCTAGGAAGGCCAACAACAAAATCCATAGAAATATTTAGCCAAGGACCGGTAGGATTAGGCAAAGGGGTATATAAGCCATGGGGATGGGTGCAAGATTTAGCATGCTTACCATCCAAACACCTAGCACAAATTCTCTCCATATCTCTTATTATCTTAGGCCAAAATAAATGTTCACTAAGAATAACTAAGGTTCTTGACACTCCAAAATGACCCATCAAACATCCATTGTGTGCCTCTTTTACCAATAACTCTCTCCATGAAGACATAGTCACACAAAGCTTTCCATTTCTAAACAAGTAGTCCTTCTTAAATTCAAATCTAGGAGTTCTAACTTCATTACCCTCCTTAACAACTTGCACACACCTATTCAAGTTCACTTGACATTCTCCAAAAACTTTTCCAAAATCATCATCATTAGAATATAACTCCTTCAAACTCTCAAAACCCATCAACCTAGAAGTCAAGGTATTCATCAATGCATATCTTCTAGATAAAGCATCCACCATAATATTTTCTTCGCCTTGCTTATAATTAATCACATATGGAAAAGACTTAATGAACTCTATCCACTTGGCATGCCTCTTATTAAGATTATTTTGGACCCTAATATGCTTCAAAGCCTCATGATCGGTTCTAATCACAAACTCCTTATTCCATAAATAATATTGCAAATTTGCTAAAGCTCTCACTAGGGCATAGAGTTCCTTATCATATATAGAATATTGCAATGGAGCTTCTCTTAATTTCTCACTAAAGTAAGCTATTGGTTTCCCTTCTTGCATAAAGACCGCACCAATGCCTACCCTACTAGCATCACACTCAATTTCAAACATCTTCTCAAAGTTGGGAAGTTAAAGTAACAAAGTGGAACTAAGTTTCTCTTTCAAAATTCTAAAGGATTCCTCTTGTTTTCTACCCCAAATGAAAGGCTTATACTTCTTAATGACCTCGGTTAGAGGAGCATCTAGAGAACTAAACCCTTCACAAATCTCCTATAAGAACTTGCCAACCCATGAAAGATTCTAACATCACTAATGGACTTAAGGGTTGGCCAACTTCTAATAGCCTCTACCTTTACATTATCCACCTCAACTCCTCTTGAACTTACAACAAAGCCAAGGAAAACAACACAGTCCACACAAAAAGAACACTTTTTAAAATTCAAATACAACTTTTCATTTCTCAACACATCAAATATCATCCTCAAATGTTTCACATGATCATCCAAACACTTGCTATAAAATAAAATATCATCAAAATAAACCACAACAAAATTATTAATAAATAATTTAAGCACATGATTCATTAATCGTATAAAAGTGTTTCGTGCATTGGTTAGCTCAAAAGGCATCACGATCCACTCATATAATCCAAACTTAGTTTTGAAAGCGGTTTTCCATTCATCTCTGAATTTCATTCGAATTTGATGGTATCCACTTCTCAAATCAATTTTAGAGAATAAGGTAGAACCACACAATTCATCTAGCATATCATCAAGTCTAGGAATGGGATGCCAATATTTTATCGTAATTTTATTAATGGTACGACAATATACACACATCCTCCATGTCCCATCCTTCTTAGGTACTAGAATTACGGGAACTGCACATTGACTTAAACTTTCTCTCACCAAACCTTTATTCAAAAGTTCTTCCACTTGTCTTTGCAATTCTTTGGTCTCTTGAGAATTGCTCCTATAAGCCGCTTTATTGGGTATTGAGAACCCGATACAAAATCAATTTCATGATCTATTCCTCTCAAAGGAGGCAATCCACTTGGTATTTCTTCCAGAAATAAATCTTCATAACCTTGCAACAAAGAAGAAAAACACTTGGCAAAGACAAATACGTTAGTTCATTGTTAGAAAGCAAAGAATAACCTTGAGGTTTAATAAATATGACTCGAGTAGCATCCTCAATGTTTAACTCTTTTATGCTATCTTGATTTTGCAAAATCATGCACATTTTCTCTCTTCTTTAATTTTTTGCTTTTCTTGCTCACTTTTTTTTTTTTTTTTGGTGATAACTCATTATCACTTGAGCTCTCAACCTCTCCTTTTTCCTCTCTTGAGTTATCATTTTTCGCTCCCTTACTCCTCTCTTTCTTTTCTCTCTCAATTTTTTCTTTTAACTCTCCTATTTTTCTATATTCCTCACTCACTTGAAAATGAGAAAGAGGATTAAGAATGTACTTTTTGCCATCCTTAACAAATGCATATTTATTTAACCTTCCATCATGTTTAGCCCCTACATCATCTTCCCATGGCCTTCCCAACAATAAATGACAAGCTTGTATTAGTACAACATCATAAAGTACTTCATCATGATAATTTCAAATCTTGAATTTTATCAACACTCTCTTGGTCACTTTGAGTTCACCATATTCATTGAGCCATTGCAATCTATAAGGTTTTGGATGCCTTCTTGTTGGATGTTTCAATTGTTCTACCATATATACACTAGCAACATTGACACAACTTCCACTATTAATGATAAAGAAACATAATTGCTCTTGAACTCTACACCAATTATGAAACAAGTTCTCCCTTTGATCAAGATCTTCCCTTGCTAGAACACTCATAGTTCTCCTCACAACAAGAACAAGTTTTCCATCATCATTAATTTCTTCTCCATCACCTTTTCCCATAAACTCATCACTACTAGCATTTTCCCCATGGTCATCTTTAGATTCCTCTTCTATTTGATAACCACCATCATTCAATGCAATGATAGTTCTTCTATTAAGATACTCATTTTCTTTATGACCATATCCTTGAAATTTAAAACACTTTATTTAGATGGAGTTTCAAGTTTAGCTTTGTTACCTCCATCCTTGTAGTCCACCTTTGATTTTCCTTTGTCCAAGGTGAACTTGAAGTCTTGCTTTGCACCTTTGGATTTGTCCCAAGTAGAAGATGATTTCCAAACTTCCTTATTTTTAGCCCATGAAGAAGAAGAAGATTGCACCTTTGACTTGTTCTCCTTTTAATGACCCTCCACCTTGATTGCCATTTGATAAGCTTCATATAAAGTAGAAAGACGAAGCAATTCCAATGGTTGCCTTACCTCTTTATTTAAGCCCGAGATAAATCTTTCCACAAGTTTTACCTCTTCATCATTGACATTAGCTCGAAGCCTAGTATGCTCTAGATCCTCATAATACTCTTCCACACTCTTGCTTCCTTGTTGAAGATTAATATTTCTTGAGTGTATCTTGTTTTTAATCTTGACCCACAAACCTTTCTCTCATACGCCTTTTCATGTCATTCCAACTTGTAACAAAATCTCTATTCACCAAAGTATCTCTTTCAATTTTCTCCCTCCATGTAGAAGCAAAACCCTCAAGGTGACTTATTGAATAATTCATTTTGTTGACATCACTTACATTGTTGAGATTATATTGCCTTTCAAGCTTCATAATCCAATCAAGATATTCATTTGGGTCACTACTTCCTTTAAAGAATGGAAGTGTAACCTTGATGTTGTTGAATCCTCGATCTTCATCATCATTCCTTCTATTGTATTCTCTACCATTCACCAGATACCAACCTCCATTTACTCCTCTTCTTCCTCTCCCATCTAACATCTCTTGTTAAAATTGGTTGTTGACTCTATAATCATAATTATCACCATAAAAAAGATCATGCTCTTCAAGATTATGTTGGGCTCTCATTTGAGGTCTAGTGACTTGTGGTGGAAGATTTGTTTGTTGATTTTCTCCTTTTGGAAGTGTTGCTTGATTGCAAACCCTTGGTAAAGTAGCATTAGGAGAGAGGGTATCTTGCACTATCAATTATGATGGAGTTGTATCAAGAGGAGTCTTACTTGATCCCTCATCATGTTGACCAATGGGATTGAAAATCTCAAGTGGTTGCTTTGCTATTTCTTGATTTCTCACTCTTTTTTCCACATCTTCCAATTTCCCCTTCATTTCTTTCATTTCTTCCAATAATTTTTGAAGCAACATTTCCATTTTGCTAGAGGATTCTCCCTCCAATTGAGTCATTGTACCTACAAGAATAAATAAAAAGTTAGTAGAAAAAGTTCCTCACCACTCCCTCACTTCACGTATCCCTCTCTTTGTCACTCACACTCGTGTATCACTCTAAGGCCAAAGGCTTTTAAGGCCACCCTCAAATAAACTCACTTCACTCTTGCCTTTTACCACTCTTGAATAACCCAACATTCAGAGTCAACACCGTCAAATAATTCACAAGTAGTACTACTTCTTTGGGATGGAGTGGAGTTTATGTAAATCAAGAAAGGACAATTAAAAACTAGAGGACAAGGAAACAAATAAGCATACAATGAAATGAAAGAAAAAAAGCACGAAATAATTTGGCACGAAAAATTAAACGCATAAGAACTAGTTTAACATTAAGTATGAATTAATACTCAAAGTAAACTAGCTAGAATTAACAAGAAAAGAAGAGAAAACAAGTTTGAAAGATTTGAGCTATTTTGTAATTCTCAAATTCATTTTCTTTTCCAAGAAGAAATTCAATTTTTTTTTGAATCAATCTCCACAAATGAGCTCAAATTTGAGATATAACTTCCCCAAAACTCTATAAACAACTTCTAACTAACAATTTCTTCAAACAAACACTAAATCAACAAAACCCATTTTCAAGTTTCTTCAAAGCCTCAAATTTCAACAATGACTTTCAATTTTTTTTTTTTAAAGCCATGTATTTTTTTAAATTTTCAACAAGAAAACAACAATATGTAGTTCAAGAAACAAAATCAAACAACCTTCAATGAATTTGATTTTTTTTTTTTTGGATTTTTTTTTAAATCCCAGACTTAGATTTGTGGAAACAAATCTAATCCAAGCTTTGATACCAATTTGATGTGAAACAAGAAAATAGAAACAAGATAATATTTAAAGATACAAATTCAAAAAACATAGACACAATTAGATTCAAACAATTAAAATATGTATTGGTGAAACTAACCAAAACACCACTTAATTGGGAATTAATAGCACCTAATCTATTAGAATCCTCAAGAAGGAATAACCTTACTTGCAAATCCTAGGACAAGATGTTGAAAGTCAACAAAGGGTTTTAAGCTCTCAAAAGGAGACATAATTCTTCAAATGTCCAAAAACTCATGTCCAAACCCTAATAGCTAACTATTTATACTAAGGGATAAAAAAAGTAAAGAAAGACCAAATTGCACTTCATTTAAATTACAAGCCAATTTAAATGGTAGACACTTAATATATTAAATATCTTTAAGTATTCCATGTTGGAACCTTCCAAGCATTCCATCTTCATGCGTGAAGATTGCAATACTTGAAGGTCCTTAGCTTGACTCCTTGTGAAAGGCCTTCTTGGAGGAGCGTCACTTTGATGTACATCAACTGCTCACAGACGAAAGGGTCCACAGGAGATTCGGGATATCCGTATACACTGTCCGGTCCTGAACCAAGACTTCCAATAACCATCATAATCAATCTACATATATATATATATATATAAAATAAGTGCACGAACTCAAATCGTGATCAAAAGAGTGTAAGTCTGTAAATCCATTTTTTGAGATCAAGTTCGAGACTAAATCATCATAATAATATAGAAAGGGTCGGAATCTCCATTGACCAAAGTAAAAAGTAGTGGTAACATGAGTGGATTAATAATGGACTAGAATTAACCTCGGTCTACTTTCCAAATTATCAATTTGAATTCCAAAGGATCACAAATCATCAAATAAAGTGGTACGATTCCCATTATAAAAGAATCCATTTTAAAAGTGAAAAGTGGGAATAAATCCCTATTTAGAAAACAATATTAAAATCAAGGTTTGGGGTTGGATCATACCACTAAGTGAGCAAGAATGCACCTAACAATATGCATGCCATCACCAGTATCCAAATAATACAACCATAAGCGCCTAAGCGTCTATAAACTAGAACCACGTCCTCAGAAGGATAGGATACTTACCTGGATTCCAATTGGTATTGTAAGCACGACCTCGGGCCCACAAATATAAAATCAACATAACAAGCCTCATAACTCGAGAATCCATAGTAATCAAGGGCATAAAGCCACTACAAGGATCTAATTGGGGAAATACCTCCCAAATCACTAAGTCAAATGATAAATCTAATACTAAGGGATCCTTAGTATTAAACTATGGTTAGCATGCTTAGAATCGAAGGTAATAGGATTCTATAGCTATGAAAAGTATTTTACACTAAGGTTCGGGTCACATTTCTACCCCAAATTCCCTAAATGGGCTAAGTCATGTTATACTAGTCATAAGTCCATCCTATAATCCCTACCTATCATGAAATCTATACCATACACAATCTCATAGAGAAAAGTAGACCGAAGCCTACCTCGATGCCGAACTGCAAGTCTTAAATCAACAATAATTCGCTCGTCTTTGCTCCACGGTCCTGAAATGCCGCCACTCTATCAAAATATTAAACTACATATCATAATGAATAAAATGATACCCATATTGCTATATAAAAGCTCGGGTTAAAATTCAGGTCAAGAACAGGCCTGCGGGGCCAGCAAACAAAATCCAAAATTGAATCCGTCATGAGGTCCCTCGAAGGATAAGGAATGTGTGCTCAAAAGTTGAGCACAAATGGAGCCTAAATCGGGGCTCAAATCAGTCCCCAAAGTTAAGGATTTAAAGACCTAATTTCTAAGAATTTACAATGAAATGGAATGCAATTCAACGGGTAAAATGATGAATAAGGACCAAGGAGTATAGAGCTAACTTACCTTAGCTTCAATGGAACATTCCCCACACTTTATCTCCCTTTAAGCTCTCAAAAATGTTGGAAAAGGGTTGAGAAAATGAGATAGAATCGGGTGAAAAAGGGGAATTTAACACCCCCAGGTATTTCTAAAGTGGTAGTTTGGCCACTTAAGCGGTACTGCTAAAGTGATACATGACCGCTAAAGCGGTCGACCAACGAAATGCGAAGGCCGCTAAGGAGGAACTTGGCCTCTAAAGTGATGTTCGCTTAAGTGGACCTTGACCGCTAAAGCGTACCTCAGCCAAGTAACCAAGGATGCTAAAGTGGCTTAGGGTCGTTAAAGCGATTACTGACCGCTTTAACGGTCATACCAGATATCAGACTCCAGATTTTAGCTAAGTCCATAATGGACTCCAATCGAGTGCTCCGGATTCATTCGGAACCCCATGTGCGCAAATGAACTATGCTACCATACCAAATTTGACATTCCAGACTCAATGGAACCATTGAAACTTTCATACGAGATCATTTCGATTAAATGTAGGGCCCATACTTAGAGTTCCATTTTTCACAAATCTACCCAATAACCCAAAATAAATTCGAAAACTTCGGGACTTGTAGCCGCTATGGCCAGGATCAAAATAATGGAAACGTATGGAAAATGAGAAAATGACCTGGAGGGTCATTATAATATCCACTACTAAAAGGACTTTCGTCCATAAAAGTCAATATATAGAAAAAGCATGAAAGCTCGAAGGGATAAGGTACTGGGCCCATATGCTCCAACCAAGACTCCCCAGAGTACCTCTAAAGCAGAACACCACTTTCAAGGGATTTCACTAACGGTATCCCTTTTTTAATTAACCTCCCCACTTTATTTTTCAAATAGCCATATCTCAGTCTCGATAACAAACTGACCTTCAACTGAATTGAGAACGACTGAAGCATGTAAACATAAACCACACCTTACTGACATCCTATAAATACCACCATAACCAAGCAAAAACCCAGCCTAGCTGAAGACCACCCAAAGCATCACTTGTTCCTTTATATCCTAACATTTCTTCCCAAATAACAAAAACTCATCCTCAACAACCAACTGACCTTCAACTGAACTAGGGGCGATGGAAACAGGTGAACCCAAAACACCGCATGTCAAAACTAAGCTAAAATAAGCGCAACCAATGGATACTCAACCCAGCTAAAGGCAATCCAAGGCAAGAATAATTAAACTGATTCCAATTTCCAAATCTAACCTTCTTTTGCCTTTCTAAACCTGCTACCAACTTCGAACAATGCAAAATGCCATTTGAGTCCTATTCGTGCAATCCCATCACACTGCCCTCTAAAGGCTGAAGTTGATCTACCGAGAATCCATAAAGGTAAGAATACAACTAAGCTCATAAGGTGCTACCAGGACACACAAACAGTGGTGACCAAAGTTTGCACTCTTAAGCCAAAGCTATAACTGGAAAACTAAGCCTTAGACTTTCCAAAATTAGAAACAGGCAATAGAACCAAATCGCTAATCCTAACTTAATATTGACATCAAGGTCAAAACCACTATCGGATGATGAACTATCCTAATCCTGAAGAATTAATCTCAAAGGCATCATCAATAAGAACGAGCTATGGAGGAAGATCGCCAATGCTAAAATCAAAACAAAGCTATGGAAGGCTAAACTTACCTTCACTTCCTCTCCGCAACTGATCTAACCTTGCTAACAAGAGGGAAAGAACCAATCTAGGTTCTAAGCCAAATGGACAAGAATGACAAGGAGAGAAAAATGCTAACCAGATAACACTAGTCTAGCCATCTGTCAAATAATAATCAATAAATGTCAAACAATGACTATGATATCAACAACATAAGATGTAGGTGGTACCAAAAATGAAAATCAACAACAAGTACCACTCTAAGGCCATAATCAAGGCCAATATGTATGGAAATGAGACTCGAACCCAAAAGTTACACCCCTAGGAATATTACAATACTGATCCACTCAATCCACTACTAAAAAATCATCTATAGGGGTAGTCATATATTCATGAAATCTACACCAAGGCATACAACAATTAATATAAGAATACCAAGGCATATAATCATCAATGGGTACGAAAACCCTAATAGAATTCTAAATAGAAACTAAAGGTAGAAAATCAAAGGTACACCTATCACGGTGGAATCTGAAATCATAAATCTGATGTGCCGGAAGGAGTATGAATCTGAGCATGTCCAAACTTGAACTGAGTGACTGAATGACCAATTGAGGCACTAAGTGCACTATCTCTACCCAACGGTGCCACAAATCCTTGAGACTAATCTGTATGAGCTGAATGACTGATAATCCCACGTCGGGGACACTCTCTGGACTAGTGATCGGTCTCTCTATAGTCATAACAAACCCCTAAAGCTCTAACCTAGGAGATGGGTTTGATTTAAGAGAGGGAATTATGAAAGAAGGGTTTCGGCTTATAATGAGGTTATTCAAGAAAAAAGGTTCTAAGGCACAAATTAGGGCAAAAATTGGTCACTCAACTCACAATGGGGATGGATATTTAGTTAATTTGGAGGTTCACTCTCAATTAATGGCCTAGGATCTCTTCTCCAACATCGCAACACTTATTAATTAGCTATAGAACAACTGAGAAAGATCTAGGTGGACTCAATGAACAAGATCGAGTTGAATTCTCACCTACACATGGCACTCAATCGCACACTTACTTAATTGATGTACCACATTCATAGAACATTTCAAATAAGGTACTCAAGTAGTCAAAATAAGATGAGAGCGTTCACAAAAATGAGTGCCTAACTAGTTCAACTAAACCAAAGAAAATAGGGAACATTTTGAAAAATGAAGCAATTCACAAATGATTTGTCATTTTAAAGATTCGTGCATGTGAGAAATCTCTCCAAAAGTACTATTTGAGTCAAGGTGTTCTATTGCTAGCACACTTTTCTCTTGAGTAGCAATGCCAAGAATTTTATTTATTATTATACTACGAACTACTATCCTAAAATAGAGGTAAGAGAATAAAAATGAAAATCACACACTCATCTCAACCCAAAATAGGAATATTAAAATTATTAATAACCAAAATCAAATATCTGAGAATGTCATCCAAAAGCACACACCAACCGCAAAAAAAAATAGAGTATCCAAAGAAGAAATATCCAAAATTAGGGCTCAATATTATAGATACAGATAAATAATAATACCCCTCAACTTAGAAACATGCATTGTCCTCAATGTAATAGGACTAAGAGAAATAAAAGAGAATGAGAGTGAGAGTCTCCTGAATGAAGCTAAGCTTGTGGCAGTGATTGCCTCGTAGAAGTGACCTCTGTCTGGGTATCAGTGCCTGGCTCAACTCCATTAATAGTTTGTAGGGGTGGTTTTGGTATGACAACATCTGTCTCCATGGCAGCAACTAAATTGGAGGTCCCGCTAGTCCTAATCTGGGTAGTCTCCAGAGTCGACCTCTCCAAGGTAACCTCAAGAATATCCTAATCTGTGGCCTGTACATCAGTCTCCATCTGCTCAACTGTGATAGCCTCAATCTCTATCTCATCAACCGCATCATCATCAAAAGCCCAATCCTCCTCCTTATCCTTTAGGACACTCTCTGGAATAGGTGCGGGAGTCGGGGTCTGAAATGGTGTAGTCCATAGATGCATCAAATCTAGAAATTGGAGCTCAACTACATACTTCCAAAGATAATCAAGCTCAGACTGCATCTTAGTCAACATGGCATCTGGAACTGAGGGCTATTGTGGGGTGCTCAACTCATCTATATTGGTCCCATAGATATGCAAGGTCTTACAAATACCCCACATCTCATCATGAATAGGCACAATAATGAATTTTACCACACTAACAATCAATTGAGACATCTGAGCCTCTAACCTTGATGACCTCATTTCAGTTGAGTAGGCAAAATGGCCTATCTGGATAATATCTGCCTGAGTCAAAGGGGCCCTTGAAGTGCCTGAAGTAGTGGATGGTTGAGGATTGGAGGAACTAGGTCTAGGGGGCTTAGAAGAGAAACCTGGAGGAGTAGGGGTTGCATCAGTAGGAGTGGATTGGCTGGCACCATTATCAATAGTATCAACATCAAACATCGAGGAAGAATACACTTGGTCTTTCCTCTTCTTCACTTCCTAAACCAACCCAAGTAAGGTGAAATCAATTGTGCATGTAGGGGTGTAATCAAAATCCTTCTTTGGGTCAATAGGAACATTTGCCCTTCAGCACAACTCCGTGATAAGACGTTTAAAAGCAATAAAAGTCTTCTTCTGTTAAACCCTACATGTAATCTCTGGGGCAATAATAGAGGCACAATTTATCCTTTCCTTCATCACGTTCGTGCCAACTAACACCTCTCGAGGATGCACTAGGATGGTCTCATTCTGGATGGTATGAGGTTGCTACATATAAAACTCAACCAGTAACGAGCTTCGATATTGATGTTTGTCTTCTCAATAGGGACGCTGGTGCAAGCCAAGAGCGTGAACCATCACTCAAAAATAGGTCTAACGAACCCCAAATTTCATCAACGTACTTTAATGCTCTGAAGGCAAAATAATACCTATCAATTATCTTGCATCCATAAATCTCATTAATAAGGGTCTCATCACATTTAACCTTTACACCGTGAACTTTTATGAAGTCTTTTGTTTCTTGGGGTTTATTCTTTCTTCTCTTAGTCAAAAACAACTCCCCATAGGCCTCATAAAACTCATGCACCCAACTTTACATTTATGGTTTAAGAGGCTCAATGAAAACTTCAAAATCATGGTATCTCAATGAAGCCAACACTCTGGGATGATTGCCTTCCAACCCATTCAAGCTCAACCTTTGTTCCTCAATTATTGTGCACTTTTTGGGTGCTTTGAAATGATTGAGGAATCGATGACCAACTCTAGGAGGGAGGTTTGCTGCAACATAGGGGGTTTGTTCAACTCTTTGCTTTTTTAGTTTAGCAACCTTTGAGGTGTTGATTGGATCATAGATGGGAGTGGCGTTTCCCTCCTCCAAGGTAGTGATGTTGTACCTCTTAGAGTTAGAGCTATGCTCCGAGCTTTTCTCCTCAATTACCAGAGCCTTTCTCTTGCCTTTTTCTACCCCTTTTTTTCAGCATTCCTTTTGGGTTGAGTACAACCTGGAATTGAGACCCTTTTTGAGATTTTAAATGTGGGAGGAGGTGTACATGTGTTTTTCTTAGAAATAGGCTTTGGGAGAACCATATCTAAAAATGAAAGTTGCAATGCAATAGGCAAAGGTTAGCAAACATAAAACAAAACACTTTCAGAGGTGCATTGCTAAACAGCTTTGATGAATAGCCAAAGAGTTCGGCGATGCCAAGCTTATATCGCCAAAGTGTCCAGTTGGGATTGATAGGTTTAGCAATGGAAGGCTGCAGTTTGGAGATATGCCAAAGATTTTGGCAATACTCCTTAAGCATCATTGGACTACTAAGACATTGCTAAATTGTCACCTTGATTAGCCCAACCTACTGTTACTTTTGGCAAAATGGGAAGCACTTTGGCGATCCGCCACAAAGTTTGGTGCATCGCCAAATTTGTTTACCCATCGCCGAAAGAAGTTGCCCCCAACCCTTCGACCTGTTAAGCATGACAATCTATTTTCATGGAAAATTTGACTCAAACATGACCATGGGTACTCAGACTTTCTTAGGTTTCAATACCAAAACAACAAGTTCGATGATTTTGACCTTAAGAACGACATCACCCAATCTATCATCGGCAAAACCATTTGAATCTAAAGCATAATCCAAACATTCCATTCAAAATTTGACACCTATTTCAAATAAATCAGACCCACAATCAACATATTCACCCAGTTCAAAGGTAAACCCAAAAAACAATTCACAAGACATATGTATTTCACATAACCCATATTTAAAACTAATCAAAATTCGACCCATATGCTTAAAAGTTCACCCCATTCGTGATTAATACCAAGGTTTAACCCCAATTTCAACAAACCCAACAATTATAAAACTTGACTTCAACAATATCAATGAATTTAAAACCCAAATTTGCCCTAATAGAGTAACCCTAGTTATGCACTAAACAATCGAAACAAATGGGCACAAAAACACGAATACACATTATTGACAATACATAACAACAAATATGAATCACAAAACATGATTTAAAGCCAAACTCAAAGTCTAACCTTTAGATCTAGAGACACAAATTGAATTGCGAGGGGTGCATGCACAGTGATGCCCAAACTCCAGCGAGTAATAATGATGATGGTGGTGGTGTGAGTGTATGCAACGATGACAGTCAATTGAGAGTGAGTCTGAGTGTGTGTGTGTATGTTGTAAAGAGAAAGTGGGAGATAAGAAGGAAAATGAGGAATGAGAAACTATTTAAAGAAAACTAAGAGTCAAAAGAAAGTCAAACCAACATCCTTTACATGTGACTATGTTCAATTATAGATGCATGCATTGCCAAAGTGATGGACGATGCGCCAAGCTCTGCAAAGCATCGCTAATTGTAACAGTTTCCATCCCTTGAGTTTTTGTTTGGGAGAATCACATCGGTGATGGACAACTCCATCTCTAAAGTCATCGGCGATTGGCCGAACCATGACCTGCATCACCTTTATTCACAGTTTCAAGCCCTGAAAGATTAATTTTGGCAAAGAACTTTGGCTATTCACCGAAGTGTTTAGAGAATCACGAAAGTCACTTTCCTGGAGCTTTGTGCACAATCTCCCATATTTTTCTACTCTGACTTGTTTTGTGATATGTGTTCCACATTCCAACCCCACATACACCTGCACCATGCAAAAAACATTATTCAAAACAATAAAAAGTAAATCTTGGGTTGCCTCCCAAGAAGCACCTTAGTTATCATTGTGGAACGATGTTGTTCCTCATCAATCAAACATCTTTAAAGCAGAGTACCTTAACTTTAGCAACTCTGGGTCAAACTTTAGCAACTCCGAGTCTACTAACGTAGCACTGTTTCAACCATTGACTATACACCATGAACCTTCCCTTCTCATGGTCTTCCAACTCAATTGCACCACTAGGATACACATTTACCGCCGTGAAAGGGCCTGACCATTTGGACTTAAGTTTCCCCACGAAGAGTTTCAACTTTAAATTGAAAAGAAACTTCGTCTCCCTCTCTAAACTCTCTCTTTAATATCTTAGCATAATTCCACCTTTTCATTCGCTATTTGTATAGAACAGAGTTTTTATACTCCTGAAGATGAAATTCGTCCAACTCTTACAATTGCTCCACTCTAGACTTAGAAGCCTTTTTCTAATCCATGTTGAGCTTCTTTAAAGCCCAAAGAGCTCTATATTCTAGCTTAACTGGTAGGTGAAACTCCTTCCTAAAAACAAGTTGATAGGGAGACATACCAATTGGCATTTTAAAAGCTGTTTAGTAATCCCAAAGAACATCATCCAATTGCCTCACCCAATTAGTACGTCCTACATTGATATTTTTCTCTAAGATTGCTTTGATCTCTTGATTTGATACTTCTACTTGGATACTTGATTGAAGATGGTACAGGGTATCCACCTTATGCTTTACTGCATACCTTTCAAGCAACACCCCAAACATTCTATTACAAAAATGAGAACCTCCGTCACTAATGATTGCCTGGGGAGTCCCGAACCTTGTACATATATGCTTTTCAAGAAAAACATGACGCTTTTACTCTCATTATTTGGCAAAGAAACTGCCTCAACCCACTATGATACGTAATCAACGGCCACCAAAATATATTTAATCCCATACGAACTCATGAAAGGCCCCATGAAATCAATGCCCCACATGTCAAACAACTCTACCTCAATATTAGGATTCAAGGAAATATCATGCCTCCTTGCATTTGGAATTGAAAACAAGATCAAACCAATTCATGCGCATCCTTATATAGCGTAGGCCAATAAAAACCACTTTGAAAAACTTTGACAGTTGTTCTCACACCACCATGGTGGCCACCAAATTGTGAAGAATGGAAAGATTCAAGAATGGGCCACATTTTCGATTCCATCACACATCTATAGATCACTCTATCTGTACATGCCCTAAGCAAATAGGGTTCATCCTAATAATACTTCTTCACATCATGGAAGAAATGTTTCCTTTGGTAATAGTTTAAATCCTCGACGACTAGACCACATACCACGTAATTTTCATAATCCGCATACCTTGGTTGTAACCCTCCATATAGAGACATGACAAGCTTATCAGGAATGCTTCATCAATATCAATTTCGCCCAACTTCTCATTATTAGACTCAAGGCGGGATATATGATCCATAACTTGGTTTCTGCATCCTTTCCCATCACTTCAAAGTTGAACTCTTAAAGTAAAATATCCACCAGATCAACCGTGACTTGGTATCCTTCTTAGCCATCAAATACCAAAAAGTAGCATGGTCGGTGTGCATGATAACTTTCGTGCCCAACAAACAAGCATGGAATTTTTAAAAAGCATAAACTACGGCTAGAAATTCTTGCTTCAAAACTGTATAATTTCTTTGTTCATCATCCAAGAACTTGCTTGCATAATAGATGGGATGAAAAATCTTGTCCTTTCATTAACCGAGAACCTCCCCTATTGCCAACCCACTTGCGTCACACATCAATTCAAAAGGGAGTGACCAATTTTGTGCCATAATAATAGGAGTCGATACAAGTTTCTCCTTGAGGCAATTGAAGGCTCTCAAACAATTTCCATCAAAGTCAAATTTCACTTCTTTTTCAAGAAGCTTACACATTGGTTGGGATATCTTCGAGAAATCTTTGATGAACCTTCTATAGAAGTCAGCATGTCCTAGAAAACTTTGAACACCCTTAATGGAGATCAAAGGGGTAAACTTGGCAATGAATTTTACCTTGGCTTGGTCGACTTGTATTCCTTGGCACGATGTCTTATGCCTTAGTACAATGCCTTCTTTAACCATGAAATAGCATTTCTCCAAATTTAGTACTAGGTTAGTTTCCACACACCATTGAAGAACTTTAGCCAAGTGCTCAAGACAAGTCTTAAATATGTCACCCACTACCAAAAATTAATCTATGAATACTTTCATATAGTCTTCCATCATGTCCAAAGATATTGATAGCATGCATCTTTAAAAGGTGGTGGGGGCATTACATAGCCCAAAACGCATGCGCTTGAAAGTAAATGTACCATACGGACATGTGAATGTGGTCTTCTCTTGATCCTCCAGAGCTATAGAAATTTGATTATATCTAGAGTACCCATCAAGAAAATAATAGCAACCCCGATCCACCAAAAGATCTAGCGTTTGATCCATAAATGACATAGGAAAATGGTCTTTTTTCATCCAAAAGTTGAGTTTCTGGTAATCCATGCATACTCTCCAACCCGTAATTGGCCTAATGGGGACAAGTACAATATTTTCATTAGGAACCATCATGATTCCTCCTTTCTTTGATACATATTGTATGGGGCTCACCCAAGTACTATCCGAGATGGGATACACTACACCTACATCGAGCCAGTTAATTATTTTCTTCTTAACAACCTCTTCCATAGGAGGGTTCAACCTCCTTTGATGTTCCACACTTGGCACACATTCGGGATCCAACATGATTTTATGAGTACAAATACCAAGAGGAATCCCGATAATGTCAGCTATAGTCTAACTAAGAGCCCTTATAAATTTCTTTAATATCGATTTTAATGTATCAACTTGCCATACCAATAAGTCTTCCATAATAATAATAGGTAAGGTATTGTCTTTGCCCAAGAATACATAGCGGAGATAAGGAGGGAGTGGCTTGAGTTTAAGTTGTGGAGGTTCTCCTATTAATGGGTTTGGCAGGAGGACACTCTTGATTCTTTAAGTCAAGGTCAAGCTCTTATTGTATGAGCCAAGACCGTTCAAAGAAGCTATGACCTCATCATATTCATCAATATGTTCACTTTTGAAATTCCACAAGACCATTTCTAGTGGATCACTTATGAAATCCACCTCCATTGCATCGAAAACCTCATCATCAACCACATTAATCACCGATATAGATTGCAAATATCGAGGTTGCTTCATAAACTTGCATACATTGAAGGTGACTTTATCACCATTAACCCAAAATTTTAACCTCCTACACTCCACATCAACAAGTGCTCTTTCGATAGCCAAGAAGGGCATACCAAGAATAATGGTGACTTCATAGTCGATCTCATAATCTAAAATAACAAAATCGGTGAGGAATATAAATCGATCAAATTGGATAAGGACATTATAGAGAATTCCCATCGGTCTTTTTATGGATTGATCTGCCATCAAAAGCCTCATAGTAGTGGCCTTGGGAGTACCCAAGCCTAGCTTTTTAAACACAGCCAATGGCATCAATTTTATACTTTCTCCAAGATCATACAAAGCTTTACCGAATTGGTAAGAACAATGGTACAAGGGATGGTAAATTCTTTCGGATCTTTCTTTTTCACCATCATGTTGCTTGACATAATCACACTACAATTATGTGACACTTCAATCATTTTGAAGTCCATGACTGTCTTCTTGGTTACCAAGTCCTTCATGAACTTGTCGTAACTGGGCATCTCAAGTAAGGCTTCAATGAAAGGAATATTCACAAGTTACTAATTTTAGGAAGAAACTTTTTGAACTTTGTATGATCCTCAATTCTTCTTGAATCTTTGGGGGAATGAGGGAGGTATATTGTCAGCTTTGAAGCAACTGGATTCTCATCTGGTTTTGAGACATTTTCCTCAACCACTTGTTGTTACTCTTTATTCATAATCGCATCCTCAACTTCTCTCAGTTTTTCAACATTCGACTCTTTGGAAGAAGGGATTTCTTCATTTATCTTGTCAACCTTTTTCTCTTTCCACTTCTTTCTTATCCACTACCGAGTGTCCTTCCACTCCTAGTGACAATGGCTATACAATGAGCATCATTCTTGGAATTTGTCATGGTGTCACTAGGGAGTCCTCCCTTTTTTCTGGGGTTACCGTGAGCTGAGATTTGACTCAATTGGGTCTCAAGTTACTTAATCAAAGCCACATGGGAAGTGACCATTTGGTTCAATTGTGAAAAATTGCTCTTCATTTCTTTGAGCATTTTGTCACTCCCTTCAACCCCCCATAAGAATTCTAGCAAGTACATCTTCCTTTTTGTAATTTTCCAGATCAACGGAGGTGGCTTCCTTGGAATTTTGTCTATCATGAAGGGGGACGTATCTATCATGATCTCTTTGTCTATCCTTATCCCTTTAATCTTGATCTTTATTTCTTTTTTTATCTCTCTAATCTCTATCTCTATCCTTCCAACCTTGATTCCCGCTTTGACTTTAGTATGTAGGTCGGGAACCCCCTATTTGGTTCAATAAGAAATGAATCTCTTCATCAAAAGACTCGGCATCATCATCCTTGTATGATCTGTTTCCTCTTAAAGTTTTGGCATTAACCACTTTTGGGGTTGACCCTATGACATGTTTTGTTAGGAAATCCATTTGCGTCATCATTTTTTCCATGTTTTTATCTCTCTCTTCATCTTTTTTCCTTTGTTCTTGGCCCACATAAGACATGTAGGTAGCTTCCATGGCCACCTTGGCATCTCGTGTGTGCCATGATCTATGTTTCTTTGTTATTTTATCCAATAATATCATAGCAACCCAAAGGTTTGATTCATCAAAGCTCCTCCGGCCAAGTTATCCACAATGGTCTTACCAATGAGTCCAAAGACCTATAGAAGATTTGAAGTATCATCTTGACTGGGATTTCATGATTGGGGAAATGAATCAATTTCTTTTTTTATTGAAGCCATGTTTCATGTGGGGCTTACCCACTCACTTGACAAAAGTTTGTTATCTCATCTCCAAGTTGAAGCATGTGTGACATCAAGAAAAATGTATCAAGGAAGGCCTCCATCAATTCAACTAGAGAAGTAATAGAATGGGTAATTCTCTCAACCATGTCACCATTTCTCCCGTAAAAAAGAACGGAAATAATCTCATCTAGATGGACACTTGGGAAATATTAGAAATCTCAAAAGGAGTGCAAATATCGATGAGATTTTCAAATGCATGTTTTCATCCTCAGGCCCTTGGCCTCCAAATAATCCTTTCATTTAAAGTAGATGAAGTATAAAACTCGTGACATGAAAGGTTGCATTGCCTACTGTGGGTAGAAGACGAATCACACTTGCCCTTTTGGCTTCTCCCAAGTGATTCTCATCATCGAGTTGTCCATCAAAGGTAGCGGTATCGCTACCATGTTGACTCATAGTTTTGTGTTGGCTCATATTCTCACCTAATCAAAATAAAAACAACAAATAAAATAAATTCAAACTACGACTAACACAAGTGATTCAAAACGCTACACAATATGAACGGTAACTTTTATTTTTCGGCAACGACACCATTTTGATAACGCTCAAATACACTCAAGAAAGGATGTACATGGTCGTTATGCAATATATTAACCCAACTCATGAGTTGGTGTCGATACCTCAAGGAATGAAAGATATAGGTTCGCCTTCAAGTGTAATCAACTACTAAGTGTTTGCACATAATGAGTAAAATGATAAAAGTAAAATGAGGGATTAATTTTGAATGTTTTTGTAAACAATTTATCAATTGTAAGCTTGGGTTGCAAGAATGAAAACTAAAAGTTTGTAATCAAAGATTAAAGTCACTTGGGGTTATACTATCATGAGTGTGAGTACATGTATGGGTAGATGGATATTTGCCTAAATTTAAATAATCGCCATGGGTAGGCTAAGTCTTAGATCTTAATGCTAATTTTTGAATAAAACATTAAAAATCACAAATGGGTTATTTTGAATATCTCATAAGTGTTATCTCATAACCAATCTAAAACCTGAACTTAGTAGCCTTATGTCTAAGATCTACCATTAAATGATTCAAATCAAGTCATTGTTGACCACTACTCCTCACCCTTATCCCCTTTGTCAAGGAAGATAGGGATTTAGGCTTAATTAGAGTTTGCAACCTCTAATTATAGGTTGATAATACGGAGTAAAGTTCAAACCCATAACAATTAATCAATTATATAGGCAAATAAATGACACCCACACAATAGTCACTACTCAAGCATACATAACCCTAAGTTGGGGAATTTAGCTACTTATAGAGAGAGAAAGAGGAATTATACCCATATTCTAATTGAAGTCGTCCATTGAATCCAAATATTCACAAATTAAATCCAAATTCAAAGCAAAAGAAAAATTAATAAACAAAATTCCAACTTTAGGGTTTCAACTACAAGCTTCTAGATCTCAAAATTTATAAAAGATAGGGTTTCAAGCCGCCAACAAGCCTTTTATGGATGAAGTAAAATTGGGCCAGAAAATTCTGAAACTACCACTATGTCCACTTCAGTAAAGAGACATTGGCATCACCAAATTACACAACGATATACTAAAGGGCTTTTTGATCACCAAACTAGCGTAGACTTAGGCTTAAGTGATTTGCGTCTGGTAACGTTGGCGATGGAATCATACTTTGTCGAATTGTTCCGTGAGTGGAAAGATCTATTTTTGTGATTTTTCATTTTTATGTATTTTGACCTTTTTTCCCTTTCCCGTAGTTACTTCTTATTGATTTTGGGGTTTAGAGATAGTTGGCACGGTTCCCAATACAATCAGGAAAGTTTTGTGTGAGTTTGTGGTTTTTAGAGGTTTTAAAAGCCTTACAGTTGACTTTGGTCAATATTTCTAAATTCGAGTGCCAGATGGCAAAATGAACTATGCCAGTAGATTCAGAGCATCAATTTTGAGTTAGTAGCATGGTTGGTTCAGTTTTGTGGCTTTTGTATCTCATTTTGACCCTCAGTTTGGAAAATTGTAAATTAGGGTCTCGGGGGTTAATTTGCTAAAAATAGTCTTTTTCCAAAAATCTGACATTGCCATTGAGTCTGAAACATTGAAATTAGCCTAATAGCATAGTTCGTTGCATTCACGGGATTCCAAATGAATCCCGAGGGGTCCATTGGCAACTTTGCAAAGTTGTTGATTTGCTGAAATCTGTTGCAACCACTTTAGCGGACCTCATACCACTTTAGGTGGCCACTTAAGTATCCAAGCACCGCTTAAGTGAACTCCGAATGCATGGCCTGCTGCTAAAGCGGGCACCCGACCACTTTAGCGAAAGAAGACCGCTTTAGCGATCCCAGCCAGTCAACCCAGGTCACTTTAGCGGTGACCGCTAAAGCGGTCATTTAGTCGCTTTAGCTGTACCTGCTGGGCCAATATATAAACTCATTTTCATGATTTTTCTTCTATTTTTGAGTATTGGAGCTTAGGATTTGAGAGTTTTTGGGCGATTTCTTCTCTTCTCAAGCTCGAGTAAGCTCCATAATCCTTTTCCCACCTTTTTACTTCAATTTTAGCTTCTAAACATCCTTTGAATTATGATTTCAAAATAGATTTTGGGGGTGTTTGCCCAAAAAGTTTTAAAAAGGCTTTCGTCAATTAATCACTCATTTTTAATCTGTTTTTACTTGGGTTTTCTTCTATAGGTTCCTTTGGAAATGGGTAATGATTCTAAACAAAAATTCCAGTTTTACCCTTTTATTTTTCAAATCCATTTTCGAGGTCCATTTTGGACCCAATTTAGATATGGGAAATATGGGTAATGTTGGCATTCTTTTAACGTATATATCTATATTTGTGTGTTTTAGTTGATTTTGAGGCCGTTCAAAAGGGGAAGGCTCCGTGTTGAAGCACTTTAGGCTCTAATTTCATTATTTTGAGGTAGGTTATGGATTAACTTCTTTTAGATTAAGCTGGGTAGTTAATATAGGTAAAGCATACCAGGGGTTGGGGAGAATGGCTATGGGGTTTATATTTTGAGATTTTATTTATTATTGTATACCCGTGTGGGGGCTTATTTTATGTGGATATTGACTTGAGATATTTGATATTGCGTGTAACCTATGTGGGGGCCTTATTTGACATCATCTGGCCTTATATGTGCATAAAGATTCCTTATTTTAGATATGACACCCGTGTGGGGGCTCAATTTGTTATTATAGAACTTAGTAAGCATTGATTGCTTTATCATGATTGAAATACACGAGTTAGGGGTTGATATGATATTTATAATGTCTTACATGCATATTTATTATTCCAATAGTGCCAATTGATAGTTGATGAATCATGAATTATGGACATATTGAGTTGATTTCTGAGCTCACCTATATATACACATCATATTGAATTGATTGGATATCTTTATACTAATCTGATTATGAGCATTATATCCTCATTCCATACATATATATTTATGAGATACTGGTACCATTGAGGAACACTTTTTTTGAAACAAAATGAGAAATTTTCATAAAACCCACTCTGTGAACACCAGCCGGAGAGGTGAGTTGTATTGAGATTGATATTGAGATTGAGATATAAGGTAAAGTATATGGTTTGCGAACCCCCCATGGGTGCTATTGCAGAGTTGCACACTCGGTAGATATATACTGAAAGTCATACGATGACTTTCATTATTCCACCCCATCATTACCACTGCATTGCAATGCATTCCATTCACATATTCTATGGTTTCCTTATTCTTGACTTTCTTTCTTATATTTCTTTGCTTACTCATGTTGTTTATCTCGTTATTATATTAGAACTGTTAGTGGAGACGGTGTGAGCTACCGTTTGGGAATTATTCTGCTTGCAGGATTACGTGCTCTTAGTCTATCTTTATCTATGTTATTTTCTACCTTGCTCAGTTACCTATGAAACCTAATGAGTACAAGTGGACCCGTACTCATCTCTATTGTGCCCTTTTTGTGCAGATTCAGGTCCGAGTACAATACGTGGCAGTTGAATTCGTGCGAGGTTGAGTAGATCTTCAAGTTACTGATATGCTCCAGTCTTCGTGGCTAACTTTCAGACCTCATCTTATCCTTTTATGTCTTTACTTACTTTCTAAGACAGAGTTGTATTTCAGTATTTGGATTGTATTAGATACTCTTGCCCTTTGACACTATTTCTTGGGATCTGTTATGATATTTATTTCAGACTTCCGCTATTATTGTACTTATATTGGTCTGACTTTGTTCTAGAAGTCTTGCCTTAATTGTATAAGTGTTGAATTCTCTTTTACTTTATCTATTTGGGTGATCGGCTTATTTGGCAAGGCTGGGCCTCGACAAGTGCCGTCATGACCTAGTTTTTAAGTTGTGATAAATTGGTATCAGAGCATCAGGTTTCACCCGTCTCATAAATGTAAGAGCAGGATGTCTAGTAGAATCTTGTGGATCAGTACGTAGACGTCCGTATCTATCTTCGAGAGGCTATAAGATATCTTTAGAAAAAACTTCTCTAATTTTATTCCTTATCGTGCGGGTTGTTCTTACCCAATGTTCTAAGTTGTGTTCCATTCTTTTTTACGCAGTTGGTGAGGACTAGATCTGTAGAGGCTATGGATGGTGAGCCAGCACTCGAGGATGGAGCCTAGACTAGGGGGCTAGGTAGGGGTCGTGGATGACCTCGAGGTAGAGGACAGGCACAAGGAGCTGCCCAGTCAGAGGTAGTGTTAGAGGGATCTCCCCTAACCTCGAGGTTGGGTGTGAAGAGAGTATGAGGCTTGCTCAGGTTCTACAGGGTACTACTACACCAGTATTAAAGGGCTTTTTAATTCGTTTGCTGACCCATTTGGAGGGTGTTCCTTTGAGTACACTGGGTGTTTCTCCAGTTCTAAGTGTTGTACCACCGCCAGTGCCAGCATCTACTTATGGTATTCCTCTGACTTCGAGTGTGATTCCTCCATTGGTACCGGCATTTACTCATGGTCTTTAACAGACTTTGAGTGGTGCTCCACCTTCTGTGCCAGTATTTGATTATGGTATTCTGAGTTTGGGGGTACAACCATCATCTATGGTACCCCTACGGGTAGATTCACAGACTGCTAGAATTATTATTCCTCTAATTTCTTTGGGTATAATTATTTCTTTTGAGAATCAGAAGAGATTTGAGAGGTTCATTCGCTTGGGTCTGCCCAAGTTTAGTGGAGCTATAGGCGAGGATGCCTATGAGTTTTTGATTGATTGTCAGGAGAAGTTGCATAATCTTGGATCTCTTAAGTCTCATGGTGTTGCTTATACTAATTATAAGTTGATAGATATGGCTAGGGATTAGTGAAGTTCGTATGCTAGTTGTAGCCCGTTGGGTTCGCCTGTTATGACTTGGACTTAGTTTTTTGAGGCTTTGTTAGAGAGGTATGTGTCATTTTGCTTGAGAGATCATATGAGAGATGAGTTTGATCAGTTGGAGCAGGGCTCCATATCCATTGTTGAGTATGAGGCATGTTTCCATACCTTGTCCAGATATTCTGCCGCTAGCATCTCCACCGAGTCTAAGAGGATTCGAAAGTTCGTGAAGAGGTTGGATGGTTCGTATCAGTTGGCTACAGCTCAAATGGTTATTTCAGGGGCTTCTTTTTAGAGTATTATTGAGCATGCCAGCCAAGTTGATCGAGTCTATTATCCAGGCTACTTAGGGAGGCACCAAAAAGGTGCGACGTCATGGTGAGTTCAGTGGACACGCCTCCTGAGGTAGAGATTTCTCTAGTAAAGGTTCCTATTATTATCATGGCAGGCCAGTTCAGGCCATATTACAGGAATCAGATGGTGGAACTTCAGGTTTTGTGACTACGGGTAGCTAGACTTTTAGTCAGGGTGGGCATTTTAGTTCAGTCGTACCTCTTCAAATTAAGCCAGGCCGTAGAGGGTGTTATGTATGTGATAAATTTGGCTATATGACCAAATGTTGTCCCCGGCATATTTTTAGACCTACTTTTATATCTTCAGTGAGAGGTAGTTCTCAGAGTAATAGAGGTACTACTAGAGGTACTCGTGGTAGAGGTAGGAGAACTCGTAGTGGTGGTCGCGGGGTTACTCATTCTAAGAGCGGATGTGGATAGTGCTATGCTATACGTGGGAGACCCAAGGCAGAGGATTCTGATGCAGTTATTACAGGTATCATCCCAGTTTGCCACAAATCTGCCTTCTTGTTATTTGACCCTGGATCTACATTCTCCTACGTATCTACATATTTTGCTTCTAAAATTGAAATTGTATGTGAGCCTCTTTCTATGCCTCTTCATGTATCTACCCATAGGAGACACATTAGTGGTGGATCGGGTGTACCAATCTTGGGTGATTACCTTTGCGAGGTGTGAGACTTGGGTAGACTTAATTCACCTAGATATGGTTGACTTTGATGTTATCTTGGGAATATATTGGTTAGGCCCTTATTATGCCATTTTGAATTGTTATGCCAAGACCATGACCTTAGCTATGTCAGGTGTGCCAAGACTAGCTTGGAAAGGTACGCTTAATTCGAGTCCACAGAGGGTTATATCTTTTTTATGTGCTCATCGTATGGTAGAAAGGGGTTGTTTATCTTATTTGGCCTATGTCCATGATACGAGTGTTACTTCACCGCCTTTTATGGATTCTATCCGAGTAGTCCATGAGTTCATGGATATGTTCCTTATGGATTTACCTTGTGTGCCTTCGGACCGTGATATTTACTTTGCTATTGATGTTGAGCCGGTCACCAAGCCCATTTTTATTCCTCTTTATAGGATGGCCCCGATTGAGTTTAAGGAACAATTGAAAGATCTATTGAGTAAAGGCTTTATTAGACCTAGTGTTTCTCCTTGGGGTGCGCCTATATTATTTGTGAAGAAGAAGGATGGTTCTATGCGTATGTGTATCGATTATCGATAATTGAACAAGGTGATGATTAAGAACAAGTATCCTTTTTATTTTATTGATGATTTGTTTGACCAGCTTTAGGGTGCTTCAGCGTTTTCTAAGATTGATATGAGATTTGGGTATCACCAATTGAGGATTAGAGCCTTAGATGTTTTGAACATGACTTTTCAGATTCAATATGGTCATTATGAGTTTTTGGTGATGTCTTTTGGGTTGACCAATTCCCCAGCAGCATTCATGGAGTTGATGAATCGGGTGTTTAGATCGTATCTCGACTCCTTTGTGATTGTATTTATAGATGATATCTTAGTTTATTCCAGGAATGAGTACAATTATGTGAGACACTTAAGGACTGTACTTCAGAGGTTGCGTGATGAGAAGTTGTATGCTAAGTTCTCTAAGTGTGAGTTTTGGTTGGATTCTATCTCTTTCTTGGGTCATGTGGTGACCAAGGATAGTATTATGGTCGATCCGGCCAAGATCGCAGTGATTCATGATTGGGCTAGGCCTATTAGTCCTACTTAGATTTAGAGTTTTTTTAGTTTGGCGGGTTACTATTGGCATTTTATTGAGGTTTTCTCTTGGATTGCGGCTCCTTTGACCAAGTTGACTTAGAATAAGATTACCTTTTAGTGGTCAAAAATGTGTGAGAAGAGCTTCTAAAAGCTCAAGAAGTTGTCGACTTCAGCTCCTATCTTGACCTTACTCAAGGAAGGCATGGGTTTTACCCTGTTCTGTGATGCTTTAGGTGTTGGTTTGGGTACAGTGTTGATGCAGGAGGGTAAGGTGATTCCTTATGCCTCTCGTCAGTTGAAGCCTCATGAGAAGAATTACTCTACCCATGATTTAGAGTTGGCCGCGGTTGCTTTTATGTTAAAGGTTTAGAGACACTACTTGTATGGAGTCCGTTGTGAGGTTTTCTCGGATCATTGTAGTCTTAAGTATTCCTTCACTCAGAGAGAGCTTAACATGAGATAGCTGGCGTGAGTTGCTTAAGGATTATGACATCACTATTTTGTATCATCCGGGTAAGGCTAATGTAGTAGCGGATGCCTTGAGTCAAAGTCGACTAGTATGGGATGTTTGGCCTATCTTTTGACTCAAGAGCGGCCTTTAGCCTTAGAGGTTCAGTCTTTGGCCAACCAGATGGTTAGATTTGATATTTCAACACCTAGATGTGCTTTAGCCTTCATTGATGCTAGATCTTCCTTGATGGAGCAGATTCGTTCTCACTAGTTTGATGATGATTGCTTGAGAGTGAGTGGTGAGGTTAAGGAAGCCTCTCTTGATTCTGATGGTGTGTTGAGGATTGGTGGACGAGACTATATACCGAGAGTTGGTGGTTGGGTGAGATCAATTTTGGAGGAGGCGTATTGTTCTAGATATTCCATTTATCCTGGAGTGACTAAGATGTATCGTGATTTGAGGCATCTTTACTGGTGGATGGGTATGAAGAAGGATATGGCAGAATTTGTAGCTCGTTGCTTGTGTTGTCTGCAGGTGAAGGCCGAGAATCAAAGACTGGGTGATTTGCTTCAGAGGTTACCTATTTCAGAGTAGAAGTGGGAGCGGATCACTATAGACTTTGTGAGTGGATTGCCTCATTCTTCTCATGGTTCTGACAGTATTTGGGTCATCGTGGATCGATTGACCAAATCAGCCCATTTCATCCCTATTCAGACTTTCTTTAGTGTCGAGAGGTTAGTTTGGATCTATGTGAGTGAGATTGTTCATCTTCACGGGATGCTCATGTCTATTATTTCAGATAGAGGTTATTTGTTCACTTTTAGCTTTTGGAGGGAATTTCAGGAGGAGTTGGGCACTCAGGTTGATCTCAGTACAACATTCCACCATAGACCAACAGTCGCAGCGGACCATTCAGGTTTTGGAGGATATTCTCTACACTTGTGTTTTGGACTTTAGAGGTCAGTAGGAGCAGCATTTAGCCCTAGCAGAGTTTGTTTATAATAAAAGCTACCATTCGAGTATTGAGATGGCACCTTTAGAGGTGTTGTATGGCAGGCATTGTCGATCTCCTATTGGTTGGTTTGAGACTTCTGAGATTAGACCTCGAGGTACTGACTTGCTTCGCGAGTATTTGGATAGAGTTCGTGTGATTCAGGATAGGCTTTGAACAACCCAGAGTAGGCAGAAGAGATATGCAGACCGCAAACATCGTGCCTTGAAGTTTAGTATTGGAGATCGGGTTTCCTTAGTGTGTTGCCATGAAGGGCGTGATGAGGTTCGAGAAGAGGGGAAAACTTAGGTATATCAGACCTTTTGAGATTCTCAGGACTATTGGGGAGGTTGCTTATGAGTTGGCCTTACCACCAGATTTTTCAGCCATTCATCCGGTCTTCCATGTATCTATGCTCTGACGTTATATTCCATATGAGTTTCATATGATTAGGTAAGATTCAGTTCAGTTCGATGAGAGGTTGACCTTTATTGAGGAGCCGCTCTCCATTTTAGCCAGGGATGTTAGGCGATTGCGTTTTAGAGATATCCCTGTAGCTAAGGTTCAATGGAGACATCGTTTAGTTGAGGAGACTAATTGGGAGGTCCAGTGCAACATGCGTAGTACTTACCCTCATCTATTTACCGATTCAGGTACTTCTTTGCCTTTTAGTTCGAGGACGAACTAGAAACTTAGTGGTGGATATTGTAAAGACCAGTTTTTGTGATTTGTGATTTTTGATTTTTATGTGTTTTGACCATTTTACCCTTCCCCATAGTTGCTTTATGTTGATTTTGGGGTTCGGGGATAGTTGGCATAGTTCCCAATGCGATCGAAAAAGTTTTGTGCGAGTTTGTGGAATTTAGAGGTTTGAAAAGCCTTATAGTTGACTTCGGTCAATATTTCTTGATCCAAGTGCCGGATGGCAAAACGGACTGGGTTAGTAGATTCGAAGCATCAATTTTGGGTTAGTAGCGTGGTTGGTGCAATTTTGTGGCTTTTATATCTCATTTCGACCCTCATTTTAGAAAATTGTGAATTAGGGTCCCGCGAGTTAATTTGTTGAAAATAGACTTTTTCCAAAAATCTATGTTGCCATTGAGTTTGCAATGTTGAAATTAGCCTAGTAGCATAGTTCGTTGCATTCACGGGATTATGAATGAACCCCGAGGGGTCCATCGGTAATTTTACAACTTAGCAAATTGTTGATTTGCTGAAGGCTGGTGCAACCGCTTTAGTGGCCCAAGTACCGCTTCAGCGGTGGCCACTTAAGAAGCCAAGCACCACTTTAGCATCCAAGCAGCGCTTTAGCGGACCCCTAATGAATGGCCTGCCGCTAAAATGGGCACCCGACCGCTTTAGCAAAAGGAGACATCTTTAGCAGTCCTAGCCGGTCAGCCCAGGCCGCTTTAGCGGTTAAGTGCCGCTTTAGCGATCATTTTTCCTCATTAGCGGTACCTGCTGGGATGATATATAAACTCATTTTCATGATTTTTCTTCTATTTTAGAGTATTGGAGCTTAGGATCTGAGAGGTTTTGGGTGATTTTTTCTCTTCTAAGCTTGGGTAAGTTCCGTAATCATTTTCCCACCTTTTTACTTCGATTATAGCTTCTAAACTCCCTTTAAATTGTGATTTCAAAATGGATTTAGGGTATTTTACCTGAAAAGTTTAAAAAGAGTTTTTCATCAATTAATCACTCGTTTTTAATCCATTTGGGTTCCTTTGATCATGTGTAATGGTTTTCTAAATAAAATTTCAGTTTTACCCCTTCGTTTTCAAACTCGTTTTCGAGGTCCGTTTTGGACCCGATTTAGATGTGGGAAATATGGGTATTGCTGGCTTTCTTTTAATTCATTGTTGTTATATTTGTGTGTTTTAGTTGTTTTTGTGGCAGTTCGAAAGGGGAAGGCTCTGTGTTGAAGCACTTTTGGCCCGAATTTCTTCATTTCGAGGTAGGTTATGGCTTAACTTCTTTCAGATTGAGCTGGGTAGTTAATATATAGGTAAATCATGCTATGGGTTGGGGAGAATGGCTATGGGGCTTATATTTCAAGATTTTATTTATTATTGTGTGCCCGTGTGGGGGCTTATTTTATATGGATATTGACTTAAGATATTTGATATTGTGAATAGCCCATGTGGGGGCCTTATTTGACATCATCTGGCCTTATATGTGCATTTAAATGCCTTATTTTAGATATGACGCCCCTGAGGGGGCTCAAATTGTTATTATAGGCCTTATTAAGCATTGATTGCTTTATCATGATTGAAATACCCGAGTTAGGGGTTGATATGATATTTATGATGTCTTACATGCATATTTATTTCAATAGTGCCCATTTATAGTTGATGAATCATGAATTATGGACATATTGAGTTGATTTCTAAGCTCGCCTACATATATACATCGTATTGAATTGATTGGATATCTTCATACTAATTCTTATTGTGAGCATTATATCCCCATTCCATATATATACATTCATGAGATACTGGTACCATTGAGGAACACTATTTTTGAAAAAAAATGAGAAATTTTCATAAAAAACCTCTCCGTGAACACGAACTGGAGAGATGAGTTGTGTTGCAATTAAGATTGAGATTGAGATATGAGATAAAGTATATGGGTTATGAACCCCTCATGGATCTTATTGCAGAGTTGCGAACTCGGTAGGTATATACTGAAAGTCATGCAATGACTTTAACCGTTCCATCCCATTATTACGACTGCATTACATTGCCTTGCATTGCATTCCATTCGCATAGTCTGTTGTTTCCTTGTACTTGACTTGCTTTCTTATATTTCTATGTTTACTCGTGTTGTTTATCTCTTTATTATATTAGAACTGTTAGTGGAGACGGTGTGAGCTACCATTTGAGAATTTTTCTGCTGGCAAGATTGCGTGCTCTTAGTCTATCTTTATCTATGTCATTTTTTACTGAGCAAAGTCGGTCTATGATACCTACTGAGTACAAGTGGACCCATACTCATCCCTACTATGCCCTTTCGGTGCATATTCAAGTTCAAGTTCGACATGTGGCGGTTGAGTTCGTGAGAGGTTGAGTAGATCTTCGAGGTATTGATATGCTCCAGAGTTTGGGGTTGACTTTCGAATCTCATCTTGTCATTTTATGTCTTTACTAACTTTCTGAGACAGAGTTGTATTTCAGTATTCATATTGTATTAGATGCTCTTTCCCTTTGACACCATTCTTGGGATTCGTCACGACATTTATTTCAGACTTCTGCTAGTATTGTACTTGTGTTGGTCTGACTTTGTTCTAGAAGTCTCGCCTTAATTGTATAAGTGTTGAATTTTGTTTTACTTTATCTATTTGGGCTATCGGCTTACTTGTCAAGGCTGGGCCGTGACAAGTGCCATCATGACCTAGTTTTTGGGTTGTGTCATTGATCCACCGAACTCCTTCTCTTCATCATCGATCTAGTTTGTTTGAAACTTTGTGGATCTATTAAGTTAGGCGATAGAACCTCTTTTTGGCGATAAGTCGATGACTTCGGCGATCAGCCAAACATCAAAAGTGATAATCTTTTACAATTTAGCTCCATCTTTTTGTTTCTTTATGCTTTATCAACCACTTCTGGGCTTCTACCCTAAAAATAAATCAAACAAACATTAAAATTAACTCAAAATAACATTGAGTACTTGATTTCTTACCGTTTTAAGGCCAAATAATTCACAAATTGCCGACTCATCCATATCTCCCAAGTATAGTGGTGCTATTAGTGAGGATGCATATGAGTTTTTGATCAGTTGTCAGGAGAGGTTGCTTAACCTTTGTTTGCTTAAGTATCATGGTGTTAATTGCACTACCTTCCAGTTGACTGATGTGGCTAAATAGTGGTGATGACTTTTGTTGGTTGCAGGTTAGTAGGTTCCCCTCCTTTGACTTGGACCCAGTTCTCAGAGATTTTCCTTGAGAGATATGTTCCCTTTAACTTGAGGGACAAGCTGAGGGATGAGTTTGATGACTTGGAGCAGGGCTTCATGACTGTTTCTAAGTACGAGGCCTATTTCCATGTTTTTTCTAGGCATGCTATGCTATGACTAGTATCTCCACAGAGGCCGAGAGGATTAGAAAGTTTGTGAAGGGGTTATCTACTTCTCTTCAGTTGCTGACGACGCAGTTAGTGACTTCAGGTGGCTCCTTTCAAAGTATTGTGGTGCCAAGAGGATCGAAACTATTCTCCAGGATGCTCAGGGTGATGGTGGTAAAGGTCACATTGATATAGTGGTTTTAGTGGTCACTCAAACCGAGGTAGGGATTTTTTAGGTATAGGTTCTCATAATTACCATAGCAGACCGGTTCAGGCAGCGTTACAGAGTTTTGATAGTGGGTTTGTGGGTTCTGAGATTTTGAGTGGTTAGAGATTAGGTCATACAAGCTAAAGGTCTCATTCTGATTCTTCTGGATATGGTTGAAAGTGGTGCTAGAAGAGCGTAAATTGCTCCTTTTTAAATTTTCTCAGTTGACTTTCTTTCCAAGGTAATCAACTTGATGCAGCAGTAATTAATAATAGTGATGCAGAATTGAAAAATGTTGAAAGAAAAAATTTGACACCATGAATTTTATACTGGTTGGGATCCCTAATGGATCTTACTCCAGCTCCCTTGGGTTGCAAGGGTGTTTTACTAGTTCTTGCTTAAATAATTTTGGTTACAATTTTGTTTGAGTGTAACACTTTTTATCAACACTCTATTTTTCTGTTCGTTTCTTTTTTTCTCAATTATTTTGATACAATAGCCTCACCAACTATGAATTTTCACTCCTCTCATTTTTTTGATACACAGTAAGTCACTAGGAATTACAATGCTTGGTAAAAGTAGAGCAAAGAACAAGTGATGGTATAGACTAAGAGTATATTAGTCTTCTTCCTTCAAGGTCATTTAAATAGCTTGTTGAGATATGACCGTTTGAAGGGAATGTGCAACCCAAGAGATTTTACCCTTGGAAAAAAAAATGGAATATCTTTTTCCAAGAATAAGGGTGAGTCATAAATGACCTTTTTGACTCTAGCCTCGTCTTGAGATCTTGGTTGAGGTGAGTACTTCTTCTTTCTTTATGGAGTGAGATCTGGTAGCATTTGAATATTCTTCCTTCCATATAGAATGCTGAATATTCTCCCTTTGGTGTGAGTTTCCTTCTTTGTCAGCTGATTGGCCTTCCTTCCATATAGGATTGATCTTGTAATTATTCGTCATCCTTATATTAGTTGTAATTATGTCTTTCCATATAGAGCCTCCATTGATTTGTGCCTGATTTATTCCCCAAGCTTTGCTTTCCATATTTTCCTGCATAGTAATTTTCAATCATTAAAATCATAACACTAACAATCTCCCCATTTTTGATGATGACAACTAAATTTTATATAGTCAACTTCCCTGATCTGTATGAGCAACTTGCAACTGCTTCCTCTGCATAGTTAACTCATCTCAACTGATCCCCTTGTCTAGTTGACTCGCATTTATTTGTACTCCCCGTGTCTAGTTGACTCGTATGTACCTATTGCTTATATACTTCTCCCCTTTTGACATTAATCAAAAAGGAAAATATGCAGGGCATATAACAAACATACACAACATGCATAAATAGCATAAGACTAGTTAAGAGTCCTCTAAACTGATGTTCAGAGAAAAGGGTAGTTTTGCAAAATATAGACCATTTAAAACACATAAACTAAAACATTGTTCAAAACACACAGCATAAGAAATTATCTCTTAATGTTGAAGAGATAGCAGACAATGTTAACAGTAGCTTCCTTCATGGTCTCGAAATTTGTATTAATAGATATGAAAACACGATCACCATTAACTTGCATCATTGCAACCACCTTGATATCTTCCTGAATCACCTTGTCAAGCTTGAGATGAATTTTGGCAATATCATTGCCAGTCTCTTTGACAATGTCACAGACATGCTCCATCTAAAACTTAGTTCTCAACATGATATCCCCAAAATATTCAAATGTATCATCAAGAGTTGCTAGCTTGGAGAGGACTTCGAACAGATCAATAGGAGGTATAGGATTTGAAGGAAGTAATGCAAGAGGGATTAGTAGGAGGGGGAATATCAAACTCATGTTTGAGAACCCAAGATTCATTAATAAGCACATACCCCATGCTACCAAAAGCCCTAGTATTATAACAATGTTGAACAAAGATAGAAGGGATATCTGACAAATTAATGTCGTGGGCTTCTAAGATACAAGTGATAATCATTCCATAGGGCAAGCTGGATGGATTAGAGGCAACTTCAGTCATGTTGTTTATAATGAGAGAGGTAAGATAAAACTTATGCTTGAAAATAAAGCAGTAAGTAAGCAGAGTGTCTCTCAAAGTGAGAGTAGAGTGAGATCCAGCATGAGGAATTAGAGTGGTCGCAACAATGTGAGAGAGAACCCTACTCTCAAAAGATAGATCTTTAGGTTTTAACTTGGAAGAGGATGAGGGCTATCCAGAGAAAGGGACTTCCTGGCTTAATCAAGAGTGACTTCAAATTTAGAGGGCCACACACTTTTAGAAGGGACTAAGAGACCAGAATAATGGACATCAAAGAATTCATCAAAGAATGAATAGTCAAGGAAAATACATTTTCCCATTACAAGAGTTTTGAGCGCATTAGGCTTAAATAAACAGAGATTGGACTAGAATAATTGAATCGAGGGTTCATAGACAATAGTAGGAGAGGAAGAGAAAAAAAATTCCCAACCTTGGAACTCAAAAAATTCCTTAAGGTAACAGTGAATGGAAGAAAGCAGATCTAGATCGATAATCCTCCCATGAACAAAATTCTTATCCTTCAGAGATTGAAAAAGACTTTTATTAGTGGGACCCCAAAAATCAATTTTGCTCACTAAGGAACTTTCAAAATTGAAAATGCATCTCTTTGTTAAAGTTCACTAGATATTCTAGGTTACCAGAATGCTTAGGCATATATTTGGGATATGAGGAAAGAGAGAAATGTTTTGAGATGTCGGAATCGACATGCATAGAAGAGTGAGCTTTTCCTTTACCTTTATTTCTAGAACTTCTGCGAGATGGTAGAGGAGAATATTTCTAAGACTTAGCCATTTGAGAGATAATGGAGATTGAAGAAGAAGAGGGTGAATAAAAGGGAAAGAAAGAAGATGAAGAGTCACACAAATTGAAAGGATGTGACTTTGCTGGCACAAGGAGATGGAAATGAGGGAGTGATATGATGGTTGAGTGAAAAGATGAGAAAATAGGCGGCAAAGAGGAATTGATGAAGGAAAACAACTAATGCATAAAGACTAATCCATTAGTGCTTTTTCTATCATCCTTATTACCTGCATAATCTGCATCTGAAAAAACTTCAAAAGTAAAATTTTTCCTTCTTTCATACCAGCGACCATAATTTATAGTTCCCATAAGGTATCTAGTAATTTTTTTACAGCAGTGAGATTAGATTATTTTGGAACAGATTGAAATCTAGCACATTTACACACTGAAAATTATATCTAGTCGACTAAAAGTTAAGTAAAGTAATAACCCAATCATAGCTCGATATTTTTTTTCATCAGCAGACTTACCTTCATTATTAGAATTTAAAGAGTAAATGGTGCTCATTTGAGTTTCCAAAGCTTTAGCTTCACTCATTCCAAATTTTTGGATGAGTTCCTTTGTGTACTTACTTTGACATATGAAAATTCCTTCAATTGATTGCACAATTTGAAACCCTAAGAAGAAAGTCAACTCGCCCAGCATACTCATCTCAAATTCACTTTGTATAAGTATGAAAAATTCCTTGTATAAGAGAGGATTTGTACTACCAAAAATAATATCATCCACATAGATTTGGATTATCAGAAGAAATTCTTTTTTATAAAAAGGGTAGTATCAATTTTTCCTCTTGAAAAACCATGATTAATTAGAAAAATACTTAAATGATCATACCGTGCTCTTGGAGCTTGCTTGAGACTGTATAGTGCTTTTGATAATTTGAAAACATGGTATGAAAATTTAGAATTTTCAAAACCATTAGGCTTCCTTACAAAGACTTCTTGTTCAATGAATCCATTTAAAAAATCACTTTTGACATCCATTTGAAACAATTTAAAACCTTTGAAAGAAGCATAAGTAGATTTAAAAAATCACTTTTGACATCCATTTGAAACAATTTAAAGCCTTTGAAAGAAGCATAAGTAAGTAAAATGCGTATGGATTCTAACCATGCTACTAGTGTGAAGGTTTCGTCATAGTCGACTCCTTGTTGTGAATATCCTTGAGCAACCAAACGAGCCTTGTTTCTTACCACTTTTCTAGCTTCATTCATCTTTTTTTGAATACCTATTTAGATCCTATTATAGACACCTTATCAGGTCTTGGAACAAGTGTCCAGACTTGATTTGTTTCGAATTGATCTAATTCTTTTTTCATAGCTTCAGCCCAGCAATCATCTTTCAAAGCTTCATCTATCTTCTTGGGGTCAAGTTCAGATATAAGAGCTGTATTTCCTTTATTTGATGCTTTAGTTCTCATTCCTTCCTTTGGATCTCCAATGGTAAACTTTGTAGGATAATTAGGCTCAATTTTCCATTCATTTGGAATAGTCTTTTCTTGACTAGTTGACTCCTTTGGCTTGTGAGCTGACTTGCTTGATGGAACTTGTTTAGTTGTAGTTGTGATAATAGCTTGGAAATTTTGATACTAATAAATGTACCTTTCTCGACCAAATAGTATCATCAAAAACAACATAATAGATTCTTCAATACTTAAAGTTCGTTTATTAAACACTTTATATGATATGCTAGTGCTTGAATATCTAAGAAAAATGCCTTCGTCACTTCTTGGATCAAACTTACCAATGGTATCCTTACTATTGTTGTGCATAAAACACTTACACCTAAAAGGATGAAAGTATTTAATGTTAGGCTTTATCCCATTCCATAGTTCATAGGGAGTTTTCTTGAGAATAGGTCAAATAAGTCACCTGTTTAAAATATGACAAGCAGTACTTACAGTTTCGTAAAGAATGTTCAAGAATCATGGTTCGTGCCATACGTTGAAGAGTTCTGTTTTTGCATTCCACCATGCCATTTTGTTGAGAAGATCTGGGAGAAGAGAAGTTATGGGAGTAGCCCTGCTCATCACAAAATTTCTCAAATGTTTTATTCTCGAATTCTCCTCCATGATCACTATTGATGGAAGTAATGTAGTATCCTTTGTTCCTTTGAAATTTTTCACAAAAAAAGAACTCAAAATTTCTTAAAGTATCATCCTTATTAGCTAAAAATATAACCCAAGTAAATCGAGAGAAATCATCAACAATAACAAAAACATACCTTTTTCCACCAATGCTTACTGTTCTAGTAGGACCAAAAAGATCCATGTGTAAAATTTGCAGAGGCTTAGAGGTAGACACAATCTCTTTGGATTTATGTGAATTATGTTTGCTTACCCATTTGATAGGAATCAGATATGTGATCCTTTTTATAATCTAGTTTTGGTAGTCCAAGAACTAGTTCATGTTTTGCAAGTTTCTCAATGAGACGCATTCTAGCATGTTCCAATTTCTTATGACAAATCCAAGGGTCTTCTGTAATTGATGACAAACGGATATGTTCATATTTGTTTTTCACTTAGCCTAGGATATACATATTTTCATTCCTACTTCCTTGTAGGAGTGTTTTTCCTGTAGCATCTTTTATAATACATCTAGATCTTTGAAGCGTACTTTAAGATTTGTGTCACATAGTTGACTGATGCTTAACAAATTATACTTTAAGCCCTTCACAAGATAAACGTTAGTGATATCACAAGATTCATTAAAAGTAATAGTACCTATACTAATGACCATTCCCTTTGAGTTATCCCCAAAATGAATGGCTACACCATCATAGTTAGTAACTGATTTAAATGGATATTCATTCCCTATCATGTGATTAGAACACACACTATCAAGATACCATTTATATTTTGATCTTTTCTTGTGTTGTTCCTGCAGAACGAACAGATTACTTACTTTTAGGTACCCAAGGATTTTGGGGTCCTTCATTGTTAGTATCATCTAAAAGTCTTTTTGGTCTCCAAATCCAATTTTGAGATGTTGTAAAATGAAAATTGCATCTAAAATATTTATGACCTCTTTTACCACAGTAATGAAAAGAATACGGAGAAGACTCTTGATCAATGGTTTCTTGAATCCTATGAGAAGATGAGTGGCTACTAGAAAAGTTCAGATCAATTGACTTCTTTTTAAATGTCAACTGATTTAAATTACTAGTAGCTTTTTCAACTGTTTTTCAACTGACTCAGGGAAATCATTGATAGGATTCTTTCCAGTTGACTGGTTTTATTTTAAAGAGCCTTGATTAGAAGTTTTCTTTAAGCCACTGATTTGAGCATTAAGTTCAAAAATTTCTTCTTGAAGAATATCTCTTTCAACTTCAGCTACTTCTAGTTTAATCATCCAATCCTTCTTTTCTTTTTGAATATTTTTGAAATCATTGAAAAGATTGTTTAAATCATTCATAGCATAATCTAAAAGATTTTTCAGATTTTCACAATTTTCACAAGAGTTAGTACTTACCTCACTGGATTCTGCAATGGCCGTGAAGCAAACATTTGAGGTATCCTCTTGCTCAGTATTAGTGATGTCTGTCGCACCCCATTTTTCTCGTGAATAGTTGGATTCAACGTAACAACTCTTTTTAGGATGGTTTGAAAGAGAAGAGTCGCCACATGACAAATTAAGGTGCGTTAAGGCACCATTCTATGCTAATTACGATTTATTCTATGCCACCAGAAATTCGGACAAGGGTTCAAGTTACCTCGAAATGTAGGTGTTAGACACCTGTCGAGTTCCACCACAAATATGGGTCCAGGTCGAACTTGTATATTACGTGGGAAATTCTATGTGATAAGCAAAAGGTTGATTTTCATTAACTAAGTGTTTAAGCATGAAACTTCTATCTTATTATAATTAATAACTAAATGATAAAGCCATTAAGCATATAAACGAAAATATGGATCAGATAAGCGAGAAGATAAAAGAGAAACAATTTATATGGCAAAGGATTTTTTTAAATAATAAACCTAGACTACCCCAAATAATCAAACATTCAAAAGAAAATAAAGAAAAGAAAAGATAATTCCAAAAGATTTGGACAAGGGTTAATTTTATCCTATTCGGATCAGCGTCTGGCTTATTAACGGATGATAATGTCGTATATCGCATTGTCGGATTCTGCTCGGGTCAACATTCATCATTTCTGTCTATGTACCCACCCCACCTAGTTTGATTATTAAGCCTAAAGGCGTTCTAAAAAAATGACAAAACTAACGTTCCCTAAAATGCCTACCCGTCCCAACTTAATGTCCAAGAGGCATTGGACTAACTATGTTTGAATTTGGGTCTAGACAAAAGGAAGCCTAGGTTACCTAATTAGACTCGCGATTCACGTCATGCAAAAACAAACAAGACTAGCAATTAGCACATAAAGGTTTCACGCAATCCTCTTGATCAATTAGATTTAATTAGGTGATTAACATACTTAAAAAAGATAATTATTTATTTTACGTAATTGAAACCTATAGGCATGATTTCTAGGTGAGAAGTATTAATCAATGTGCTGAAAATTAAATTAAAGTGTTAGAAATTAAATTAAATATGCTGAAAACTAATTTAAAGTGTGCAGCAAATTATTTAAAATATGCAGGAATTTATTAAAAATGTGCGGAAGATTAATTAAAGTGTGCATACAAATGATTTAAAGTACGGAAAATTGATTAAACTGTGCAGAAAATTAAAGTGTGCAGAAAACTGATTAAACTGTGTAGGAAATTAATTATACTGTGCAGAATAATTATTTTTTATGTGCAGAAAATTGTTTTAAATATGCAGGAAATTAATTATAAGTGCAAGGAATCAACTTAAGGTGCTAGAAATTAATTAAAGTTGCTAAATATTAATGAAAAACATTGAAATTAAGTAAACATGCTATAAATAAAATTTGACATGCTCGGGATTAATTTAATATATTGAAGGTTGATTTAAAAATCTTAAAACATGATTTGTATGTGTTAAAATAATTATTTACTAACTTAGAACATATTGCCTAGGTGATAAAATGGTTGTGTTATTTAAATCACATAATCCCCGTCCCCATAAGCTGTCTCCGAGTTTCTTTTATTACATAGCGATATCGTTTATACAATAATTATTACAGAACTAAAGAGAATAAATATTGAAGAAACTATAACTAAAGCAAATGGACAACCCTTAAGGATCTCCTTGGTTCCCAGGAAACTCTTAATTATCTCGAACCATTCTAACAATACCTGTTAAACACAACAAAGTATACAAGCACACAACAACAAAACGTGAAATTTGGGGACGAACATACAAACTTCGAAGCAAGGAAAAGTTTTGGTGTTAACTCGAGTAAGATCCTAGAACCATACTTTCTAAGTTTAAATTACAATAAACTACCACATAATAATTAAAAATTGTGTTGATAGGAACTAACCAGTCAAGCAACAAATATATAATAATAAGGAGACCTTAAGAAGTCACAAGTAGAAGAACGAAATAGCAAGTTGAAACCAAGAGTCGACCTTTCAAGAGCCAAAGCAAAAAATAGAACTTGGAAGTATTTTCTTTTTTTGTGTAGATGATGAGAAGTGTATGTCGAGAGAGTGTCCAAAGTCCCCCTTAATAGTTAGGAGGACTACTGGTTATATAGTAGTAGGGTGGTAGTCAATCACATGATAAAAGGAAGAGAGAATATTTTTGAGGTCAATCAAGGCAAATTATTTTCCTTAAATAAATAGTTGAATTAATCAAGTGCAAAATAAACCCAAATTTACCTTGAATAAACAAGTAATGGAGCTGTCCCATAATTTGAATTAATGATTAGGACGTGGAAATCCCAAGTTACCATATTTAACCATGTAAAGGAGCTGGTATGAATTACACTCTGGACAAGAAAGGAAATGACCATTCAAGACTATCAAAGTTTACCAAAAATAGAAAAGTATCAAGGATTTTTGCATGATTTTGAATCAAAATTAAGCTACAAAGACGTCTTCATGAACATACTTTAAAGGTCATGAACGCAGAATTGATAATTGAGGTCAAACACAATCAAAACGTAGTTCATAAGATTAAGGGACTTTCACATAGAGTAATAAGCAAACACAAAGGAACATGTATCAATCAATTTAATCACTAAATACATACCAATGTCCCAATCTTAAATCTGTATAATCAGTTGAGCAACAAAATGACCATATAGAGCGTACCAGAGATGGATTTATACATATCTGTGATAGAGTTCCAAACCTCGCAAGCCGACGAAGAACGAATGTGATTCAATGAGTCCAAATCCTCTTAAAACCCATGAATCATATAAAACCCGATGGTGAAAGGCCAGTGGTTTCCAATACATATTTCTCTTAATCGAAATTCACTCAAAATTTGTCAGAGAAGAAATAATGTTGGGGTTTTAAGATTTTTAAGTTGAAAGAAAGAGGGAAAGGGTGGAGAGGGAAGGAGAGAAGAAAAGGGTGGTGTTAGGGTTTCTCTGGCAGATGGTGGCGAAGAAAGAGAGACACAGTGGAGGCGGCGAGGAGGAAAGAAATGAATAAGAAGGAGAGAGGCGAGTGGTGGCGGCGTGGTGGTTTTCAGCAGCTAAGGATGGCTGGACCTCATAGTGGTGGTTGGCGTTTGATGGAGGTGGAGAAGAGTGGCAGGAGAAAAGGGAGATTGAGGCAGTTCGATGGTGGCTCTCTGGTGGATAGGGTTGGTCGGAGCAGTAGAGCGATGGCGTGGAGGAGGAGAGAAGAGGAGAGGGAGATCGGTGATGGGGGTGGCGGCTGGTGGAGATAATGAATTTTTTGGGATTCAAGGTATTGGGGTGTTGGAGGGTAATTAAAAGAGGAATATTGGGGATTTCATCTCAGCCGTTGATCACATGAGATCAATGGCTACGATTTAAAACTAGAATGGGTCGGATTATAGGTCATTTAAATTAGGTCAGGGAATAGGTATAATTGAGATTAAATTGGGGATTTTAAATTAAGTCGTATTGGACTCAATTTAGGCAAGAATTGACACAATTGTATATAAAATGGCTAGAAATTAAATAAATTGGAGAAATTGAGTTGAAGGCTGTTATTTAATAAATATAGTAGTAAATCAATAAATAATAACAATAATAACAACATTAACAAAGGTCATAAAAATCGTTATTATAAATTATGTATATAAAATTAATGATGCGTAATGTATTACATAAAATTGAAAAAAAAATTTAAAATAAACTAAGTATCTGTAAAGTATGAATACGAAATAAAAAAAATACTTAGATAAATAACTTAGTAAATTAACGAATTTAGGCAAGATATTTTCTTTAAATTAAACAAATAAATAAAAACACTTTGTATATTTTAAAATTATGAATGCAAAACGTCGGGATTTACTTGGTGCTAAAATGATAAGTAAAGAAAGATTAATATTCGAAACTTAATAATTTTGTAAAAATAGTAGCCTGGGAGGAATATCGGGAGGTCGAAATTGGGTGTCAACAGCTGCCTCTTTGTTGCTTGGGGAATGATGGAAGAATTATTGAGCAACGAACGTTGACATAGTAGCCAATTTTTTCCGATCGAGAAAATAATTCACTAGGATCGAAAAGCAAGAGGGGTTTATTAAAAAGGTGTGCCCGAGACTTTGGTTTCAAGTCGCCTACATATCTCTGGTTTTACGAGAATTAGGTCGTTTGTAGCTCTAGATTAGGGACAAATGAGATTCCTAAAGAGAATTGATGAATTTGAGTGAGGATAGCACGAGCCAACAAGATTAGAGTATGACTAAAAATGAAGCACGAATATGATTTAGGACATATTGCGGGAGACAGAGAATTATTTAGTTGTCTCATATTTATCAATAAACTCAATAGTAGCTCATTTCAAGGTCCGATCGGGAAACTAATAGTGTTTATTTTAAAGTCCGGCGAGGAACCCATGCTTATTTTAAGGTCTGTTAAGGAACCCAATGCCATTTTAAGGTCCTTTGAGGAACCCAATGTCATTTTAAGGTCCTTTGAGGAACCCTATGTCATTTCAAGGTCCTTTAAGGAACCCAATGCCATTTTAAGGTCCGTTTGAGAAACCCAATGTTGTTTTAAGGTCTGTTTGAGGAACCCAATGTCGTTTTAAGGTCCGTTTAAGGAACCTAATGCAGTTTTAAGGTTCGTTGAGGAACCCAATGCCATTTTAAGTCTTTTTGAGGAACCCAATGTCGTTTTAAGGTCCTTTTGAGGAACCCAATGCCGTTTTAAGGTCCGTTTGAGGATCCAATGTCGTTTTAAGGTCCGTTGAGGAATCCAATACCGATTTTGATACAGAATTGTTAATGCAATGTATTATTGATTTTAAAGTCGTCAAAGTTAAGAAGATAGAGTAACTTAGCTTTTTTTCCATATTAGGGATGTAGTTTGGGTTTCTTTGATGATGAGGCAAAGGAGTTGTTGCATTTGTACCTGCTATTTGCACTCATAGAAAAATTGTAAGTCAAAAAGTAAGGTTGACCCATACCTTTGCTTGGCTTGGCTCCTCATCATTGTTTTAATCTCAGAGATTGAGGCCTCTATTCTTTATGGTGAAATTTTTGAGAAATTCTCAAAAAATTTTGCCTTAGTTTAGAATAAAAGATGTCTTTCGCACATCCTTGTGAATTGACATACTGCTTCCTTGTGGAATTTTTGAGGTTTCCTAAAAAATTATGCCCCAGTTTTCACTTTTGAAGTCTTATATTCCTGCTTCACTCAAAGAAAGATATTAGTTCAAAAGAAATGGTTGCCTTACATTTGAACATTGTGATCTCAATTTGAATTTGTCTTCATATGCTCAAGAGTCCGACCTATTAGCCTGATATTTCAGATTTGGATTTGCGTGAAGTGTTTGAATTAGATATGGAGGGAAAAAGAAAATTTTTATTAGATTGAGACTGGTCCCAATAATGAGTTGCCTACATATCCAACTGGAAATCCGGTCAAATGAAGTTCATGAGTACAAATAAAGGTAAAGAAAATAGAAATAATTTATTGGCTGTAGGGAGGACAAATGGAGAGTGATGACGATCTTGTCTCTATCACTTCATGTGACGTGCTTTGCTTTTCCCGCGAATCTCTTGGAAATATTTTTGTTGGATGACCTTGAACAATGATTTCACCTGTAGTGATGAGGTCATAGATGTTGCTTATTCGGCCTCGTCGCACTCTTATCTCTCCATTTTTAATTAAATTTTGAATATTGTACCTTAGTGCTGAACATTCCTCAATATAATGACCTTAAATATTTGAGTGATATTTTTAAATAGGTCACAGATAGAAGATGGATACTTAGGAATCCATCCCCTTCTTGGTTGCACAATATCTTGGGCCCTCAATCTTTCAAATATGCTCACCAATGGCTCAGTAAAAGGAGTAAAGGTACGTGGTCTCATTCTCTTTGGTTGATGAAAATTACCTCATACCGAATAAGACCGATGTTGAAAGTTGGATTGTGTATGATAAAACTTATCCTGAAAATATTTCTGGAAAGAGTAGGGTGATCTGATAAGCCTCGTTTTGAGAATCTTATGAATCATAAGGTTCGAGATGCTCATTACGGGAATCAAATACAACATGGACTTTTTCATTATTCTTATAACATTGTGTCTGAGGTATGAAGGGTGATAATCCTCTTCCCTTTCCTCGGATGGACTCTTTGGTTCTTGAAAAGTGGTTGGCATTGCAGACACATCAATAATTATCCCTGTTCGGATACCATATTCTAACTTTTTTCTGATTGAAATCAAACTCTCGAAATATGACTGCTCAAGAAGTATAATTTTTGGTAGTATATTCTATCTAACGACCTGATAAAAATTTGGACCAACTCTTCTTCAGGCACAGAGGACGTATCTTAGAAGCTTCCAATCTCCATCTTATTGCATATTTCTCAAAAGATTCACGTGTCATTCTCTTTACTTCGAGTAAATCCTATATTGTCGGATCAACCTTGATGTTAAACTTATATTTCCCAACGAAGTCTTGAGCCATGTCTTCCCATGTATACCATTTGTCAAAGTCTTGTTTGGCAAACCAGGTGAGTGTTATCCCTGACTTGAATAAACAATCTCATCAGGAGAGCCTTATTATGCCCTATGTCAACTAATCTGCCACAATTGTCCTTAGATGTGTGATTGGGTCTCCATGCCTATCAAACATATTGAACTTTGGGACTTTGTATCCTGGAGGTAACTCAACTCTTGGATGTAGACATAGTTTCTCATACCTCAAGTCATGAATTCCTTTGGAATGTAGACTTTCATCCAACCTCTTTTCTAAGTCATGAAGCTTTTGCTGCCGTCCGTTTAAATCGACTCTCTCATTTCCAAAAGTGGTGCATGCTGAAGGCAAATATTGAGAGGGTGGGTGGTGAGTAAGGCAAGAATAAGGAGATATAATCCAAACAGTGATTTACATTGGGCTAGAAGAAAAAAGGCTGGAATTTTTTTGGTTATTGAGCATATTTTTCATATTGCAGATGTCTATCGAGTTGATGTTCAAATGCTAGACAAACTTTAAACAAAAAATAATAAATCAAACAAAAACAAGAGTCAGTGTACCCAATAAAAAAAAGAGATAATATGAAAATATGAGTTATCTTGTCAAAGAGGACTTTAGGATGAATGGATGGGCTAGAATTTAAGCTTGAGAAGTGAATTGATGTCAAAGGATAGAAGATATGCTCTAAGAAAGACCTAAATACTAAGTGTGTACTTAAAGCTGACAGGGTGAATACGTAAATAACGATAAGATATTTAAAAGATATGCATAGAATATTTAAAGAAATTTTATTTTGAAAAAGTGGGAGGGATGAAGATTTGAAAAGTTTTTGAAGATTTTGAGGAAATTAGCTCAACTAAGACATTTAGTATGAAACAATAGTTTAAAAGATTGTAAGAAATCATTTGAATAATTCAAAATACTCTAGTTTTCACCTTTATGACATTATGGGAAGGTGAAAGAAAGAGAGAATATAAGATTTGATAGAAAAATTATTTGAATGACAAATTGCTTCACAATTTTAAACACGGGGATGTTTTGAAAAAGAACGAAAAAAGGAGGACCGCATCCTTATACAGGATTGTCTACGTATCTTGTTGGACAAGAATCAGGTCAGACGTGGTTTGAAATTTAAGATATTGAAAAATTTAAATGGTGGTTGGAGACATAGTATGATCCGAATGGCAATTTAAATAAGGATAGTAAACACATAGCATATAACGGTTAATGCATGCATGACTTAGAATTTTTCTAAAATTTGGACAGACACGGACTGAGGATAATCTATGTGAGGAGGCATGTAGTCACACGGTAGCAAAACTATCCGCTCATCCCACGTCTATGCAACCTCTCTAAATTGGGTATTTGAAGAGAATTTGGAGAAGTGCAAAGGCACAACATCCGAGTATAGTGAATAGTGTGTGAAAGTGTGAAATTTTGCAAGTGGAAAAATGTGAACGGAATGTCAGTTATTTAAAGCAGTAACATATAGCATATAGTGGAAAGCAGTAAAATGTTTGAACAGTTTAAAAAAATGATAAATAAACGATGTTGACAATATAACATGCATAATTAAGGAAACAAGGTAAAAAAAAACAAATACGAGGAACACCAAAAGGACAGGCATGTGAACAAGTAAAAGGGAAAAAAGAAAGTGGATGAATATGGAAGAAAATAATTAGTTTAAGACAACAATATAATGGGAAAGAGGAAAGGGATATAACATGAAAATTATTTACGGTAACAAACAATTAAACATGATAAGACAAATAATTCATTAACAAAACAAATCAAAAGATGCTACAATTAAATCAACAAATAAAGGAAAAGAGCAAAGGAATTAATAATAAAAAGAATAGATACAAATAAAGCTTAAAATTCCACATAACATACAAATTCATAATGGTTAGAACCTAAGTATCCCTAGCAGAGTCGTCATGCTGTCGCGCCCCATTTTTCTCGCGAAAAGCGGAATTCGAGGTGACAACTCTTTTTAGGATGGTTTGAAAGAGAAGAGTCAGCAGCTAACGAATTAAAGTGAGTTAGGGCACCATTCTATGCTAATTATAATTTATTCTATGTCACCAGAAATTCAGGTAAGGGTTCAAGTTACCTCAAAAGGAAGGTGTTAGGCACCTTTCGAGGTCCACAAATGTGGGTCCTGGCCGAACTTGTATATTATGTGGCGAATTCTATGTGATAAGCAAAAGGTCGATTTTCATTAACTAAGTGTTTAAGCATGAAAATTCAATCTTATTATAATTAATAACTAAATGATAAAGCAATTAAACACATAAACAAAAATATGGATCCGATAAGCGAGGAGATAGAAGAGACATAATTTATATGGCAAAGGATTTTTTAAAATAATAAACCTAGACTACCCCAAATAATTAAACATCAAAAGAAAATATAGAAAAGAAAAGCTAATTTTAAAAGGTTTGGACAAGGGTTGATTTTATCCTATTCGGATCAGTGCCCGACTTATTAACGGATGACAATGCCGTATGTCGCATTGTCGGATTCTGCTCGGGTCAACTTCCATCATTTTCGTCTATCTACCTACCCCACCTAGTTTGATTATTAAGCCTAAAGGCGTTCTAAAAAAAATGACAAAACTAACGTTTCCTAAAATGCCTACCCGTCCCAACTTAATGTCCAAGAGGCATTGGACTTACTATTTTTCTAGACAAAAAGAAGCTTAGGTTACCTAATTAGACTCTCCATTTGCGTCATGCAAAAACAAACAAGACTAGCAATTAGCACACAAAAGTTTCACGCAAGCCTCTTGATCAATTACAGTTAATTAGGTGATTAACATAGTTGAAAAAGATAATTATTCATTTTACGTAATTGAAACCTATAGGCATGATTTCTAGGCGAGAAATATTAATCAATGTGTTGGAAATTAAATTAAAGTGCTAGAAATTAAATTAAATATGCTGAAAACAAATTTAAAGTGTGCAGAAAATTACTTAAAATATGCAGGAATTTATTAAAAACGTGCGGAAGATTAATTAAAGTGCGCAGAAAATTGATTAAACTGTGCAGAAAACTGATTAAAATGTGCAGGAAATTAATTATATTGTGCAGACTAAATTTTTTTTATGTGCAGAAAATTGCTTTAAATATGCAGGAAATTAATTATAAGTGCAGGGAATTAACTTAAGGTGCTAGAAATTAATTAAAGTTGCTGAATATTAATGAAAAGCATTGAAATTAATTAACTATGCTATAAATAATTTGACATGCTCGGGATTAATTTGATATATTGAGGGCTAATTTAAAAATCCTAAAACATGATTTCTATGTGTTAAAACAATTATTTACTAACTTAGAACATATTGCATAGGTGATAAAATGGTTGTGTTATTTAAATCACATAATCCCTGCCCCCATAAGCTGTCCCCGAGTTTCTTTTATTACATAGCGATATCGTTTATACAATAATTATTACAGAACTAAAGAGAATATATATCTAAGAAATTAGAACTAAAGCAAATGGATAGCCCTTAAGGATCTCCTTGGTTCCCAGGCAACTCTTCATTATCTCGAATCAATCTAACAATACCTGTTAAACACAACAAAGTATACAAGCACACAACAACAAAACGTGAAATTTGGGGACAAACATACAAACTTCAAAGCAAGGCAAAGTTTTGGAGTTAACTCGAGTGAGATCCTATAAGCATATTTTCTAAGTTTAAATTACAAGAAACTACCACATAATAATTAAAAATTGCATCGATAGGAACTAAATAGTCAAGCAGCAAATATATAATAATAAGGAGACCTTAAGAAGCCACAAGTAGAAGAATGAAATAGCAAGTTGAAACCAAAAATCGACCTTTCAAGAGCCAAAGAAAAAAATAGAACTTGGAAGTGTTTTCTTTTTTTTGTGAAGATGATGAGAAGCATAGGTCGTGAGAGTGTCCAAAGTCCCCCCTTAATAGTAAGGAGGACTACTGGTTATATAGTAGTAGGGTGGTAGTCAATCACATGATAAAAGGAAGAGAGAATATTTCCAAGGTCAATCAAGGCAAATTATTTTCCTTAAATAAATAGCTGAATTAATCAAGTGTAAAATGAGCCCAAATTTACCATAATAAGTAATGGAGCTGTCATATAATTTGAATTAATGCTTAGGAAGAGGAAATCCCAAGTAACCATATTTAACCATGCAAAGGAGTTGTTATGAATTACGCTCTGGACAAGAAAGGAAATGACCATTCAAGACTATCAAAGTTTACCTAAAATAGACAAGTATCAAGGATTCTCGCATGCTTTTGAATCAAAATTGAGCTACAAAGACATCGCCATGAACATACTTTAAAGGTCATGAACGCAAAAATGATAATTGAGGTCAAACACAATCAAAACATAGTTCATAAGATTAAGGGACTTTCACATAGAGCAATAAGCAAACACAAAGGAACATGTATTAATCACTTTAATCACTAAATTCATACTAATGTCCCAATCTCAAAATCTGTATAATCAGTTGAGCAAGAAAATGACCATAGAGAGCATACCAGAGACGGATTTATACATATCTGTGATAGAGTTCCAAACCTCGCAAGCCGACGAAAAACGAATGCAATTCAATGAGTCCAAATCCTATTAAAACCTATGAATCATATAAAACCCAACGGCGAAAGGCCAGTGGTGTCCTATACATATTTCTCTTAATCGGAATTCACTCAAAATTTGCCGGAGAAGAAATAATATTGGGGTTTTAAGATTTTTGAGTTGAAAGAAAGAGGGAAAGGGTGGAGAGGGAAGGAGAGAAGAAAAGGGCGGCGTTAGGGTTTCTCTGGCAGATGGTGGCGGAGAGAGGGAGACACAGCGGAGGCGGAGAGGAGGAAAGAAATGAAGAAGAAAGAGAGAGGCGGGAGGTGGCGGCGTGGTGGTTTTCAACAACTAAGGTTGGCTGGACCTCGTAGTGGTAGTTGGCGGTCGATGGAGGTGGAGAAGAGTGGAGGGAGAAGTGGCAGATTGAGGCGGCTCAATGGTGGCTCTCTGGTGGATAGGGTTGGTCGGAGCAGTGGGGCAATCGCATGGCGGAGGAGAGGAGAGGAGAGGAGAGGAGAGGGTGATCGGTGATGGGGTTGGAAGTTGATTTAATAATATACATATTTTTTTTAGTAATTTAATAATTACCCATTTTTATATATTTTTGGTAGAATTTTATTTAGATATATCAATATGGAGTACAAATTTAAATTTTGAACTTGGTCAAAAAAAATTCAATATTTATAAAATCTTCCTAAATCTTTCCTTTACTCTTACCAAATTTTCATACCATATTTACTCCCTTCCACAACGTGTCCCTCCCATTCTTTATCATTATCATTTTTGCTCATACTTGTTTCATTATTCAAATTTGCTTTTTATAATATGTCTTTCCTTTCCCTTATTATTTATTATCATTATTATGTTTCACTAATCTTACATGATTGCACTCTTTTCCATATAAAATATTTCTTAAATTCACACCATATTCTCCTCAAATCAGATTTTTATTTATTCTTCTCCTAATTTAAAATTATTGTCATCAATCAATTCTCTTACCATTTTAGATCTCCAATTCTGTCATTATAAATATTGTGTTCCTTACCTCAAAGATAGGAGGATTTTTTTTCTTTTTTTCTACATATTCTCACTTCTCTTGAGCCATCCTCACTCTCACCAATTTCAAGGACTACAGGTATCTTATCTTTGAACTTTCATTCCTTATAATTGATATTTTTTATCAATATTTCAATTAAATGTGTTAGTATGATATTTTAAAATGCATGTTGCAAATTATGTGAAACCACGTCCATTTGTTTTTGCAGTATTTCATGAGAATACTACATGAATTTACTTGAAATATTTCTTTTTGTCATTCTATTAGAAATATTATTTAAGGAGGCCATGACTAAAAGGAATGGATACCATGATAATTATATAATTAATATTCTATCATAAGTATATAAATTTAACTTCCTAGTTAGCATGTATAATTTTGATTTAATGTTTAGTAGTTCTATGGGTCTATTTATATTCTTGCGGATTTAATAAACTTTGAAACTTGTTTAAACTTTTCTAGTATATATTTGTTAAATTTTATTTTTGCTTGCTAATTTAATTATTTTCTTGTCTTCTTGTCTGCTTAATTAGTTTAATTAGTTCTTAATGATTCATAAGTAGTATATTTGGGCATTTTGGATTACATCAAGTATTCTGAAATTTAATTTTTTTAAGTCTAATCACTTTGCTAATATTAGTATCCATCTCAAATGATTTTTAAATGTTGTGGCACCCGAAGCCGTTGAGGCCCGAGAGAACCAATCTTTGCTCATGTACATTCGTACGCATGCTACTCAATATACAGCACCACCACAAATGGATATAAGATGTCAATAGCAGAATTCATGAAACATATATGATAACTATGAAACTTGGCCGTTGGGGCCATCACGACAAAAATATACGTTCCTTACATAGCCTTCATATGTCTCACAACATCTACAAAGCCTCTACAGATGCATAACCAAAACCAGTCTTAGAGTCGGGAAAAGCCCCCGCTCTATGCACCTGCGCCTGCAGCAAGTAAGGTAAGTCCCCCAAGAGATGTCAGTACGAAGAATGTACTGAGTATGCAAGGCTATATAAACTGCATCATACATAAGGATTTCAATGGAGTCAAATAAAAATGGAAAGACAATATAGATAAGCCACTGTTGTGCATATGTTTGGAACCATGTACATTACATTCATTGCGTTCTTTGCATTTACATTCCTTTACCATCATTTGATTCATATCATACCCGGGCCCCGACTGATCAGTGGGAAATAACATACTATTGGGATTGTTCCAGCCATGCTTATGCCCCTTAGATTGCGATCCATCATAGCATAATTTTGGGATCGTTCTAGCCAAGCTTATGCCCATTAGATTGTGATCCATACCAATAAAATAGGTTCGTTCCGATGAAGGTTTTCACCCCTATGGATTGCCCCCTGTGCTCAAACAATGAACAACTAAGCATTACTTTATTCTTTTACTTTCATTTGAGAGTGATACATTGGGGATGGTACGTTATTGGAATTTTGAAACATTAGCCAATGACTATGAACCATGTGAATCACCATTGACCCTATGAGTAATACTATATGACAACTCAAAATGAAATACCTTTGGACATTTTGGAATGAAACAAGTACAATGTCAATGTGAACAATATGTGCTGCAGAAGGATACGGAAAGAGTAACCTTACATACCTTATACTTCCAATAAGAATACACAATCCTATATGTGAACACAATAGTCCAGCTCCTTCTTTACGTTTTACTCTACAATACAAGTATATAACAGAGCTCACGTTAACAACCAATTACCTTACATGTGTATAAGACGACAATGAGTTACATGATTGCCTTATAACGTCATTTCACCCTTTACGATAAAATTCACGGCATCGTCACACCAACAATACCACAACATTCCACACATTGACCACAACATCATAAACCAATAGTATTTTGATGCCACTTGTAACCCTTACACTTCCTCATTAACACCACGTCATAATTATTCCATCAAGTCACCTCAATACACTTCATAACCACATATCGACAATAATCCCACAATTTACACTTATAGAAAAATAACAAGTTAAGGAACATAATCACACCATACATGTTGATATTTCATCCATACCATTCACTTTTATTCAAACCTCAAGTCTCCTTTTAATTTTAAATCACATAGATGGCACATCTCTTAGCAAAAAGCAAAAGTGCACTATTCAACACCTTGCCAACATAAACATCATGATATACACACCATCTTAAGCAAATAATAAATTAATCCATGATAGTCTACACTTACCAAGGCTTTCAAAGTGATGATCTTTACCAAAGAGAAGGGTTGCCTTAGGGTTTGAGTTGAGAGAAATGTTTTAGAAATATCTTAGAAAGGCATGAGAGTTTTTATGAATAAAAATCAGTTGTTGTGCCTTTATATAGCCCTCAAGTCATCCTTATCCATTCCTTGGCATTAAATGCCATGTTTCTTGGTCAATTTTTGGAAGAATGGGTCATTTGCCCTTTGGGCCTTGCATTTTGGCCTCTCTTTGGGCCTCAAATTGAGCCCATTTACACATATTATCTTTTCAATGTGTTATCTCCAATTCTCTCATGTTTAAATAATTCCATAAATGTTACAACAATGTTCGACTCACTCGATTCATGTTCGTAGTCTCGATCTCAAAAATAAGGAATTCTAGCCACTCATGGCTTATTTGAACATAATTTGATAAAATACTTGTGAAGAAGAATTAACCCCAACTCGGATGCTAAACGTGCTCAAGATTAGTCCTACTAAGATGGAGTAATGATACCATGACTCAAAAGTCTTATATATATCATAATAGTCGGAGAAAAATTTTGGCGAAAAGCACCCTGGCGCGCCCCAATGCTGCCTATGCCAGAAAATTTTTTGGCATAGGCGGCCTGGAACGCTGCCTGGCGCACCCCAGTGCTGCCTGCGCCAAAAAAAATTCGGCCAAAAGCGGCCTGGCACGCCCCTGGGCGCGCCCCACACCCAAAATATGATTTTTTTTCCTTTCTTCGACTTTTCTTTGCGGATTTGGTTAGATCCTTCAAGTTCAAGTCTTTTGCATACCTCCTAACCTTAATATCCTTTGCTCGAAAGTCCTCCAAGCCTCAATTTTCACCCCACAAATGCTCCACAAAGTCACAAACACCTCCTACAAAGGTCTAATCATATTTACTAGCCCGATATCAAATGTTCCATCAATAACACTACAAAATACATACTTATGGCTCTCGAAACCTAAGTAAGCATTGTTCAAAGTTGTCAAGTAGGGTCAAAAATGTATGGGGTGTTACATTATTTACCCCTTAGGAACATTCTTCCTCGAATCTTAACAACATCTTTTCAATTACAACAAATGCATCTCTATTATTAGCATATATATACACATACACTTAATGCCCATAGATACTTACTTGTTATTGCTCCACTTCTGCACTCTAAACTTTTTCTTCCATTTGAAACAGATGGGGGTACTTGGACTTCATCATTTCTTCAGCTTCCCAGGTGATCTCCTCTACTTGTTGATTTCTCCAAAGGACTTTTACGAACGCTACGTCTTTATTTCTCAACCTCTTCACTTGTCTATACAGAATAGCAATAGGTATCTCTTCATAAGTGAGATCCTCCGTAACTTGTACATCATCAATGGGAGAAATACAAGATGGATTTCCTATGCACTTTTGAAGCATCAAAACATGGAATACTGGATGGACTGAGGAGAGTTCTTGGGGTAATTTCAATTCATATGCAACTTGCCTAAATCTTCTGATAATTTCATATGGACCTATGTAACGTGGACTTAACTTTTCTTTCTTTCCAAATCTCATTACCCCTTTCATTGGCGACACCTTTAAGAATACCCAATCGCCTATGGCAAATTCAAGCCCTCTTCTTCTAACATCAGCATATGACTTGTGTCGAATTTGGGCCGTTTGTAGCCGCTGTTGGATCACTTTAACTTTCTCCATGGCTTGGTGAACAAGATCTGGCCCAAGTAAAGCAGTTTCACCCGCTTCAAACCATCCAATTAGTGATCTACACTTTCTTCCATATAAAGCTTCATAAGGTGCCATTTTAATACTTGAATGATAGCTATTGTTGTAGGCGAATTCAATGAGAGGAAGATGATCATCCCAACTACCTTTAAAGTCCATTGTACATGCTCGTAGCATATCTTCAAGTGTTTGGATAGTACGCTCCTCTTGTCTATCTGTGTGAGGATGAAAAGTCGTACTTAAATTCACCTGTGTACCCAAGCTCCTCTGAAAAGATTTCCAGAAATGTGCAGTAAATTGATCCCCTCTGTCTGATATAATGGATATTGTAATCCCATGTAATCTCACTATCTCTTTAACATACAGCCGTGCATAATCTTCAGCCGTATAGGTGGTCCTGACTGGTAGGAAATACGCTGACTTGGTAAGCCTGTCAACTATCACCCATATGGAATCAAATTTTTGCAGTGTATGAGGCAAACCTGTGATGAAGTCCATATTAATCATGTGCTATGTCCAGACTGGAAGGTTGATACATTGTATGTAACCTCCTAGTTTCTGATGCTCCACTTTGTCTTGTTTGCAATTTGGACATTGAGCTACAAATTCTGCAATGTTCTTTTCATATTTCCCCACCAATACATGTCTTTCAAATCATGATACATCTTGGTGGATCCCGGATGAATAGAATACTGTGAATGGTGTGCCTCTGTCATAATCCGCTTCCTCAGCTCATCTACATCCGGTACACATAATCTCCCTTGGTATTGAAGTACTCCTTCTTGTGTAAGATCAAATACCTTGGTCAACTCTTGCTGCACATTCTCTTTCAACTGCAATAGAATAGGATCTGCATATTGGTTCTCCTTTACCTCAGCTATTAAGGAAGATTCTGCTGCATGTTGCACAATAACCCCTTCATCTGGAGATTCAAGAAGACGAACCCCCAAGCTGGCTAGTTGATGTAGATCCCTGACTATATCTTTCTTTTCCCTCAACTGATCATTGGTGCTTCCTATTACTTTGCGACTTAGTGCGCCAGCTACCACATTTGCCTTCCCTGGGTGGTATAAGATATCGATATCATATTCTTTTAAGAGTTCTAACCACCTTCGTTGCCTCAAATTTAGTTCTTTCTACCTAAAGATATATTGCAAACTTTTGTGATCAGTATAGATATCAACATGAACCCCATACAAATAATGGCGCTACATCTTTAAAGCAAATATCACAGCTGCTAACTCAAGATCATGTGTGGGATAGTTTCTCTCATGTGGTCGCAACTGTCGTGAGGCATACGCTATTACCTTACCATGCTGCATCAATACACATCCGAGGCCAACCCCGGAAGTATCACAATACACTGCATAACCTTCTGTGCCTTCAGGAAGTACTAAAACTGGTGTGGAGGTTAATTTATCTTTCAGCTCTTGGAAACTTTTCTCACATGCATCATTCCATTGGAACTTGATTGCCTTGTGTGTTAGCTTCATCAAAGGTGCGGCAATAGAAGAAAACCCTTCAACAAACCCTCGATAGTAACCTGCCAATCCAAGAAAACTACGAATCTCTGTAGGTGTCGTAGGTCTTGGCCAATTTTTCACCGCTTCAATCTTTTGAGAATCAACCCGAATTCCTTCATCTGACACAACATGACCCAAGAATTCTACGAATTTTAACCAAAATTCGCACTTAGATAACTTCGCATATAACTTACGATCACGAAGAATCTGTAACACCTGTCTTAAGTGATTAGCATGGTCCTCTTGTGATCTTGAATAAACCAAGATGTCATATATAAACACCGTCACGAACACGTCCAGAAATGGTTTAAACACCCTATTCATCAAATCCATGAAAACAGCTAGTGCATTTGTCAGTCCAAATGACATAACTAAAAATTCGTAGTGGCCATACCGTGTTCGAAAAGCTGTCTTGGGTACATCATTTTCTCTAACCCTCACTTGATGGTAGCCCGACCTCAAGTTAATCTTTGAAAAACACTTGGCACCCTGTAACTGATCAAACAAATCATCAATTCTAGGGAGGGGATATTTGTTCTTGATCGTTACCTTATTCAATTACCGATAGTCAATACACATTCTCAATGTGCCATCTTTCTTCCGTACAAATAATACTGGTGCACCCCACGGGGACATACTAGGCCGTATAAACCCCTTGTCTAGCAAATCTTTTAGTTGCTCCTTCAATTCTCGCAATTCTGTTGGAGCCATTCTATACAGGGGAATAGAGATAGGCTTAGTGCCTGGCATCACATCAATACCAAACTCTACCTCCCGTTCTGGGGGTAGGCCTGGAAGATTATCGTGAAATACATCAAGAAATTCATTGACCACCGAAACCATTTGAGGAGTTGGTGGTTCCATATCGATATCTTGAACTCGGACCAAATGACATATATACCCCTTGGATATCATTTTCTTTGCTTTAAGATAAGAGATAAATTTTCCTCTCGGTGCCCCTACATTACCCTGCCATTCAAGAACATTTCCTTGTGGAAAATAAAAATGCACCTTCTTGTCCCGGCAATCTACCGTGGCATAACAAGAAGTCAACCAATTTATTCCCATTATTACATCAAAATCCACCATGTTCAATTCAATAAGATCGGCCAAGGTATCATGACCACACACAATTATCACACAATCACCTTATACTCTTTTTGTAACAATGGACTCACCGACTGGTGTGGATACTTCAAACGACTTAATTAATAATTCTGGCATTCTTTTAAATTTTGTGGCAATCAATGGAGTAACATATGATAATGTAGAACTCGAATCAATCAATGCATATACACTGTGCAAAAATATGGATAATGTACCTGTGACTACGTCAGGAGAAGCCTCCGAATTCTATCGGTCCACTAGAGCATAAGTACGATTCTGGGCTCCAATGGAACTAGATGCTCCTCTCGCACCTTACCACAACCATCAGGTTGTACACACCTGCCTAGGGAGGGGACCGATGATGATGATGCAACAGCTGATCCCGTAGGTCGTGCTATACCACCTGTGCCCCTTTGTGGGCAGTCTCTCACTATGTGCCCCGATAAACTGCACTAGAAGCAAACATTCATCCCAATACGGCATGCGCCTAAATGATACTTCCCGCAATGCTGACATGGCTGACGAGAAGATCCCGCTGTCTGTGATCCTTGCATACCACTACTCTGCCCACTGTGACTGCCCCTAAACCCTCGAAATTGGGGTTGAGTGCCCGCTATGGAATAAGAGAATGAGGGTCTAGGCGGTCTAGGATACATCGGTCTAGGATACATCCGAGGCCTAGAGTATCCTTGGGACACCATAGAATGTCCCATAGGTCTAGCCCTCTTTAAAGGCCCTCTTTCAAACTCATGTACCCTTCTTCTCTGCCTCTGGTCTTCCATCTTCTGTGCAAAAGCCTGAATTCTGGCTATGTCCATATCTCGGTTCAATGCAGCAATGGTGCAATCTCGTACCAAATATGGCTCCAATCTGTCCACATATCGATGGACTCTATCTGTCATTGTGGCCAATACATTCGGAGCATATCGAGCCAACAAATTAAACTAGAGACTGTATTCTCTAACACTCATAGTCCCTTGTCGGAGATTTAAAATTGGTTCGCACGAGACTCTCTGACCTCATACGGAAGATAGTGATCAAGGAACACTGTTTTAAATTCATCCCAATTAACTGGATCTGCACCAACACCCCTCGATCTTTTCCAATGTTCACACCACAATATAGCTTCCCCTTTCAATCTACAGACCGCAAGTTCAACCGTTTCCACACCAGATATATGCATAACCTCCAAGGCCCTTTGGATTTGATCAATAAAATCTTACGGATCCTCATTAAGGTCTGACCCAGTGAATATGGGAGGGTCTAGTTTCAGAAAATCCTGTGTTCTGCAACTAGCTACCCTAGCTGCACTATCATCACTTGTCGTTGGACCAACTCATCCTTGAGTTTGTGCAGCAACTAGCTGAGTCAGCATATGTACTGTATTTCTTAAATCCTGGTCAGTGGCATTCATAGGCGGTTCTGCGGGTACTTCTCTATCTCTTGGCTCTTCCGGAGCTGGAAAAGTAGAAGAAGACCGCGATGCAATTACAGTGTCAGTCCCACATTGACTAGCTTGGTCAGGTGGCGATTTACTTGTGCCTTCACTGTCAAGCATATCTACTTGTTTACCCCTGCCTCTACCTCTTCTTGTCATCAGCATTTTACTATAAACAAGAAAACCAATTCCAGTGGTTAGATACGATTCCTACTACAACATTGGCTCTATTGCACGATCTAGAAATGAAGAATAGAAATAACTCCTAAATGTACCGTAGGCTCCTACTTATAAATGTGGCGAGCAACACATTCATAAGCAAGACTCTACTTAGACACAGCTTTGTAGACACCCTTAAGACGACCTGCTTTGATACCATTTTTGTCACGCTCCGATTTCCAATGGGGCAGACTGGCACCCGAAGCCGTTGAGGCTCGAGAGAACCAATCTTTGCTCATGTGCATTCATACGCATGATACTCAATATACAGCACCACCACAAATGGATATAAGATGTCAATAGCGGAATTCATGAAACATATATGATAACTATTAAACTTGGCCGTTGGGGCCATCACGACAAAAATATACATTCCTTACATATCCTTCATATGTCCCACAACATCTACAAAGCCTCTACAGATGCATAACCAAAACCAGTCTTAGAGTCGGGACAAGCCCCTGCTCTATACAAATATACAATACCAACACGGCACCAAAACAAATGTACATATGTGACTCAAAAAGCCCCGGAGCAACTGGAGTTCACCAATGCTCTGCAAATGACCTGAACCTACTGTGGAGGTCTACTAACACCTGCGCCTGTAGCAAGTAAGGTAAGTCCCCCAAGGGATGTCAGTACGAAGAATGTACTGAGTATGCAAGGCTATATAAACTGCATCATACATAAGGATTTCAATGGAGTCAAATAAAAAATGGAAAGACAATATAGATAAGCCACTGTTGTGCATATGTTTGGAACCATGTACATTACATTCATTGCGTTCTTTGCATTTACATTCCTTTACCATCATTTGATTCATATCATACCCAGGCCCCGACTGATCAGTGGGAAATAACATACTATTGGGATCGTTCCAGCCATGCTTATGCCCCTTAGATTGCGATCCATCATAGCATAATTTTGGGATTGTTCCAGCCAGGCTTATGCCCCTTAGATTGTGATCCGTACCAATAAAATAGGTTCGTTCCGACAAAGTTTTTCACCCCTATGGATTGCCCCATGTGCTCAAACAATGAACAACTAAGCATTACTTTATTCTTTTACTTTCGTATGAGAGTGATACATTGGGGATGGTACGTTATTGGAATTTTGAAACATTAGCCAATGACTATGAACCATGTGAATCACCATTGACCCTATGAGTAATACTATATGACAACTCGAAATGAAATACTTTTGGACATTTTGGAATGAAACAAGTACAATGTCAATGTGAACAATATGTGCTGCAGAAGGATACAGAAAGAGTAACCTTACATACCTTATACTTCCAATAAGAATACACAATCCTATAAGTGAACACAATAGTCCAGCTCCTTCTTTACGTTTCACTCTACAATACAAGTATACAACGGAGCTTACGTTAACAACCAATTACCTTACATGTGTATAAGACGACAATGAGTTACATGATTGTCTTATAATGTCATTTCACCCTTTACGATACAATTCATGGCATCGTCACACCAACAATACCACAACATTCCACACATTGACCACAACATCATAAACCAATAGTATTTTGATACCACTTGTAACCCTTACACTTCCTCATTAAAACCACATCATAATTATTCCATCAAGTCACCTAAATACACTTCATAACCACATATCGACAATAATCCCACAATTTACACTTATAGAAAAATAACAAGTTAAGGAACATAATCACACCATACATGTTGATATTTCATCCATACCATTCACTTTTATTCAAACCTCAAGTCTCCTTTTAATTTTAAATCACATAGATGGCACATCTCTTAGCAAAAAGCAAAAGTGCATTATTCAACACCTTGCCAACATAACCATCATGATATACACACCATCTTAAGCATATAATAAATTAATCCATGATAGTCTACACTTACCAAGGCTTGCAAGGTGATGACCTTTACCAAAGAGAAGGGTTGCCTTAGGGTTTGAGTTGAGAGAAATGTTTTAGAAATATCTTAGAAAGGCATGAGAGTTTTTATGAATAAAAATCAGCTTTTGTGCCTTTATATAGCCCTCAAGTCATCCTTATCCATTCCTTGGCATTAAATGCCATGTTTCTTGGTCAATTTTTGGAAGAATGGGTCATTTGCCCTTTGGGCCTTGCATTTTGGCCTCTCTTTGGGCCTCAAATTGAGCCCATTTACACATATTATCTTTTCAATGTGTTATCTTCAACTCTCTCATGTTTAAATAATTCCATAAATGTTACAACGATGTTCTACTCACTCGATTCATGTTCGTAGTCTCGATCTCAAAAATAAGGAATTCTAGCCACTCATGGCTTATTTGAACATAATTTGATAAAATACTTGTGACGAAGAATTAACCCCAATTCGGATGCTAAACGTGTTCAAGAGTAGTCCTACTAAGATGGAGTAATGATACCATGACTCAAAAGTATTATATATATCATAATAGTCGGAGAAAATTTTTTGCGTAAAGCACCCTGGTACGCCGCCTGGCGCGCCCCAATGCTGTCTATGCTAGAAAAATTTCTGGCATAGGCGGCCTGGCGCGCCCCAGTGCTGCCTGCACCAAAAAAAATTCTTCCAGAAGCGGCCTGGCACGCCCCTAGGCAAGCCTCACACCCAAAATGTGATTTTTTTTTCTTTCTTCGACTTTTGTTTGCGGATTTGGTTAGATCCTTCAAGTTCAAGTCTTTTGCTTACCTCCTAACCTTAATATCCTTTGCTCGAAAGTCCTCCAAGCCTCAATTTTCACCCCACAAATGCTCCACAAAGTCACAAACACCTCCTACAAAGGTCTAATCACATTTACTAGCCCAATATCAAATGTTCCATCAGTAACACTAATACATACTTATGGCTCTCGAAACCTAAGTAAGCATTGTTCAAAGTTGTCAAGTAGGGTTGGAAATGTACGGGGTGTTAAAAATATGCTTTGTCCATCTTTTACAAATTAATTATTTACCCTTCTTTTAGTCATTTATTATTTACGCGTAATTATGCTACAGCCTTTTATTATCTAAAGTCTAGGTTTATCCAATCTATTATTGTCTATGCCTTGTTATTTTATATCTTACCATTTCAATATTACATTCTAAACATGTCACTACTTTTACCTAACCATTACGCTAGTCCTAATGCTATTCCCATTATCTTATCGTTTTGTACTTGGTGTTCCATCCATTTCATGACTTAGAATTCATCTAAGAAGTTTGGACATATTTTAATGAACCTGTTACTATTTCAAATAGCTCGATAGTCTTAAGGGAGAAATTGTTAAAGTTGAGTGTTTGTTACTTTTCTCTTTACTTGCTATCTATTTAAAGTACTTATTTGTTTTGTTTTAACATTAATAGTTAATACCACTCAACCATAAGCTTTTATTTATGTCTAGTGACCCTCCTAATTAATAGTTCATCCACACCTCCTGGACATTAAGATTAGGAATGGGTTGGGATGGGTAAGAATTGTTTAGGGTACACCCATAAGTAATAATAAATTATAGAAATTGGGTAGCTAGACGGACATGATGGAAATCGACCCGAGCAGAATACGACGATAAACTTTAAAATTGTATTCGGTAAATAAGCGGGCGTTAATCCGAATAGGTTAAAACTAACATAGGCTTAATTGGTCTCGCAATATTTTGAACCTCTCATTCCTCCTTCTTTGATTTTGAAAGTATTTACTTATATTTACAATTTTTTCAAGTTACCTATTTTATTAAATTAAATTTATTCATGACCTCCTTTTTTTAAAACTTTTATAGTTGCTTAACAATATTTGTATATTTTATCTTATTTATTCTCCTTTTCCCACATAATATACAAAATTTGGCTGGAACTCACATTTGTGGACCAAAGGTGCCTTTAGGTGGCGACTCTTCTCTTTCAAACCATCCTAAAAAGAGTTGCCACGACAAATCCCGATTTTTGCGAGAAAAATGGGGCGCGACAGTAAGGCGACTCTGCTGGGGATACTTAGGTGCTAACCACTATGAATTCGTATGTTATATGGGATTTTACGCTTTATTTTATGTCTATTTCTTTCATGATTGACTCCTTTTTTTCTTTTCTTTGTGTTGATTTATTCCCTTATTTTGTATTTATGATGTGTTTTGTTAAAATGAATTATTTGTCTGTCCAATTTCCATGATATCTCTCTTTCCTATTTCTCATTATTTTATTACCTTAATAATTTATTTTTCTTTCTATGCTAATTCATTTCCCTTATCTCTTTTACTTTTTTACATATGTATCGAATTGTATATGCTAAATCAGTAATGACCCTCCAGGTCATTTTCCTTGTTTGCATGTTTTTGCAGAGTGTAGAGCTTTCCTATAGCTTCCCCAGGTTGTTTATGACTTGCTGGGACTGGCGGTTTAGTCATCAGGCAGATCGTTTAGCTTTTAGAGTTGTTTCCTTATTTAGAGGCTTAAAGTAGTCAGATATGGGTCTCGGGTCTAAGCTCCAGTTATAAGTCCTTGGATGCCATTTATAACTGTCTTAATCGATCCAAAACATCTACTTTAGGCTAGATGGACCCCTGGTTTGGGTCTGGAGGCTCCCGGACTTATTTTGGCCGACAGGCTGGTCATTGGCTTTGTTATGTTAGCCCTTGGGGCATGGGCCCCACTTCTTATCAAAACGACCTCTGATGGAAATTCCAACAGCACTATTAAGTATGGAGTGTCAAAATTAGTTAGGTATCATAGCTCATTTGTGTACACGGGATCATGGATCAATCCCGGGCACATAATCGGAAAGGCCCAGGACTTAGTCATCCTTGCCATTGGCCGTGGACAGGCTTTAGCTCCTAGCGCTTAAGCGCCCATTGGTGTGCTAAAGAGGCCATGCCATGGCATAGGCAGGTTCTTAAGAAACAAAGGGTTGGATTTAGCACATGGGTGCCTAAGCCACCTAAGGCAGCGCTTAACCGGCAACTCGGTAGGGCGGTGGGCAGCGCTTAAGCGGCCACCAATGTCGCTTTAGCACTGGGCGCTTAAGCGTCCATAAAGGAGCTTTAGCTCCACCTGCAACTTATTTATATAGGCTTCCACCTCTTGAATCATTTTCAAAAGATGGAGAGACCTTAGAAACACCATGGCAGCGTCTTTAAGCTCATGTTGGAGCTTTTTCTTTGAGGTTTGAGCTTGGGTCAACTTGAATTCAAGTCTATGGCTTCGTTCTCAATGTGTTTACGATATGTTTTCCTGGTTTTACGGTTGTTTTAGTTTACGTTGGTGGCGCTGCTATGGTTTTGGGTGTTTGAGCTATTATTTGAGCTCGAATTTGGTTAAGGTAGTTGTGACTATTGGTCATGAGGTAATTTGGGACATCGTGACGATTTTGGTTTCGCGATTCCACAAGCAGGCCCCACGTCAGTTGTTTGGTCGTTTTCAAACCTAATGCAATACGGGTATCAATAGTCATATTTTGACTTGGAGTTTACTATTGTGATAGCACTGTATTGATTGGAGGTTTTTCGGAAGGAGAAGGCTCTTATATAACTGATTCATGGATATGCTTTCGACAGCATCCAGGTAGGCTTCGGTTTACTGTGTTCTATTAGACATTGTTTGATATTGATTATGTGTTAGACGGGGGGGTGACCTAGGCTGCTTGACTTATATTTTGGCCTATACTTTATGGCCTTCACAGCAGCATGATTAATATATAAACCTTAGCCTAGACTACCTATCCTAGATTCGGTATGTTGGTAGATCTGATTGGTTGTATATTATACGTGACCTCAGATTGGTCTTGGAGATCCCTATTATGGGAGTTAGGGCAGTGTCTGCCCGTTCTATTGGTATTTAACTGATTATGCTCCCCTAGTAGTATGATACACATCCTTGATGACATACCCTCATAATGTATATGTCACGACCCAATATTTGAGCCATGATGGCACCTACTATAACCCACCAATAGGCAAGCCAAACCCTAGCCCGGAGCAACAAGCAATGGTCTAACAGGAGGAATCTCAGAACAAAGATGAGGTGGAAGTAACCATACTAATAAACATGCTAGAAATATAAAACCAGAATCAAAATATATATACATACCAAGACTGAGAAGGAAAAGGGACAGTATATAAAGTCAAGAACCCCTCCCAAGACCTGGTGAGGTTGGTACAAGAGCCACTACTAGACATACCCAAAGTACAAGACAGAAACCAAATATATACAACAAGTACCACAGTCGTAAGTGAAAAAGACTATACAGTAGAGATGGAGTAGGATCTGCCTCGGACATCAGTAAGCTCACCCTGCTCCGGAGTCAGTATTGAGAAGAGAGTCACGTCAAAACCGTTGGCTAGTTCCCGTATCTACATGGGGGGAAAAGACGCAAAAGTGCAGTATGAGTATCGAGCAGTTGGTACCCAGTAGGCACCATCGACCGACTGAGCTCAATGTAATATAAACAGGCTAAAGTGCGAGGGTGCATGCTAAGTCTGGGGTATAAATAATAAATAGATAAGTAATTGTTGGGGCGTATAGATATGCTTAGGAGATAATTAAATATGATGTTGAAAAACAAGTAAATGCATAAATGAACACACAAGTCAAACATAACCTATCTGGGCCCCCATAAGCCAGATAGGCACACGCAAGAAGGCAATAACCCAGCCTAGCCCCCATAAACTGGTGGGACACACAAGAATAGTAAATGAGTAGTCACCAGTGTCTCAAAGCTATATCAGTATCCAGTAACCACAATGACCAACAAGGGTGTACTGAGCTTAAACCAGCACCAATGGGTAATAATAAGAGGCCAGACGCCGGGATCGAACTAGACATAGTGCATAATAGCAATAGGCCACATATATATCATAACCACTAGACTTGAATGGAAACTCAAAGAACAACAGTATAGTAACCATGGTACCCAATACCAGAACTCATATCCTGTCATAATATAGGGCCGAACTTGAACTGGGACACCTATAGTCCATAACCAGAATTACCATATGTGTATCAGTGGACGGACTCGAACCGAAACTCAGCATAACCAGTAACTAGAATAGAACCAAATATCATATTATATCAGATAAACAGGGAACGCCCTAGTCTTGGGTCAATACTAGCATATAAGTACAGGAGTCAACCCACAACCTGCTAAAAGTCATTTTCGGGGTCTTTCCAGGTCAACTATCTACTATAAATAATATGTATATACAAGTCTGGGTATACATTATAAGTCATGGCAAGGCGGGTCCATATTCTAAGTCAAACTAGCTGACCCCGATCAAATATGGTGCTATTAGGGACTAACAAGGCTAAACAGGCCAACCGGATATAATCGGGGTGACTCAATCCTGTCACGACCCTAATAGGTCATACTAGGGCTTAACTAAATCCAAAGAGGTCAAAGTTCTGACAAGTCGACTAAAAGGGTAATGAAGCCCACTACCGAGTCCTGAATACCAAGTCTATTTATACCTGTCTAAGTCTGGGCTAAGTCTATCTAAGCCTGGACAAAGGTCTAACAATAAAATTCCCCAACCAGCAACAACGACTATAATAGTACCTGACCCCAAATAGGTCATCTGTGATGTACCACGAGGATAACGGGCCTGGAATATGTCTGAATAGCCCTCTCAGGCCTAAAAGGCCTAAATCACAGCAAACCACCACCAAGTATATAATACTAGCCCACAATGCTAGCACAATAGCATACATATATCACACATAATCCCAATCTAGGTGTAAAGAAAACCTAGCCTACCTGGACGCTGCCACAAGCCTGCCAAAAGAACCGGCTATGTAAGAGCCTTCCCCTTCCGAGAGGCCTCTAACTGCTGCCAAGCTACCAAAATAATCAACTACATTGCATTAGTTTGGAAAATGCCCGAAAGGTCCACATTAGGACCGCTTGTGAAATTGTGAAACTAAAACCGTCACAATGTCCCAAATTACTTCGTGACCAATAGTCACAACAAGCACTGCTAAATTCGAGCCCAAAATATTGCTTAAAATAGCACCACAATACCAACAATACCAACGTAAATGAAAACTATCATAAAAATGAAAAAACACACCGTAGAAACGACAAGGACGTGTCTACGGATCCAAATTAACAACCCCCACCTCAAATCTCACTAGAAATGCTCAATTTTGAGCTTATCAAATAATAGTGAAGGAATAAGATGGAAGCAGTGTGCTAACCTAATATATGGTTAGTAGCTATACATATGTATACATATGCTATGTCAACCTAATTAATGCCACTGCCTAACCTATTCTATGTAGTACACTCCCTTCTCCTCCACTTGGAAGGGAGATTAGCATACCAAATTATCTTGCTCCATTATATATGTGCTTGGGTATTGCATAGGTTCGTGGTAAAATAAATATCATATTTTAAATATGCCATAATTAATAGAAAATTATTTTAGATAAAACCTCTATAAAATAATAATATTATTTTAACATATTTAGATTCACTACCGCCGCAAAAAAATTAATAGGTTATAAAACTTATTATAAAGTGGTATAGATATATCATAACTAAAGAATTTTATAAATATAAAAAAACATTTTCGAAGGGTAACTAACTATATATTTTTACCAAATTCTAATTTAACTTAAATATTTCGCAACATGATGTGTATAAATAATATTCTCAAATGAACTGATCGAAAACCAAATTGTCAGTCCCAGCAAGTCATAATTAACTTGGGGCAGTTATAGAAAATCTCTAATCACTGAGAACTCACAAAAATGAGGGAAATGACCAGGAGGGTCATTACAATATCCACTACTAAAAGGACTTTCGTCCGCAAAAGTCAAGAGTAAGCGTATACCTGATGATGTGAGCAAGTAGGGATACTGGGCTCGCATATCATGCTCAAGCTCCCAAGTGGCCTCCTCAACCGGATGGTGACACCACTGTATCTTAACTACTGGAATATCCCGGGAGTGCAATCGTCTGATATCTTTGGCTAAAATAGACACAGGCTCCTCCATAAATGCTAACTTCTCGTCTAACTGAATCGAGTCCCAAGAAGCAGATGCGACTCATCTGGAATGTACTGTCACATCATAGAAACAAGAAACAATGGGTGGATAGCTAAAAATGTCAGAGGTAAAGCTAACACATAAGACACCTTTCCAACTGTCCGTAAAATCTCAAAGGGTCCAATATATCTGAGGCTAAGCTTGCCCCTCCTACCAAACCGCATCACGCCCTTCATGGTCGATACTCATAAGAAGACCCTATCACCAACTCTGAATTTCAACAGATGACGTCTACTGTCAGCATAACTCCTCTTTCTACTCTGAGTTGTACACAACCTATCCTGAATCACCCGAACTCAGTTCAAAGACTCTTAGAGAAAATCTGTGCCACAAAGACTAACCTCTGAAGTTTCGAACCAACCAACTGGAGACCGACACCGTCTACCATACAAGGACTCAAACGGAGCCATCTGAATGCTGGAGTGGAACCTATTATTATACGCGAACTCTGCTAAAGGCAAGAACTGATCCTATTGACCCCCAAAGTCTAACACATAAGCACGGAGCATATCCTCCAATACCTGAATCATCCGCTCCGACTGCCCGTCGGTCTGAGGATGAAATGCAGTACTGAGGTCCACCTGAGTACCCAACTCCTCCTGGAAAGTATGCCAGAAACTAGAGGTAAACTGAGACCATCGATCTGAGATAATAGATACAGGCACTCCGTATAGGCAAACCACCTCCTGAATATATACACAAGCTAATATCTCAGTACTGTAGGAAACTCGAACAGGGATAAAGTGCACGAACTTAGTCAACCGATCTACAACAACCCAAATACTATCAAAGCAATGAGAGGTGTGAGGTAATCTACCAACGAAATCCAAGTTGACTCGCTCCCACTTCCACTAGGGAATGGACAACTACTAAAGTAGACTACTGAACCTCTGGTGCTCGACCTTCACCTATTGACAACACAAGCATTGGGTCACAAACTCTGCTATATCTTATTGCATACCATGCCACCAATAATGTTGTCTCAGATCACGGTACATCTTAGCTGTCCCAGGATGAATAGAATATCTGAAACTGTATGCCTCGTGCAGAATCAACTAAATCAAATCTCCAACCCTCAAAACACAAATACGGCCGTCAAACCTCAAAACACCATCAGAACTCAAGGTAGCTCTCTTAGACTCACCCCTCAATACCTTATCTTGAATGCTACGGAGACCTCTATCCTCAAACTGACGACTTTAAATCTGCTCCAGCAAAGTAGATCTCACACCAACACAAGCGATAACCCTCCCGGGGTCAAAAATATCCAAACGCACTATTGAATTAGCTAAGGACTGAATGTCCAAAGCTAATAGCTGCTGAGAGACTGGGATAAAGGCTAAGATACCCATACTCACCGCCTTTAGGCTCAAGCCATCTACTACCACATTCGCCTTGCCGGGATGATAAAGAATAGAGATATCATAGTCCTTCAACAACTCAATCCACCTACGATGCTTCGAATTAAGATCCCTCTGAGTTATAATATGCTGAAGACTGCGGTGGTCTGTAAAGATCTCATAATGAACACCATAAAGATAATGCCTCTAAATCTTCAGTGCAAACATAACTGCTGCTAACTCTAAATCATAAGTGAGGTAGTTACACTCATGTACCTTCAGCTACCTCAATACGTAAGCAATGAAACGACCCCACTATATCAGAACATATCCTAAACCGATACCAGACGCATCATAATACACGGTGAAACCCTCGCCCTCAACTGGAAGAGTCAACACAGGGGCAGAAGTAAATCGGTCCTTGAGCTTCAAAAAGCTCGCCACACAATCCTTAGACCACTGAAATGGAACCTTCTTCCTAGTCAATCTGGTCATAGGAGATGCAATAGACGATAAACCCTCAACAAACCATCTATAATAAGTTGCCAACCCAATAAAATTACAAACCTCGGTAGGCAACGTGGGCCTAGCCAAACCTCGAATAGCTTCAATCTTTGTTGGTTCTACCATGACATCGTGTCTAGATACAACATGCCCTAAGAAAGATACAGACTCAAGCCAGAACTCACACTTTGAGAACTTGGCACAAAGCCGATGATCTCTCAAAATGTGGAGCACAATCCTCAAATACTATTTGTTCTCCTCGTTGCTCCTCGAATAAACCAAGATGTCGTCGATGAACACAATCACAAAGGAGTCCAAGTATAGCCTAAATACATGATTCATCAAATCGATGAAGGCTGTTGGGGCATTAGTCAACCCAAATGACATCACCAGGAACTCATAGTGGCCATGCGGAGTCCTGAAGGCTGTCTTTGGGATGTCCTTAGCCCTAACTCTCAATTGATGATATCCAGATCTCAAATCTATTTTTGATAACACCGCTGCACCTTGAAGCTGATCAAACAAATCATCAATACGAGGCATAGGATACTTATTCTTCACCATCACCCTATTTAGCTGCCTATAATCGATACACATTCGCATAGATCCATCCTTCTTCTTTACGAATAGAACTGGAGCACCCCACGGCGACACACTCGGCCTGATAAAATCCTTCCCAAGTAGGTCCTAGAGCTGGATACTAAACTCCCTCAACTCAGCAGGAGTCATATGATATAGAGCCATGGAAATAGGTTGGGTGCCCGGCTCAAGGTCAATAATGAACTTTATATCATGCTCAGGAGGAAGGCCAAGTAGGTCAGTCGGGAAAACATCAGGAAACTCACGGACAATGGGGACGGAATCAAGTGATGGACTCTCAACACTAGCATCTCAAACATACGCAAAGAATGAATCACATCCCCTCATCATCAATCTATAAGCCCGAACATAAGAAATAATTCCCTTCGATGTGCGGCTAACAGAACCCTGCCACTCCAACGGGGGTACACCAAGCATGGATAAAGTAACGGTCTTGGCAAAGCAATCCAAGAACGTATGGTGAGAAGACAACCAGTCCATACCCAGAATCACATCAAAATCTACCATGGCCAATACAATAAAATCAACCAGAGTCTCAAGTCCCTGAACAGTCACTAGATAAGATTTATATACCCGAACTACTATTAAAAAATCAACAACGGGGGTAGATACATGCAAATACATAGATATGGACTCAGAACATAAACCCAACCTTGGTACATAATAAGCAGAAATATAAGAAAACGTGGATCAGGGATCAAATAAAACAAAAGCTGGTTAAAGGTAAACGAAAATTATACCTGTAATAACAGCGTCCGAAGCCTCAACATCTAACTTAGCCGGCATGGCATATAACTATCTCTGGCACTGAGCATCACCCTGAGCACTGGTACAACCTCCCTGAGTACCACCTCTAGATCTTTGAGGACTACCTCGACGACCCTGTGTACCACCCCTAGCTGGCGGAGGCATTGCTCTGATAGGTTCTGCAGTCTGAACAGAAGGCTCAATAGCCCTACGCTAGGGATACTCATAAGCAAAGTGACCAACAACCCCATACTCATAACATGCCCCTAGCACTCTACTCTGTCTGGAAGGTGTGGCTGATCCAGTATGTCCACCTCTGCTCGACAAACTGGACTGACTACCCCTCTGAGGTTGGCTACCCATTTGAATACCATATAATGTTTGCAATGATGACTGAAGGGGTCCACTAGGCTGACCTTGACACTAAGAAGACTACTGCTGTCGCTACTGGGAGTACCTACCCTGAAACCCGTGGCCTCTGAACTGCGAGCCGCTTTGAATCCCACTAAACTTGCCCTAAACATGAGGTCTCTTATCACTGCCCCCTTGGGCCTGTCGATCCATCTCCTCAATAGAGTATACATGCTCAGCAATTTTAGCAAAAGACTTTTCTGAACTCACTAAACTCTGTGTGAATCTGCAAAGTGTAAATCGCAAGCCTCTAACAAAGCATTTAATCCTCTCATACTCATTAGGTAAAATCATAGTAGTGTGTCTGGCTAAATCATTGAATCTCACCTCATACTCAGCTACTAACAATGGCCCCTGTCTCAACCTAGAAAACTCATCTCAAAGTCACTCGTGCAAACTACAAGGCATATATTTTCCCAAGAAAGCCTCGGAGAACTGAGCCCAAGCCATGGGTGGAGATCCAGCTGGCTTGGAATCAAGATAACCTCTCCACCATCTCCTCGTTGCTATGTCAAACTAATATACAATAAAATCCACACCGCGAGCCTCAACTAGTCCCAAATTCCTTAGCTTCTCTTCACAACTGGACAAGAACTCATAAGCGTCCTCCACTAGAATACCTACAAATTTGGGTGGAGCTAATCTCAAAATATGACTCAATATCTTCTGCTCTTCGGCAGACATAAGTGGTTGGACTGCTACCAGCTGTGGAACTACCGATACATGCAGAACCTCAACTCTGGGAGCCGCAGCTGCAGGCTGCGCCCCAATAGCAACTCCCTATACTGCTGGCTGGGTTCCCTCGACTTACATACCTCCAACTAATCCCAGCAACTGGACCAAAGTATCTCATAGCACTGAAGCATCAACAAGTCCGGGTGGAGCCTGTGCTGCTCTCTGGCCCACCAACTGCTGTGGTGGTGGAGCATCTGGAGCTATAATGGGATCGAGTGACTGGTCCCTAGCATATCTCAGCCTAGGACTGCTGCTCTTCCCTGCCTCCGACCTTTAGGTCGACCTCGGCCCCTAACAAGAGCCCTTGCTATAGGCTCGGGGTCCCGACCCTTGGCTCTCGAACCACGCATCCAAGCCATCTGCATAAAAAGTGAACTAAATAGAGATAAGAAACCAACATAGACACCAATGCACGGAAGCAAATCAAACAAACGAGATTTTCCCTAAACAGGCTCCGTAGCCTCCTGAAGATAGGATACGTACATATCCGTACTGATCTGCGAGACTCTACTAAACATCGGCTCATGCACCAATAATACCAGTAAAAACTAGGCTCTGATACAAAGTTGTCATGACCCAATATTAGAGTCATGACGGCGCCTGCCGTAACCCACCAATAGGCAAGCCAAATCCTAGCCCAGAGCAACAAGCGATGGGCTAATGGGCGAAATCTCAAAAGAATAGAGATGAGGTGGAAGTAACCATACTAATAAGCATGCTAGAAATATAAAAATGGAATTAAAATATATATACATACCAAGAATAAGAAGGAAGAGAACAGTATATAAAGTCAAGAACCCCTCCCAAGATCTGGTGAGGTCGGTACAAGAACTACTACTAGACATACCCAAAGTATAAGATAGAAATTAAATATATACAACAAGTACCACAATCTCGAGTACAAAAGACTATACAGTAGAGAAGGAGTAGGATCTGCCTCGGACGTCAGTAAGCTTCCCCTACTTTGGAGTCAGTGCTGAGAAGATAGTCATATCAAAATCGTCGACTAGTGTCCAGATCTACATGGGGGAAAAAGATGCAGAAGTGTAGTATGAGTACCGAGAAGCTGGTACTCAGTAAGCATCATTGACCGACTGAGCTCAATGTAATATAAACAGGCTAAAGTGCGAGGGTGCATGCTAAGTCTAGGGTATAAATAATAAATAGATAAGTAACTGCCGGGGCATATAGATATTCTCAATAGATAACTAAATATGATATTGAATAACAAGTAAGTAAATGCATAAGCGAACACGCAAGTCAAACATAACCTATATGGGTCGTCATAAGCATAGGCACACGAAAGAAGGCAATAACCCAACCTAGCCCCCATAAATTGGTGGGACACACAAGAATAGTAAATGAGTAGTCACCAGTGTCTCAAAGATGTATCTGTATCCAGTAATCACAATGAGCAACAAGGGCTCACCGGGCTTGAACCGACACCAATGGGTAATAACAAGAAGCCAGACGTCGATATCGAACCAGACATAGTGGATAACAACAATAGGCCACATATATATCATAACTACTGGACTTGAACCAGAACTCAGAGAACAAAAGTATCATAACCACGGTACTAGTACCAGAACTCATATCGTGCCATAATTCGGGGCCGGACTTGAACCTAGACACCCAATAGTCCATAACCAAAATCACCATAACTGTATCAGTCGCCGAAATCAAACCAACACTCAGCATAACTAATAATTAGAATAGAATGAAATATCATATTATATCAGATAAATGGGGAACACACTAGTCCAAGGTTAATACCAGCATATAAGTACAAGAGTTAACCCACAAACAGCTACAAGTAAATCCTGGGGTCCTTCCAGGTCAACTATCTACTATAAAAAATATGTATATACAATTCTGGGTATACATTATAAGTCATGGCAAGGCAGGTCCGCATTATAAGTCAAACTAGCTGACCCCGGGCAAATACGATACTATCAGCGACTAATAAGGCTAAACAGGCCAACCGAGTATAAACGGGGTGACTCAGTCCCGTCACAACCCTAAAAGGTCATACTAGGGCTTAACTAAGCCCAAAGATGTCAAAGTTCTGATAATTCAACTAAAAGGGTAACGGGGCCCACTATCGAGTCTCGGATATCAAGTCTAGTTATACCTATCTAATTTTGGGCTAAGTCTTTTTATGCCTATACTAAGGTCCAAAAATAACATTCCCTAACCAACAACAATGACAATAGTAGTATTCGACCCCAAATAGGTTATTTGTGGTGTACCACGAGGATAACAGGGCCTGGAATGTGTCTGAATAGCCCTATCCAACCTACAAGGTCTAAATCACAGCAAACCACCACCAAGTATATAATACCAGCCCACAACACCAGCACAATAGCATACATATATCACACATAATTCCAATCTAAGTGTGAAGGAAACCTAGCCTACCTAGCCGCAAGCCTGCTAAAAGAACCAGCTATATAGAAGCCTTCCCCTTCTGAAAGTCCTCTGACTGCTCTACATGTCAAAACATAACTATTGATACCCATATTGCATTAGTTCAGAAAATGCCCGAACGGTCCATATGGGGCTCGCTTATGGAATTGCAAAACTGAAATCGTCACAGGATCCCAAATTACTTCGTGACCAATAGTCACAACTAGAATCGCTAAATTTGAGCCCAAAATATTGCTTAAAAAAGCAGCACAACACTATTAATACCAACGTAAATGAAAACTATCATAAAAATGAGAAAACACAGCATAGAAACGACGAGGATGTGTCTACGGATCCAAATCTAACAACCCTCCACCTCAAAACTCACTGAAATGCTCAATTTTGAGCTTAAATAATCAATTAACAGTGAAGGAATAAGATGGAAGCAGTGTGCTTACCTAATATATGGTTAGTAGCTATATATATGTATATATAAGCTAATTCAACCTAATTAATGACACCGCCTAACCCATTCTATGTTGTACACTCCCTTCTCCTCCACTTGGAAGGGAGATTAGCATACCAAATTATCTTGCTCCATTATATATGTGCTTGGGTATTGCATAGGTTCGTGGTAAAATAAATATCATATTTTACATATGCCATAATTAATAGAAAATTATTTCAGATAAAACCTCTATAAAATAATAATATTATTTTAACATATTTAGATTCACTATCTCCGCTTAAAAATTAATAGGTTATAAAACTTATTATAAAGTAGTATAGATATATCATAACTAAAGAATTTTATAAATATAAAAAAACATTTTCGAAAGGTAACTAACTATATCTTTTTACCAAATTCTAATTTAACTTAAATATTTCGCAACATGTTGTGTATAAAAATATTATCAAATGAACTGATCGAAAACCAAACTGTCAGTCCCAGCAAGTCATAATTAACTTGGGGTAGTTATAGAAAATCTCTAATCACTGAGAACTCACGAAAATGAGGCAAATGACCGGGAAGGTCATCAGAGTATACCTGGTTGAATGATATACATCTGATTGGTCTCATGTCTGGGTTCCTTCTTATGGATATACCCTGTGATCATGTCATATATTACTCTGTTGGGCCTCAGGCCTTAGTTACGATACCGTGGATACCAGGTTATCTCCCTTACACCTTGCTGGGGAGTTGTGATTCGGTCTATGGATATGTGGGTGCTTACCTTGACTTGAGTGGATACTGGTGATGGCATGCATTGGTTACGTATAGTTCGCGCATGTAGTAGCCGATTAGTGACTTTATTGTCCAAGGCTAGGTTTGAATTCCTATTTATTGATAGATAGCCGCCTTAGGGCTAGACTTGTTCCTTATCAGCACTTTAGGTCAGGAGTGAGGCACCTTAGCCTCAGTTTGGGTAGGCTTTATCACTAGAATGAGTTGTAGTGTAACACCCCATACCTTCCCGACCCTACTTGACGACTTTGAACAATGTTTACTTAGGTGTTGAGAGCCATAGGTGAGTATTTTGTAGTGTCATTGATGTAGCATTTGATATTGGGCCTAGTATGTGTGATTAGACCTTTGTCGGAGGTGTTTGTGACTTTGTGGAGCAATTATGGGGTGAAAAATGAGTCTTGGAGGACTTCCAAGCAATGGATATTAAGGTTAGGAGGTAAGAAAAGGACTTGAACTTAAAGGATCTAACCAAATCCACAAAGAAAAGTCGAACAACGAAAAAAAATCACATTTTGGGTGTGGGGCATGCCGGGCCACTTCTGGCCAAAAAAATTTGGCACAAGTAGACCTGGGGCGCTCCAGGAAGCGTGTTAGGCCGCTCTGGGCTGTTTTTTTTAATTCCACAAGCAGCAAAGGGGCGCGCTAAGCGGCGTGCCGGGGTAGTTTTCGCCAAAATTTTTCTTCGACTATTATGATGTATATAAGACCTTCGAGTCATGGTATCATTACTCCATAATAGTACGACTATTCTTAAGTGCGTTTAGCATCTGATTTGGGGTTAATCCTTCGTCACAAGTATTTTAAAAAATTATGTTCAAATAAGCCATGAGTGGCTAGAATTCCTTATTTTTGAGAATGAGGCTACGAACATGAATTACGTGAGTCAAACATTGTTGTAACATTTATGGAAGTATCTAAACATGAGAGAATTGGATATTTCACATCGAAAAGCTACTACGAGCAATTGGGCTCAATTCAAGGCCCTAAATGGATTAAAATACATGGGCCCAAAAGGCAAATGACCCATTCTTCTATATTTGACCAAGTAAACATTATATTAAATGCCAAGTGTGGCCAAGGATGACTTGAGTACTATAAAAAGGCCCCAAAAATAAGATTTTTATTCCAAGAGACACACATCACATTTCTAGAATTTTCAAGACAATTCCCTTTTGGCTCTTCAAACCCTAAGTCACCTCTTGGGAAAGATCATCATTTCTCAAGCTTGGGTAAGTGATTATTCTTGTACTTTAGTATATAATATGCATGATAGATTGTGTAGAGCATGATGGTTATGTTGGCAAGTGTTGAATAGTGAATTTTTGCTTTTTACTAAAGATGTGCCATTCTTGTTATTTAAACTTGAAAAAGAACTTCAGGTTTGAATAAAAGTGAATGGTATGGATGAGATATCAACATGTATGGTGTGATTATGATCCTAAACTTGTTATTTTTCTATAAGTATAAATGATGGGATTTTGGTCGATATGTTATTGTGAGGCGTATTGAGGTGATTTGAGAGAGTATTTGTGACGTTGTGTTGATGAAGAAATGTAAAGAACAAACTTGGTATAAAATGCTATTGAATTCTGATAGTTTGGTCAATGTTGGGCATGTTGTGGTATTGTTGACATGACAATGTCGTAAATGGTATGGAATGACATTATATGACAGCCATATAACTCATTGTCGTCTTGTACACTTGTAAGGTAGTTGATTGTTTATGTATGCTCCGTTGTGTACTTGTGATGTAGAGTGAAACATAAGGAAGGAGCGGGACTATTGTATGCACATTTAAGATTGTATATTCAATTGACAATACAAGGTATGTAAGGTTATTCTATCTGTATCCTTCTGCAGCATATAGTATTCACCTTGTTATGGAACTTACTCATTTCCGAAATGTTCTACGGTATCCTATTTTTGGTTACCAATTTTTATTATCACATGTTTCCTACTCATTGGTCAATTGTGATTCATATGTCTCATGGTCATTGACTAATGTCCCAAAGGCCCTATAATGTTGTGTTCCAAAATTTCAATAGTGTTTATACACACGTCTCTTATTCATTGACTATTGTTCCAATGGTTCCAAAGATGTTATGTTTCCAATAATGTTATGACTATCATTGTATCAATATCAAAAGTAAAGAACAAAGTAATGCATATATGTGGTTAATAATTGAGTATGGGTGGTAGCTTTGGGGGCGAAATACCTAGCTCAAGCCGATCCCGAGATTATTGGATCTGGGGGCAGTCCTAGAGGTATAAGCCTAGCTCGGACCGAACCTGACAGGGGGTAGCTCTAGAGGTAAGAACCTAGCTCGAGCCGAACCTGATATGTTGGTATGGGTGGCAGCTCTAGAGGTAATAACCTAGCTCGAGCCAAGCCCGATATATTGATTCATGGGTGGTAGCTCTAGAGGCATAAGCCTAGCTCGAGCTGATCCCAACATAACGTTATGTTATGTAAAGACCCACTGATCAGTCAGGGCCCGGGTACATAGTGACACAAATGGTGATGAATAAGCATAGAAGTAAAGAAGCAAAGAAAGTAATGAAAGCAATGTACATGGTTTCCAACATACAGAGTGTTAACTTATCTATATTAAGTATTCACTTGTATTTGAGTTCATTGACGTATTTACATATCATACAGTTTCTTATGAGCCTTACATACTCAGTACATTCTTCGTACTGACGTCCCTTGTGGGACTTACCTTACTTGCTGCAGGCGCAGGTGCTAGTAGGCCTCCACAGTAGGTTGCCAGTTGTTTGCGGATTATTGGTGAGATCCAGTTAGTTCGGGGCTTCTCCGAGTCACAGTTGTACATGTGTTTTGGTATTGTACATGTTGTATAAAGCGGGCACTTGTCCCGACTTTCAGTTGGTCTTGTAAATGCATCTGTTAGAGGCTTTTGTAGACGTATGTCGGTGTATAAATGTAAGATGATACATGACATTTTTGACTTGATGGCCTCAACGGCCAAGTTTCACATATGTATATATATCACATGTTCCATGATTTCCATTATTAGCCTTTTATGTTCTTACATTATAGTGGTATTTCCTATAGCATGCATATGAATGAATAGAAGCAAATCTTGGTTCTCTCGGGCCTTATCGGCTACGGGTGTCAATCCGCCCAGTTGGGATACGGGGTGTGACATGTAGGGCCTGGTAGGAGGCCCCACTGCCTTTTTTCCAGGTTGATAGCCTTATAGGGTAGTCTCTTGGATCTAGATGACATACATATATCGGTAGGTGTTACCCCGGACCTGAGTATGCCTAGGCTGGTTAGAATGCCTAGTTAGCTTCATTATCCTCAGAGAGAGTTGTAGCTCATCTTAATAGCTCGAGGTTGTAGTCTTAGAAACCTGGGTATGTTATATATACGGGTGGTTGTGGGCTTAGGATCCCTGGTTTACCACTAGTTACGTTACACCTAGAAGCTCTGACAGGGTCTAACATTGACTTATACTAAGATTAAACTTCGATAGGAGCGCTGGTTACAGTTACTAATGGTTAGTTATCTCGGTTCGAGTTCGGACCCAAATATATTATAGTGGCCTCTTGTTACTACTCACTAAGATCCTGTTCGAATTCGAAAGATATTAATACTCGATTATGGTTCTGGTTATTGGTTCGAATACGTTGTTACTGAAGTCCTGGATCGAGACAAGGCAGTGTATATGGATATTCCTGAGTCCCTTGCAGTCCTCTCTACCCGAGAGTCATTATGTCGGGAGACATATGCTGATGGTAGGTCCCACTTTTGTAGCTAGAGAAATTGGAAGAGATATATACACTTAATTTTGGTTATGATTATGGTATTGTTTTCACTCGGCATCAGTACTCAGTTCTGGTTACGGTTAGAATGATAGCCAGTTAGGTGATGATGTGTTCGAACTGGCCGATTAGATTCTGATTACTTGATGTTGGCTTTTTGGTGACTATATCTCCGGTAGGACCGACACTTGTCAGTTATAGTTGGACACCTAGGGACTCGAGTATCCCTGATTCTTTACTTATGTTTAGGGTGAGCTTTAGGTATTCTGAGCCTTATAGGTAGACATACATACCCTGTTTAGGGAACCTTCTTATATCAGGATTAGCTTTTCTAGTTGGTCACAGTTCTCGATATACTGGGGCCACTGCCTTTAGTTAGCCCAGCCCAGCATAGTTATATTTACAAGATATGACCGGTTGTCCCCGTGGTGGTGGGTATATATATATCCATATTTATACACTTCTTTCTTTCTACTATCACTATATATCATTTGTATACCCTTATTTTAAATATCTATTGTTTATCCCATGTCTTTTTCTTCATTACACCACGGTATGAGGACTAGCCTTTTGTTGGTATAGCCTGGTCTCAAGATACCTGTAGGGTGATAGCTTATGTTAGCTACCCTTACCTTGACTTACAGTCCTAGCATTATGATATCCCCAATTATAGATAGTTACCCGCACTACTTACACCTGTTTAATATGTGATGCATATTTGCATTATCTTTGGAGCTCAGTCGCCCGATGCCTACTAAGTACCTTGTGTTGGTACTCATACTACATTTCTGCACCCTGCAGTTTATAGTACGATTTATCACTGCTGATTTGTGTATCGTGCGGAGCTGCCGTGGGTCTGAGACCGGAGGTGAGCTTCAGACATTCGGAGTGTACCTGATCTCCCACTTTTGTTGGACTGGTCTTTACATTATATCTTAGAGACGGTTCTGTATATAGTTATATTCATATCTTTTTCGTCTAATACTCTGGATTATTAGTGGCTCTTGTACTAGCCTCAGCAGTCTTGGGGTATTCTATTGTATTTTTTTGGACTCTCTTCTACTTGTACTTGATCTTATTTTTGGTTCTTCATAGTAGTCCGCTACTAGCCGTTCCAGACTATGGGTTGGCTTGCCTACTGGTGGGTTAGAGTAAGCGCCATCATGACCTGGGAAATCGGGTCGTGACAAAATCCCCCTCCTTATTCCATTACTTGTTTATGTCCTTTTGGTACTCTTAATATTTGTTATCTTCTTTACTTAAATAATGTTGACCCATTTATTTATTGTTTTCCTTTAACTGTTCAAATGTGTTACTACTTTCTCACTATATGTTATTTGTTACTGCTTTCTATAACTGGTATTCAGCTCATACCTTCCTCCACTTGGAACTTCCTTTCTTTTTCTTTTAAGAATGGTTGTGTGGTTGCACAGATGGTCATTCCTAAAATACCCTTAAGGGGAATGTCTCGTGGATTAGTCTATCAGTGGTGCATCAACAGTCATAAGCTTCCCACTCTCAAATTTTCCACTTGAGAGAACCATGTCTAGAAAGTTCCATTCATCTTTAGAACTTGGTCATGTATCCCTTTACTAAGGAATACGCATTGCATTAAACCTTTGAAGGTTTTAATATCCTTAGTGTTTTAAAATCAATAGAGGATCATGGCCTGAAAGGGCGCATAATCTTATTTGCTATGTGTGAAACTTCTATGCATGTGTTACTTTCTACCTTATTTTTTTTTCTTTTGTTTTATTTGTTCCTTACTCTTAGAGTTTCTTACTCTTGGAATTTATGTCTTGCTATTTTACCTTTATTCCTTTAGGTCCAAAACATGCCATCTTAGGGCATAGTGTCAAAACTCTCTTTCAACTTATCTTCATGGCTCGATCTTGTCCTTAAAGATGTCATTTGGCATATTAATCATTCATTGGTCCAATCCATTCCTCGATAGGATGTTATAGATTGTTTCTACTCTTTAGGTCAACTCATTATTTTAGGACATTCTTACTCAACACCTTCAATATTAACATACCATTGTCTTCACCATAACTCTTGCTAATGAGTGTTTTCATACTTGTGCCATACTCTGGCTTTTCCAACCTCTAAGTCATATAGAGCTCTCAACTATTCATTTCAATAAGAATAACTCAAATGTCTCACTCCATGATATTACTCATAGACATTCTATTATCATACATTTTTACTAATTATAAGTCTTTTCTCCTAAGGCTAACTAAAGTTGAACATTAGAACTGACCAAATGTCTAGTCAAGCAATGTTTATCAATCTTGTCAATAGTGAAGCTAAGCATGAGGGTTTGATGTTGCGTCAAGAAAAGGTTACTCCCTTTGAGTCAAGTATCATAAGTACGGAAAGGAAAATAGAAAGAATAAGAGGGATAATAACTAATCTTCGAGGTTCGTCTGATATGCCACCAGGCTTCCCAAAGCCATTATCCAAAAATGACTTTATTGCTCCCATCTATACTATGGAGTCTCCCTTATTGACGACATCACCTATGCCTGATTCTGACGTACAAGCATCTCCAAGTTTGTATTTAATCACACTACAAAAAGCACTCAATGGGTTGACAGAGATGGATAAAGAAAAGGAAACAAAAGGAAAGGTTTCTAATGATAAGACAGGGTCATCTCAACAGCTCTGTCACACCCCAAATCCCATTGAGGCGGACTGGCACCCAAACTCGATATGGCCCAAGAGAACTAATCTTTGCTCATGTACATTCGTATGCATATCCTCGTCTGAATCTTATTATACCTCATGCAATTATGCGGAAGTTATGGACATGGTAACATATGCTATAGATATATACATTTATAAAACTTGGTCGTTGGGGCCATCAAGTCAAAACGGACATTCATCTCTTACATTCATATACCTACATATGTCTACAAAAGCCTCTAACAGATGCATCTACAAGACCAACTTAAAGTCGGGACAAGTCCCCGCTTTATACAACATTTACAACATCAAAACAAATATACAACTATGACTCGGAAAGCCCCGAACCAACTGGAGCTCACCAAAAATCTGCAAATGATCCACAGCCTACAGAGGAGGTCTACTAGCACCTGCGCCTGCAGCAATTAAAGTAAGGTCCCCAAGAGGGGTCAGTACGAAGAATGTACTGAGTATGTAAGGTTCATAAGAACTGTATCATACGAAATAACAACAATGGTGTCAATGTAAGAGAACTAGTCAATGTGAATAAACCATCTTTCTGTATGTAAGGAACCATGTACATTACATTCTTTACTTCTTTTTCCTTCACATTTATTCATCTTTATTGTTCTACCCATGATAGGCTGTTCTGTCGCCCCTGGGACGAGATTAACCCATGCTAGGTACTTTGACCCCTAGGATGTTATATTAACCCATGTTAGGCTTTCGTATCGCCCCTGGGATGTTATTAACCCATGCTAGGTACTTTGACCCCTGGGATGTTATATTAACCCATGCTAGGCTTTTGTGTCTCCCCTGGGATGTTATTAACCCATGCTAGGCTTATCGCCCTTGGGATGTTATTAACCCATGCTAGGTACTTTGACCCCTGGGATGTTATTAACCAATGCTAGGTACTTTGACCCCTGGGATGTCATATTAACCCATGCTAGGCTTTCATGTCGCCCCTGGGATGTTATTAACCCATGCTAGGTACTTTGACCCCTGGGATGTTATATTAAGATATATTGAGATCGACCCATGCTAGGTGTTTCTTTCTCCCACCCCCTGGGATACCACCCAAGAATACTCCTCAATTAAAAATTACTTCTTTCTTTATTTACTCTTTCTTTCATTCTAAGAGTGATACCTTTGTGATTGAAACATTCTTGAAACTTGGAACACATACATACATTACTTCACGTCTTTACTCTTGTAAGATTGATACCTTTACTTTTGAGGGATAGATACATTAGCTTGCACATTACTTCCTTCATTACTTTTATGAGATTGGTACTTTTACTTGTGAGAGATTGGTACAAAGATAATCATAATATTATTGTACTTTGGAACATGACATGATTGGAAAAGCTATTCAAGAATAAATAGATTCTCTTTACACTATTACTCTCTTTGAGATAGTTCTTCTACCATTACCCTCTTTGAGATAGTTCTTCTAGAAATTACAACATTATGACAGCTTTGGAACTTTAGTCAATGAATAAGAGATAAGCATCATAATTCATCTAAGAATAGGACACATGTGAATAACAAGATATGTCAACCTGAATTGAGATACTCCAAAACCCCTTCGGAATTGAACAAGTACAATGTCAATGTGAATACTATATGCTGCAGAAGGATACGGATAGAGTAACCTTACATACCTTATGATCTCAATATGAATATACCGTCCTAGATGCTAATACAACAATCTAGTTCCTTCCTCACGTATCACTCTACAACACAAGTTCATAACGGAGCTCACGTTAATAACTAGTTACCTTAAAAGTGCATAAGATGACAATGAGTTACGTGACTGCTATATAGCGTCATTTCGTCCTTTACAATACAATCCACTGAATTACCATGACAACAACATCATCACATTTCACACATTGACCAAGACATCATAAACGAATAACATTTCACACCAAGTTTACCATTTACACTCCCTCATTAACACTACGTTACCTTTTCTCCGTCAAGTCACTCGATAGCTTTCACAATAACACTTTAACAACAATCCATATTTTGTACCATTTAAAATACCTCTGGGATACGCCTTTATAGTCATTTAAAAGGTACCATAAGTTGATAATTGCATCCATGAAGGGTATAGGGGTTTTGGGGGGTCAAAGAGATGCAAAAAAACCGAAATGGGGTTCTGGCCCGACCTGAGAAGCCACCTGCACCTTCAGGTGGATGACTTACATCTGCAGTTGACCTTTGGCAGTATCCATAGGCACCTGCAAAGTCACCTGCGCCCGCAGGTGCTTCGTCTGCGAGGGCGGGTGCCCGTTTCGGCCAAAAAGGGTCTCTTTTGGGTGTTTTTATGCAATGAATGGTCCATGATCATAACTAAACTTCTCTTGACATATTTTAGATCATCTGGGATGCCAAAAATCATCCATGGTTCCACAACACACATGAACATCACCAAAACCACACTTTTCCTTCAATAGACCACCAAATCCATGCACAATTTTGTAATAACAATTCCAACCATTATTTACAATAATGAAACAATTTGAGGCTATAATCACCTCTCACCTTTCAATATTGAACCCATAAAGTTCACTTCCTTCAAGACCACAAGTCTATTTTCAAGTTTACAAGGCAAAAACCTTCACCGATTAAGCAAACGTAAATTGTTTCACATATAGTGAACTTCTCACACTTCACCAACATAACCAACATGATATACACCATATTCCATGCATATAATATATTAAATCATAAGCATAAACACTTACCAAAGCTTTCCAAGGAGTGATCTTGTCCATAGAAGTGTAGTTGCCTTAGGGTTTGGAAGAGGAGAGAAAATTGTGGAAAATTCTAGACTTTGGCATGTGTACTGAAATGAATAAAAATCAGACTTTTGGTGCCTTTTATAGACCCTTAATGGTCATCTTTATCCATCTTTTGGTCAATAATTAATATGTTGATTTGGTCAAAAGAAGAATGGATCATTTCCCCTTCATTTGGGCCATGTCTTTTGTGTCTTTTTTGGGCCTTAATTGAGCTCAATGGATCAAGATTAATTTTACCCATCACATTTGATGTATAATTCCTCAGAACTCCCATGTTTAAATAATTCCATGAATGTTACGGTAATCAACTAGGTTCGGAAATGTACGGGGTGTTACATTCTTCCCCCCTAAGAAACAGTCGCCCTCGAATGTTAATAACATCGTCTTATGTACATCCAATGCATCTCTATATTAACATATATATACATATACACATAATGCTTATAGATACTTCCTTTTTATTGCTCCAATTCCGCACCTTGAACTTTCTCTCCCGTTTGAAACCATTACGGGTACTTCGACTTGATCATTTCTTTGGCTACCCAGGTGAATTCTTCTACTTAGTGATTTCTTCAATGTACTTTCATGTAAGCTTCTTCTTTATTCCTTAACCTTATCATGTGTTAACCCCAAAATAGCAATTAGCAGTTTTAATATGTGAGATCTTCCGTAAACTGTACATCTTCAATGGGAGACATTTGAGATGGATCTCCTATAAATTTCCGAAGCATCGAAAGATGAAACAATGAATGAACTGTGAAGAGTTCTTGGAATAGTACCAATTCATACACAACGTGCTCAAACCTTCGAATAATTTCATATGGACCCATATAGGTCCACCTTTCCTTCTTCCTGAGTCTCATTACCCCTTCCATTTGTGGTACTTTCAAACATACCCGATCACCTATGGCAAATTCTAATTCTCTCCTTCTAGTATCGGCATATAACCTCCAGATTTTCGATGCTCTACTATTACCTGTTGACAATTCGGACAATGAGCTACCAATTCTGCAATGGTCTTTTTCTTTATAGTGCTTCACCAACACATTTCTTTCATGCCATGGTACACTTTGATTGCTCCCGAATAAATAGAATACCATAAATGATGTTCTTTGGTCATAATTCATTTTCTTAACTCAAATATATTTGGTATGCATAATCTACCTTGATATTTAAGTATGCCTCCATTATGTAAGCTCAAGTACCTCTTGCCGAACTTCATTGTACATTCTTTTTCAACTGAAAGAAAATAGGATTTGCATATTGCTTTTCTCTCTCACAGCTACAAATGAATATTCTACTGCACTGTTCACGAAAATTCTATCATCTGGAGTCTCAAGAAGACGAAACCCCATACTAGTTAATTGATGTAGATTTCTTGACTACATCTTCCTTTTTTTCGAGCTAGCCATGAGTACTTCCTACTGCTTTGGAGCTTAATGAATCAGCTAGCACGTTTGGTCTTCCCGGATGTTACAAGATACCAACATCATAACCTTTTAATGGTCCAAGCCACAGTTGCTACCTTAGATTAAGTCCTTCGGCTTAAGGACATATTGCAAACTCTTATGCTCAGTATATATGTCAACATGAATCCCTTACAAATAGTGACACCATATCTTTAAAGCAAATATAATAGCTACTAGTTCAGGGTCATGTGTTGGGTAATTTCTCTCATGTGGTCGCAACTGTCGTGAGGTATACGCTATTACCTTACCATGCTACATCAATACGTATTTGAGGCCAACCCCAGAAGCATCATAATATACTGCATAACATTCTGAGCCTTTGGGAAGTACTTAAAACTGGTGTGGAAGTTAATTTATCTTCCAACTCTTGGAAACTTTTCTCACATGCATCATTCCACTGGAACTTGATTGCCTTGGGTGTAAACTTTGTTAAGGGTACAGGGATAATTACCATGGTCAGATACAATTCCACTTACAACATTGGCTCTATTGTACGATCTAGAAATGAAGGAAAGAAACAACTCCTAAATGTCCCATAGCCTCCTACTTATAAATGTGGTACACAACACATCCATAAGCAAGACTCTACTCATACACGGCTTTGTAGACACCCTTAAAACAACCTGCTCTGATACCACTTTTTTCACACCCCAAATCCCATTGAGGCGAACTTGCACCCTAAGTAGATATGGCCCAAGAGAACCAATCTTTGCTCATGTACATTCGTATACATATCCTCGTATGAATCTTATTATACCTCATGCAATTATGTGGAAGTCATGGACATGGTAACATATGCTTTAGATATATATATTTATAAAACTTGGCCGTTGGGGCCATCAAGTCAAAACGGACATTCATCTCTTACATTCATATACCCACATATGTCTACAAAAGCCTCTAACAGATGCATCTACAAGACCAACTTAAAGTCAGGACAAGTCCCCGCTTTATACAACATTTACAACATCAAAACAAATATACAACTATGACTCGGAAAGCCCCGAACCAACTGGAGCTCACCAAAAATCTGCAAATGATCCACAGCCTACAGAGGAGGTCTACTAGCACCTACGCCTGCAGCAATTAAAGTAAGGTCCCCAAGAGGGGTCAGTACGAAGAATGTACTGAGTATGTAAGGTTCATAAGAACTGTATCATACGTAATAACAAAAATGGTGTCAATGTAAGAGAAATAGTCAATGTGAATAAACCATCTTTCTATATACGAGGAACCATGTACATTACATTCTTTACTTCTTTTTCCTTCACATTTATTCATCTTTATTGTTCTACCCATGATAGGCTGTTTTGTCGCCCCTGGGACGAGATTAACCCATGCTAGGTACTTTGACCCCTAGGATGTTATATTAACCCATGCTAGGCTTTCGTATCACCCCTGGGATGTTATTAACCTATGCTAAGTACTTTGACCCCGGGGATGTTATATTAACCCATGCTAGGCTTTCGTGTCACCCCTGGGATGTTATTAACCCATGCTAGGTACTTTGACCCCTGGGATGTTATATTAACCCATGCTAGGTACTTTGACCCCTGGGATGTTATATTAACCCATGCTAGGCTTTCGTGTCGCCCCTGGGATGTTATTAACCCGTGCTAGGCTTATCGCCCCTGGGATGTTATTAACCCATGCGAGGCTTCCGTGTCACCCCTGGGATGTTATTAACCCATGCTAGGCTTATCGCCCTTGGGATGTTATTAACCCATGCTAGGTACTTTGACCCCTGGGATGTTATTAACCCTTTCTAGGTACTTTGACCCCTGGGATGTCATAGTAACCCATGCTAGGCTTTCGTGTCGCCCATGGGATGTTATTAACCCATTCTAGGTACTTTAATCCCTGGGATGTTATATTAAGATATATTGGGATCGACCCATGCTAGGTGTTTCTTTCTCCCACCCCCTGGGATACCACCCAAGAATACTCCTCAATTAAAAATTACTTCTTTATTTATTTACTCTTTCTTTCATTCTAAGAGTGATACCTTTGTGATTGAAACATTCTTGAAACTTGGAACACATACATACATTACTTCACGTCTTTACTCTTGTAAGATTTATACCTTTAATTGTAAGGGATAGATACATTAGCTTGCACATTACTTCCTTCATTACTTTTATGAGATTGGTACTTTTACTTGTGAGAGATTGGTACAAAGATAATCATAATATTATTGTACTTTGGAACATAATATGATTGGAAAAGCTATTCAAGAATAAATAGATTCTCTTTACACCATTACTCTCTTTGAGATAGTTCTTTAAGAAATTACAACATTATGACAGCTTTGGAACTTTAGTCAATGAATAAGAGATAAGCATCATAATTCATCTAAGAATAGGACACAAGTGAATAACAAGATATGTCAACCTGAATTGAGATACTCCAAAACCCCTTCGAAATTGAACAAGTACAATGTCAATATGAATACTATGTGCTGCAGAAGGATATGGATAGAGTAACCTTACATACCTTATGATCTCAATATGAATATACCATCCTAGATGTGAATACAACAATCCAGTTCCTTCCTCACGTGTCACTCTACAACACAAGTTCATAATGGAGCTCACGTTAACAACTAGTTACCTTACAAGTCCATAAGTTGACAATGAGTTACGTGACTGCTATATAGCGTCATTTCATCCTTTACAATACAATACACTGCATTAACATTACAAAAACATCATCACATTTCACACATTGACAAAGACATCATAAACGAATAACATTTCACACCAAGTTTACCTTTTATACTTCCTCATTAACACTACGTTACCTTTTCTCCGTCAAGTCACTCGATAGCTTTCACAATAACACTTTAACAACAATCCATATTTTGTACCATTTAAAATACCTCTGGGATACGCCTTTATAGTCATTTAAAAGGTACCATAAGTTGATAATTGCATCCATGAAGGGTATAGGGGTTTCGGGGGGTCAAAGAGATGCAAAAACAACTGAAACGGGGTTCTGGCCCGACCTACGAAGTCACCTGTACCATTAGGTGGCTTGAACTGCATATGAAGGTGACCTTTGGTAGTATCTAGAGGCACCTGTAAAGTCACCTACGCCCGCAGGTGCTTCATCTACAAGGGCGGGTGCCCGTTTCGGCCAAAAAGGGTCTCTTTTGGGTGTTTTTATGCAATGAATGGTCCATGATCATAACTAAACTTCTCTTGACATATTTTAGATCATCTGGGATGCCAAAAATCATCCATGGTTCCACAACACACATGAACATCACCAAAACCACACTTTTCCTTCAATAGACCACCAAATCCATGCACAATTTTGTAATAACAATTCCAACCATTATGTACAATAATGAAACAATTTGAGGATGTAATCACCTCTCACCTTTCAATATTGAACCCATAAAGTTCACTTCCTTCAAGACCACAAGTCTATTTTCAAGTTTACAAGGCAAAAACCTTCACCGATTAAGCAAACGTAAATTGTTTCACATATAGTGAACTTCTCACACTTCACGAATATAAACAACATGATATACACCATATTCCATGCATATAATATATTAAATCATAAGTATAAACACTTACCAAATCTTTCCAAGGAGTGATCTTGTCCATAGAAGTGTAGTTGCCTTAGGGTTTGGAAGAGGAGAGAAAATTGTGGAAAATTCTAGACTTTGGCATGTGTAATGAAATGAATAAAAATCAGACTTTTGGTGCCTTTTATAGACCCTTAATGGTCATCTTTATCCATATTTTGGTCAATAATTAATATGTTGATTTGGTCAAAAGAAGAATGGATCATTTCCCCTTCATTTGGGCCATGTCTTTTGTGTCTTTTTTGGGCCTTAATTGAGCCCAATGGATCAAGATTAATTTGAACCATCACATTTGATGTATAATTAATCAAAACTCCCATGTTTAAATAATTCCATGAATGTTACGGTAATCAACTAGGTTTGGAAATGTACGGGGTGTTACAAGCTCGAGATGGATAAGTTATCCAAATCAAGGGAAGAATGAGGATAGAGTTGGGGACTTGAACTTTTTGTTATACGATGGGTTTGGAGATCCTCACTTCCATTTGAAGGCATACCTCGATAAGCTAGCGGTTATAGGACAAAGTGATGGTCTTAAAATGAAGCTTTTTGTTAGGTCACTTACAGGGCCAACATTGATGTGGTACACAGAGACGAATATAAACAAAAGGATCACTTGGGACAATTTGGAAAGTGACTTTATTGGGCAGTTCAAGAATAGGCTTAAGAGAAAGTTCATAGTAGAAACTCTAAGACATGATGAGGATAGTTTGTTTGAGCTACAATTCAAGGATAAGGTTCCCTAGGCTTAGACTCTCATAACATGTTGAGGTTACATGGTATCTTGCATCCTAGCCTTATTGGTGCCTATTGCCCTTCAAGTCCTTTCTTTGATCCCCAAAAGCATTGTGCCTTTTATTTCGGCATGCCTGGTCACGACATGGATGAATCCCGCCAGTTGAGGAGAGAACTACAAAATTTGATAAGTAATGGGAGGATAGTAAAGAAAATTCACCCTCAATTGATATGGTATCCTTCTCCAGAAATCATTCCAACACCTAATTATTCCCAGGCCTATTATCCCCAATCCTCTACCAAACCTCATCCTCAAACTGTTTAGTACCCACCTCCATCCATTGCTCCAACATCAAAAATATTTTAGTGTCCTATCAAATACACTAATAAATCAACAATCCAACAATTCCATCAGACCTCAAGCTAAGTTTCAGAAAAACCCACCAAGACAGTACACTCTTTTGGCTGAGCCCATAAACCAAATTTATGAGAGATTAAAGGTTGCTGTCTATATCGCTCCAATTCCTGCCATTGTAAGGGATACATATGTAAATTGGCTCGATCACTCTAAAACATGTTCTTATAATTCAGGGATGGAAGGACATACCACTGAAGAATGTCGAACTTTAAAAGACAGAATTCAAACGATGATTGATACCAAGGTGATAAATGTGACAGGGCGAAATCTCAATGTTTATTAATTTATTTTTAAGCATGACTTGCACCTTTTTGGCATTGATGAAGAGGATATCATGTTGTTTCTCCACTTCGAGCTCCTTATCACTTGAATTACTTTAATCTTTACACAATATGGAGTTTCTTTTATGTTTTCCTTTTAGGTAATTAGAACTATGTTTGACCTGATTCCCCTATAAGAGGGATACGTAAGCGCTCATTTAATGGGTTCGGTCTTGTCATAGTAAAATTTTATTTCCTCCTATTTTATTATTTTTAATTCAGTATAAAGTTGGATGGATTAACAATGTGATGTGATATCAATCACAAAGGAAGTTTCAAATCAACAACTCTGATTTTCAACATGAGTCGACTTTGTTCATTTCCCTAGCTTTCTTAACTTCTTTACCACCACAATTTCAAATTCAACATCACGAAAGTATAAGTTCTATCACTATCATCTATCTCGTGCGTTAGAAGCTCAAATCTTTACGCTTAGATCACTTATTAAGTCATAGTCTTCATCTTAGAATGTCTTTTATTTTATATTTAGTATGTTTTAAACTTATCTGTGCTATGTGGTAATGTCACACCCCGAATCCCAATGAGGCGTGATTGGAACCCGTAGCCGATAAGGCCCGAGAGAACCAAGCTATACTTCTATACGTTCATACGCATGCCATAGGAAACACCACTATCACATAAGAACATGAATGGCTAATATCGAAAATCATGGAACATGTGACATATATATATACACATTTGATAAACTTGGCCGTTGAGACCATCAGAACAAGACTTCATGAGTCATCTTATATAGATATACCTACATGCGTCTACAAAAGCCTCTAACAGATGCATTAACCAAAACAAACTAAAAGTCAGGACAAGTCCCCGCTTTATACAACATATACATCACCAAAACATATATACACTCTGACTCGGAGAAGCCCCAAATTAGCTGGAGCTCACCAAGGAACCGCTAACAACTGGCAATCTACTGAGGAGGCCTACTGGTACCTGCGCCTGCAGCAAGTAAGGTAAATTCCCCAAGAGGTGTCAGTACGGAATAAGTACTGAGTATGTAAGGCTCAAATGAAACTGTACAATATATGAATATTTCAATGAACTCAAATCAAATAATAATCAATGTGAATAAGTCACTATTTTTCATTTTGGAAGCCATGTGTATTGCTTTCATTACTTTCTTTGCTTTCTTTACCTCAATGCTTACTTGTCAATACATGTGTCACAATGTACCCGGGCCCCGACTGATCAGTGGGTCTTTACTTAACATATCATTATGTTGGGATCGTCTTGAGATAGGCTGATGCCCCTAGAGCTTCCACCCATTAATCAATGCATTGGGATCGGCTCAAGCTAGGCTTATGCCCCTAGAGCTGCCACCCATAAATCAACATGTCAGGTTCGGCTCGAGCTAGGTTTTCACCCCTAGAGATGCCCCCTGTCAGGTTCGGCTTGAGCAAGGATTTTGCCCCCAAAGCTGCCCCCTGATCCAATAATCTCGGGATCGGCTTGAGCTAGGCATTTCGCCCCCAAAGCTGCCACCCGTACTCAATCATTAACCACATTTGTATTACTTTGATCTGTACTTTGAGATTGATACTTTGAGGTTGGTACAATGATGGTCATAACTTTGTTTGAAGCTTTGAATCATTAACCAATGAGTGAGATACATAAGATTAAACATTATTGGAAACATAGCCTTCATGGAAACATAACACTATTGGACCCATTGGACAATAATCAATGAACGAGATACATGAGTATAAGTACTATTGAAACTTTAGAACATAACCTTATTGGGATTTTGGAACACTATTCATGAACATGAGACATGAGACATGAGATTCACAATTGATCAATGAAAAAGGAACTTATGAGTAATACTAGTCAACTACCGGATACGGAGTACCTTAGAGCATTTTCGGAATCGAATGAGTACTATGACAATGTGAACACCATATACTGCAGAAGGATATAGAAGAGTAACCTTACATACCTTTGCGTTTCACTATGAATACACAAGCTTATATGGAAATACAATAGTTCAGCTTCTTCCTTACGTTTCACTCTACAATACAAGTACATAACGAAGCTTATATTAGCAACCCACTACCTTACAAGTGTACAAGATGACCATGAATCACAGAGTTACTTTAGAACGTTATTTTGCCTTCTTACAATGTCATTTATCGCATCAACATGCCAACACTACCATAACATTCCACTCATTGACCAAGATTTCATACAACAATAGCATTTCGCATCACACTTACCCTTTATGCTTCCTCATTATCATTCCGTCACAATTACCCTATCAAATTGCCTCATAAAAACTTATGAACAATCATACATACTTAAAATAGTCCAGCATGCCTACATACGACACTTTAAAGTCATTAAAACGACATCACAAGTTGATAATTACATCCATGAAGGGTATAGGGGTTCCAGGGGGCCAAAGGGATGCAAAAACAAGCAATTCGGAGTTCTGGGCCGATCCGCTAAGCCACCTTCGCCCACGGGTGGATGACCTGCGTCCGAGGGTGACCTTTGGAAGTATCCAGAGGCACCTCCGTTGGCACCTGCGCCCGCAGGTGCTTCATCTGCGAAGGCGGGTGCCCGTTTTGGTCCGAAATGGTCTTTTTGGGGTCTTTTTATGCAATGAATGGTCCATGATCATAAACAAAATTATTTTAACATATTTTTGATCATATTGAACCCCAACCATAAGCCATGGTCTCACAACACACATACAACACTCAAAACTACACTTTACGGCCAAAACGCCACCAAAACCATAACCAATTGCACAATAGAAATTCCGAACATTATACACCATGACAAAACAATGTAGGACTATAATAACATCTCACATGTCAATATTGAATACATCAAGTCCACTTCCTTCAAAATCACAAGTCCATGTTCAAGTTTACAAGACAAAACCACCCTCCGATTTAGCAAACACAAATTGTTTTACACATAGTGACCTTTTCATACTTCACCAACATAACCATCAAACTATACATCATATATTACGTATAAAATATATTAATCCATCATAATAAACACTTACCAAGTCTTACCAATTGATGATCTTGTCCAAAAGAGTGACTTAGGGTTCTTAAGAGCAAAGGAGATATTTTTAGTAAAGTCTAGAAAAACATGAGGTGTTAAATGAAATAAAAATCTGATTTTCCTCTTTATATAGTCCCTCATGTCTCCCTTATATTTCCCTTAGTATTTAATGCAATGTTTATTTGGTCAAATGGATCAAATTTGGAAGAATGGGTCAAAAACCCCATGTTGGGCCATGTCTTCTTGTTATTTTGGGCTTCATTTTTTTGGCCCAATTATACAAGACTTATTAAATGCCCACAATTCAATACAAAATTTATCAATTCTCTCATGTTTTCATTTTTCCCCTAAATGTTACGGTTATCAACTAAACTCAAAAACGTACGGGGTGCTACATTCTTCCCCCCTTAGGAACATTCGTCCTCGAATGTTAACGGCATCGTCTCATGTACAACACATGCATCCTTATATTACCATCACTATATATATACACTCATAGATACTTGCTTATTCTTTCCTCACTCCCAAACTGTGAACTCTTTCTTCCTTTTGGAACAATTATGGGTACCTTGGTCTTATCACTTTGTTTTCAGCTTCTCATCATTTATTTACTAACCCTTGCACTTGTCGGTCTAGAATATCCATAAGCATCTCTTACTAATAGAATCCTCCATAACTTGTATAGTCTCGATGGGAGAAATATGAAATAAAACTCTTTTGCACCTCCGGCAAATTGCACATGGCACGTTATATAAGGCCAAATCTCTCTTGTTTTTCCAAATCCCATTACCTCTTTCATTAGTAACGCTTTTAAGAATACTTAATCATCTATGATCACAACATCTACTATACCATTATGACAGATTCTTTTAACTATACCTTATTCACCGACAGGTGGAGATATTTCCATTGATTTAACTAATAACTCCAGTACCCCATTAGATTCGAGTCATAATAGCCGATGGTATAACATATGATAAAGTAGAACTCGGACCAGTCAATACATATGCATCACGTGAAAATATGGTAATATACATGTACCCTCATCAGGAGCTGCCTCCTCATTCTGCCGATCCACCAGAGCATAGGTGAGATTTTGGGCTCCGCTGGAACTAGCTGCCCCTCTAAAATCTCTACCACGACCAATAGAAGGAACATCTCTGCCAGGGGAAGGAACCGATGCTGATGATGAAATTGTTAATATCGTAGGTCGTGTTATACCACTCGCACCCCTTTGTGGTCATTCTCTCATCATATGCCCCACTATGCCACACCAGAAACAAGCATTTGTCCCCACTCAGCATGTAACTGCATGACTACGCCCGCAGTGCTGACACTGCTAACGGGGAAATCCTACTATATGCGAGCCTTGCTCTCCACCGCTCTATCCGGATGGACTACTTCTAGGCCCTCAAAATTGAGAGTGAGAACCTGCTATTGAATGAGAGAATGAGGGTCTAGGCGGTAACATCCGAGATCTAGATTCTTTCGGGGACACCATAGACTGCCCCGTAGATCTAGACCTTTTTGATGGCCCTTGCTCAGATTCCTGTGTCCCTCTTCTCTGTCTTTGATCTTCTATTTTCTGGGCAAAGGCCTGAATTCTTGCTATATTCATGTCTTTGTTCAAGGCCGCAATGGTGCAATCCCTTACGAAATATGGTTCTAATCTGTCCACGTATCGATGGACCCTATCCGTCATTGTAGCCACCACATTTGGCGCATATCTAGACAAGGAATTGAACTGAAGACTGTATTCCCAAACACTCATGTTCCCTTGGCGTAAATTCAGAAATTGATAGGCACGTGCCTCCCGAATTTCATAAAGGAGGTAATGATCAAGGAATGTTGTTTTAAATTCTCCCCAACTAGCTTGGAGTGCATCAATACCCCTTGATCTTTTCCAGTCCTCATACCACAATATTGCCTCTCCTTTCAACCTGTACGCAGCAAGTTCAACTGTTTTAACCCTTGTCACGTGCATAACTTCCAAAGCCCTCTGAATTTGATCCACGAAGTCCTGTGGATCTGCTTCCAAGTCTGACCCAGTGAATATAGGAGGGTCCAGTTTCAAGAAATCCTGTGTTCTGCGACTTGCCATTCTAGCCGCATCATCATCATGTGTCATTGTACCATCTCGTCCCTGGCTTTGTGACGCCACTAACTGTGTCAACATATGCACAGCATTTCTAAGATCTTGATCTGTGGCATTCATCGGTGGTTCTGCGGATACCTCTTTACCAATTGGCTCTTCCGGAGCTGGAAAGGTAGACGAAGACCGAGATGAAATTTCAGCATTTGCTCCACCTTGACTAGCTTGGTCAGGTGGTAATCTGCTCATTCCTTCACCAGCAGGCACATCAACCTGCTTACCTTTACCTTTTCCTCTGTGTTCGGCATTGTTACTATACCAAAGAGAAACAATTACTTGTCAGACACAATTCAACTTACAACATTGGCTCTATTGCACGATCTAGAATGAAAAAAAGAAACAACATCCTAAATGTCCCATAGCCTCCTACTTATAAATGTGGTGCACAACACATTGATAAGTAAGACTCTACTCAGACACGACTTTGTAGACACCCTTAGAACGACCTGCTCTGATACCACTTTTGTCAAACCACGAATCCCAACGAGGCGTGATTGGCACCCGTAGCCGATAAGGCCCGAGAGAACCAAGCTATGATTCTATGCATTCATACGCATGCCATAGGAAACACTAATATCACATAATAACATGAATGGCTAATATCGAAAATCATGGAACATGTGACATATATATACACACATTTGAGAAACTTTCCGTTGAGACCATCAGAACAAGACTTCATGAGTCATCTTATATAGATATACCTACATGCGTCTACAAAAGCCTCTAATAGATGCATTGACCAAAACAAACTAAAAGTCGGGACAAGTCTCCGCTTTATACAACATGTACATCACCAAAACATATATACACTCTGACTCAGAGAAGCCCCGAATTAGCTGGATTTCACCAATGAACCACTAACAACTGGCAATCTACTGAGGAGGCCTACTGGTACCTGCGCCTGCAGCAAGTAAGGTAAATTCCCCAAGAGGTGTCAATACGGAATAAGTACTGAGTATGTAAGGCTCAAATGAAACTGTACAATATATGAATATTTCAATGAACTCAAATCAAATGAATAATCAATGTGAATAAGTCACCATTTTTCATTTTGGAAGCCATGTGTATTGCTTTCATTACTTTCTTTGCTTTCTTTACCTCAATGCTTACTTGTCAATACATGTGTCACAATGTACCCGAGCCCCGACTGATCAGTGGGTCTTTACATAACATATCGTTATGTTGGGATCGGCTCGAGCTAGGCTGATGCCCCTAGAGCTGCCACCCATTAATCAATGCATTGGGATCGGCTCAAGCTAGGCTTATGCCCCTAGAGCTGCCACCCATAAATCAACATGTCAGGTTCGGCTCGAGCTAGGTTTTCACCCCTAGAGATGCCCCCTGTCAGGTTCGGCTTGAGCAAGGATTTTGCCCCCAAAGCTGCCCCCTGATCCAATAATCTCGGGATCGGCTTGAGCTAGGCATTTTGCCCCCAAAGCTACCACCCGTACTCAATCATTAACCACATTTGTATTACTTTGATCTGTACTTTGAGATTGATACTTTGAGGTTGGTACAATGATGGTCATAACTTTGTTTGAAGCTTTGAATCATTAACCAATGAGTGAGAGACATAAGATTAAACATTATTGGAAACATAGCCTTCATGGAAACATAACACTATTGGACCCATTGGACAATAATCAATGAACGAGATACATGAGTATAAGTACTATTGAAACTTTGGAACATAACCTTATTGGGATTTTGGAACACTATTCATGAACATGAGACATGAGACATGAGATTCACAATTGATCAATGAATAAGGAACTTATGAGTAATACTAGTCAACTACCGGATACGGAGTACCTTAGAGCATTTTCGGAATTGAATGAGTACTATGACAATGTGAACACCATATACTGCAGAAGGATATAGAAGAGTAACCTTACATACCTTTGCGTTTCACTATGAATACACAAGCTTATATGGAAATACAATAGTCCAGCTTCTTCCTTACGTTTCACTCTACAATACAAGTACATAACGAAGCTTATATTAGCAACCCACTACCTTACAAGTGTACAAGATGACCATGAATCACAGAGTTACTTTAGAACGTCATTTTGCCTTCTTAAAATGTCATTTATAGCATCAACATGCCAACACTACCATAACATTCCACTCATTGACCAAGATTTCATACAACAATAGCATTTCGCATCACACTTACCCTTTATGCTTCCTCATTATCATTCCGTCACAATTACCCTATCAACTTGCCTTATAAAAACTTATGAACAATCATACATACTTAAAATAGTCCAACATGCCTATATACGACACTTTAAAGTCATTAAAACGACATCACAAGTTGATAATTACATCCATGAAGGGTATAGGGATTCCGGGGGGCCAAAGGGATGCAAAAACAAGCAATTCGGAGTTCTGGGCCGATCCGCTAAGCCACATACGCCCGCAGGTGGATGACCTGCATCCTCAGGTGACCTTTGGCAGTATCCAGAGGCACCTGCGTTGGCACCTGCGCCCGCAGGTGCTTCGTCTACGAGGGCGGGTGCCCGTTTTGGTCCGAAATGGTCTTTTTGGGGTCTTTTTATGCAATGAATGGTCCATGATTATAAACAAACTTATTTAAAATGTTTTTGATCATCTTGAACCCTAACCATCATCCATGGTCTCACAACACACATACAACACTCAAAACTACACTTTACGGCCAAAACGCCACCAAAACCATAACCAATTTCACAATAGAAATTCTGAACGTTATACACCATGACAAAACAAGGTAGGACTATAATAACATCTCACATCTCAATATTGAATCCATCAATTCCACTTCCTTCAAAATCACAAGTCCATGTTCAAGTTTTCAAGACAAAACCACCCTCCGATTTAGCAAACACAAATTGTTTTACACATAGTGACCTTTTCATACTTCACCAACATAACCATCATAATATACACCATATATTATGTATAAAATATATTAATACATCATAATAAACACTTACCAAGTCTTACCAATTGATGATCTTGGTCAAAAGAGTGACTTAGTGTTCTTGAGAGCAAAAGAGATATTTTTAGTAAAGTCTAGAAAAACATGAGAGCTTAAATGAAATAAAAATCTGATTTTCCTCTTTATATAGTCCCTCATGTCTCCCTTATATTTTCCTTAGCATTTAATGCAATGTTGATTTGGTCAAATGGATCAAATTTGGAAGAATGGGTCAAAAACCCCATGTTGGGCCATGTCTTCTTGTTATTTTGGGCTTCATTTTTTTGGCCCAATTATACAAGACTTATTAAATCCCCACAATTCAATACAAAATTCATCAATTCTCTCATGTTTTCATTTTCCCCCTAAATGTTACGGTTATCAACTAAACTTAGAAACGTACGGGGTGTTACAGGTAACTTTTGTTTGATTTAGTTATTTTTTTTTAAAGGTTGTCTAGCATTTGAAAATTGAATCGGTTAAGAAACTGCAATTAGGCAAATATGCCTAACCATCTTGATCCTTTTTTTCTAACATAGATTTTGCTTTTTCCCCAGCACAAAATACCTTCTTACCTCAATAAATATATTTGACACACTTCAGTCTTGGTATTTTGCCAAACATGGTAATACATGATGGGGAGTCACTTACACTGCAACAAAAGTGTTTTGACTTAGAAAAGAGGTTGGATGTTTGTCTATATTTCAAAGGTATTCATGACTTAAGGTATGCGAAACTGTGTCTACATCCAAGGATTTATTTGCCTACAGGATACAAAATCCCAAATTTTAATGTGTCTGATGGGCATGAAGACCCAATCACGCATCTAAAGGACTAATATGGTAAACTAATTGGCATGGAGCACAATGAAGCTCTATTAATGAGATTTTTCATTCAAAGCTTGTCAGGAATAACACTCACTTGGTATGTCAAACAAGACTTTGACAAGTGGCATACATGGGAAGACATGGCTCAAGACTTTGTGAGACAATAAAAGTTTAATATCAAGGTCGATCCGATGATGTTAGACTTGGTCGAAGTAAAAAGAATGACTCATGAATCTTTTGAGGAATATGCAACACGATGGAGATTGGAAGCTTCTAAGATATGTCCTCTTATGCCTGAAGAAGAGTTGGTCCAAACTTTCATCAGGTCGCTAGATGGTATATACTATAAAAATTATTCGGCTTATGTATTCAAAGCTTTGACGATCTAATCCTAATTGGGAAAAGATAAGAATATTATATTCGGACAGAAAAAGTTATTGATGTTTCCGCAATACAAGCTACTTTTCAAGCACTAAAAGCTTCGCCGAAAGAAGAAGAAGAAGAAGAAGAAAATATCTCACCCATCCCACCTCAAGAGCAACACTATCAAAATACCCAACAAACATATGTTGTTTTTGACACCTATAACCCACAAGGTTTTCAATACCCAAATTCTCACTAACATGATTCTCAACGACAGACTTACCAAATACCATCCAATTCTCATCAACCAAAGAAAGGAAACCTCGCATTTTTACCCTTTTGACTGAACCTTTAGCCAATATATTTCAAAAATTGTTTGCTCAAGGAGTTTTGAAACCAAGAAAAGGTTGGATCCTTAAATATCCACCTTCAACTTTTGACCAGTCCAAAAGGTGTGCATATCATGCAAATATCCAAGGACATGATATTGAGGAATGTTTAACATTGTGGTACAAGATCCAAGATTTGATTGAGAAAGGAAGATTATAGTGCGACAAGGGCCACTAAGCAACATCTATGATACTACCACAGGCACAATTATTGTCCAAGGTGACTTGATAGAGATCGCCCCAACACATTTGACAAGAAAGCATAAAGCACATCAAAGGAACTGGGAAGGACAAAACCATCACAAGCAAAGTACCAATTCTATTTCCAATGAATAAAATTTCCTGCTTTTTTTTATGTTTCTCTTTGTACTCATGAACTATGTTTGACCTGACTTCCATTTGGATACGTAGGCAGCCCACTCTTGGGTTCAGTCTCAATCTAATAAAATTTCCCTTTTCCCTTCATATTCAAATCATGTTAGCTTTTGACAAGACTCTATTCAAAAAATCTAAGCTATTTTGGCCCATTCCATGACTTCAAATGACAATTGTAGATTTGAAGTCAAACCTCAATGTTCGAATACAATACAATCGTTTTTTTTGGATGCAAGAATATAAGACTTCACAAGTAAAATCTGGGGCATAATTTTTAATATTACCTCAAAAATCCTACCAACAGGCAATATTTCGATTAGCAAGAACGTGCAAAACATATTCTAAACTAGGGTATAAATTTTTGAAGGGTACTCAAAAATTTCATCACAATGGCATGACAGTGACAAGAAGTTACAAACAACGCAAAGGACACCGGGTTCATCTGCCCTAAAATAAGATATACCGGGTTCATCCGCCCTAAAATATGATATGCCAAGTTCATCCACCATAAAATAGGATAAACCAGGTTCATCCACCCTAAAATAGGATATATCGGGTTCATTTGCAATAAAACAGGATATGTCGAGTTCATCCACCCTAAAATAGGATATGTTGGGTTCATCCTTCTTAAAATAGGATATGTCGGGTTCATCCGCCCTAAAATAGGATATGCCGAGTTCATCCACCCTAAAATAGGATATGCCGGGCTCATCCGCCCTAAAATAAAATATATCGGGATCGTCTGTCCTAAAATAAGACAATCGAGATCGTCTGCCCTAAAATAAGGATAATTGATTTTGCAGGCATATGGTTAACATGATCACATACTCCTTAAAAGTCAAAATGATACGCTTTCTTATCTCCTCTCATCATGATTGTTATCTATTACGATTGTTTTCACCGTATTATTTAATCTTCTATATGTTCTAATCGTTTTTATCTAGTTATACTAGAAAGCACACAGGTAATAAAGGAAACGACTTTCGAACAAGAACAATTTTCGCTCCTGTTGCAAGATACGATCCTATTTCCCCACCCCACCCCCAACCCCGTCACTCCAATTTAGCTTGAAACACATTTACCTTTTGTTCTACACACCACATTCACAATGTTGCATCCAGTCCTAACCATTCTGATATCATCAGCACATACTACCGCTATTGTTGCCCGTATATCGTATTTTTAACATTATTTAGGAATATCGTTCGAACTACACATGGCCTGATTTTCGTGATCCCGAGATATGTAGGCGATTAAAACCAAAGTCTCGGCCACAACATTTTAATAAACCTCTCTTGCTTTTTAATTCCAGCAAACCATCCTATCGGTCAGACAAAATTGGCTACTATGTCAACGTTCATTGCTTGACAATTCTTCCATCATTCCCAAGCAACCAAGGGGCAGCTGTTGACACCTAATTTTGACCTCCCTATATTCCTTCCAGGCTGCTATTTTAACAAATTATTAATTTTGGCTATTAATATTTCTTTATTTACTATTTTCGTATTAAATAAATTCATGACCATTTTGAATTTGTGATTTTAATTTTATATATTATATGTATAATTTATTAATTTAAAGATAGTATCTTACATAATTGTATTAATATTTCTTAAATTATTTATGCAAGTATTTTTAAATTCATACTCGTAATTTCCAAATGCATAGTCTATAGCTTATCATCATCATCATCACCACCACCATTATCATCATTATTGTGATATCTTTATTCACTTGCAAAGATATTTATTTTTACATACACTTTTGTATCTATCTATTTTTATTATTCTAAATACTTGAGAAAATATTTAAAGTTAGTGTTCATTTTATCATAACTATGGATGAATTATTTGACAACCAAATTATGTTTGTTTGATTTAATAATATACATATTCTTTTAGTAATTTAATAATTACCCATTTTAATATATTTTTCGTAGAATTTTATTTAGATATATCAATTTAGAGTATAAATTTAAATTTTGAACTTGGTCAAGAAAAATTCAATATTTATAAAATCTTCCTAAATCTTTACTTTACTCTTACCAAATTTTCATACCATATTTACTCCCTTCGAGAACATGTCCCTCCCATTCTTTATCATTATCATTTTTGCTCATACTTGTTTCATTATTCAAATTTACTTTTCATAATATTTCTTTCCTTTCCCGTATTATTTATTATCATTATTATGTTTCACTAATCTTACATGATTGCACTCTTTTCCATATAAAACATTTCTTAAATTCACACCATAATCTCCTCAAATCAGAATTTTATGTATTCTTCTCCTAATTCAAAATTATAGTCATCAATCAATTCTCTTACCATTTTAGATCTCCAATTCTGTCACTATAAATATTGTGTTCCTTACCTCAAAGAGAGGAGGATTTTTTTTTTTTTTCTGGATATTCTCACTTCTCTTGAGCCATCCTCACTCTCACCAATTTCAAGGACTATGAGTATCTTATCTTTGAACTTTCATTCCTTATAATTGATATTCTTTCTCAATATTTCAATTAAATGTGTTAGTATGATATTTTAAAATGCATGTTATACAACAACATACCCAGTATATCCCACAATGTGGGGTCTGAGGAGGGTAAAGTATACTCAGTCCATACAACTACCTCAGATGATATTTTAAAATGCATGTTATAAATTATGTGAAAATATGTCCATTTGTTTTTGCAGTATTGCATGTGAATACTGCATGAATTTACTTGAAATCTTGCTTTTTGTCATTCTGTTAGAAATATTATTTAAGGAGATAATTAATATTCTATCATACGTATATAAATTTAACTTCCTAGTTAGCATGAATAATTTTGATTCAATGTTTAGTAGTTGTATGGGTCTATTTATATTCTTGTGGATTTGATAAAATTTGAAACTTGTTTAAACTTTTCTAGTATATATTTGTTAAATTTTATTTTTGCTTGCTAATTTAATTATTTTCTTGGCTTCTTGTCTGCTTTATTAGTTTAATTAGTTCTTAATGATTCATAAGTAGTATATTTGGGCATTTTGGATTACATCAAGTATTCTGAAATTTAATTTTCTAAGTCTAATCACTTTGCAAATATTAGTATCCATCTCAAATGATTTTTAAATGTAAATTGATCATTTTTCTATTTACATATAAATCATACTAAATTATTATTATTCTTCACTTCCCTAACTAATATGCTTTGTCCATCTTTTACAAATTAATTATTTACCCTTCGTTTAGTCATTTACTATTTACGCATAATTACACTACTGCTTTTTATTATCTAAAGTCCAGGTTTATCCAATCTATTATTGCCTATGCCTTGTTATTTTATATCTAACCATTTCAATATTGCATTCTAAACATGTCACTACTTTTACCTAACCATTACGCTGGTCTTTATGCTATTCCCATTATCTTATCGTTTTGTACTTGGTGTTCCATCCATTTCATGACTTAGAATTCATCTAAGAAGTTTGGACTTATTTTAATGAACCTGTTACTCTTTCAAATAGCTCGATAGTCTTCAGGGTGGAATTGTTAAAGTTGAGTCTTTGTTACTTTTCTCTTTATGTGCTATTTGTTTAAAGTCTTATTTGTTTTGTTTTAACATTTATAGTTAATACCACTCAATCACAGGCTTTTATTTAAATCTAGTGACCCTACTAATTAATAGTTCGTCCACACCTCCTGGACATTAAGATTAGGAATGGGTTGGGACGGGTAAGAATTGTTTAGGGTACGCCCATAAGTAATAATAAATTATAGAAATTGAGTAGATAGACGGACATGATAGAAATCGACCCGAGCAGAATAAGACAATAAAATTTAAAATTGTCTTCGGTAAATAAGTTGGGCGTTGATCCGAATAGGTTAAAATTAACATAGGCTTAATTGGTCTCACAATATTTTGAACCTCTCATTCCTCCTTCTTTGATTTTGAAAGTATTACTACTTATATTTATAATCTTTTCAAGTTACCTATTTTATTAAACTAAATTTATTCGTGACCTCTTTCTTTTTTTTTTACTTTTATAGTTTCTTAACAATATTTGTATATTTTATCGTATGCTATTCATCATTTCCCATATAATATACAAAATTCGGTCGGGACTCACATTTGTGGACCTCGAAAGGTGTCTAACACCTTCCTTTTGAGGTAACCTGAACCCTTGCCTGATTTCTGGTGATGTAGACTAATAACTGCAATTAGTTTAGAATGGTGCCCTAACGCACCTTAATTCATTAGGGGCACGAAAATAGTTTGCTTCACTTATCCATCCCTTCATAGGTCAATAGTTTCACAACATGATATCTTTTCATATTCTTCACTGCTTATGGCATTGTAAAGAACATTTTTTACCTTAGAGTTGACCAGAATAATTTCCATCTACTCATCAATATAGTTTTCCAGAGTTGGGACAACAGTAGTGGTTGTCTCACTATTTTCATTCTTGTCATCCTTTTTGGTGGGAGAATTGGAATGTCACCAAGTTTGATGACTCTCCAAACCTTTATATCATAGGACTTAATGAACGTTTCCATCTTGATTTTCCAATGTGAGAAATGCTTACTATTGAAATAAGGAGGCCTAGTTTGAGAAGTACCTTCTTGAAATATTACACCAAGAGTTTCTTGTTGAGCCATGATCTTACTCACTTGTTGTTAGGCAATGTTTTGTGAGACCTTGCTCTAATACCAATTGAAAGTGTGAGAGGGGGGTGAATTTATCCTTTTAAAATTTTCTCAGTTGACTACCTTACCAAGGTAGTCTACTGGATGCAGCAGTAATTAATAATAATGATGCAGAATTGAAAATTGCTAAAAGTAAAGATTTAACACCATGAATTTTATACTGGTTGGGATCTCTAATGGATCTTACTTCAGTCCCCTTGGTTTGCAAGGGTGTTCTACTAGTTCGTGATCAAATGATTTTGTTTACAATTTTGTTTGAGTGTAACTCTTTTTGTCAACACTCTCTTTTTCCACTCGTTTCTTTTTCTCTCAATTATTTTGATACAATAGCCTCACCAACTATGAATTTTCTCTGTCTTTTTTTTTTTTTTTTGATACACACTAAGTCACTAGAAATTACAATGCTTGGTAAAATTAGAGCAAAGAATAAGTGATGGTATAGACTACAAGTATGTTAGTCTTCTGCCTTTAAGTTCCTTTAGATTGTTGAGATATGACCGTTTGAAGGGAATGTGCAACCCAAGAGATTTGATCCTTGTAAAAGAAAATGGAATATCCTTTTCCAAGAATAAGGGTGAGTCATAAATAACTCTTTAATTCTAGCTGCATCTTGAGATCTTGGTTGAGGTGAATACTTCTTGTTTCCTTATGAAGTAAGATCTAGTATCTTTTGAATATTCTTTCGTCCATATAGAATGTTGAATATTCTCCTTTTGGTGTGAGTTTCCTTCTTTGTAAGTTGATTAGCCTTCCTTCCATATAGAATTGATCTTGTAATTATTCTCCTGATTTTCAATCATCCTCATATTAGCTATAATTAGGTCTTTCCATATAGAGCTTTCATTGATTTGTGCCTGACTTATTCCTTAAGCTTTGCTTTCCATATTTTCCTGCATAGTAGTTGTCACTCATTAAAATCAAAACACTAATAATAGTGGGCATTCTAATTTTTCTAGGCTCTCTCAGCATGATTTGTCTAGCAGAGGATGTTATGCTTATGATGATTTTGGTAACCTTGCTAGAGACTACCCCAGATGTGTTACATTTCCTCCACAGTAGAGTGGCTAGCTTAAAATTTGTTCGGCATCGACGCCTTCAGCTAGAGGGGGTGTGCACATGGGGGTAGAAGTGGATCTCGTAGCACGGATTATAGAACTCAGGGAGATTGTGATGGTGGCCGAAGAGCCAATCAGTCGAGTAGTGAAAGTTGAACTTTTTATTCTTTTCCTTGAAGATATGAGGCAGAGGCCTCTAATGCTGTGATTACATGCGTCATCCCAGTTTGCGATCGTCCTGCTTTAATGTTATTTGACCCTAGGTCAATATTCTCTTATGTTTTTGCATATTCTACTGGCATTAAAGCTATGTATGATCCCCTTGCTATGCCCAGTCATATTTCTACCCCCGTAGGTGATTCTTTAGTGGCGGATCGGGTGTACCAATCATTTGTGGTAAATTTTTTGAGATGTGAGACTTGGGTAGATTTGATCATACTTGTTTTGGTTGATTTTTATGCTAAATTGGGTATGGACTAATTATCTCCTTATCATGTGGTTCAGGATTATTATGCCAAGACCGTTACCTTAGTAATACTTGATGCGCTGAGGTTGGAGTGGAAGGGTAGTCCTAGTTTGTGTTTAAAAGGAGTTATATCTTTCCTTTGTGCTCATCACATGTTAGAAAAGGGGTGTCTTTCTTATTTGACCTATGTGTGTGATACCAGTGTTGATACACTGCCTCTTTTGGATTCTGTGAGAGTTCTGAGAGAGTTCATGGATTTTTCTATATATACGGAGTAGGGCACTAAGCCCATATCTATTCCTCTTTACAGAATGTCCCTGATAGAATTGAAAGAGTTCAAGGAGAAATTGTAAGATTTATTGAGTAAGGGTTTTATTAAACTGAGTGTCTTTCCTTGGGGTGCTTCTATGTTGTTTGTGGAAAAGAAGGATGGCACTATGCATTTGTGTATTAATTATCGAAAATTAAACAAGGTGACTATCAAGAACAAGTATCCTCTTCCACGTATTGATGAGTTTTTTATCAGCTTCAGGTTGTGAAGGTGTTCTCTAAGATCAACTTGAGATTTGGTTACCATCAGCTTAAGATTAGATCTTTGGATGTTCTAAAGACGACATTCAAGATGCGGTATAGCCACTATGAGTTCTTGGTTATGTCTTTTAGACTAGCTAACACCCCAGCAATATTTATGGAGTTAATGAATAGGGTTTTTCGACCTTACCTTGATTCCTTCATGATTGTGTTCATCGATGATATCTTGGTTTATTCCAAGAGTGAGGCTGAGCATGTGAGAATTTGAGAGCGTACTTCAGAGATTGAGAGATGAGCAGTTGTATGCCAAGTTCTCAAAGTACGAGTTCTAGTTGGATTCTATTTCTTTCTTGGGTCACGTGGTGACCATGGATGGGATTAAGGTAGATCCGGCCAAGGTAGCGCCAGTTCATGATTTGGCTAGGCCTACTTCTCCTTTTGAGATTGAGTTTTATTAGGCTAGCAACCTACTATCGTCGATTTGTGGATGGCTTTTATTCCATTGCATACCCTTTGACCAAGTTGTCTCAAAAAAAGATTATTTTCCAATATTCGGATGAGTGTGAGAGGAGCTTTCAAAAGCTCAAGAAGTTTTTGACTTGACTTTACCCAAGAAGAGAGTGGGTTTCACTGTGTCTTGTGATGCTTCTAGAGTTAACTTAGATGGCGTGTTGATACAAAAAGGTAAAGTGATTGCTTATGCTTCTATATAATTGAAAGTCCATGAGAAGAACTACCATACTCATGATTTGGAGTTAATTAGCGACAGTTGTGTTTGTATTGAAGCTATTGCTTCACTACTTGTATGGTGTTCATTGTGAGATTTTCACCGATCATCATAGCCTTCAGTACTTTATCAGTCAGCGAGATCTTAATATGAGGCAGCATAGATGGTTGAAGTTGTTAAAGAATTATGATCTCACCATTCTCTATCATTGATGTCTTGAGTTGAAAGGCGGTAAGTATAGGAAGTTTGGCTCATCTTTAGCCAACTAGTGGATTCGACTTAATATTTTGGTTCCCGGGTATGTTTTAGCATGTGTTGAGGCTAGATCCTCATTGATAGAGCATATTCGTGCTCAATAATTTTATGATGGAAAGTTGAGGGTTATTTGTGATAAAGTGTTGAGGGGTGAGGCAAAGGTGGCATTTCTTGATCCCGAGGGAGCTTTAAGGATTAGTGGTTGTGGTTGTATACCAAAGGTTGGTGATTTGATTAGATTGATCTTAGAGGAGGATCACATTTTGAGGTACTCTATCCATCTAGGGGCAGCTAAGATGTACCATGACCTGAAGCAATACTATTACTGGTGTGGAATGAAGAAAAACACTATGGATTTTGTGGCCAAGTGTCTCAATTGTCAACAGGTTAAGTATGAGCATCAGCGACCGAGTGGTGCTATGCAGATATTTCCCATTCCAGAGTGGAAATAGAAGCATATTACTATAAACTTTATGCTTGGTTTACCCCCAACTTTAGAGAAGTTTGATTCTATTTGGGTAATTGTGGATAGATTGACCAAATCAGCGCATTTCATACTTGTAAAGGTGAATTATAATGCAGAGAAATTGGCCAAGATCTATATTTGAGAGATTTTTCAGTTATATGGGGTGCCTATCTCTATCATTTCTGATAAACGTACTCAGTTTGCCTCAAATTTCTGGAATTCTATACAACCTGAATTGGGAACCCAGCTTGAGATGAGTATAACTTTCACCCTCAGATGGATGTCTGATCAGAATGGAATATTCAGGTTTTAGAGGACATGCTTCAAGCATGTGCCATGGATTTTGGTGGTCATTGGGAATAGTTTTTTTCCCTTAGTGGAGTTTGCCTACAATAACAGTTACCATTCCAGCATTCAGATAACGCCTTTTGAGGCTTTGTATGGGAGAAGGTGTAGATACTTCATGGGATGGTTTGATTCCTTTGAGGTTACGCCTTGGAGTATTGACTTGTTGAGAGATTTGATGGATCGAATGAGGTTGATTCAGCAGAGGATTAAAATTGCCCAGTATAGAAAGAAGAGTTACGATGATTGATGAGTTCATGATGTGGTGTTTATTCTTAGTGAGTAAGTTTTATTGAAGGTATCACCCATGAAGGGTGTGATGAGATTTGGGAAGAAAGAAAAGCTTAGTCCGAGATTTATTGGACCTTTTGAGATTCTTAAGAAGATTTAAGACATAGCCTATAGGTCGGCTCTACCTCCTAACTTGCTAGTGGTTTATCTGGTGTTCCATGTTTTGATGTTGAAGAGATACTATCCTGATGATGCTCATGTGATACGATGGGATTCAGTTGCTTTAGATCATGATTCGACCTTTGAGGAGGAGCCTATTGCTATTTTAGATAGGCAAACTAGAAAGTTGAGATTCAAGAATATTGACTCAGTGAAAGTTTAGTGGAGACATTGCCCCATTTAGGAGTCTACGTGGGAGGTTGAGTCCGATATGTGGAGTGGATACCCCCAGTTTTTTTACAGATTCAAGTACTTTCTTTGCTTTTCATTCGAGGATGAACATGTGTCTTAGTGGTCGGTAATGTAATAAACCTAGCGCTGATTTTTCACTTTTTCAATGTTTTGACCATTTTTCCCTTCCCTATAGTTGCTTTATACTATTTATGAGTTGTGGTGATGGTTGGCACGGTTCCTAAAGCATTTGGGAGTGATTTATGTGATTTTGTAGTTTTGAGTAGACTTTAAAGTGGGATAGTTAATCTTGGTCAACAATAATGATACGGGCATCGGATGAGAGTTTTATCAATTTCATTAGATCCGGAACATCCATTTTGGGTTAGTAGAGGGGTTGGTTTAGGTTTTGAGATGTTATTTTGTGTTTTGGGTGTTTGGACGAGAAACTAGTATTTTTGGCCTAAAGGAGTTCCTAGGGGCTAACTTATTGTTACCGACCTCTTTTGAAAAATCCGATGGTTCTGTTGAGTCTGAAATGTTGAAATTATCCTAGTAGCACTTTCAGATTATTTTTGTGGGGTCCTGAATGAATCCCAAGGGTTCAATCAAGACATTTTATTTTCCAAAATTCACTGCTGGTGCAGTTTCTGGTACACCAGACAATTGGTCATCACAATAGCCTGGAGGGTGTCGTAATTGGGAAGAGTTGGGAAATTAGTCATCGCAATTGCATGGTGGGTCACCACGATAGTGAGGTTCGGGCGGGTGTGCATCGTGGTCACGTGGCCTCTTCCTGCGATCGCGATGACTATTTTAATCGTGGTCAACCGTTAACCTCGCGATGGCGTGGAGGGTGTCTCGATCGCGAGGCACTGTTCACTGAACAATATAAAAACCCCATTCTTGTGATTCCGACTCTATTTTAACCATTTTTTAGCTTTGGGACCTCGAAATAGGCGATTTCAATGAGGGTTTTTTTTAACTTGCTTAGGTAAGCTTCTAAACCTAATTTCTATCATTATCCTTTGATTATATTGCTTAAGCATATTTGAAACATGGATTTTTAAACTTGGAATTTTGGGCTTTACTCGGTAAAATGAAAATGGGTTTTTCAATGATTTCAAGCTCCATTTTAACTTGTTTTCCAATGGAATTTCATACTTAGAACCCTTAAAGTATGGGTGACCTAATTCTTTATTAAAATTCTAGTTTTACCTTTTTATTTTCATAATTAATTTTTGAAGTATTTTTGGACCCGAAATAAAAGTAAGCTAATATGGATATCATTAGACTCCTATTTATGTGTAGATTATGTTTTTGATAGATTGGGTTTGTTTCAAAGCTGCATGGAAGGGAAAGGCTTCTTGTTGTAGGGTTTGAGCTTGAGTTTTTAGCCTTTGAGGTAGGTTATGGCTTAACTTCCTTCAAACCGGGATGGATAGTTAACTGTTCATGTAAAGCATGCTATGGATTGGGGGATATCATGTTGATTATCATTTTATAGTTTATTATTATTATTGTGTTGTCCGTGTGGGGCCTGGTATTGATCTTGTTTGAGTATTATTAGTGTTGGGAGATTTTTATATATGTGGGGCCTGGATTGATATTCTCTATGTCATATTTGTTTTTTTAGCTATTGTAATACCCTTGTAGGGATTTGTATGATTTTTTAGCATATCTTGACTTGTATCATGACTATTGAATAATTAAGATTAAAGCATCATTTATACATTATCGAGATAATTGTGATATAACATTGTGTTTGCCATGATCATTCATACTCACATATTATCTGGTTGTTCATGAATCTAGCACTATCATTGATCTTGATTTCTTTACAAAAGAAATGCATTACTTTATAAAACGTCTTACTGAGGGAAGTGTCGGCAAGGTAGATTGTCGAGACTATAATTAGTATACGGGTTGTGAACCCCCTATGGATCCTCTCTTGGAAGCTTAGGCTAGGAGGGTGTATGCAAGGTGAGCATCAAGCATTGCATTACATACCATATCATTGAGATTGCAATATATTTCATCTCTTCTATGTGTACGATTCTATGATTTTGGACTTTCCTTATATGTGTGTTAATATCCTATTATTTATGTCAAAATTGTATTATTAAACTGTTAGGACCATGTAAGGTTTGAGCTGCCATTGGGACTTTCTGTATGCAAGTGGAATTGTTGCTCATTTTTTTCTTTATATGTTTGGTTATCTACTTTGTTTGATTGGCCTATGATGACTATTGAGTATAGGTGGACAGTGCTCACTCCTACTTTTTTGTACCCTTTTGGTGTAGATCCTAATTGAAGTGCGACCCATGGAGCCTGATTTCGTGCTAAGTTGAGAGTACTTTGAAGTCTTTGTGAGTTCCTCATCCGGAGCATGTTTAAAACTTTCTCTTTATTATTATGTTGTCTTTGTTTTGGTTATGAGATATACAAATATTTGTATTATGTATTCTGATGATGGTTAGAGTTGCTCATTACTCATGACACTAGTTTCTGGGGGATTTGAGATGTTATTTCTGAAATTTCCTTTATATCGTATTTTGTTCGACTTTATTCTTAACTCTTGTGTTGTATTCTCTTGTTTATCATCTTTTTCTACATTTATTTTCTCTTTGGGATTGGGCTTGCCTATCAAAGTTGGGACAAGGTAGGTGCCATCATGACCTTGCTTTTTTTTTTTTTGGTTCGTGACATTTTTTTTGATATATTACATGTGAATGTTTGGTGCACGTTACGAGTATTGAAAAAGAAGGAATTACAAATTTGAATTTTCTTTTATGAAAGGAAAAATGTGATATTATTTTTTTTGAAACTGATTCATGAACATATTTAGTTTTCGTAAAAGTTAAGGTTGTTCATGATTATAGTTTAAGTCATTTTTGTGAAACATAATGTATGTTGAAGATATACATATTTTGGTGTGGGATTTTTAATTGATAGAAAAAAAAAAAATCTTATTTAGAACTATCATTATTTATTAATGAATAATTGATTTAGAAAAACATTGGTATGCCTAAGGTTAAATGTGATGAAAGCAAGACAAACGTAGACTTTCGAACATGGGCCTATAGAGAATCAATATTGATTTAGATGCAATTTTGCAGCAAATAAAAATATTGTGTTTGTGCTTATTCGTGCTATGCCTTTTATATGCGTAGATAAATTCATAAAATGGCTTTAAAGACTATTATTGCTGAATTGCATAACGGTAAAAAATTAAACGGTGATAATTATGACATTTGACACTGTAAAATATAGTACATCCTTAAAGAGCAAGAGGTTTTGGAGACCCTAAACCATGTAATGGTTGAGCCAGTGGGTGAAGACACCCAACAATATGAGAGAAATCTTGAGGCTTTTCAAGCTTGGAAGAAAAAGAATAGTATTGCTCGTATATGATTGTTGAGAAGTATGGATGATGATCTCATGTGTGAGTTTAAATCTTATCCAACAACTCAAGCCATGTGGATTGCACTTCAATACAAGTTTGGTGGCACTTCTGCTACAAAACTTAGGAGGTTGACCATCAAGTTTGACACATATAGATTGCGCCCTAACACATCGATGAGGCAGCATTTAAGAGAGATGTCAAACATAATTTGAGAGCTAAAATCAGCTTGCCATAATCTTTCTGATGAACAGCAAGTGCAAGTTGCTATAGGATCTCTTCTTGCTAGTTGGGAATATATGAAACTTCATATGACCCACAATGAAAGTATCAAGTCTTTTGAAAACATTAAACGCCATCTTATTCTTAAAGATGAGCATCGTGACTCTTCTAAAACAAATGAGAAAGCTTTTCTAGCTGAATTTGTTGGGACTTCTAATCCTAAGCAAAAGAACATGAACAAGAAAGGGAAGAAGAAGAAATCTGAAAAATCAAATTAGAAGGGTAAACCTCAATTTAAGAAGAGAGGAAAATGCGGTGGTAAAATGATTGACATGACCAAAGTGGAGTGTTATTCCTGCCACAATATGGGGTCATTTTGTGCGGGATTGCCCGGAGCAGAATACGGTAACACCATGTATTGAAAATCCTCATTTTGTGTATGTCTCTAGTACTGCATTAATGGCAGATGCTAATACTTTATGGACTGTACACTCAGATGTCGCACACCACATAGCAAAAGACAGAGGATCATTTATTAAAAATCGTCGACTGCCTTCCAGGAGCAGATTGCTTTATTTAGGAAATAATGCCTCAATTGAAGTGAAAGGAAATGGAAAATGCAAACTAGAGTTGCATGGTGGACGAGTCCTTCTCCTACATGATGTCTTATATGTTTCAGATATTCGGCGAAACTTAGTTTCAGTTGTTTCTCTTCTTAAATTAAATTTCATTGTAAATTTTCACAATAATTTTGTTGACATTCTTTATAGCACTGAATATTATGGTTTTGGTTACTTATTTGACGGTTTTATTGTGTTGGACACATTTTGTGGCTTTAATTATATATCTAATAATCATGATTATTTTGCTTTAACAACAACCCTATTTTAGCTATAAATACTTGTCATGCTAGACTTGGACATATTAGTCTTGAAAGAATGAATAGATTGGCAAAAGGAGGAATATTGGGGTCCTTAACTAAAATTGAAATGTCAATTTGTGAACGTTGTCTAGTAGGAAAAACAACTAGAAACCATTTGGAAAAGGAACCAGAGTTGAGTTCCTATTGCAACTTAGTCATTCAGATATATGTGGTCCTATGAGTGTGAGGGTGAGGCATGGAGCCTTATATTTCATCACATTGATAGATTATTATACTCGTTACGGTCATGTTTATTCTATCTCCCATAAGTCAGAAGCATTAGAATGCTTTAGTCAATTTATGAATTTGGTTGAGAATTAATTAAACCTTTGAATAAAAGCTTTAAGAACTAACCGTGGACGTGATTATCTATCAGATCAATTTAAGAATCTATGTGATGAAAAAGAAATTGTAAGATAGTTAACAATTTCATATACTCCTCAACAAAATGGAGTAGCCGAGTGAAGAAATAAAACTTTGATTGAAATGGTTAGGTCTATGATGGCATAAGCTAACTTGACAATTTCCTTTTGGGGAGACGCATTGATTTCTGTGGCCTTTGTGCTTAACCGTGTGCCTTCTACGTCTGTTTCTTCCACACCCTATGAATTAGGTATAGGTAAAAAACCTGATTTAAATGTATTACGATCTTGGGGGTCTACAACATATGTGCATGATTCTTCTCATAAATATGGGAAGTTAGGACCAAGAGGCAAGAAATGCATTTTTATTATCTATTCAAAGCAATCAAAGGGTTATATCTTCATAGGAGAAAATAAAGATGGAAGCATAATAGAGCTTGAGACGAGATGCCACATTTATAGAGACAAAATGGAAGCATAATAGAGCTTGAGTCATGAGATGCCACATTTATAGAGACAGAATTTCCTAGTGAGGGTGATATTGATAGAACTGTGTCATTTTATGAAGTTGTGGATCAGCAAGAGAACTCAAGATCAAAGGAGTGAGGAACAAGAAGTTGTACCTTCTCTTTCTGATCCAAGTGGGAGCATTAATCATTTAGAGGATATTTCACAAAAGACGCAGTTGCGTATGAGTACAAGAAGAAATATTCCCCGAAACCATTTTGATATTGAAAGGGAAGCATTAATAGTTACTCCACAAGATGATGAAGAGTTTAATTCAATTCAAGAGGCTCTTTCAAGCCATACTAAGGATAAGTAGATGAAAACAATGGAAGAGGAAATGGAGTCCATGAGGACAAACCATGTTTGGAATTTGGTTGATCTTCCGCCAAGCCGCAAGTCAATTAGGAAAAACTAGATTCTCAAAATTAAAAGAAAGGTGGATTGTTCAATCAAATGCTACAAAGCCCATTTGGTGGCTAAGGGGTACACATAACAAGAGGGTATTGATTATGGAAATACTTTCTCTCCGGTTGTGAGATTTAGCTCTATTAGACTAAATCTGGCTATAGTTGCAAGTATGAATTTAGAGTTACATCAAATGGATGTAAAGACCATATTTCTCAATGGAGAACTAGGTGAAGAAATTTATATGAAACAACCATTAGGTTTCATCCAAAATGGTCAAGAGCGCAAAGTTTGCAAGCTCAAAAGGTCTATTTATGGACTTAAACAATCATCTAGGCAATGGTACTTAAGATTTCATCGAGCTATTACGTCTTATGACATTAATATGATCGATGAGGACCATTGTGTGTATATAAAGCAGTCTGAAACTAATTATGTAATGTTGTCCCTTTATGTGGATGATATACTATTAGCTGGAAATAGTTTTATCTTTGTAAAGACTATAAAGAGTTGGTTGTACCTCAATTTTAAAATGAAGGACATAGGCCAAGCAGAATACACTCCAAATTTATAGAGATCGTTCTAAGAGTTTAATAGCTCTATCACAAGAATCATATATTCAAAAGATTTTGAACGATTCAGGATGAAAGACTATAAGCCAATAGACACCCATGTATCTAAATATGAGAATTTAAGCCTTGAAACATGTCCCAAAACTCAAAAGTGAAAAAGATGTCATACAGAGGGTCCCATATTCATGCACAATTAAGAGTTTAATGTATGCAATATTGTGTACATATCCCAACATTTGTTATGAAGTGGGTCTTGTTAGTCTTTTTCAGTCTAATCCAGGACAAACACATTGGAAAGCTGTTAAGAGAATCTTGAGATACTTAAGGGGCACTACTAATTATAAACTAGGTTATCAAGAAAGTGACTTATAGTTGGTGGGTTACTCTGATGCTGACTGGGGTGGAGACTTAGATGAAAGAAAGTCCACTTCTGATTATATATTCTAATTTAATAATGGTACCATTTCTTGGAGTAGCAAGAAACAAACATGTATAGCTTTGCCAACTATGGAAGCAGAGTTTGTTGCATGTTTTGCGGTAGTACAAGATTGTGTGGCTAAAGAGGTTCATGGGACACTTAGGGATCATTGACAGGCCAATAGATCTAGTGCAAATCTTTTGTGATAGCCAAGCAGTGATGGCTTATACTAAAGACCCTAAGTATCATAGTAAGACTAAACATATATATATATATATATATATATATATATATATATATATATAAAGTACAATTTTATTAGAGACATCATAGCACAAAAGAAAGTTACTTAATAGTATATCTCTACGCACAATATGGTAGCAGATCCCTTAACAGAGCCAATACCTTGGGATGTGTTTATTGAACATGTGAAATCTCTAGGCTTTTGTAGGATGTAAATGTTATATTTCCTTATTTGACTATCTTGAAAATGATGTATGAATATTTCTTTTTTGAAAGAATGTGCATGTTTTTTCATGATTATTTCATACATTATTGTTGATTAGTACAAATACAATACTAAAGTATGTCGACAGGTTGATAAGGTTGGCTTTCTCAAATGAGCAACTGCCTTAGACGCTTATGGAAAGCTATCCAAGATGAGAGATTCGTGTTTCTTAGCAGTTAAAAAGCAGCTAATAGAACACATTATTTTGATGTTGCCCCAGTAAAGGACTGGGATGAGATCCAAAAGAAATGTCAAATACAAGGATCAAAATTATGAATTTCCACTATCCATAGTACCTGTAGCCAAGTGTGTGATCTCCTCTAAAAGTCCAGTAGAGTGGTAGAACTTAGGTCAAGTAAATAGTTTACTTGGACTAAGATCTGTATGGTGTAGAGAAATAAAAATTGATATACACTCAGATGGAATCAGAGGCACACCATAATATGCATTTCATATTGCATGTGCTTTATTACCGTAAATTAAAAGGTAAGTGAATAGACCCCACTTCACTTTTGTGTGAGACCTTGAAAGAAATTAAATTCTTTCACTGGTTCCCTTATGACTTTGACAATATCATGAGGTGATGGATTAGTGTATGCTACTTTAGTATGAATCCAAAGGTTATGAAAATGCAATCTGAAGGGTGATGCTAGAAAAGCAATTAATCTTGATCTTAGTTATATATGGGCGAATGGAAGATCATGTCAAATGTATACATTTTATGTTTGTGTCTGAGATCGGTCCATTATGAAGCCTATTTCAGTTGGCATCATAAGTGTGGATACAAGGCATAGTAAAATTAAAAATGAAAAGCAGGTTAGAGAAGCCATATGTGTATATAGACACGTCTACGATATCTGAGGCACTTTATATGACATCATAATATATCCGTGATCAAAACGGGTAGTAGTCTCTTATGCTGATCCAGAAAAGGATTTCTAGCATAAGAGCTCCCAAAATTAGTGCCTGAGTGGTCACGACAACGCACTTGGTATGAATGTCTAAAAGGAAAGCTCTATGTGTGATTCATCCCATCATGTGCGAGTGGGAGAAGACTTATGAAACTCCTCAATAAAGGTGGGAGTTAAACGTTGCTTTGTTCTACTATAAAAGGAGGACTTGAGGTCATCCAAAGACATGATTCTAAACACCACACAAAAGATATTTGATAGAGAGCTTTCTTAGACAAAGATTGTAGTTGTTGTGGATAATATACAAGACCCTATAGTGATCTTGTAAGAAATCGGTAAGACATTGATGGTGATAACACACATCGATCCTAAAGAAGAAGGTATGTACTATTCCGCATAAATCTCTAAGTTTAAATCCTTCAGCTCTAAAAAAATTCCGTCTTCCTTTTCATGAATTTAGTAGAACTCTTATCTTATTTTGATACCAAATGTCAATATATCAGAATATGTTACGGTGAAGTCTAATTTTTTTTTCTATCACCTAAAACTGTATTATGAAGCACAAAACATTTTACTGCTTTTTTTTCCGTTGAAAAAATGGTGGAGGCAGAATTAGATAAGACTAGATACATTTATTTAATAATAGGAATAAACATCAAACAATAAACATTGGATTACATTGGAAGTTTCTATGCAATTTTATATTCTGGGATACCTAATGTATCATATAATGATAGCGAAGAATATATAAAGGGAGGTGAACTTTCACACTTTGAAAACAACTTATTTTCACGGTTCTCCTTACCTAATTGCTCGGGAAACTTAGCACGTCGAGTGACAATTGCTATATCTCTTAAGAAAGGACGGGATGGGCTTGTCTTGCAATAAAGGGGTACTTTATTCTACCTTCAACCTCTTTGAGTATCATTTTAGTGAAGATTTCTAACATGTGGAAATAGTTAGAATTCATTGTTGTCGGCTTATTTCACCTTTTTACTGATTTAGTCTACCGACTGATGACTTTGTATGTCTAATTTTAATTTCACTTTTGTTCAATTAAGAACTTAATCAATCTTGACTGCACAAATAACATAGCTTTAGGGTGTGTTTGGTATGAAGGAAAATATTTTTCACGGAAAATGTTTTCCAAGAAAATATTTTCATGAAAAACAAGTTGGTTTCTTACTTATTTTCTTATTTTCCGGTAAATATTTTCTAGTGTTTGGTTGGTGAATGAAAAACATTTTCTAAAATATATCTTTTAGTACTTGGCTAGAAAGTGGAAAATACTTTTTAGGAAAATAGTTTCTAACCGACACCGGACCTGGGACCCGACCGACACCCCACCCCGATTCCCAACCCGGGACCCAACCCCGACACCTAAACCGGGACTCGATCCTGACTCGCGACCAGGGATTTGACCTCGACACTCGAACCAGGACCCCACCAGGACACCCTATCCAGGACCTGACCTGTATCCCAACACCCGAATCGGGACCCAACTCCCAACACCGACACCTAACCCGACACTCGACCCGACACCTGACATGGACCCGAACCCGATTCCTTACTCGGGACTTGACCTTGACACCCGACTAAGGACACGATCCCGACTCCCGATCCAGGACCCAACCCCAACTCCCAACCCAAGACCCAAGACCCAACCCCCACACCCAAACCAGGACTAGGTACTGACACCCAACCTCGACTCTCGACTCGAGACCCAACCCCGATACCCGAACCGAGACTCGAATCCCAACATTGATACTCGATCTCGACTATCGACTCGATACCCGACCCTGACTCTGACACCCGACCCGATACCCAATCGATACCCAAACCAAGACAAAATCTTGACTACTAACTCGGGACCCGACCCCGACTCTCGACTCGAAATTTGATCCTAACCCCAACACCTAAATCGGGACCTAACTCCCGACATCAACACCCGACACTCGACCTAGACCCAGTCTCGACTCCAGATCCGATACCCGACCTCGACACCCTACACTAACTCACGACTAGATAACAGACCTCGACTTTTAATTCGGGACCCGACCCCGACTCGTGACTCCTAACTCGGGACTCGAATCTAACTTCTGACCCGAGACCTGAAGGACACTAGACCTAGGACTCGACCCTGACTCCTGACTCTTGTCCTGAGGCTTTACCCCAACTTCTAAACCGGTACTTGATCAAGGTTGGGTCCAGGAGAAGAGTCTCGAGTAGTGTTCAGAGTTAGAGTCGGAGTCGGAAGTTGGAAGTTCTGTCAAGATCAGACCCTGATTCCCATCTCGATATTGGATCTCAAGTTTGTATTGGGAGTTATTTTCAGATTGAGTTCAGGGTTGGGTCAAGTCTTGGGTCTCGAGTTGAGGTCATACATCCGAACCCAAGTCAGGTTTGGGAGTCGGGTCTCGAGTCGAGGTCGGATCCCAAGTCCTATGTCTTGGATCTAGATTGAGAGTGGGGTCTCAGGTCGGGAGTCGGGTCTCAAGGTTGGGAGTTGGGTCTCGAATTGAGGTTGGGAGTCATATCCCGAGTCGAGAATCGGGAGTCAGGATCGCGAGTAGGATCCCGAGTTAGTATCCGAACTGGTACCCGAGACTTGGGTTAGTGTGGAAAGTTGAGATGTGAGGTTGAAAGAGAGTTTTGGAAAATATTTTCCTTACTTTTTGAAGGGAAGTCACTTCCCTTAAATTTGAGGAAAATAAGTTCATTTGAAAGATATTTTTCAAAACATTTAAGTCAACCAAACATGAGAAAACTGAAAAATATTTTCCAGAAAATATTTTTGCACACTCATAAGGTGGATGAAGGGTAATGTTATACCAAATCCCATAATTTAAGGGTATTTTAGGACCTTCTTCGTAAAAATAATTCTAAATTAGTTAATATGTGGCTTCATATTATTGATTTCATAGTAAATTAAAAATAAGAAAGGGTTGGTGTTCTATTTATACTCACCTAACCCTCGCTCTGCCACCACCGCCACTTTCTTCTTTTTGAATCTTGTCCACTATTTTCAATCTTAATTTTTTTCATTTTACGACATAACTAAAACAAAAAAATAAATAACGATGATATTCGTATGGAAACAATTAGTTCAAGAGAAAAATAATGACTACATTCATTTATGAAGACTTAGTTCAACAAAAAAATAATTTAATATCAAGCAATGGCGTATATTGTATTTATTTTTGTGTGTATATCCAAAATACGAAATAAAAAAATCTTTTTTCTCCATACTCTTTTACATCATGAAAATAATACAAAAAATATATATATGAACAAGTAAATTTGTTTCAAGTTTGAGTCCCTAAAACTTTAATTAGGAAGAAATTACGATAGAGAACAAAAAAGAAATGAACAAGACAATTGGGTAGTTAAACCTTCATTAATAAAAAAAATAATAATAATATTTTAGATGAGCCAAACGGACGGGATGATATGGATTTTAGTTGGATTCTGGATAATGAATTGGATTTTAATAAATTAAGAGTTAATTTGAAATAGACCAATAGGAAGACACCATATAATTAATGATTCTTTGAATATTATTTTCATGCGGTTTGGGTCAAACTATGGGTTATGATTAATTTATATTTATTTATCGAAAAATTTCATTTATATAAAAAAAAAAAAAAAAAAGTTTACAACAAAAATAGTCACATTTTTGTTTATTACTTATAATGGTTATTAGGCCATTTTCTTCCTTTTTCTTTTTTTTTTCAATAGTAATTATAAAAAAAGAATATTTTTTTTGCTGCATTTTTTTTTATAAGAAAAAACTTTTTTGCTTTTTTTTTAAAAAACTTTTTCCATGCAACTTTTTTTCATGTATCAATATTGTATATATTGTGTATAAACATGTATTTATGATGTACAAATAGTTATATAGTGTGTATGTAATGTATCGATATTGTATAAATAGTTATATAATGTAAATGCAATGTAACGATATTTGTATAAATGGTGTATAAACATATTTTGATATTGTATAAATGGTGTATAAACGTGTATATATGATGTATAACTATGTATCATATATATATATATATATTCGTTTTCTTACGGAGATAGAAAAGCTAGCTGCCACGGCTTTTGACCAAGTTTCTCCAACAACTTCTCTACCATTTTTACCCCTTTCACATCACTAACATTTTCATCCATTGACACCAATTTTTCAGCACATGCACATTAACAAACCTAATAAGGAAATAGTTGAAGTAAAACCAAAAGATTAGATAAACAAATTAGGAAAGTAAAGTAGTCTTCTTGAAGTTTCTCAGGCGAAACGTTGGTTACTGCTCCACCGTCGCCGATTTCTGTTGGAGGTAATCAATTCATCGTGTTGTCTTCTTCTTCGACTTTTCATGTGGATTTCATCTGCTAAACATGTGTTCTCTTTGATTGGGTCGAGGTCCATCAAGTGTAATAGTCATTAAAGAACTTGATTTGCAAGTTCTTTCAATCCCGACTAACATAAAATCTTCTCTAAACAGTCCCAAATTTTAGATATTAGCTTCTCTCGACGTTTCGAGTCTTTTGGCATATAATTTACTTGAAACAATTCACATTTGTTGCACGTTGAATTTTTTTTTAAAGGAAAAGCATTGAAGATGAAGAACAAGAAGAAGGAGGAGGAGGAGGAGGAGGAGAATAATTAGGAGTAGACGCAGGATGAGGATGAGGAGGAAGAGTAGGAGGAGGAGGAGGAAGAGGGGCATGAGAAGAAGGGAGAAGAGGAAGAAGAAGGGAGAAGATGAGGAAGAAGAAGAAGAAGAAGAAGAAGAAGGAAAAGAAGGGAGAAGAAGAATAAGAGAGAAGAGGAAGAAGACCGAGTGATTATTTTTTCTGTAAATAAAATATTCAAGTGAGGAAGAAGGCAACTGACCATTTTTTTCAGTAAATAATATGTGGGAGTGGACATTCCACGTAATTATTTCTATTTATTTATTTATTTATTTGGGAAGGGTTAAATTTGGGCTAATTAGATTAGGTCATGTAATCAATAAATATTTAATTATGTTATTTTAAGGGGACCTTTGGAAATAAGGACAGATTTGAGCCAAAAGGTTAATATCGAGAGTATTTTTAGCCCAAAAATATTTTAGGCTCAAAAGATAAATGGAGGGTAATAATACACCAAATTTCATAATTCAAGGACATTTTAAACCATTCTCTAAAAATTTAGAGATAATTATACAAAATGGCCGCTCGTCCATTTTATTTACAACAAAATTGATCGGTGGCCATTCTTTACATGGGCATCATCATTTTTTGGCCACTCGACTCTTCTTTTTTTGTTGTTGTTGTACTAGTGTTAAAAAAAATTGTTGTTTTCTTTTTGCTCCACTATTTTTTTTTCAAAAAAAAAAACTTTTCGTTGTTTTAAAACAATTTCATTGCTTTCTCGTTTTTTAAAAAATAAAATTGTTGCTATTTTTTAAAAACCTTTTTTTTTCTAATTGTTCCACTTTTTTATGGAAAAAAAAGAAGAAATATTTATGTTGTTTTATTATTTTTTGTTTATACTTTTATTTATTAACTAAGTTAGAATGCACGATAGTCATATAACTATGGATATCTATACATTATATAATTATTTATACAATATCGATACACGTTTATATAATATTTATACAATATCTTTACATTACATAACTTTTATATAATATCGATACACGTTTATACACCATTATAATATTTATACAATATCCATACATTACATATACACTACATAACTATTTATACAATATCGATACATATTTATACACCATTTATACAATATCGATACATTACATATACACACTACATAACTATTTATACAATAGTGTTACATTACATATATATTGCATATACAACGTTTGAGAAGTTATATATGAATTTGTCTTGGTGATGAATAAAATTATTAGTTACCAAAAAAAAAAAAAAAAAGGGATGGAGGGGGGGGGGGGGGGGGGGCATTTAGCCACGGTTCGACCGTGGCTACAACGCGAGTCTTTTGACTTTTTGTCTATTTTTTTATAATTAAAAAATATGACTTCATTTGTTGTAAACTAATTACTTTATTGTGTATATTTAAAATTATCCGTACAATTTATTCTACCAGGCACAAGTCTCAGCTAAAGGTAATTCCTGCTTCTCTTTAACTTTCCTAATATTCTAATAGTTCCTTGCGGAAACTTTCTAAGAATGACTCGCGAATATTTCAATAGTTCGTCAAGAAACTTCCCAAGAGCGATCTCCCAAATTTTAGGATTCCCACCATTCCTAACATGATTGACCTTGGTAACTTAAGAACCAATTTTTTTTTTACTCCGCATGTGTTTGAATTATATGTTGTAACACACATACAGGTCGCAAGTCCGGATAAAGGAGGTGAGTTTATTATACTAACAAGTGGTTTTAAAATGAAATTTATTTATTCCAACCACCTAACTTGAGCACCTCTATATATTTGAAGTATCCAAGTTACTTTCATCCTCCATCATTTCCTCATATATCACTTGAATAACCTTGGGTAGCAAAGATGTTCGATAATAATTCTGGCTCATTTTATTTGAAATATAAGCAAGTCCACCTATTTTATTTACCCTAGTTGTCAGGAAATTTTTGAATTTCTTTTCTGACGGATGCAAGCAGGTAACAGGTTTTATAAATCCTCTACCTTCTGCAGATCAAACAAGATACGCTCAGCCAATCATGTCACACCCCAAATTCCATTGAGGCGGACCGACACCCGAAGCCGTTAAGGCCTGAGAGAACCAATCTTCATTCATGTACACTCATACGCATGTCACTCAATAAGCATCACCATCACATAGAGATATAAGATGCCAATAGCGGAAGTCATGGAAAATATATGATAAATATGAAACTTGGCCGTTAGGGCCATCACGTCAAAAGCATACGTTCCTTACATCCCTTTGTTTGTCCCACAACATCTACAAAGCCTCTACAGATACATGTACATAACCATCCTAAAGTCAGGACTAGTCCCCGCTTTAGACAACATTTACATAATGCCAAAACCAAAACATATGTACATAGTGACTCGGAAAGCCCCGAACCAACTGGAGCTCACCAATGATCTGCAAATGACCCGCAACCTACTATGGAGGTCTACTAGCATCTGTGCCTGCAGCAAGTAAGGTAAGTCCCACAAGGGGCGTCAGTACGAAGAATGTACTAAGTATGTAAGGCTGTAAGAAACTGCATGGTACATAAGTACTTTAATGGAATCCAAACAAGTGAGTAATCAATATGGATAAACCTCCGATCTGTATATGTGGAACCATGTATATTACTTTTGTTATTTTCATTATTCGATCATTAATTTTTATCATTATCATTCATACAATAACATTCATATATACTTTCATTCAAGTGATATACTTTCTTTGCTTTTACGATCATCAACATTATCACTCATCCATATGATTAGTGGGTCATACTATAACATTCATCCACCTTATCGGTGGGTCATAATATAATCATAAAGTAACCATAGAGGAGCCATAAAGTAACCATATATGCATTACTTCTTTTCCTTACTTTTATGAGATTGATACATTAGGGGTCATAACATCATTATTGGAACTTTGGAATGATGTCTACAATTATGTGACACATGAATAACAATTGGTTAATGAATAAGAAGCATGTGAATAACACTATAAGACAACCTGACATGAGATACCTTTGAACATTTCGGAATGGAACAAGTACGATGACAATGTGAACAATATGTGCTGCAGAAGGATACGGAAAGAGTAACCTTACATACCTTATCCTTACCAATATGAATACAACGATTCTATATGTGAATACAACAGTCCAGCTCCTTCCTTATGTGTTACTCTACAACACAAGTACATAACAGAACTCACGTTAACAACTAACTACATTACAAGTGCATGAAACGATAATGAGCTACGTGACTGCTATATAGCGTCATTTCGTCCTTCTTCAATGCATTATCATACCCACAATACCACAACATTCCACACATTGACCAAGACCTCATAAACCAATAGCATTTCACACCAAGTTTATACTTTACACTCCCTCATTAACACTACGTCACATTTACTCCATCAAGTCATCTCAATAGCTTTCATAATAACACATGAACAACAATCCATAATTGATACCATTCAAAATACCTCCAGGATACTCTTTTAAAGTCATTCAAAAGGTATCATAAGTTGATAATTGCATCCAAGAAGGGTATAGGGGTTTCGGGGGGTCAAAGAGATGCAAAAACATGCAAAACAGAGTTCTGGGCTGACCTGCGAAGCCACCTGCGCCCGCAGGTTGTTGAGGTGCATCCGCAGGTGACCATTGGCCTGGTCCAGGGCCACCTACGTTGGCATCTGCGCCCTCAGGTGCCCTGCCTGCGAGGGCGGATGCCTGTTTCAGCCTCCAGGGGTCATTTTTGGGTCATTTTTCGCAATGAATGGTCCATAATCATAATTAAGCTTCTCTTTTCATATTTTAAGTTATATTAGATGCCAACGAACAACCATGGTTTCACAACGCACATCAACATCACCAAAACTACATTTTCCTTTTAATACGCCACCGGTTCCATGTACAATTTCATAATAACAATTCCAAATGGTATACACAAAGAGAAAGCAAGTTAAGGACATCACCACATCATACACGTTGATATTTAATCCATCAAGTTCCCTTCCTTCAAGACCACAAGTCCACTTTCAAGTTTATAAGGCAAAACTCTTTACCGATTAAGCAAAAGTAGACTGTTTTACACATAGTGAATTGTCCAACACTTTGCCAACATAACCACCATGATTTATACACCATCTTAAGCATATAATATATTAAACTATAAGAGTAAACACTTACCCAAGCTTGCCAAGTGATGATCTTGTCCACAAGAGTGATAACTTAGGGTTTGAGAGATAAGAAATATCTTTGGGAAAATTCTAGACTTGGCATATGTCTTTTGGTTGAATAAAATCTGATTTTGTGCCTTTATATAGGCCCTCAAGTCATCCGTAGCCAACCACTTAATCAATAATTGAGGGTTTACTTTGGTCAAAGAAAGAATGGATCATTTGCTCCTTTGGGCCATGTCTTTCTTGTTAATTTTTGGGCCTTAAATTGAGCCCATTTGCACAAGACTAATTCAGCCCACCAAATTTAATGTGTAACCAACTAAAAATCTCATGTTTAAATAATTCTACAAATATTGTGGTAATAACATGGATTTGAAAATGTACGGTGTGTTACAAATCAATACTTTCTCTGCTTCACTTTTCAGCAGAACACATTGTAAAAACTATAAGTCTTAAACTTTCGATGGTTGTACATATTGTCATTGTAGATTTATATATAATGTATAATAAAATAATAAATTTATGTTTGGCCCGGACAAATCCGAGCTATCGTCACTCGTAGTAAATAGCAAACCCAAACAACCTAAACTATATACACCCTTATTCCTAACAGACAATATCGTAGTTCAATTATGCATAACTAATATAATTTTTTTGGTATATAAAGTAGAAAAAACACCATAAAAAATGGGGTAAAATTATAATCAAAATATAGCCAAACATCATATCACGATTAGGGATGGGTATAGTGCGGTACCATACAGTATCAAAAATTTTGATTTGATAATTTCAATTTTCTGTTTATAAAAATATTCAAAAAAAAAAAAAGGAAGAAGAAGAAGTACAGAATTCTCTTCGGTAATAAATTACAAAAAAAAACAAAAAACATTTCAATCAATCTGTGTGTGTATATATATATATAAATAAATAAATATTAATCGAAGTCTAAAGAATATTAGCCAGAATTAAGCAGAGTCCTACCGTATTACACCAAAAATAGTGTGATATATATGTCGACGGTGCAAGACCATCCTCTGTTAGATACAAAATGACATTAAATAAGATATGATATGTAGTTTTGATTAGTTCTAGTTTATATATTAATTAGTATTAGTATAATATATATGGATTATACATGTAATTAAATACTTCGGCATATTTTTCTTTTATATAAATATCAAATATCATACAAAATATTAAATATCTTTAAAATGCATACTAAATATCATATCAACTACTATAAAATCATAATTATGATACCAAAGATTCAATTTGAGTATTATGATTCAATATCTACCAAAATATGCACACCCCTATTCACGACTAGACAATAATGCATTCATAGATAGTTGAAATCTTGAGAAGCAATGACCTTAAACAATTTCGAAGAGCCAACAGCAATTGGTACGAAATTCAAAAATATCCTACCTTCAAGAATTTCAACTGGGAATTTGATTAAATATTACTCCTCCCGTCTCAAATTACTTGACATATTTATTTTTTATACAACTTTTAAAGAGAAATTAATAAGAGGTGTAAATTAACTAATATGACCTTATTTAATCTTGATTAGATGAATCTTCTTCAATTAATATGGATATAATTAAAAAAAATAATTAATTATCTTTTAAATTCTTAAGTATGTCAACTATTTTGAGACAAAATATTTTAGCAGATATGCCTAATTATTTGAGACGGGCAGTATTATTGATTCTAACTGTCTAGGGTGCATGCTCCCCTTTTTTTCACCTCCTATTTTCTTATTAACATCTTTGTCATCATGATATTATTGGAATTTGAAAGTGAAACAAATGTTTGTTTAGATCGTAAATTCGTTTATATATTTTAAAAATATTTTGATTTATAATATTATTTTTTATATATTTTTTAAATATATAAATTTTATTTTAATAAATTTAAAATTTTAATATTCGAATACACAATTAAAAATAGAAGTTTAACTCTTGAAATTTGAATAGTACTATATAGTGGGAAGTATATAATTATATTCATCTATCTTGATTCTTGGACGAATGTTCAAAGAATCAGATATTATGAGCAAAGGAGTGACGTTGTGGTTCTCATTTTTCTTAATTGTTTGTACGTTTTCTTTTACTTTTATGCCCCCCTTTTAAAGATGACTCAAAAAGGCTCAAACAGTCCCACGACTATAAATAGTTAAGGATACAACATATAATTAAAAAAGTGAGTGAGCTGAGATATATAGAAATCAAGGAACACAAGATGGGGTTCACAGAAAAACAAGAAGCTTCGGTGGAGGATTCGTGGGAAGCTATGAAGCAAAACATTCCTCAACTCAGTCTTCGTTTCTTCTCCTTGTAAGTAACTGCTATAAATATCGCGTCTATATAAGGTTTTTGTTTTAAATTTTATCAGTAGATCCTTTTGTCGTCACATATGTATGTCAATATAGTAAATTTTGTGGAACTAGTGTCTATCTAGATCTGCCAATCATGTGTAAAAGAAGTGTAGAGTGTACATTTTTTCTACCCTAGTTAATTGGGGTTCAAATATATATTTATAGGATCCTGGAGATAGCACCAGCAGCAAAGAACATGTTTTCATTCTTGAAGGATTCTGACGAAATTCCTCAGAACAATCCCAAGCTCAAAGCTCAGGCCGTTAAGGTTTTCAAGATGGTTAGTTAGTACCTACTTATATTTCCCTTCTTTAATTAATAAAGCATATACTCCGTCCGTTTGCTTTTACTTGTTATAATTTGATTTGTACATCCATTAAGAAAATAGTAAATGACATAGTTATTTTATCATAGTATCCTTATTAAATTATATTTACTATTGTATCTTTAATTAATTTAGAGAAAAATCAATTAATATTAAGGATATAATAAGAATTTTTTTTTTGTGTTGTCTTAATTAGTGAAAAATGACAAGTAAACATAAAAATTAAATTAAAAAATTTGTGATTAGTAAAATCCAACGGAAGGAGTATCTTTTTAGGATCCATCGGTCATTGATGTGGATTTATTCTAAGTATAGAAATTTCACTAGTGGTGTCAAGACTCGAGATTTGGGCATAATCAATAATAGTCACTCACCACTCTTCAATCTCCATACCTCGTATTCTCAACTACTACAAACGACAAGGGATGTGGCTTGCACATGCGCTCTACGTGTCTTTTTATACGCATGAATTCACTATTTGTTTTTTCCCTTATTTGGAATTTTCTTAAAAAGTTTAATTACTATTCATTTCATAGGACGCTCATATTTTTAGACTTCTCATCAATTTATTCTTAATAATACTCCTCCGTCTAATAGTAATTGATCATTTTATAAAAAATAATTGTCTTATATTCATTGTCCACCTTATTAAATCAAAAAAGTATTAATTAAATTTTTTTCATATTATCCTTACAATTAATTCTTTTTGAAAGTGTTCATACTTATTTGTAAAGTATCCAAGAAGTTCTTTAAGGGGTGAATTAGTAAAATTACCTTCTTATTTATAATTTTTTAACATGTGTGCAAAAAGAAAAATGACCAACTAATATGGAACGGATGGAGTATACTCATATATAAAATCACAAATTCTAATAATAATACTCCCTTATTTCAAAATAGTTGATCCTTGTTGACTTGACACTCTCCCCTTAAGAAAATATTTATTAGGAGCTTATTTTATCAAATTAGCCTTATTAATTATGCCTTGAAAATATAAATTTGAGTATATATACTTTGCATAGTCATTTAATGATAGGAGTGGTATTGGAAGAACATGATAAAATTCTCTTGATTTTATAAATGAAATAACTAAATTAAAACAAGTATTTTTAACAAGAGAACCAACTAAAACGAAATGGAGGGAGTATATTGTTATATGTAAAAAAAAAAAAAAAAAAAAAAAAAAAAAAAAAAAAAAAAAACTTATACTGCGTGTTAGATTTATCAAATATTACCACATAGATTAAAATAAATGTAGCAATAGTTTAAACTTGGGAAACTCAAAATATTTTCACTAATATCAACCATACTATTCGATGGGAGTAGAAAGCGTACTAACACATGCAAATGTGGTTGAATGTATATTGTTGTGGGAAGGCATGTGAATCGGCGGTTCAGCTTCGGGAAAAGGGAGAAGTGGTGGTAGGTGAGACTACTCTCAAGTACTTGGGTTCCGTCCATCTCTAGAAAGGAGTTATTGATCCCCACTTTGAGGTAATTTTTCGTATTAATATATATGGATAATGTAAAAAAAAAAAAAAAGAAGATATTCTTTATTTTAATTTGATTGTCCTATTTTGACTTGACACAGAATTTACGAAAATAAAAAAGACTTTTGTATCATATGATTTTAAATTAAAAATATGTAAATATATCAAAATATTATTTAATATTGTGCACTTAAATATATCATGTGAAAGATTGAAATTAACGAGTTATCAAAAAAGAAAAAGAGCATTCATTTTTTAAAAAAATAAAATAGGACAAACAAAATTGAAACGAGAGAGTATTAATCAACATGGGTTGCATATTGCATATTGATTGTAGGTAGTAAAAGAGGCATTGTTGAGAACAGTGGAAGAAGCAATGGGAGAGAAATGGAGCGACGACCTGAAAGAAGCATGGGCTGAAGCCTATGACCAATTAGCTGCTGCCATTAAAGCCGAGATGCACGCTGAGGCTGCTGCCTAGTCCTACCTATCTTGCAAGTGCTCTTCCTTTTATTTGTGTCTCATGCTGCCTATGCCTATATAGGCTAGCTAGCTACTCTTAATTTTCACTTGATTAAATCAATTGAATGCGTGTGTTTGATAAAAATGGTAATAACAGTATACCTGATTAAATCAATGGAATGCGTGTGTTTGATAAAAATGGTAATAACAGTATACCTATATATTATCAACTTTTAGATTAGATAATTACACGATTAAAAATTTAGCATGCGAAGGTGTATGTTAAAGAAATCAAATTTGCATGTGAAGGTGTGTAAAAGATATAATTTAAAAAATAAAATATATTTTCTCTAAAAGCTTAACATTGTATTATTACCTTAAAATATAGAAACCATTTTAAACCATTTTATTGAATAAGAATGTTTTCACCTTAAAGGGATACAAATTCCATCACTTGCTAGCTAGAGTTATTTTCCTTTGTAAAAATTTCAAACTTTGACGTTGTATCAACTTTAATACTCAAAATTATCATCAAAACACTAAATACCGTACATTTTCCTCCATCTTGTATATATGCTGATCATTTTCCTCCATATATATATATATATATACACAAACTCGCCTATGTAAGCGTTAACTTATAAAAGGAAGAAAAATACCAACAACAATTTTGGAGGCTGGCCAAAACGCTCCACGATTGAGTATGTCTACTTCTGCCGAATAAAAGGACCACAAATTGGAAATTTGACCACAAAAATTCAAATTGTGAGAAAAGGGAGGCACCCCTATCTCGAGGTTCTCCAAGATCATACATTTAAATGTTTAATATAAATTCACTATCGGCTGCCCTCAACTTACGTTGAAAAGTTTTTTTTCTTTTGAAAAAAGACTCAAATATGCCATCGAACTATTGAAAATGACTCATTTATGCTATCCGTTAAAAGTTTGGGAAAAGGCTTAAATATGCCATCGAATTATTGGAAATAGTTCATTTATGCCATCCGTTAAAAGTTTGACTCATTTATGTCATCGCCGTTACAAAAAAGGCTCATTCATGCCATTTTTTTTAACGGTGATTTTTTAAAAAGGGAAAAGGCTCAAATATGTCATCGAACTATTGGAAATGGCTCATTTATGCCATCCGTTAAAAGCTTGGCTCATTAATGTCATCGCCGTTACAAAAAAATTTACCGATCATAGAATTTTTCTGATTTTTACTTCAAGTACAATTTTTTAAGAATTTAAAAAATTGTGTTTCGATAACTAATTGATTCGTTGTTTGAAATAATTGATGTCTGTTTCGGGCTTGAATTGGTCTTGAGATTTGCAGAATTGTGTTCGGCGATTCCGAAGAAATTGAAAATGGATGAACTCTTTACAGTGCCTATAAAGGAGTTACAAAACGCATAGAAATATTTTAGCCGGAGAAATCGATATTTTCTTATTAGAAATTTTAAAATTTCTTTGGTTGATTTAATTAATGATGTGAAAGAATTATTGTTGGCCACGTGTACAAAATAATTTTGCAAAAAACCCCCCAAATTGGACTGTTAAAAAAATTGGCATGAATGAGCTAAACTTTTAACGGATGACATAGATGAGCCTTTTTTCAAAGTTCGATGGCATATTTGAGTCTTTTTCATTTAATTAATGATGTGGACGAATTATTGTTGGCCACGTGTACAAAATGGTTTTGCAAAAAACCATCAAACCGGTCTGTTAAAAAAAATAGCATGAATGAGCCTTTTTTGTAACGGTGATGGCATAAATGAGCCAAACTTTTAACGGATGGCATAAATGAGTCATTTCCAATAGTTCGATGACATATTTGAGCCTTTTTTCTTTTTTAAAAAATCACCGTTAAAAAAAATGACATGAATGAGCCTTTTTTGTAACGGCGATGACATAAATGAGCCAAACTTTTAACGGATGACATAAATGAGTCATTTTCAATAGTTCGATGACATATTTAAGCCTTTTCCCTTTTCTTTTTACTTGATTTTAGCTTTTTGAAAAATTTGAAGCTTGTAGCTACACCCCCCACCCCCTTTTTTTCCTTTTTCGCACATGTAAGTTAGTTAAAAGAACGGAGAACATAAAAGATATTTTGGGTTGATGAGTATCTTTTTGTTCGTAATTTGAAGATTTTGAATTTGGCTTAAAAATTGAATTGTCTTTGGTAGAAAGTATTATCTTCCTATTTTCTTAACCATATTTAATAAAACAGTAAAATTCTGATATCTTCAAATCGAGTAGAAAATCACAAGATTAATTTAGTAGAAAATCATAAGATTAATTTAGTCTTTAAAACGGGAGTAGAAAATCACGGAGCTTTTAGTCTCCCAAAATCAGAAAGATGAATATAAAAAATATTAACATAAAATAAAATTTATTCTAGCCCACAGAATTATCCATTGTGTCATTAAGAAATTAAATCTTCTCATTGTCTGAGATTTTGAATTAATTCCTCCCAAGATTGAATATAATAACCTTTTCTACAGTAGTGACACTTCAAATTGCAAACCTTTAGCGAATTCGAAAATGGAACAAATCACACTTGACGCTTATTTTTATTTTGAAAATAATGCAGAAGAAGGGGAGACAAAAAATTTGAATTTCAGTGTGTAAAATCTGAGGCAATGTCTATGAATTTATAGCTAATGAAGAGGTGTTATAATGAAAAGGTGCAACCTAATTTGGTGTGTTTTTGAAAAAAAAAAAAAGTTTTTTTTTACCTTAACCAAGAAAAGGCACAAATGAAATAAAAATTCCTTTATTTTTTATTCACATCACAAAATCCAACAATCCTTAATATGAATGAGAAATGACTATATATGAAGGAAACATGGATAAAAAATATTGTGATTCAGAAGTAAAAATTAATTGCATCTGGATAAGTACGTATTCCTTTGAATTATCCCGTATTGTAAATAGATCAATAGATTTGATATCTTTAAGCCATTAAATTTTGGTGTAAACCTAAACAACATATATCACGTCATTAACCCTCAACCACATTTGATTCTCATGATTATGTTCATTTTAGACATGAACACCTCTTGAAAATTCATAAGTGCAAGAGAATTGCTCTTACATATTCTCCTTGAAGCAACTAATTTTCCACTTGCATATATGATTCCTAAATATACAATTCTGTAGATATACTATTTGTTAATCTCATACTTAACTTAAAAAACATTAAAAAAAAACATAGAACCTTATATTTATTACTAAACATTGTCTCACACGAGAATGGACCAAAATTTTATTGATAATATTGAGTCGTCATACATAACTTTGTTTGTCCTTCTTGAACCAAAGTCTTGGGGTCTCTAGTCTCTTAGGTAGAGTTACCATCATGATGACTTGTCCTCAATCATAGTCTCATTCCTTTTGATGATTTATCAATCGCCTTCCTAATTAAACGTTTTGTAAGTGGATCTGACATATTATTTTTTGACTTCACGTAATTAATTATGATAATTCCATCAGAGAGTAATCGTCTAATAGTATTATGTATTTATCGTATGCAATGAGATTATCTTTCCTTTTGTTGATTATTGACTATCACAATGCATATAGGCGTCAATGATTTGACCCAAATGAAATGTCTTTCAAGAAGTTTTTGAGTCATTCAACTTCATTACTAGGCTTGCCTAAAGCTATGAACTCATTCTCTAGTGTGGAGTGGGTGATATGTATTGATTGGACTATTTTCAAGATAGAACTCCTCCAACAATGGTAAAAGTATATCCATTTGTGGATTTTGTTTCAGTTGCACGTGATCCAACTTGCATCACTAGAACCGTCAATAACTACAAGATATTTATTATAATACAAAGAAAAAGTAATTAACATCTAAATTGTGTAATCCTTGTAAATAACAAGTAAGTGTTAAAATAGTCATGACCTTTCTCGTTAGCTAAAATCTTATTTGACAACAAGTCTTGCCTTATATTTGTCAATAATGACATCATCGTTTTATCTTTCTCTTGAAAATTTATTTGAAACCTAAAGGTTTATTTCCTAGAGAAATATCAACCAATTCAAAGTATAATTGTTCAATATGAATTTTATTTCACTATTGATTGCCTCTTTCAAGATTGTTTTTCCAAGGAAAACATAATTTTTTAAAATGTTTGACGATCATTTTCCAATGAAAATGTTAGAAAATTTGGTACAAAGGAAGTAGATGTTCTTTATCATTTGTTATGTCTTGAATTTTCCTCATTAGAAATATTTTTCTTTGTTTCTTTCTAAGGTCATTTAGATCCTTCACAATATGACCCAAGTTTCATTTCATACAGATATATATTTTCAAAGGATTTAACATATCTGATTCAATAACAGTATTAACATGAATGTTTGAATTTTCTAATTTGTGAACAAGAAACTGATATGCTTTTCTATTTGTTACATATTGTAACAATCATGGTTGTGATTTTTAGATTTTACTGTGCTTTGATTATTTTGCCCTTTCCAATAGTTTTTATATGCTATTTATGAATTGTGGGATTGGTCGGTACGGTCCCCGAAGCATTTGGGAGTGTTTTGAGTCAGTTTGAGCTTTTGAGAAGCCTTGAAAGTTTTAAGTTTGACTTTGATCAATATTTTGTGATCTGAGAGTCGGATGGTAATTCTGTCAGTTTTATTAGATTCGAAATGCCGATTTTGGTTTAGTAGCATAGTTGGTTCGGGTTTCGAGCCTTTATATTTAGTTTTGACCTATTAGGCAAGAAACTAGTTAAAATTAGCCTAACGGGGTCTTGGGGTTAACTTGTTGATAACAACCTCTTTCGATAAATCTAATAGTTCCATTGAGTCTAGAACGCGAAATTAACCAAGTAGCATTATTGGATTATTTTTACGAGCTCTCGATCAAATTTTGAGGGTCCGTTCGGAGTCATTTTTACTTGGTTGAAATCTCAGCTTTGCTGGTTTAGGTGCAACCGCTTTAGCGGTCACTTGGTCGCCTTAGCGGTGTCGATTAATCGAACCAAAGACCGCTTTAGCTGAAGCCCAACCCTTCCAGCATCATCGCTTTAGCGATGCTTCTTTCTCCTTGGAGATGTCGCCTTAGCGGAAGAGGTGTTGCCTTAGCGGTCACCTGCGTGGCAAATGACTTCTGGCGTCTCAGGAGACGTCGTTGGATTAAAATATTCTTTTTCTTCTCTTTTATTCCATTCTTTCATTTTCAAACTTTGAGAGTTCGGTTCTTGACGATTTCAAAGAAAATTTTATCAATCTTGCCTGGGTAAACTCTAAACTCATATTTTCATCATTTTCTATTAATTTTATCTTCAAAACAACTTTAAAACTATGATTTAAAACTTGAATTTTGGGGGGTTTTACCCGGTAAAGTACAAAATTGGATTTTTCTCGATTTGAACTTATTTTTCAATGAGTTTTCATATTTAGATCCCTTAGAATATGGAAAACATGATTCTTAAATAAAATTCTAGTTTTATCCTTTTTCGATTCTAAGTCAATTTTTGAACTATTTTTGGATCGGTAACGAAAGTATCCAATATGGATATCGTTAGACTCCTTTTAATAAGTAGATCATATTTTCGATAGAATTAGTTCATTCTGAAGCCGATCGTAAAGGAAAGTCTCCGTGTTGAAGGGTCCAGGCTCGTGTTTTGGCTTTTTGAGGTAGGTTATGACTTAACTTTCTTCAGACTGGGCTGGATAGTTAACCATTCATATAAAGCATGATATGGGTTGGGAATTGCATCATGAGATTCGTATTTTAAGGTTTTTATTTTATCGTGTTGCTCGTGTGGGGGCTTATTTGAGTATTATTGTTGACTTGAGATATTATTATTGTTGTGATGCCTGAGTAGAGGCCTATATGAGCATTATATTTGACTTATGAGATGATTATTGTGGTAATACCCGAGTGTGGATTGTTATTGGTCTTGTTTGAATATTATTTTTCATCTATCTTTATTGTGATGCCCGAGTGGGGGGCTTGAATTGATATTATTAATGTCTTACATGACTATTCATTACTATGGTGCCATGTGATGACTTATATCATTATTTATTAATATATTGAGGAGATCTGAGTTCATGTGATACCATAATTGACTTGATTCATCACATACGATATTGTATTGGTTATTGAGAATGCATCCTCATATCATTCATCCATATACATGGAATTGGTACCACAGAGAAATACTAATTTTGAAAGAAAATAAAAAACTTTATAAAACCATTGACCAAAGATTTTGCCGGTAAGGTTGATTGAGATATGATATTGAGATTTTAAAAGTATATAAGTTGTGAACCCCCCATAGATCCTATTCTAGAAGTTTAAGCTCGGAAGGTGTATACGAGGCCATATGATTACTGCCATGTGATGGCTGCCACGTGATGACTTACTTCATCATCATCCCACTTCATCTGCATTGCATTGCATCATTTGTACTTCTATTTATGTGTTTGTTGTTGTGTATTTAACCTTGTCATATATATATATTCATATGTAGTTATTCTTATCTAGATATTATACTTATAGAATTGTTAGGAGATAAGGTTTGAGCCACCATTGGGAACTTTTCTATATATAGGTGGTAGCGTGCTCATAGTATTCTGTACTTGTTTAGTTTTCTGCTTTGCTCAGTCGTCCTATGATACCTACTGAGTACAAGTGGATAGTACTCACTCCTACTTTTGTACACTTTTGATGCAAATCCTAGTACGAGTGCAACCTGAGGGTTAGCTGATTCGTGCTGTGAGAGCTGATTCAGAAGACTGGTGAGCTCTCCATCTGTAGCCTTGTTCCAAACTCCATTTATCTTTTATGTCTTTACTTGTATTTTAGAGATAGTTATGTATTATCAAATTTCAGTATTATCTTAGATGCTTTTTATACTCATGATACATGATTTCGGGATTTAATTGTATTTTTATTCACATATTTTAGATTTTATGATTATTATGGCCTGACTTCGTTCTAGAAGTCTTGCATTGCTTCATTTCTTCTCTTTTTCATATTTCATATATATTGTAGATTTTTGGCTTACCTACCAAGGTTGGGTCGGGGTAGGTGTCATCATGACCTCAGTTTTTGTGTCATGACAAATTGGTATCAGAGCACTTGGTTTATCGGTCTCATGAGTAAAAGAGTAGGATGTCTAATAGAGTCCGGCAGATCGATACGTTGACATCCGTATCTTTCTTCGGAAGGCTATATGACATTTTTAGGGAAAACTTCTCTAATTTGATTCCTTATCGTGCATGTTGTTCATGTCCAATATTCTAAACTTATGTTCCATTCTTTCTGCGTATATGATGAGGACTAGATCCAGAGTTATTGAGGATGCTGAGCCAACACCCACTATTGGAGCCCCAGTTAGGAAGTGAGATAGGGGTAGAGGTCAGGCACAAGGAGCGGCTCTAACTAGATAATGAGCTAGAGCAGCCTCTCCTGAGCTTGATATTGAGCATGATGATGAGGCTTTTCAGCTAAAAGATGTGGGACCAGCTCAGGCCCCTTAGGATTTCATGGTTAGCCCAGTGTTGTAGGATCCGTTGGTTCATCTTTTGGGCCATTTGGATGGCATTCCCCAGGTTAGTATTATACCGAGTACACCAGATGGTTCTTAGACTACAGGAGGTGTATAGCCTCCAAGGCAGGCTACTACTCATGGTTTTTAGACTCTCAGGGCATGGCCAGATGATGTGGTGGCCCCATGTGTTGATGCCTTGACTATTAGATTTGTTGTTCTGCCTATTTCTATATGTCATGTTATATCTGCCAACGAGCAAAAGAGATTTGAGAAATTCATCAGGTTGTCCCTTTCTAAGTTCAGTGGTGTAATTGGTAGGGATGCTTATGAGTATTAATTGACTGTCAACAGAGGTTGTATAACCTCAGTTCACTTGAGTCCCATGGTGTTGCTTACACTACCTACCGATTGACGAATGTGGCTAGGCAGTGATAGATTTATCTTTTCAGTTGTAGATCATTGGGTTCCCCTCAGTTGACTTGGACCCAGTTTTTTGAGATTTTCTTGGAGCGGGTTGTGACTTTTATCTTGAGGGACTAGTGGAGAGATGAGTTTAATCATTTGGAGCAGGGCTCCATGACTATTGCTGAGTATGAGGCTTGTTTTCATGCCTTGTCCAGATATTCCATTGTTAGTATCTCCATTGAGTCTTAGTGGATCAGAAAGTTTGTTAAGGGTTTGTCTAGTTATAACCAGTTGACGATGGCTTAGTTAGTAGCTTTTTGTGGTTCTTTTTCAGAGTATAGTGGATCATGCCAAGATAATTAAGACTATTCGGCAGGGTATGCAAGGTGGTGGTTCTAAGAGGGTACATCGACAATGATTTCAGTGGTCATGTATCACGAGGTAGGGATTTCTTGACTAGAGGTTCTCATCGATACCATAGCAGACCGTTTTAGGCAGCTTTGTAGAGTTTAGATGGTAGGTTTGCAGGTTCTGAGGCTTCTAGTGGTCAGAGATTGGGCCATGCGGGTTGAGGGTCTTGTTTTGGTTCATCAGGTTATGGAGGGTGTCCTGGGGCCTCTCAGCGTGATTCTTCTAGTATAGGATATTTTATGTGTGATGAGCATTGCCACATAGCGAGGGATTATCCTCAATGTGTGATTGGTTCTTCCCAGCAAGGGTCTTAACTTTAGCTTTGTCCGACCCTAGTTTCAGTAGTTAGAGATGGTACATAAGGCAGTAGAGGTGGTTCTAGAGGTACCAGAGGTAGGGCTGAGGGAGCTCGTGGTGGTGGACGAGGAGTCACTCAGTCTGGTAGCGGACATGGTCAGTGCTATGCTTTTCCTGGGAGACTTGAGATAGAGGCCTTTGATGTAGTGATTACAGGTATTATCCCAGTTTGCCATTATTCTGCTACAGTATTGTTTGATCTTGGGTCTACATTCTCTTATGTGTCTGCATATTTTGCTACTGATTTTGATGTTATGTGTGAGTCCCTTGCTATGCTTATTCATGTATCTACCCCCGTAGGCAATTCTTTAGTGGTGGATGGGATGTGCCGATCTTATGTTGTTACTTTTTCAGGATGTAAGACTTGGGTGGACTTGATTATCTTAATATGGTTGATTTTGATGTTATCTTGGGTATGGGTTGGTTGGCTTTTTATCATGCGGTTTTGGATAATTTTGCCAAGATCATGACTTTATCTACTCCTGGTATTCTGAGGTTAGAATGGAAGGGTGCTTCTAGCTCGTGTCTGAAGGGTGTTATATCTTTTGTGCTTGTCGCATGGTAGGAAAAGTTTATCTTTCCTATTTGGCCTATATTCGCGATACTAGTGTTGCTTTACCACCTCCTTTGGATTCTGTGTGAGTTATTAGGGAGTGCAAGGACATGTTTCCTACAGACTTACCTGGTATACCTCCAGACCGGGATATTGATTTTTCCATTGATGTTGAGCCAGACACCAAGCCCATTTCCATTCCTCCTTATAGGATGACACTAACAGAATTGAAAGAGTTGAAAGAGCAATTACAAGATTTGTTGGATAAGGGTTTCATTAGATGGAGTGTGTCTCCTTGGGGTGTTTTCGTCTTGTTTGTGAAGAGGAAGGATGGATCTATGTGCATGTGTATTGACTATCGATAATTGAATAAGGTAACTATCAAGAACAAGTATCCTCGTCCTTGAATTGGTAACTTAACAAGCTTCAGGGTGCTTCTGTGTTTTCTAAGATCGATTTGAGGTCTGGTTATCATCAGTTGCAGATTAGAGCTTCGGATATTCAAAAGACGGCCTTTCAGATGCGGTATGACCATTATGAGTTTTTGGTTATGTCTTTTAGGTTGACTAATGTCCCGACAATGTTTATGAATTTGATGAACAAGATATTCCAGCCTTGTCTTGATTCTTTTGTGATTGTGTTCATCGATGATATCTTGGTTTATTCCAAGAATGAGGCTGACCATGTGAGGTATTTGAAGACCGTACTTCAGAGGCTGATAGATGAGAAGTTATATGCCAAGCTCTCCAAGTGCGATTTTTGGTTGGATTTTATTTCTTTCTTGGATCATTGTAGTGACTAAGGATGGTAGTATGGTCAATCTGGCCAAGGTAGCAGCGGTTCGTGATTTAGCTAGACTTACTTCTCCTACTAAGATTCAGAGTTTTGTTGGGTTAACAGGCTATTATTGGCGCTTTGTGTATGATTTCTCTTCTATTGCAGCTCCTTTGACCAAGTTGACTCAGAAGAAGATTATTTTTCAGTGGTCGGATGCGTGTGAGGAGAGCTTTCAAATGCTCAAGGAGTTGTTGACTTTGGCTTCTATCTTGATTTTGCCTGAGGAGGGCATGGGTTTTACTGTATTTTGTGATGCTTCTGGAGTTGGCTTGGGTGTGTTATACCTCATTTTAACGTGAGTCAATTTAAGGTATAACATATCGGAAATTTCTAAATAAAATTAAGGAAGTCGCCACCTATTTAGTTCTATGGTGAATTAGGACACCTATTATAAACTAAGTGATTAAAACAAATAAAGACTTCATTTTATGGTCTACTTAACTTAAGTGATTCTAGGTTAGGATTCTAGTTATCTAAAGAGAAGGGATTAAGCGCCCTAAAGGATCCGCTAACTACGATTAACCGGCCAAACTTAGATTAGATAAGGAAATCAAAGCTATATTAAGAAAGATGTAAGTAAGGTATGAAAAATATATATCTTATTAAAGGTAACATATCCTAATTATTTATAAGAAAAAGTTAGAAAAACTTTAAGAGACCCTCATCGTAAATTTAAAGATTCAACCACATTTTGCAAAATCACCAAAGGTAACTCTTATAAGTCCTCTTAAAAATGACACAACCTTATTATTGTCGAAAAGAAAGTCATTTCAAATCATTTCTTTTAAAAGATATACAAATGTTCTAATTAATAATTTAAACAAAAGTCTAGATTAAAAAAGGTTAGTTATGCTATATCAAGAAAATCACATTGTTCTTCATTGTTAAAAATAACTCTAATTTTATAATATAAATGTAAATAAAATGATAAATTAACCTACGCTAAGTAAATCATTGAAAGATAACTATAAAAATATAATTGTTTAAATCTCTAAAGACTTGAGAGCTTATTTTTTTATTAAGGCTCAAATCCCTTTTTTTAAAATAACTTTTTTTGTCCCATCACTTGAAATCCTACCATGCCTCATGAAATCAAGTACGCAAAGCTGCCAAAATTTTGAATTTGAAATTGACAAAAACGAAATCAATTTACCATATCCAGAATAATTAAAACTGATATCCAGGTCTAAAGATGATAAGCCCGTCTACCGTAAAAACTTATATTTTTTGACTATTTTGTATTACTAACTACTGAGAAACTAACTCTGATTCTAAAGATAAGCCACTATTCCATATTAAATAAACGTTAAAGGGCTCCTAACAACTCGACCATTAAACTCTAAAAGGTACATTCTCACCTATCAAACTTTAGCCTTTTAACGATACAAATTAAATACCCAAGCCTAGCGATTATGCTAAGTTTAAAATCTAAGAGGGGCGGGAAAGGAACAATTAAATTTGCTATCATGTTCAAAGATTTTATATTAATTCAAATAAGAGCATACAAAGCACAAATTCCAAATAATAATGTGTGAAATGTTAAATGAAAATGATAACAAGTGTCCACAAAGAAGGATAAAGCTTGAAAGAAGGAAAGAAGCACTAGACTGCTAGACGAAAACACGTAATGCATCTATTATTCGCTTCTCTAATTTAAAACGAGATGGAGCCAAGCCATAAGACTCCACGCGCACTCCCAAGTGTACATGTGAAATAAGAAAAGGAAAAATATTAGAAGCTAATCATAAGAAGAAAATAGTAGACAGAACGGGAAAGAATATGCTTAATCATTTGATTTACTACTGACTAAACAGACCATATACACAATTTGCAATTAAATAAAGGTAACTTTTCAAACAAAGATTCAAGCAAAAAGGGTAAGAAAACTATCAAACAGAGACAAGTTTTGGACTCAAGGAAATAGGACATACTCAAACAATTTTAAACATTTTTTAAAAAACGTAAAAAATATCCGAGTTACCCACAAAAACATATCCAAAACAACTTTATAGTTATGCATCTTACTTATCAAAGTCAAAATCACCAATTAAACCTCTTTTTCTTTAAAAAAAAAAAAGAAGGTTAAAGTGTAAGTAGACAAAAATCAAGGCGCCTTATCTCAGTATTAAGAGTTGTGACATGTACACGAAAAATGGTTTTTTCTTATTAACAAGATCCTAATACTACTTACATATATATTAAAATCCAATATTCTCAATCAAACATCACCAAGTAAGCATAGATGTTCCTTTATACAGATTGTTAGTAGAAAAAGGAAAGTGAACATCAAGTATGAATTTGACAAAAAATAAAAGAACGAGCATTCACCCCTTTCAATTGAAAATCCACAACTTTTCCTCGTAAGATTCACGGCATACCAAATCTGGTTTTTAATAATGATAAAAAAATTCATGGTAAAACACATACTTAGAAGTAGTATACACAAAATTTTAAAACAAATAATACCAATGCTTCAACATATGCGACTAGTTTAAAATCGATTTGCCTTGAAATTTCTTAATCCTTGATACTTAGTCATGTGCTAATTTTTCATCTCATAATAGATAAAACATAGATTTTGAACACACATTCGAAAGAAAGTTTAAACAAAGACAAACAAAACATTAAAATGGCTACATCGTTTCTAGGAATCTGAATGAAATGAGAAGACAAAGAGGGATACCGACCTTTCCTGGAGCAGTGAACTGGATGACTCTTAGATCGTAAATCCACACTCGAAATTTGATGATTGTGAACTCGAATCACCCAAAGAAAAACCAAAATTCAAAGAGAGATGAAAGGACTAGATATTTGTTAAAGGAGAGGCTTTTTTGTTGTGTATTGTTACTAAGAATTCATGACTTCAAAAACTCATCCAAAAGCCTCCTCCACCTTTGGTATTTATAGATGGGAAACTAGTGTTCATGGAGTTCCTTTAGGTGGGAATTTGAAATATGAAAGAGCCATTTGAAATTTGAACCAAAGTCGTCCGAATCTGCTCCATCTGTGCAGAGAAATCAGCACTTTTAAATTTCTTTTGGCTTCACTCCATATCGATCTTGTTTGACCAAAGCCTTTCAAAAGGCTTTACTCGAGAAAGGCAAAGATATCCAACACGAGGAAGGGAGCGTCTAAAGTTTCAAGGTTTGCATCAAAAATGGCGTAGCAAGCATCTATTCATGGTGAAAGAGAGATAAACTTCTCTCCCAAAATGGAGAGAGAGAAACGACACTTTTAAGAAAAGAAAACAAAAACCTAATCTAATTTTTAGGAATTGGTGGGGGGGGGGGGGGGGGGGGTATTTAGGACATTTTAGGTGAATAAAGTGGGGTTAAAAATGGGTAATTCAAGGTAAGGAAGGAATTAGGTTTTTTAATTGAGTTTGACCAACCAATTCGGAGGAGACATGTGGCGAGGGACGTGCTGAGTGTGTGCAAGGGCGTGGGAGAAGTGTGAGGTGTGTGTGTTTGGTGTATTCCATGACTGTTTTTCACCTTATGTGGTGCAAACGTGGCATTCACGTGGTGCTGAGGTGGAGGAGGAGAGAGGAAAAGGTGGGCTTTGCGGATCAGGCCTGAATTTGGGCCAAAATTGCATGAATATTATAAAATGGGCTGATTTAAAATGTCTTTTTATTTAATACTCTATGGGCTTCTAAATTAATATAAAGAACAATCTTGATAAAATATATTAGAACGTATCCAAATTAATAAAAATTTATTTGATATTAGAATATAAATACTTAAATAAAGTTGCATGATAAATGTCAGAATTAAATGGTAGTATTTATAAAGTATAACACAAAATACTTGATTCAATTCAATAAAAATAAATATAATGCCTTTTTGTAAAGTTTAAAAAGGAATGTGATGATAATTTAAAATTCCACAAAAATAATAATACCAATAATACTAATACTAATAAAAATAATAGTAGTACTAATAGGAAGACCGATGTTTATTATTTTAAAATATAAAGGAGGATGATACTTACATAAATTCCTAATTATAATAAAAATAAATTATATGCATTCAAAATTATTAGAAGTGCAAAGAGATGACTTGAAAGAAAGAAGGGATAAAATTGGGTGTCAACAGGGTGGTGCATTGATGCAGAAGGTAAAGGTGATTGCTTATGTTTCTCGACAATTGAAGCCTCATGAGAAGAACTACCCTATTCATGATTTGGAGTTGGCCGCTGTTGTGTTTGTGTTGAAGTTATGGAGATACTACTTGTATGAAGTTCATTGTGAGATTTTCTCCAATCATCGTAGCCTTCAATACTTCTTCACTCAGTGAGATATTAATATGAGATAGGGTCGATGGTTAGAGTTGCTTAGGGATTATGATCTTACCATTCTTTATTATCAGGGCAAGGCTAATGTGGTAGTGATGCCTTGAGTCGGAAGGCGGTGAGTATGGGGAGTTTTGCTCATCTATTGATAGGAGAGTGACCTTTAGCCATAGACGTTCAGTCCTTGGCTAACCAGTTGGTTAGGCTTGATATTTTGACACCCGGGCATGTTTTGGCCTTTGTTGAGGCTAGATCTTTATTGATGGAGCAGGTTCGAGCTCGACAGTTTGATGATCAGAGGTTGCGGGTGATTCTTGATAAAGTATTGAGTGGTGAGGCAAAGACTGTCCTCAATTGTGTTTTGAGGATTGGTGGTCGTGTTTGTGTGCCGAGAGTTGGTGGATGGGTTAGACTAATCTTAGAGGAGTCTCATTGTTTGAAGTATTCTATTCACCCAGGAGCGGCCAAAATATATCATGACTTGAAGCAACACTATTGATGGTGTGGTATGAAGAAAGACATTTTTGAGTTTGTGGCCAAGTGTTTGGATTGTCACTAAGTGAAGTATGAGCATCAACGATTGGGTGGTACTATGCAGAGGATGCCTATTCCCGAATGGAAGTGGGAGCGGATCACTATGGATTTTTTTGTTGGTTTACTCCCGACTTTGGGTAAGTTTGATTCTAGTTGGATGATTGTGGATAGATTTACTAAGTCCGTGCATTTTATACCTATAAGGGTAAGCTATAATGCGGAGAAGTTGACCGAGATTTACATTCTGGAATTCAATTGCATAGAGTGCCTATCACAATTATTTTTGATAGAGGTACTCAGTTTACCTTGAATTTTTGCAGTTCTATGCAGAGTGAGTTAGGTACTCAGCTTGATATGAGACAACTTTTCACCCTTAGATGGATGGCCAGTCATAGCAGACCATTTAGGTGTTAGAGGACATGCTTCGAGCATGTGTTATAGATTTTGGTGGTCATTGGGACCAATACTTGCCCTTAGCAGAGTTTGGCTACAACAACAACTACCATTCCAACATTCAGAGGACGTATTTTGAGGCTCTGTATCGGAGGAGGTGTAGATCCCTCATAGGATGGTTTGATTCATTTGAGGTTAGGCCTTGGGGAACCAATTTATTGAGAGACTCGATGGATTGAGTTTGATTGATTCAGCAGAGGCTTGTGGCTTCCTAGAGTAGGCAGAAGAGTTATGCCGACCATCGAGTCTGTGAAGTAGCATTCATGCTTGGTGAGTTGGTTTTGTTGAAGATATCACCCATGAAGGGTGTGATGATATTTGGGAATAAAGGGAAGATTACTCTAAGATTTATTGGACCTTTTAAGATTCTTGAGAAGTTTGGAGATGTGGTATATAATCTAGCTTTTCGTCCACATCTATCAGTTGTTCATTTGGTATTCCATGTTTCCATGTTGAAGAATTATTGACTAGACGATTTACATGTAATTCGGTGGGACTCAGTTACACTAGATCATGACTTGTCTTACGAGGAGGATCCTATTGTTATCCTAGACAGGCAGACTAGGAAGTTGAGGTCTAAGCATATTGATTTTGTGAAAGTCCAGTGGAGACATCACCCTTTCAAGGAGGCTACATGGGATATTGAGTCCAATATGCGGGGTAGATACCCGCAACTTCTTTTCGATTTAGGTACCTTATTTGCCATTTTTGTTCGAGAATGAACTTGTATTTTAGTGCTGGATAATGTAACAACCCTGGCTATGATTTTTAGCCTTTTCTGTATTTTGACCATTTTTTCCTTCTCCATAGTTGTTATATGCTATTTATGAGTTGTGGGGTTGGTTAGCACGATCCCGGAAGCATTTGAGAGTGATTTGAGTGAGTTTGAGCTTTTGAGAAGCCTTAAAAGTGTTTAGTTTGACTTTGGTTAACATTTTGTGATTCAAGCATCAGATGGTGATTTTGGTAATTTCATTAGATCCAGAATGCCGAGTTTAGGTTAGTTGCATAGTTGGTTCGAGTTTCGACCCTTTATATTTAGTTTTGACCTATTTGGCAAGAAACTAGTTAAACTTAGTCTAAAGGGGTTCTGGGGGTTAACTTGTTGATAACAACCACTTTTGATAAATCTGGTGGTTCCATTGAGTCTGAAACGTCAAAATTATCCTAGTAGCATTATTGGATTATTTTTACGGGCTCTCGATCAAATTCTGAGGGTCTATTCAGAGTCATTTTTACTTGGTTAAATCTCAGCTTTGCTGATTCTGGTGCAACAACTCTAGCGATCATTTGGTTGCCTAAGCAGTGTCGCTTAGGCGGACCAAGGACCGCCTTAGCGGAAGCCCAACACCTCCAGCGTCATCGCTTTTGCGATACTTCTTTCGCCTTGGTGATGTCGCCATAGCGGAAGAGGTGTCGCCTTAGCGGTCACCCGCGTGGCAAGTGAATACCGCCTTACAGGTAGTCTGGCCACTTTGGCGACGTCTCTTAGGCGACCATTCTACCACCTAGGCAATGTCCCTGGATTAAAATATTTTTTTTCTCTTTTATTCCATTCTTCCATTTTCAAACTTTGAGAGCTCAGTTCTTGGCGATTTCAAAGAGAAATTTCATCAATCTTGCATGGATAAACTCTAAATTCATATTTTCATCATTTTTCATTGATTCTATCTTCAAAACAACTTTAAAACTACGGTTTCAAACTTGGATTTTGGGGGTTTTACCTGGTAAAGTACAAAACCATTTTTTCTTCGATTTCAAGCTCGATTTCAATGGGTTTTCATATTTAAATCCCTTAAAATATAAGAAACATGATTCTTAAATAAAATTTAAGTTTTACCCTTTTCGATTCTATGTCAATTTTTAAACTATTTTTGGACCTAGAACAAAAGTAGCCAATATGGGTATCATTAGACTCCTTTTAATATGTAGATTATATTTTTGATAGATGTGGTTCATTTTAAAGTTGCTTGTAAGGGAAAGGCTCTATGTTGAAGGGGGTCCAGGCTAGTGTTTTGGCTTTTAGAGGTAGGTTATGGCTTAACTTTCTTCAGATTGGGTTGGGTAGTTAACCATTCATGTAAAAAATGTTATGGATTGGGGATTGCTTTGTGAGATTTGTATTTTGAGGTTGTTATTTTATCGTGTTGCCTGTTTGGGGGCTTATTTGAGTATCATTGTTGACTTGAGATATTATTATTGTTGTGATGCCCGAGTGGGAGCCTATATGAGCATTATATTTGACTTGAGAGGTGATTATTGTGGTAATACCAGAGTGGGGGTTGATATTGATCTTGTTTGAGCATTTTTTTCTTTCTATCTTTATTGTAATGTCTGAGTGGGTGCTTGAATTGATATTATTATTGTCTTACATGACTATTCATTACTGTGGTGCCATTCTATGACTTATATCATGATTTATTGAGATATTGAGGAGATTTGATGTCATTTGGTACCATCAATGACTTTATTCATCACATATGATATTGTATTATTTATTGAGTATGCATCCTCATATCATTCATTCATATACATGGAATTGGTACCTTAGAGAAATACTGGTTTTAAAAGAAAAGAAAACACCTTATAAAATACTTGACCGAAGATTTTGCCGGCAAGGTTGATTGAGATATGAGATTGAGATTGTGAAAGTATATGGGTTACGAACCCCCCATAGGTCCTGTCTTGTAAGCTTAAGCCAATAAGGTGTATACAAGACCATGTGATGGGAAGTGAAGGAGAATAAAATAAGTAAGGTTATAAAATGTAGCCAAAAATAGTGTAGAGTCAAGGAGGGTCGAGTCACTAAATCCATAGCTACCATACTTGTCCCTAAGCCTACATTACAAGCCGAGGAAAGTCCAATAGTGATTCTACTCCGGCAGTCCGAAAACTAAGGCATAGAAAATAAGGGAAGGCCTATGGTATTTCATGCACTCTGTTCGAACTTCTTTGAAAGAGTGAGCGTCTTGATTCAGTCCCTGTTTATATTTACATCTATAGACTGTGAAAGTACGAGACTTCTTTGTTGTAAGAGTACATGGCTTGTATTGTTGGTTGCTACTTGTTCAGGTAATGTTAGTTGCATATATGCTTGGTTGTTTTGTTCATACTTTAATATCATCGCTTGATTCCTTTTGTTTCATGGTAATGTGCTACATGTATACACTCGGTGGGTTTTGATTTTTATATAGGAGGGGGTTGAAAATTTTGTGCTAAAAGCAAGGAATTGATTTCCATAGGTCTCTTAGGTTTCTCTTAGTTAAGCATCATATGTTTTTATTTTGTTTTGTTTGCCTAAGCACATGCAAACATTCTAAGTTTAGGGTGTTGATGTGACATGGTATGATGGCACTTTCGATGCTTAAGATGAGGAAAATATGTAAGAACTTAGGTGTTTTTGGTAGGTATGATGTGTTTTTGTTAAACTTTGCAGGAGAATAGGGTTCGGAGGCAAAATCAAGAAAAAAGACTCAAAAAAAGATAAAAAGAGGTCTCGTGGAAAGCATCCACAAATCGTGAAATCATCCATGAATCGTCAAACATGCCCGTGAATGACGTTCTAAAGAAAATCAAAATTCTGATTTCCACAGATGTTGTTCACATTTGGTAGTCTGAGCCTACAATTGGTAGACTTGATCAGTGGAAAATATGCTGAAGAATTGCAAGTAGAGTCTGATTTCCATGACTCTATTCATGATTGGTAGACTGATTCATGACTCTAGTTCACGATTGGTTGAAACCTGTCGACTTTCTTCTCTATATAGTTTAGGATAAGATTTCTTTGTCTCTATAAATACTCCTATTAGGTTTTATGTTTGTTGGACGTTCTATTACATTATTGTAAGGTTCTAAGGCTTATTCTTGGTCTTGGAATTACAAACATCGATTTTGAGGGTTTTAATTCAAAGTTAGATTTTGGATTTTCTTATATCATTATTGTAAGTTCATAATTATGTTTTCTTATCAAAATTCTTCTTGTGTTCTTGTGATTATGAGTAGCTAAATACCACACCTAGGGTTGTGAGAACCATAATGGATTAACGAAGTAATGTTCATAGTACAAGGTGATTCTCAAACTGGTGTTTAGGCATGTATTGTTAATTCTCTTCGGATTGATTGCTTTCTGATGGTGCGCAATGTTAGGACCGCCTTATCTCTACCCTAGACTTTAGCAAAGGTAATCTGATGGGAAAAGAGAATCAACAAGAAGACTTGGAGCTACCAACCTCCATTTAGTTAGGCTTGAACCGGTAAATAGGAGAGACTAAATTGGGATCATAAATAGGGGTTAGTAATGCAAAACCCATGACACATGAACCTTTATGCTTGGGGATAGTCATCTACAAGGGGCGTAACATAGTCGTTTAGATGATACATAACCTATCGATTCTGCATACAAAATACCACAAGAGATCACTAAGTACGAAGAACCTATAGAGTTATGAAGTTATTGGGGAACACAGTCCTAGTGCCTTTCTCATATTAATCACAAACCCAAAGAAATCAGCAATCGTTACTATTGAATTCTTTATTTACAAATCCCCTTCTTTTACTGGAAATTGTTATTGATTGCCTCGACATACATCTAGATTGATATTTTGAACTATTTCCTGTGGGATCGATCCCAACCTAGTTGGGTTCTATATTTGATCAACAACTGCTTTATACTTTCTTACGAGGTGTAATTTGGGCGACATCAGAAATTGCCCTATCGAGGAGGCTACATGAGAGATTGAGTTTGATATGCAGAGTAGATACCCCCAGCTTCTTACTGATTTAGGTACCTTATTTACCTTTTTTGTTTGAGAATGAACTCGTATTTTACTGTTGGATAATGTAGTAACCCTGGCTAGGATTTTTAGCCTTTTCTATGTTTTAACTATTTTGCCCTTCCCCATAGTTGCTATTTGCTATTTATGAGTTTTGGAATTGGTTAGCACTGTCTCGAAGCATTCGAGAGTGATTTGAGCTTTTCAGAAGCCTTAAAAGTGTTTAGTTTGACTTTAGTTAACATTTTGTGATTCAAATGTTGGATGGTGATTCTGTCAATTTCATTAGTTCCAGAATGTCAATTTTGGGGTAGTAGCATAGTTGGTTCAAGTTTCAAGCCTTTATATTTAATTTTGACCAATTAGGCAAGAAGTTAGTTAAATTTTGCCTAAAGGGGTCCTGGGGGTTAACTTGTTGATAACAACCTCTTTTGATAAATCTGGTGGTTTCATTGAGTCTGAAATGTCGAACTTAGGCTAGTAGCATTATTGGATTACTTTTACGAGCTCTCGATCAAATTTTGAGGGTCCATTTGGAGTTGTATTTACTTGGTTAAAATCTCAGCTTTACTGATTCTGGTGACTGCTCTACTGGTCACTTGGTCGCCTTATAGGTGTTGCATAGGTGGACTAAGGACGACCTTAGCAGAAGCCCGACACTTCCAGCATCATCGCCTTAGCGATACTTCTTTCGCCTTGGTGATGTCGCCATAGCGGAAGAGGGGTCGCCTTAGTGGTCACCTGCATGGCAAGTGACTACTGCCTTACGGGTAGTCTAGTGACTCAGGCGACGTCTCTTAGGAAACCATTCTACCTCCTAGGCAACGTCACTGGATTAAAATATTTTTTCTCTTTTATTCCATTCTTCCATTTTCAAACTTTGAGAGCTCGATTCTTGGCGATTTCAAAGAGAAATTTTATCAACCTTGCATGGGTAAACTCTAAATTCATATTTTCATCATTTTCCATTGATTCTATTTTCAAAACAACTTTAAAACTATGATTTCAAACTTGGATTTTTGAGATTTTACCCGGTAAAGTACAAAATTGGTTTTTCTTCGATTTCAACTTATTTTCAATGAGTTTTAATATTTAAATCCCTTAGAATATGGAAAACATGGTTCTTAAATAAAATTCAAATTTTACCCTTTTTGATTCTGAGTCAATTTTTAAACTATTTTGAACTCAGAACAAAAGTAGCCAATATGGGTATCATTAGACTCCTTTTAATATGTAGATTGTATTTTTGATAGATTTGATTTGTTTCAAAGCCACTTGTAAAAGAAAGGCTCTATGTTAAAGGGTCCAAGCTCGTGTTTTGGCTTTTTGAGATAAGTTATGGCTTAACTTTCTTCAGAATGGGTTGGGTAGTTAACCATTCATGTAATACATGTTATGTATAGGGGATTTCTTTATGAGATTTGTATTTTGAGGTTGTTATTTTATCGTGTCGCCTGTGTGGGGGCTTATTTGAGTATCATTGTTGACTTGAGCTATTATTATTATTGTAATACCCGAGTGGGAGCCTATATGAGCATTATATTTGACATGTGAGGTGATTATTGTGGTAATACCAGAGTGGGGGTTGATATTGGTCTTGTTTGAGCAGTATTTGCCATCAATATTTTTTGTAATGCCCGAGTGGGGGCTTGAATTGATATATTATTGTTGTCTTACATGACTATTCATTGCTGTGGTGCCATGCGATGACTTATATCATGATTTATTGAGATATTGAGGAGATTTGATCTCATTTGGTACCATCATTGACTTGATTCATCACATATGATATTGTATTGGTTATTGAGTATGCATCCTCATATCATTCATCCATATACATGGAATTGGTACCATAGAGAAATACTGATTTTGAAAGAAAATAAAACACTTGATCGAAGATTTTACCGGCAAGGTTGATTGAGATATGAGATTGAGATTGTGAAAGTATATGGGTTGCGAACCCCGCATGGGTCCTGTCCTGTAAGCTTAAGCCAGGAAGGTGTATATAAGGCCATGCGATGGCTTACTTCATCATCATCCCACTTTATTTGCATTGCATTACATCATTTGTACTTCTATTTATGTGTTCGTTGTCGTGTATTTAGCCTTGTATTATATATTCGTGTGTAGTTATTCTTATCTAGATATTATACTTGTAAAATTGTTAGGAGATATTGTTTGATCCATCATTGGGTACATTTTTGTATGCAGGTGGAAGCGTGCTCATAGTATTCTTTACTTATTTAGTTTTCTTCTTTGTTCAATCGGACTATGATACCTACTGAGTACAAGTGGACCGTACTCACTTCTACTTTTGTGCCCTTTTAGTGCAGATCCCAGTACGAGTGTGACCCACGATAACTGATTCATGCTGTGAGAGCTAATTTGGAGTACTGCTGAGCTCCCCGTCCGGAGCCTTGTTCCAGCTTCTATCTATCTTTTAAAATATTTTTAAAGCATTTGTACAGTGCATGTGCAGTGCATTTTAAAGCATTTATGCAAAGCAATTGAAAGCGATGTGTTGTGAATTTTAAGCATTTGAAAGCTTTTTTTCAGTAAATTTAAAAGCTTATATGTAGATTAACCAAAAGTCATGTGCAACGCATTTGAAATCTTTGTAAAGCTTCAACATTTTTTAATTTTAGATTTTCAAACCATTGTCACTATAGATGCATAATTACTCTTAAATGTTTTAAGAAATTCAAACCGTTTGAGGTGTAATCCTCGCAAGACTGCAAATGTTGTTAACTTTTAACTTCTGCTAATTTGTAGAGCCTGCATTCAAAGAAAAATTTGTAAGTTTGGGGGAGGGGGGGGGTTGATTTGCATTGACTTTGAAACTTTGACTCTTGATACTTCATGCTTCCAGCTTTATTTGGACTTGTAACCTCCGTCTATTCAAAATCATGGCCAATGAACAATAAGTACATATCTTATTGACAATCATTTAAAATAAAATAAAATTAATTAGTAATAATAATAATAATAATAATTAGGGAGATAAAACATGCAATCAAACATAGTGATAAAGAAGTTTTTCCAAACTTTTGAATTGTAACATGTCGTGAAGCAATGCGAACGTCCTTTATCCTGTGACATGTCTTGAAGCAATACGAACGTCCTTTATCCAAAGTGAACATCCCTTTTCATGTCTGATGATTTGGTTGAACCCACACTCTTCGATATCTCTTGACGTATTCTCGACCACTTCTCGAAATGATCCTCTTAAAAATTGTCTCAGTTTTTGACTCAAGAGAGATGTTGAAACTCCATCACGACGAGATCGAGCCTTAAATAGGTTGTCTACGTATCTCGCCAAGGTAAATCAGGCCAAGCATAGTTCGTAAAATACATTTTGGGATATTAAAAACTAAGGGGCCAAACCCTCACCGGGTTGCCTACGTATCCCATAGGAATCAGGCCAAACGTAGTTTGTTATATATGAAAATAAGGAATTTTTATTTTTCTTATAATGTGATCGAGACCGATATGGACGACCTACGTATCCCGCCGAGGGAATCAGGCAAGCGCAGTTCACATTACAAGTAAATGAGATTTGTTGGGAAATTTCTACTTAAGAGACTAAACCCGATGTGGTCTTCCTACGTATTCCCGCCGGGAGCTAGGTATCTCTTAATATAGGATAATAGATAAAAGCTTCTAGACATAGTATCTCTTAATAGTATCTACATTGATGGCTTGTGTCCACACTTTAATATCCATTTCTGCTAAAATCAATGCTCCACCAATTAGTACTCGATGAATTACATAAAGCCTTTGCCAATTGGGCACAAACTTTTTCTTAGCTTCATCTTGATGTGGAAATATGCTCTTCAATACTAATTGTGCCGATTTGAAATGCCTCGATCTTACCTTCTTGTTGAAAGCCTTAGCCATTCTATTATGATAAAGTTGCCCATGACAAACTGCATTCATTCTCTTTTCATCAATGAGCATCAATTGTTCATACCGATTGTGCACCCATTTGGCATCACTCAACTCAGCTTCTTAAATAGTTCTCAAAGACGATATCTCTATTTCCATGGGTATTGCTGCTTCCGTTCCATAAACCAAAAGATAAGGAGTTGCTCCAGTAGAAGTCCTAATAGTGGTGCGATAGTCGAGAAGGGAAAATGGAAAATTCTTGTGCCAATGCTTGTAGTTATCAATCATCTTCTGCAATATCCATTTGATGTTGTTGTTGGAGGCCTCAACTGCTCCATTCATCTGACGACGGTAAGGAGTGGAATTATGGTGAGTAATCTTAAACTTCTCACATATCTCACGCATCAAGCCGTTGTTGAGATTAGCTCCATTATCTGTTATAATTGACTCAGGAACTCCAAATCGACAAAAATGTTATTGCGAACAATATCTGTCACCACTTTCTTTGTTACATACTTGTATGAAGAGACTTCTACCCATTTCGCAAAATAATCAATAGCTACCAAAATGAACCTATGTCCATTTGATACAGCTGGCTCAATAGGACCGATAATATCCATGCCCCAAGCTACAAATGGCTAGGAAGAACTCATCATTTTGAGTTTATTTGGTGGAACCCGAATCAAATCACCATGAATCTGACATTGATGACATTTTTGCACAAAGCGAATGCAATCTGTTTCTATGGTCATCCAAAAATAGCCAGCTCGAAGAATCTTCTTTGCGAAAAAACCCATTTATATATGGCCTGTACATGCCCCCATGTATTTCTTCTACTAACCTGATCACGTCCTAAGAGTCGACATACCTTAACAAATCTAAATTTGGAGTCCTTCTATGAAGGATTTCCCCATTTAGGAAAAATGATTTGCCAATCTCTGAAGTGTTCTCTTCTGAATACTGTTTATGCCCTCTGGATAGTTTCCTTCCTTAAGATACCTCTTAACGTCGTAGTACCAAGGTTTGTCGTCTAGTTTTTCATTTACATGGAAATAGTAGGCTAGTTGATTTTGTACATTCACCTAGATAGGATCTATGAAATTCTTGTCTAGATGTTGAATCATAGAGGACAAGGTTGTCAATACATCTGCAAACTTATTTTGATCTCTTGGGACATGTTTAAATTCAACTTTGATGAATTTCTTGTGCAATACTTTCACGTACTCCAGCTATGGAACCAACTTCACGTTCTTGACACTCCATTCACCTTGTACTTGATGAACCACTAAATTTGAACCCCCTATAACCAACAGTTCTTGTTTGTTCATATTAGCAGGCATTCTAAGACCAAGAATGCAAGCCTCATACTCTGCCATATTGTTAGTGCATGGAAACCTGAGCTTCACTGTGATCGAATAATGCTGGCCTGATTTTTGAATTAGTACTACCCCAACACCAACTCCTTTGAAGTTTGCAACCCCATCTAAGAACATTCTCCAACCTGGATATTCTTCGAAAATATCTTCTCCAATATACAAAACTTTTTCATCCAAGAAATAAATTTTAAGAGGCTTGTATTCTTCATCCACAGGGTTTTTGGCAAGATGGTTGGCTAATGCTTGTCCTTTGACAGCCTTCTGAGTAACATAAGCAATGTCAAATTTGCTTAGCAAAATCTGCCACTTTGATAGCTTCCTGGTAAGCATGGGCTTCTGAAAGATATACTTGAGCACATTTATACTAGAGTTGAGAAAAGTGGTGTACGCACACATGTAATGCCTTAAGTTTTGTGCAACGCAAGTCAAGGTACAACAGTGCATTCCAATAATGTATATCGGGTTTCATAAGGCATGAACTTCTTGCTCAAGTAATATATAACTTGCTCTTTCTTCCTAGTTCTATTTTGTTGTCCTAAAACATACCCAAATGCATTGTCTGACACAGACAAATATGGCAGCAATAGCCTTCCACATTTTGGAGACACCATAAAGTGTGGATTAGACAAATACTCCTTGATTCTATCAAAAGCTTGTTGGCAATATTCTGTCCACTTAGTAGCAACATCTTTTCTCAACAACATGAATATCGGTTCACAAATTACCGTAGAATGTGCAATAAATCAACTGATGTAATTGAGTCGAACCAAGAAACTCATCACGTCTTTTTGATTTCTTGGAGGAGGAAAGTATTGGATAGCCTTTATTTTTTAAGGATCCAATTCTACGCCCTTCCTACACACAATGAAACCCAATAGTTTCCCAGCGGGGGCACCAAATGTATAGTTTGCGGGATTCAGTTTCAGATTGTACCACCTCAACCTGTCAAAAACTTCTTCAAATATGTCAAGTGATATGAGCTCCTTCGCAACTTGATAATGACATCATCTATATATACTTCAATCTCCTTATGGATCATGTCATGAAAAATAGTAGTCATGGCCCTCATATAAGTTGCCCCTGCATTCTTCAGTCCAAAAGGCATTACTCGATAATAATATACTCCCCAAGGTGTGATTGAATGCTATTTTATTGGCATCTTCTTTGTTCATTTAAATTTGGTGGTAGCCTACAAAGCAATCAACAAATGATTGCAGCTCGTGCTTCTCACAATTATCAATGAGTATGTGAATATTTGGAAGAGGGAAATCATCTTTTATGCTATTCTTGTTGATATCCTGATAATCCATGCACACTCTAATCTTGCCTTCTTTCTTTGGTACATGTACTATGTTGGCTAACCAAGTGGGATACTTTGTGACTCGAATGATGTTGGCTTCAAACTACTTGGAGACTTCTTCCTTAACTTTCAAACTCAAATCAGGATTCATCTTTCTTGGCTTTTGTTTTATAGGAGGACAAGATGGATCAATTGGCAACCTATGTAAAATAATGTTTGTACTTAGACTCGGCATATCATCATAGAACCATGCAAACACATCCATATATTGCTTTAAGAGATCAATCAGCTCTTTCTTTGAGATGGAGTCAAATGGATGCTAATCCTTATTTTCTTTACAAGTTCTGGACTTCCCAATTTTATCATCTCGGTTTCATCCAAATTTGGTTTTGTCTTAGTTTCAAAATGTTCAAATTCTTTAGTCAACTCTTCAGACTGCATATCTTCTTCATATTCTACAAAATCTTGTTTGCTATTTGGAATTGGTTTGCTTGTTTCTTTACATGTCACATTCACAGTATTGGAAGATTTGTTAGTTTGCTTGCTGAAAAAGGAGGAAAAAGAAATTAATCAATAAAGACAATTTGAAATTAAAATAGAAAAACATAGTTTGGATTTGGCATTTAAACTTTCAAAAGTGGAGGCAAAACACATAAATTCATAAACACGATTTAGGCCTCAATTTTGAATCGTGTTGTTTCATTAATACTAATACAACCATCTACCAAGACTCCCGTAGAATCGGGGATGGGGTATGAGTCCAATTATTCCAAGCATTTCTAGGCTCAATAGCCCATATAGTCAGGGTCTCAATGCAATCTTCCAGAATCACATTGCACTCAACTTCTTCTTTAGTAATGTACAAGTTTTTAAGTCATTCCATGAGATCTTCTTCAGTATTTTCCTCTGATACTTGGGCAACAAATGCTTTGAAAAATGGCTGATTCAAGAGTGGGACAGATATGTCCAACACTTAGAATTCCACTATGAACTCTACAAATTCAATTTACAGTGCCAAATTGATTTCTCCAATGACTCCCCTTTGAGTCCCATCAAAACCCCCTCACGTTACTTTCACGAACTTTCACAATGTCAATTCTTAAAGCCCAAAGGGTAGTAAAAGGACAAATATTAACAGCTGATCCATTATCAATAAGAACTTTAGAAACAAACTTGTCCCTACACCTGACAGTGATGTTCAATGCTCTACTATGCCCTAGGACTTCAGGGTGAAATTCATCTTCATGAAAAGAGACTGTGTTAGCTTCTAGAACTTGCCCCACCATATCGCTAGTTGTCTCAGCTAGGGATGGGCATAAAAACAGGAGAACCAAAAATTATACCGAACCGAATTAGTTCAGTTCTTCAATTTTGGTTCTTCGATTCTTCGATTCGATTTTGGTTTTTTTTGGTTCTTCGGTTCGGTGTTTGATTTAGAGGTAACGGTTCTTCGGTGCACCGCACAATCGAAATTTTATTAAAAAAGGTTTTTTTAAAAATTTCATTTAGCTCATGTTTGGCCCAAATTTTTTCAAGACCAAGTCTCAAAGCACATACCCAATTACCTCATCAACATTTACCTTCCATCCTTATTACTTTCACATTTTCCTAATTTTTAATTTTAAATTCTAATATACTTATATTTCTAATTGTAATTTCTAAAAATTTTCACACAAATACTCCTAATTTCTAACTATAATTTCTAAAAAATTTCACACAAATACTACCATCGTATTGTGATATTAAAAATAGAGCATTACAATGATATGTATTTGAAGTTGTCCTCACTTGATAGTCTATTTACAATGTTTTAGATTTTTTAGTGTCTTATATTTTGATTCGATTCTCATTTTATTTTTTATTTTACCCAAAAAAATTGATTTAAAAAACACCGAACTAAACCAAACCGAAACAAATTAGTTTGGTTCGGTGTTCGGTGCACACTTTTTCAAAACTAAAAACCAAAGAACCGAACTAAAATTTGATAAAATTGAACCGAAGAACCGAAGGCCCACCCCTAATCTCAGCTGGCACATAAGTTTCATTCAACACTTTCACCAGAGCGCTCCTATGAGTTACAGAATTCATCAATAATGACAATAAAAAGATTTGGACAGGCATTTTCTTTAGCTGCTCCACAACAGAATACTTCTTAGTCGGCATTTTCCTCCAGAAATCCTCTACCTCAGCCTCTGTCACAACCCTTTTTTGACTATTCTCTTTGCTTGCTGCTCCTCGTATAACTTCTACAGGGGCATAACAACACCCAGATCTTGTCATTCCTCCTGCAGCGACTTCTACAACCAATTTTCCTTTTCCTTTATCTCTTGCATAAGTCAAGTAATTCCAAGGAATTGCTTTGGTATCCAAAAAAGGTGTTTGAGCAACTAAGGTTGTGATCATGTTCACATGGATATCTCCATGATTTGGCAGGGGGTTATTGTTCACATATGGGGGGGGGAGCCCTTTTGAGCTGAATAACTCCTTCTTTGATTAGTGCCTCAATCTTATCTTTGAGCGTAAGGCAATTCTCAGGGTCATGTCCAGCAACTCCAGAGTGATAAGAACAGTGTTTCGTTCCATCGTACCATCCAGCAGAGGATTGAAAAATCTACCTTGGATCGAATGGAGTACTTCTGCGACTCTCAATCTTTCATATAGTTGGGATAAGGGTTCAGCTAGTGGTGTATATGTTTTGGCTGGCCTTTTTTCATAGTTTGGACGGGGTCTAGGTTTATTTGGAGGATGATTTTGTGGTTGGTAATTGGTTTAAGGCGGATAGGTAGGTTGGTATTATGGTGGACTTTGATAGGCAGGGGCTCGAGGTGGATAATATGCTGGCTGGGTAGCATAAACTGGATATGGGGCAGGTAAAGGTTGGTAATAAGTCTGAGGAGCTTGGGTGTATTATTTATAGTAGGGAGGCTAGGTTGGTGGGTTTTGGTATGTTAACACTTGGTTTGGCCTTTTTTCTTGAATGGTCATGACATCAAAAACTCTATCCTTCTTCTTTTTACTCTCTCCTTTGGCTGAATCAAACTGAATTGCCTTACTTATTGCTTGCAAAACTGCCAAATTAGTGATTCTTCCAGTTTTAACACCTTCTTCAATGAATTCTCCTATACTAACAACCTCAGAGAACTTCTGTGCAACCACGGTTATCAACTTGTCATAATACGTTGCATCTTTTTGAGATTGTACAAAAAGTGAAGTCATCTCACTTTCTGCCATCAGAGGTTGAACTTTTACGACATCTGCTCTCTACCGCATGGCATATTCTTTGAAGGACTATCGATTTATTTTCCATTTTCATCAAATGGAACCTATTTGGGATGACTTTGGTGTTAAACCTGAACCTATCCACAAATTCTTATGCCAAGGCATTCCAACTACACCATTTCTGTGGGTCTTGGCTCATGTACCAATCTAAGACTTCTCCTGTAAAACACCTTATAAATAGCTTCATTCTAATGGCCATATCCTTCGCAACTCCAACTAGCTTGTCACAATACGACCTTAAATAAGCTCGAGGATTCCTTTTTCCATCACATATATCAAATTTTGGCACCTTATACCCTGTAGGCAACTCAACCTCAACTCCTTCACATCCTTTGTGTTGTTGGATGCTTTTGAATGCTTATTTCAGACTGTGAATCTCTTTTGTTACACTCTCATCCGCTTTTGACCTTACTTACTTTTCCATCTTCTCATATGGATCAACTTCTTGCACGGTTGGCATTGGGATAGTGAAAGGTTGAGCTCCCGCTATATATACTTGATGGCATATATTGTGTATTAGGAATTACAATATATGCCACCAGTATATGTGGGGTCACTTGGTAGTTTTGGACGACTGGGGTGGTTTGAGTAAGTGGGGTAGTTTGGCTATGTGGAGTTTGGGTAAAGAAAGTTTGGGTAAGTGGAGCTTGAGGAACATACGGAGTAGTGAAGGGTAGTGGATTCGTTTGTTGTGAGTTGGCTTGTTACGGATTGTTTTCTTATAGGTTAGTGGGAGTTTTGGCAACATTTGTGTTGGTTTGGTGGAAAGTGTTGGAGACGGGAGAATGAGTTGGTGGAAAAGAAGACGGGATAGTGATATTTGCTATATGTTTGGGAAGTGGAGTATTTAGGCTAATGGATAGTTTGGTGAGGTTTCGAAGTCGATCAATTTCATTTTGCAAGTAGGCCATTTGTTGCATCATATGGGCTATTTGTTCATCATGAAGGGTTGAGTTCTTCTCCCCCGAAGTCTCAGGTTCACCTCTTTGGACGATGACCAGTCCCAACCCATCAAGTGTACCTGAAATAGTCATTCTGGTGTTTGCTCGTGCTTTTGATCTCGTAAAGTATGGGTGATCTGCCAGTTCGTAGTCAACGCAAATCATCCTTTGGGGAAATAAATTAAAAGAAAAGAAAACCTTCAAAGAAAAAAAATATATCAGTATAGGTGAATAATTATTACATCACAATTAAGCAAACAACATTGAAAAAGAAAAGGAAACATATATCACGTTGTAAACAAAGCAAACAGTAAAAGTTAAACTTCAATAATCAAAACGCATCCTATTATGCATGGGACCCCTTTTGTTCCAAGAGGTGGGCCTAAGCATCAAATAATTGAGATTATGATAAATTAATCCAAGCTTTAATTAATGACATTACTCGAGTTTGGAGTTAGAGAATAAGAAACAAACCACTTTATTGAAATATCATGACTTAACCATTACATTGAGTTCAAAAACATAAAGAGAGTACATGATAATAAAAGGGAAATCCTAGCCACTAAACTAAATCATCATGCTTCAAAGTGCGCCAAGGATCCGAGGATGACTTGTTCCCATATTTCAGGTGGGGTGAGAAAGTGGTTAAAAAGAATATCATATGCCCACTCCATTTCTTCCAAATCCTCAAACCCAACGGCTTGTCCTAGACTGCTAAATCCCACATCCTCCATGTCTGCTAATAACCACACATAATATTCTGGAATGCAGTATGCTTGCTCATTAGGCACATCTATTGCCATCAGATTTGTCACGCCTCAAATCCCATTAGGGCGGACATGGCACCCGTAGTCGTAAGGCCCGAGAGAACCAACCTATGACCGTGTATATTCATATGCATGTCCCTGAGTGAACAACATTCAGTTATACGTATACAAGATGTCAAAGACGGAAGTCATGGAAAAACATTCAAATAGATATGAAACTTGGCCATTAGGGCCATCACATCAAAAGGGTCATGCATTCCTTCATTTGTCTTACAACGTCTACAAAGCCTCTAACAGATACATAACTAAGCCTAAAGTCGGGACAAGTCCCCGCTTAATACAACCTTTACACAGTACCAAAACAAATGTGTACAAGTGACTCGAAAAGCCCCGAATCAATCTGGAGCTCACCAATAGTCTACAGATGACCCGTATCCTACTATGAAGGTCTACTAGCTCTTGTGCCTGCAGCAAGTAAGGTAGGTACCCCAAGGGACGTCAGTACAAATGAATGTACTGAGTATGTAAGGCTATAAGAAACTGCATGAAATATAGGAACTCAAATACAAGTGAATAGACCATATTGATAAACCACCGTTCTGTATGTGTAGAACCATGTACATTGCCTCAATTACTTTCTTTTTACATTCATATCAATATCAACATCAATCATATAATGCCCGAGCCCAACTGATCAGTGGGAAATAACATTGGGATCGACTCGAGCTAGGCTTATGCCCTCAGAGCTGCCACCCATAAATCAATATATCAGGTTTGGCTCGAGCTAGGTTTTCACCCCCAGAGCTTCCCCCTGTCAGGTTTGGCTCGCGCTAGGCTTTCACCCTGAGAGCTTCCCCCTGATCTAATAATCTCGAGATCGGCTTGAGCTAGGCTTTCACCTCCAAAACTGCCACCCGCACTCAAACAACAAACAACTATGCATTACTTCATTTCTTTACTTTTGTGAGATTGATACATTGGTGGTTATAACATTTTTGGAGATTTGGAACATCAGTCACTGAATAAGAGACATGTGAATAACAATTGCTAACAAACCTAAAATGAGATACTTTGAAGCATTTCAAAATGGAAATTAGTGCGGTAACGATGTGAACAATACGTTCTGCCAAAGGATACGGAAAAGAGTAACCTTACATACCTTATCTTCCCAATAGGTGAATACAATAATTCAGCTCCTTCCTTACGTGTTACTCTACAACACAAGTACATAACGGAGCTAACATTAACAACTACTACATTACAAGTGCACAAGACGATAATGAGTTACGTGACTGCCATATAACGTCATTTCACCCTCCTACATTACAATTTTCTACATCACCATACCAACAACACCAAAACATTCCACACATCAACCTAGATATCATAAACCGATGGAATTTCATACCAAGTTTATACTTTACACTTCCTCCTTAACACATCGTCACATTTATGCCATCAAGTCATCTAAATACCTTTCACCATAACACATTAAAAATAATCCACAATTGATACAATTCAAAATACCTTCGAATTACCCCCTTAGAGCCATCCAAAGGGTACCATAAGTTGATGATTGCATCCAAGAAGGGTAGAGGGGCCTTGGGGGGTCAAAGAGAATAAAAAACAAGCGAAATGAAATTCTGGAAGAACCTGCGGAGCAAACTGTACCCGCAGGTGGTGAGGTGTGGCCGCAGGTTCCTCCTTGTCCCTATCCAGGGTCACCTGTGGTTCCACCTGCGCCCGCAGGTGCCTCATCCGCGAGGGCGGATGCCCAGTTAGGCTAAACTGGGTCTCTTTTGGATATATCTTTGTAATAAATGGTCCATGGCCATAAGTAAGCTTCTCTTTTCATATTTTAGGTTAACGTTGATGCAAATGAACAATTATGGTTTCAAAATGCACATGAACATCACAAAACTACATTCTACTTTCAATACACCACCGGTTCCATGCACAATTTCATAACAACAATTCCACAAATCATACACAAAGAGAAAGAAAGTTAGGGACATAACCACATCCTACATGTTGACATTTAATCGATCAAATTCACTTCCTTTAAGACCTCAAGTCCCCTTTCAAGTTTGAACCACATAGAAGGCAAGTCCTTTACCAATTAAGCAAAAGTGGACTATTTTACACATAGTGGACTGCTCAACACTTTGTAAACATAACCAACATGATTTACACACCCTATTATGCATATAATATATTAAACCATAAGATTAAACACTTTCGAAAGCTTGCAAAGATATGATCTTGTCCAAAGGGAGTGGTTGCTTAGGGTTTGAAAGAGGAGAGAATATCTTAAGAAAAATCTAGAATTTGCAAGTGTCTTGTTGGTGAATAAAATCTGATTTTTTTGCCTTATATAGTCCGTCATGGTCATCCTTAGCCAAACATTGGTCATAATTAATGAGGTGTTTACTTGGTCAACTTTTGGAATGGGTCATTTCCTTTTGGGCCATGTCTTCTTGCTTAATTTTTGGGCCTCATTTGAGCCCATTTTCATAATATTAATTCAGCCCAACAAAGTTAGTAGGTAAAATACCAACCATCTCAGGTTTAAATTATTCCATAAATGTTAAGGTAATCAAATAGGTTCGAAAATGTACAGGGTGTTACAAGATTTTCCCCCTTAGGAACATTTGTCCTCGAATGTTAGTAACATTATCCAATCTAAACAAATTCAAGTCTAAGTTTATCCTTCATGTTATCATATACACATAATGCTTATAGATACTTACTTGGTATTGCTCCAATTCCGCATCTTGAACTTTCCCTTCCGTTTGAAATAAATGCGGGTACTTAGACTTCATCATTTCTTCGGCTTCCCATGTGATTTATTCTACTTGTTGATTTCTCCAAAGTACTTTTATGGAAGCTACTTCTTTATTCCTTAACCTCTTAACTTGTCTATCCAGAATAGCAATAGGTATTTCTTCATATATGAGGTCTTTTGTAACTTGTGCATCTTTAATGGGAGAAATACGAGATGGATCTCCTATGCACTTTCGAAGCATTGAAACATGAAAAACTGGATGAACTGTGGAGATTTATTGGGGTAGTGCTAATTCATACGCAACTTGACCAAATCTCAGGGTAATCTTATATGGACCTATATAACGGAGACTCAACTTTACTTTCTTTCCAAATCTTATTACCTCTTTCATTGGTGACACTTTCAAGAATACACAATCACCTATGGCAAATTCTAGCCCCCTTCTTCTAACATCGACATATGACTTATGTCAACTTTGGGCCGTTTGTAGCTGCTGTTGTATCACCTTAAATTTCTCGATATCTTGATGTACAAGATCTGGCCCAAATAAGACAGTTTCACCTGCTTCAAACCATCCAATTGGTGATCTACACTTTCTTCTATATAAAGCTTCGTAAAGTGCCATTTTGATACTTGAATGATGACTATTATTGTAGGAAAATTCAATAAGCAATACATGATCATCCCAACTACCTTTAAAGTCCAATGTGCAAGCTCGTAGCATATCCTCAAGTGTTTGGATAGTACGTTTTGCTTGTCCATCTGTCTGAGGATGAAAAGTTGTACTTAAATTCACTTGGGTTCCCAAACTCTTCTGAAAAGATTTCCAACAGTGTGCAGTAAATTGAGCTCCCCTGTCTGATATAATAGAAATTGGAATTTCGTGTAGTCGCACTATCTTTTTAACATACAACCGTGCATAATCTTCAGTTGTGTAGGTGGTCTTGATCGGTAGGAAGTGTGCTGACTTATTAATCCTGTCAACTATTACCCATATGGAATAGAATTTTCGAAGTGTACGAGGCAAACCTGTGATTAAATCCATGTTAATCATGTCCTACTTCTAGACTGGAAGATTTATACATTGCATATAACCTCCAGGCTTCTGATGCTCTACTTTTACTTGTTGACAATTTGGACATTAGGGTATAAATTCTGCAATGTTCTTCTTCATATTACCCCACCAATATATTTCTTTCAAATCATGATACATTTTGGTGGCTTACGGATGAATGAAATATCGTGAATTATGTGCCTCTGTCATAATCCGTCTCCTTAGCTCATCTACATCCGGTACACATAATCTACTTTGGTACTGAAGCACTCCCTCTTGCGTAAGATCAAATGCCTTCGTCAAACCTTGCTTTACAGTCTCTTTTAGCTGCAATAAGATAGGATCCGCATACTGTTTCTCTTTCCCCTCAGCTACTAATAAAGATTCTGCCGCATTTTGCACAATAACCCCTTCGTCTGGAGATTCAAGAAGGTGAACTCCCAAGCTGGCTAGTTAATGTACATCCTTGACTATACCTTGCTTTTTCATCAACTGGCCATTAGGGCCTCCTAATGCTTTGAGGCTTAATGCATCGGCTACCACATTTTCTTTCCCCGGATGATATAAGATATCAATATCATAATCTTTTAATAGTTCAAGCCACCTCCGCTGCCTCCAATTTAAGTCCTTTTGCTTAAAGATATATTTCAAACTCTTATGGTCGGTATATATGTCAACATGAACCTCATACAAATAGTGATGCCATATCTTTAAAGCAAATATCACAGTTGTTAGCTCAAGATCATGTGTTGGATAATTTCTCTTATGTGGTCGTAACTGTCTTGAGTCATAAGCTATTACATTACCGTGCTACATCAATACACATCCTAAGCCGACTCCTGAAGCATCACAATATACCGTATACCCTTCTGTGCCTTCCGGAAGTACTAATACGGGTGTAGAAGTCAATTTGTTCTTGAACTCTTGGAAACTCTTCTCACATGCATCATTCCACTGAAACTTGGTTGCCTTGTGTGTTAGCTTTGTTAAAGGTGCCGCAATGGAAGAAAACCCTTCAACAAACCTTCGATAATAACCTGCCAATCCAAGAAAACTACGAATCTCTGTAGGTGTCGTAGGTCTTGGACAATTCTTCATAGCTTCTATCTTTTGTGTATCAACCCTTATTCCTTCATATGATACAATATGACCCAAGAATGCTACAGATTTTAACCAAAATTCACATTTAGAGAACTTTGCATATAACTTACGATCACGAAGAATCTGTAACACTTGTCGTAAGTGATTAGCATGGTCCTCTTCTGATCTTGAATAAACCAGAATATCATCTATAAACACTGTCACGAACACATCTAAGAATGGATTGAACACCCTATTCATCAAATCCATAAAAAATACTGGTGCATTTGTTAGCCCAAATGACATAACTAAAAATTCATAATGACCATATCGTGTTCGGAAAGCTGTCTTGGGTATATCTTTTTCTCTAACCCTTACCTGATGATAACCCGATCTCAAGTCAATCTTTGAGAAGCATTTGGGACCCTGTAATTGGTCAAATAAATTATCAATTCTGGGGAGGGGATATTTATTTTTGACTGTTACTTTACTCAGTTGCCGATAATCAATACACATTCTCAATGTGTCATCTTTGTTTCATACAAATAACACTGGTGCACCCCAAGGGGACATACTAGGCCTTATGAATCCCTTGTCCAGCAAGTCTTTTAATTGCTCCTTCAGTTTCTGTAACTCTGCCGGGGCCATTCTATATGAAGGAATAGAGATAGGCTGAGTGCCTGGTATCACATCAATACCAAACTTTATTTCCCGTTCTGGAGGGAAACCTGGAAGATCTTCAGAAAATACATCAAGGAATTCATTTACCACTGGAACCGATTGAAGAGTTGGTGGCTTCACGTCGGTATCCTGCACTCTTACTAGATGGCATATGTACCCCTTGGATATCATTTTTCTTGCTTTAAGATAGGAAATAAATTTACCTTTCAGTGCTCCAACATTACCTCTCCATTCAAGGATGGTCTTTTGTGGAAAATGAAAATATACCTTCTTAGCTCGACAATCTACATGGCATAACAAGAATCCAACCAATCCATACCCATTATAACATCAAAATCTACCATTTCCAGCTCAATAAGATCAACCAACGTATCATGATCACAAACAGTTACTATACAGTTGCGATAGACTCTTTTAGCTATAATAGGTTCACCAACTGGTGTATATACTTCAAATAACTAGTAATTTCGGTGTTCTTCTAAATTTTTCAGCAATCAATGGAGTGACATATGATAGGATAGAGCCCGGATCAATCAATGCATATATATTATGTGAAAAGATGGATAATGTACCTATAACTACATCTGAAGAAGCCTCCGAATTCGGATGATCTGCTAACGATAGGTACAGTTCTAGATTCTACTAGAATTAACTGCTCCTCGAACACCTCTACCACGCCCATAGGTTGTACACCCGATGATGATGATGCAACGCTTGATCCCATAGGTCGCGCCATGCTACCCGTGCCCCTTTGTAGGCACTCTCTCATCATGTGCCCCGACATACCACACCAAAAGCAAACATTCATACCAAACCGGCATTCACCTAAATGAAACTTCACACAGTGTTGACACGGATGATGAGAAAAGCTTGATTGGCTCATACTTCCTTGTTCTCGATACCCCACTTTCTGTGAACCTCTTTGACGGCCATCTTTCAAATTCTTGCGCCCTTCTCCTTTGCCTCTGATCCTCCATCTTCTGTGCAAAAGCTTGTGCTGGCTATATCTATATCTCTATTCAACGCAGCAATAGTACAATCCCTCACTAAATATGGATCCAATCTGTGCACATACCGATGGACTCTGTCATCCATAATGGCTACTACATTAGGAGCATACCTAGACAAAGAGTTAAATTGAAGACTGTACTCTCTGACGCTCATATTTCCTTGACAAAGATTTAAGAACTGGTCTGCACGAGCCGCTCCGATCTCATATGGAAGATAGTGATCAAGGAATGCCATTTTGAATTCTTCCCAATTAGCTGGAACTGCACCGATACCCCTAGATCGTTTCCAATCTTCGTACCATAATATAGCCTCTTATTTTAATCTATATGCTGCAAGCTCAACTGTTTATGTACCAAATATATGCATAACATCTAAAGCCCTTTGAATTTAGTCCACAAAGTCTTGTGGGTCTTCATTCAGATCTGACCCGGTGAAGGTGGGAGGGTCTAATTTCAGAAAATCCTGTGTTCGCCGACTAGCTGCCCTATCTGCACCGTCATTACTTGTAGTTGGACCAACTTGTCCTTGATTCTGTGCAGCAACTATACGAATCAAAATTTACACCGCATTTCTTAGATCCTGCTCAGTAGCATTAACAGGTGATTCTGGGATACTCTTCTCCTTTATGGCCCCCCTGGAAATGGGAGAGGAGAAGAAGCCCGTGATACAAACTCAGTTTCAGCCCCACCTTGAATAGCTTGGTCAGGTGGTGATTTACTAGTTCCTTCTCTGGGAAGCACGTATACCTTCTTACCTTTTACCCTACCTCGTCTTGTAATCGGCATTTTACTATAACAAAGAAAACCAATTTCAATGGTCAGATATGATTCCACCTATAACTTTGGCTCTATTGAACGATCTAGGAAATGAAGAAAAGAAACAACTCCTAAATGTCCTGTAGCCTCCTACTTATAAATATGGCGCACCACACAACCATAAGCAAGACTCTACTCAGACACGGCTTTGTAGACACCCTAGGACAATCCGCTCTGATACCACATTTGTCATGCCTCAAATCCTATTGGGGCGGACATGGCACCCATAGCCGTAAGGCCCGAGAGAACCAACTTATGACCGTGTATATTCATATGCATGTCCCTGAGTGAACAATATTCAGTTATACGAATACATGATGTCAAAGACGGAGGTCATGGAAAAACATTCAAATAGATATGAAACTTGGCCGTTAGAGCTATCACGTTAAAAGGGTCATACATTCCGTTGTTTGTCTTATAATGTCTACAAATCCACTAACAGATACATAACCAAGACTAAAGTTGGGACTAGTCCCCGCTTTATGCAACCTTTACACAATACCAAAACAAATGTGTACAAGTGACTCGAAAAGCCCCGAACCAATCTGAAGCTTACCAATAGTCTGTAGATGACCCGTATCCTACTGTGAAGGTCTACTAGCTCCTGTGCCTGTAGCAAGTAAGGTAGGTCCCCCAAGGGGCGTCGATATGAATGAATGTACTGAGTATCTAAGGCTATAAGAAATTGCATGAAATATAGAAACTCAAATACAAGTGAATAGACCATATTGATAAACCACCGTTCTGTATGTGTGGAACCGTGTACATTGCCTTCATTAATTTCTTTTTACGTTTATATCAATATCAACATCAATCATATAATGCCCGAGCCCAACTGATCAATGGGAAATAACATTGGGATCGACTCGAGCTAGGCTTATGCCCCCAGAGCTGCCACCCATAAATCAATATATCAGGTTCGGCTCGAGCTAGGTTTTCACCCCCAGAGCTGCCTCCTTTCAGGTTCGGCTCAAGCTAGGCTTTCACCCCGAGAGCTGCCCCCTGATCCAATAACCTCGGGATTGACTTGAGCTAGGCTTTCTCTCCCAAAGCTGCCACCCGCACTCAAACAACAAACAACTATGCATTACTTCATTTTTTTACTTTTGTGAGATTGATACATTGGTGGTTATAACATTTTTGGAGATTTGGAACATCAGTCACTGAATAAGAGACATGTGAATAACAATTGCTAACAAACCTGAAATGAGATACTTTAAAACATTTCGAAATGTAAATAAGTGTGGTAACGATGTGAACAATAGGTGCTACCAAAGGATACGGAAAAGAGTAACCTTACATACCTTATCTTCCCAATAGGTGAATATAATAATTCAGCTCCTTCCTTATGTGTTACTCTACAACACAAGTACATAACAAAGCTAACATTAGCAACTACTACGTTACAAGTGCACAAGATGATAATGAGTTATGTGACTGCTATATAACATCATTTCACCCTCCTACAATACAATTTTATGCATCACCATACCAACAACACCAAAACATTCGACACATCAACCTAGATATCACAAACTGATGGAATTTCATACCAAGTTTATACTTTACACTTCCTTCTTAACAAATCGTCACATTTACGCCATCAAGTCATTTAAATACCTTTCACCACAACACATTAAAAACAATCCACAATTGATACAATTCAAAATGCCTCTGAACTACCCCCTTAGAGCTGTCCAAAGGGTACCATAAGTTGATGATTGCATCCAAGAAGGGTAGAGGGGCCTTGGGGGGTCAAAGAGAATAAAAAACAAGCGAAATGAAATTCTGGAAGGACCTGTGGAGCAACATGCACCCTCAGGTGGTGAGGTACGACTGCAGGTGCCTCCTTAGCCCTGTCCAGGGCCACCTGCGCCCGCAGGTGCCTCATCCGCGAGGGCGGATGCGAGATTCGGCTAAAATAGATCTCTTTTGGGTCTATCTTTGTAATAAATGGTCCATGGACATAAGTAAGCTTCTCTTTTCATATTTTGGGTCTATCTTACAAAGAGATGATCTTGTCCAAAGGGAGTGGTTGCTTAGGGTTTGAAAGAGGGGAGAATATTTTTAGAAAAATCTAGAATTTGCAAGTGTCTTGTTGGTGAATAAAATCTAATTTTTTTGCCTTATATAGTCCCTCATGGTCATCCTTAGCCAAACATTGGTCATAATTAATGAGGTGTTTACTTGGTCAACTTTTGGAATGGGTCATTTCCTTTTGGGCCATGTCTTCTTACTTAATTTTTGGGCCTCATTTGAGCCCATTTGCATAATATTAATTCAGCCCAACAAAGTTTGTAGGTAATACACCAACCATCTCAGGTTTAAATAATTCCATAAATGTTAAGGTAATCAAATAGGTTCGGAAATGTACGGGGTGTTACAAGTTTTTCCCACTCTCGAAGCAACTCCATTGCTCTAGGAATCTCATAGAGTGTCCCAAAATCAACCTCAAATCTACCCATATCTGAATGAAGTGGAATGATTTGATGACGTCCAAATTGCGGAAGCACTCATGAGAAAGCATATGGTTGAAGACCCTTTAAGCCAATAAGCTTGATGTAGTATAGCGCACGACCCCTGATGATGGCAACACGAGGTGACAACTATGAATACCTCCATTGGATTTGATTGCCGGTGAGTAATCTCATGTATGCATACCAATCATCTGTACCAATAGGATGCAAATTCAGCCATCCTTTTTAGATGAGAGTCGATCTTGTTGGGTCCACTAAAGAGCATGTTAATCATGGGGGTACGTCTGTAGAAATGTTCGATAGCCCAAATTTAGAGGAGGAGATTGCAGCCTTCGAAAAACCTTCTTCCTCTAGCACATTTGGATAGTGCTCTCGGTATTTTCACTACAATCATCGAAACGAGAATAACCTCAACATTGTCAACCCCATGAAAGAGTTCTCGAACTACGGAGCTAAGGCAAGTATCAATCCTTCCATGCTCCAAAGGAAAGACTAGAGTGCCTAGTATAGCAATGGCAAAAATGATGGGATGTTTCTTTCTCCAACTCTCAGTAGAGAAAGAGAATTTCTTGTTGAAAACTTCATGACCATCCTTGCAACCGAATATTTTGTACAAGTAGTTCAGAAAGACCTATTCACAGTCTAAACATGCAAGCTTGAGGTTATTTTTGAGACCAAGAAGATGCAAGAATTTCTTTCTCGACTGTTTGTAAGGTAAAATCATACCCTATCTTCGATACTTCAATTGGTAAATCCACTAATTTCTTCAATTGTTGGGGTCAACTCAAAATCCTTGAATTTGAATGTGACTCTAGAGGGATCACAGAACTTGAGTAATGTTTTGACTACATGTCTGTCAGAAGGGATGTAAATCAATGATGTCAAAAAACCTAGGCGTCTCCTAATCTCGAACCCATGATCTATCTTGATGTTCTCCCACCGTCTCCTTAGCTTGAGTGGAACACACACAACCATTTGAGTGTTGTCAAAATTAGGTAAGTTATCCATTCTAGCAACCTACAAAAAGACAACATAAGCAAAAGCATTTCTAAACTGAATTGGTCAAATTTTAACTTGGATCAATTTATTATTATCTCATGCACATAATATGAGGATCGTCATTGAGTCATGAAACCCATTTGACATAAAGGTGTTCTCTATATTTATGGAATTCCACCATGCCACCTAAGGTTTATACATGCATGACCTAAATTGATGATGGTAACACTTTATCTTAAGTTTTTCTAAGATTTGGCTAGACACGGATTTGAATTTTCCTATATGGGAAGGCATGTGGTCCCATGGCAGTAAAACTCTTGCTCACCCCATGTATGTGTTGACTCTCTAAAATAAGGTGATTTGAAAGAATTTTGAGAAAGTACAATGTACAATCCACATGTACGATGTATGTGAGTGTTAGTTTTTCAGAAGTGGAGGAAATATGAACGGAATGTCAATTTATAAAGCAATAAACAGATAAGAAAATTATATAAATTAAAAGTAAGTAGACAATTTATAACAGATAACATGATAAATCAATGATTAAAAATTGACACAACCTTATTGTTGTCGAAAAGAAAGTTATTTCAAATTATTTATTTTAAAATATATACAAAGTGTCACGCCCCAAACCCCATTGAGGCGTGATTGGCACCCGAAGCCGATATGGCCCGACAGAACCAACCTTTGCTCATGTACGTTCGTATGCATGTCCTCGTGTGAACCTTATTAAACCTTATGCAACTATACGGAAAACATGAATCATGGAAACATGTGCTATATACATATTTAGAAACTTGGCCGTTTGAGCCATCAAGTCAAAACGGACATTTATCTTTAACATTCATAACCCACACATGTCTACAAAATCCTCTAACAGATGTATTTACCAGACCAACTAACAGTCGGTACAAGTCCCCGCTTTATTCAATATTTACAACATCAATATAACTGTACACCTATGACTCGGAAAGTCCCGAAGCAACTGGGGCTCACCAAAGATCCGCAATGTCAACGTACGATGAAGGGCTACTAGTGCCTGCACCTGCAACATGTAAGATAATTCCCCCGAGGGGGTCAGTACGAAGAATGTACTGATTATGTAAGGCTCATAAGAAATTCATCATGCATAATAACAACAATAATGGAATCAATATAAGGAAACAGAAATGTGAATAAACTCTCTTTTTGTATGCGGGGAACCATGTATATTACGTTCTTTACTCCTCTTGTCTTCATCTTTTATTCATCTTTATTGTTCTACCCATGTTAGGCTATTCTGTCGCCCCTGGGATGAGATTAACCCATGCTAGGTACTTTGACCCCTGGGATGTTATGTGAACCCATGCTAGGCTTTCGTGTCGCCCCTGGGATATCATTAACCCATGCTAGGCTTATCACCCCTGGGATGTTATCTTAACCCATGCTAGACTTTCGTGTCGCCCCTGGGATGTACCATCATAACCCATGCTAGGCTTTTATATCTCCCCTGGGATGTACCATCACAACCCATGCTAGGCTTTTATATCGCCCCTGGGATGTATCGGGATTGACCCATGCTAGGTATTTAACCCCTGGGATACCACCCATGATTACTTCTTAATTATACACCTCTTATTTCTCTTGTTATTCTTACTTCCATTCTTAAGAGTGATACAATGAGGATCATGACATAATTGGAATCACACACATATATATATTACTTCTTCACTCTTGCTTCATGAGATTGACATCTTCACTTATGAGGAATAGACATATTGACTTGCACATCACTTCTCTTATTTCTCTTATGAGATTTGTACTTCTACTTGTGAAAGATTGATACAAAGATAATCATCATAATTGAGGACTTGGAATATGACATGATTGGAAAATGCTATTTAAGAATAAATAGGTTCTCTTATGTTATTACTCTCTTGAGATCGTTCATTTAGGAATGATAACGCTATGACATTTTTGGAACTTCACTCAATGAACAAGAGACAAACGAATCATCAGTCATTTAAGAATAGGACACATATGAATAAAAATATACGTCAACCTGAATTTGAGATACTTCCAACCTCTCGGGATTGAAACAAGTCTAATGTCAATGTGAACAACATGTTGCAGAGGGATATGGAAAAAGGAACCTTACATACCTTATCTTCCCAATGTAAGTACACAATCAAATATATGAGCGCAACAATTCCGCTCCTTCTTTATGTTTCACTCTACATCACAATTACAATGGAACCAACATTAACCACCAACTCCCTTACAATTGCATACAATAACAATAAGTCAATAAGTCACATGTTTGGATTTAACATGTTATTTCTTTCTCTACGATACCATTTACGGCATGGTCATATCAATAATACCACAACATGCCCAACATTGACCAAAGTATCATAAACCACTCTCCACCATCACAACATCATAATTATACCATCAATTACTTTACATAAGATCAATGAGTTACATGTTTGCTTTTAAACATGCCATTTCCCCTTGACAATACCATTTATGAAATGATCTTACCAAAAATCCCACAATATTCACAACATTGACCAATACATGATAATCAATACATTTCACCACAACACTTCTCCTTTACCCTTTCTTAGCCACACCACATCACAAATAATCCATTAACTTACCATAATACATCTCATAGCACATATCGGCCAAAATCACACAATATACACTTATTGGAAAATAACAAGTTTGGGACCATAATAACACCATAAATGTTGTTATTTTATCCATACCATGCTTTTTCATCAAGACCACAAGTCATAATCCAAGTTACAATCCCATGGATTTCACATCTTTTACCAAAACACAAAACACCATATTCAACACTTCCAAGTATAACCAACATGATATATATAATATATCATGCTCATAATATGTTAAAGTACAAGAATAATCACTTACCCAAGATTAGAAGATGGTGATCTTGTCCAAAAATGCCTTAGGGTTTTTGGGAGTCAAAGAAGTGTTCTTGAGATTTTTCTAGAAAAAGATAGAAAAAGCATGTGTGTTTTGCTTCAATAAAATCTGATTTTTGCCTCCTTTTATAGACCTCTAAAGTCATTCTTAGCCACTCTTGGCATTTAAGGCTTAGTCAATGGAAGAATGGGTCAGTTGACCCATTCTTGGCCCATGTGTTTCCTTCTCATTTTGGGCCCTTTTTGGCCCAATTCACTTAATCCAATAAAATCAATAATTTCTCATGTTTAATTCATTACATACGCATTACAACAATATTCCCACTCATGAAATTCATACTCGTAGCCTCGATTTCAAAAACAAGCAATTCTAGCCACGTATGGCTTATTTTGGCTACAAGGGTAAAATCGTCATTTTGGCTCCAAATTCATTCTCGAGTAATTTTATCATACCAATATAATATTTCACTCATTTCATGTATATACCCATGGTTATAGAAGAAATGGGGCAAAAATCGGCTCGGTACGTCCCCGGATACCCTTGGGGCTTAGAAATTTCCAACTTTCGAAAAAGTGCAAAACCCAAGGTGGCACGCCCCTGGGCGCGCCAACTTACTGGCTCTGGGCTAAAAATTTTAGCCCAGAGCGGCGTGGCACGGTCCCAAACGCGCCTCTCCTTAAAATTTTTCAAAAATTTCATTTTTCGACTTCTCTTCGCGGGTTTGGTTAGATACTTCAAGTCCTACTCTTTAACTCACTTCTTAACCTTAATATACTTTGTTTAGAGGTCTTCTTAGCCTCGTTTTGAACCCCACAAATGTTCCACGAAGATCATAAAACACCTCCTATGAAGGTTTAATCACATAACAAGAGCCAAATTCAATTATCTCACCAATAGCATTACCAAATGCATACTTATAGCTCTCGATACCTAAGTACATATTATTTAATGTCGTCAAGTAGGGTTGGGAACTTACGGGGTGTTACACAAAGCTTCTACTTAATAATTTAAATAAAAGTCTAGATTAAAAAAGGTTAGTTATGCTATATCAAGAAAATCACATTTTTCTTCATTGTTAAAAATAACTCTAATTTTATAATATAGACATAAATAAAACGGTAAATTAACCTACGCTAAGTAAATCATTGAAAAATAACTATAAAAATATAATTGTTTAAATCTCTAAAGACTGGAGAGCTTATTTTTTTTTACTAAGGCTCAAATCTCTTTTTTTAAAATAATTTTTTTTTGGGCCCATCACTTGAAATCCTACAATGCCTCATGAAATCAAGTACGCAAAGCTGCCAAAATTTTGAATTTGAAATTGAGGAAAACGAAATTGATTTATTATATCCATAATAATTAAAGCTGAATTCCAGGTCTAACGATGATAAGCTCGTCTACCGCAAAATCTTATATTTTTTGACTATTTTGGTATTACTAACTAGTGAGAAACTAACTTTGATTCTAAAGATAAGCCGTTATTCCATATTAAAGAAGCGTTAAAGGGCTCCTAACAACTCGGCCATTAAACTTTAAAAGGTACATTCTCACCTATCAAACTTTAGCCTCTTAACGATACAAAGTAAACACCCAAGCCTAGAGATTATGCTAAGTTTAAAATCTAAGAGGGGCGGGAAAGGAACAATTAAATTTGCTATCATATTTAAATATTTTATACTAACTCAAATAAGAGCATACAAAGCACAAATTCCAAATAATAATGTGTGAATTATTGTCTGAAAATGATAACAGGTGTCCACAAAGAAGGATAAAGCTTGAAGAAGGAAGGAAGCACTAGACTGCTAGACGGAAACACGTAATGCATCTATTATTCGTTTCTCTGATTTGAACCAAGATGGTGTCAAGCCATGAGACTCCATGCGTGCTCCCACGTTTACATGTGAAATAAGAAAAGGAAAAAGATTAGAAGCTAATTAGCAGAAGAAAATAGTAGACTAAACGGGAAAGAATATGCTTAATCATTTGATTTAGGCGAAATGGTCTACTGGACCCTTGTACTTGTTTGAGTTTGTAAAGTGGACACCGCTTCTTAGCACTTTGTCATCTGAACCCCTCAACCCATCAAAACATAAGATTTTAAACCCCTCCTACGATGTGTATAGGTCACTCGCCCTAAATAAATGACATGTCAGATCCATGTCACATAAATTAATATCAAGTCACAATTATCTTTCTTAATTATTTTTTAAAATTATTAATCAAAAATATTAAATAAAAAGTAAAATAATAAATTAAAAATTTATTTATCTCACCATCCTCCACCTCCTTCAACTCACCACCACAGACACCCCCACCCTCACAACCACCATCTCCACCTCCCCTAACCCACAACCCACCCACAGCCTTCCACCCCTCCCCCCTAACTCTCTTAGACACAACAATTAGAACAACCAATACCAAAAAACACCCACCTCCAATTTTATCTTCCCCGTTCCACATTAACACCGCCGGCCACTGCCGGCCAGTGAACTAATGCCTCTCCTCGGCCTCTCATCCTCCTCTCCTCCCTTCTTCTTTCTCCACCAACAACACCATGAACAATCTCCATTAAAACTCCAAATCACCAACTCAGTCACCTCCACCACTGACGCCTTCCTCCATCGAAAAACCACCACCAACCGGTGAACTAGCTCCATCCAAACCAACCGACCCGCCATCCAAATCAAATAGTGAGTTTCTTGTTTGGGTCCGTCGTCGAGGTTCTTCTTTTTGCAATGTTCTTTTTTAGATATTAATTGAAGTTTTTTGAAGGTGAGAAATGTGGGAAAATGGAGGGTTGAGGTAAAGGAAGAGGGTGGGTGGTACAAAGAAGAACAAATATTACATTTCTATTTTTTTTTTTAAAATAAATTATTTTTAATTAAAAATTTTTGTGGGCACGCGTCTTATATGCGTGAAATCACACTTTTGTTCCAACTCACCCATAAGTTTCCATCTAAGCTTGGTCAACGGTCAGAGGGATTTAAATTCTTGTGTTTTGATGAGTTGAAGGGTTCAGATGACAAAGGGCTTAGTTGAGGTGTCCACTTTACAAACTTAAACAAGTACAAGGGTCCAGTAGACCATTTCGCCTTTGATTTAATACTAACTAAACAGACCATATACACAATTTGCAATTAAACAAGCGTAACTTTTCAAACAAAGATTCAAGCAAAGGGGTAAGAAAACTATCAAATAGAGACAAGTTTTATACTCAAGGAAACAGGACATACTCAAATAATTTTAAACATTTTTTTATTAAACATAAAACATATCCGAGTTACCCGCGAAAACGTCTCCAAAATATCTTTCTAGCTATGCATCTTACTTATCAAAGTCAAAATCACCAATTAAACCTCTCTTTCTGTAAAAAAAAAAAAAATTAAAGTGTAAGTAGACAAAAACCAAGGCGCCTTATCTCAAAATTAAGAGTTGTGACATATTCACGAAAAATGATTTTTTCTTATTAACAAGATCCTAATACTACTTACATATATATTAAAATCCAATATTCTCAATCAAACATCACCAAGTAAGCATAGATGTTCCTCTATACAGATTATTACTAGAAAAAGAAAAGTAAACATCAAGTATGAATTTGACCAAAAACAAAAGCACGAGTATTCACCCCTTTCAATTAAAAATCAACAACTTGTCCTCGTAAGATTCACAGCATATCAAATCTAGTTTTTAATAATGATAAAAAAAATCATGGTAAAACACATACTTAGAAGTAGTATAAACAAAATTTTAAAACAAATAATACCAACACTTCAACAGATGCTACTAGTTTAAAATCGATTTGCCTGGGAATTTCGTAATCCTTGCTACTTAGTCATGTGCTAATTTTTCAACTCATAATAGATAAAACATAGATTTTGAACACACATTCGAAAGAAAGTTTAAACAAAGACAAACAGAACATTCAAACGACTACATCATTTCTAGGAATCTGAAGGAAATGAGAAGACAAAGAAGGATATCAACCTTTTGTGGAGTAGTGAACTGGAGGACTTTTAGATCACAAATCCACACTCAAATTTTGATGATTTCAAACTCGAATCACCCAAATAAAAATTAAAATTCAAAGAGAGATGAAAGGACTAGATATTTGTTAAAGGAGTAGCTTTTTTACTATGTATTGTGACTTAGAATTCGTGACTTCAAAAACTCATCCAAAAGCCTCCTCCAGCTTTGGTATTTATAGATGGGAAATTAGGGTTCATTGTTATGACCTAAGATCAGTTTTAATTCAATTTCATGACAAATTTATCTCAAACACTTTTTTGGGACAATTTTCAGGAATTTTATATATGAAAATGGATCACAAACAATTACAAATGCTAAGGTAAAAACAATAAAGAAAAATAAATTGACAGGTGTTCCATAAGTAGCTACCGATCTGCAGAGAAAGAGATGAGAAGAGAATTCAGAATTTAGGAGGGAAAAGAAGAGATAGAGAAGAGAGAAAAATGAGGAAGGAGTGAATCTCCAAATTTTCCAATGTCCTTCTCTATTCTGTGGTCATCAATTTATAACCACCAGGTGACGTGGCTTAAACGTGGCCCCTGACCTTCATTAATCAACTTTTAATCTCAGCCCTTAGTTCAAATAACTGTTATTCTAGCGTGTTCACTTTCAAACCCAACCTTCGACATTTCTGTACATATCTCAGGATCATAACATACCCCCACCCTTCAAATGATCCTTGACCTCAAGGATCAGAATCAGACCTGGATACTTTAAAGCCACTTCAAAATGCAGAACTGAAGCGACCAGGATCAAAAGATAATTTCAAACATCGTTCTCCAAGATGAGCACACAGAATTTGATTATCTCTGAATTATCTTATGTCAAGGAGGATCGACTATATGTGTCCTATATAAAAGCTTTTCTCCATTCTGTAATAGTTATCTAAGAAGGAAAGTCCATCTTTTATTGACATGAATGTACCTCTCTATTTAACTCTATAATCACTTGGTGTACCAATATTAAAGGTTCTCTAGAATCACTCAAGCAATAATACTCTTCATGAAGTTGATCCTTTTCTTCAGGACAACTAATACACCACCTGGATCAATAGAACTTTTAATGTTCGACAACAAAATATGTAGCCCAATTGCAGCTCAAAGTACTGTAACCAAACTCCTTGCAAATACTATTTCAAATGTTCCCCGACTAAATAGCCCTGTTGTGACTCGACTTTTTGTTGGCCAGTTCCCTAACAACTCTCTTAAAGTTTCTTGGAACGATGTAAATTGTCCATTTTCAAGTCTACCATAAAAGTTAGGATAACTAAAACACCTTGCCCTACAGAAGATACAATCACACAGTTTACATAGTTTGTAGACAAGTTGAAAAGCAACCCTTTTCACAACTGAATGATAGTTTAGAATGGTCCCACCAGTATCAAATGGCAATATTGAGAAATTATGTATCATAAGAATTCTCCTGGTCTTTGGAATACTCTGTAGCATCAGTTTAGCAATCTGGTTATACAACATAGCCTTGTCAACCACGCTTAAAATTAGCATTGCCTCAAAGTTTTGGGGTATCCACTGGACGACATACTCAGTAAAATTTCAGGCCATGTAATTAAAAGTAGAAAGGAACCGAGCATTCTCCTCCTTATTGTATCTAGATGATCTTAAGAACAACTTCATTTTTAAGTTGGTATCATTATATCTCTCTTCAAACCTATCCATAGCCTCAAAATTTAGAACACCAAGGATATTGGTAGCTTGCTTATGTACTAGACCCTCTATTTCACCTCCACCATTGGATTCATAGACAGCTAGAGGGAAACAAGTGCAATTATACAACAAAATTAGAGTAGGAATGCACATCTTAGAAGCTTCACATAAAGCATTCATCACCTTTCCAACAAATTTTTGAAATTTAACATTATCTACATCTTTCATTACAAGTTCATGAACTTGCTTTCCCATAAGGTAGCTTGAGTGAGTACATTCCAGCTCAACTCTATAACCATCTGATGTAGAAATATCAAAGTTTCACCCTCAACTAACAGCACTTCTTCAAGAAGGATCCAATAAAGATGCATATGTGCTGGTGTAAAATATTGAAATGTTGCATTTTTTTGGAAATGCAACCCAACAACATCATTCTCCAGACCAATCACTGTACCACCGGGGTCAAAATTGAAATACAAACCATACACCATCATTCTTAATGTTGCAGCCCCATTCCTTAAACTATCGGAACCATTGGTGTTTGATAATAAGATTTGTAGTCCAACTACCTCAACTCTAGATGTTGTAATCAAAGTCCTTGCAAATTTAACCTTCCAAAATATATCCAGATTGAACGTCCTTAATTTAACTTTAGTTTTGGTTGACCAATTCACTAGCAACTCTCCTCGAGTAATCTATAACTATGTAGTTTTTTCATCTTCAAGTCTCCTACAGAAGTTAAAAGCACCAGAATACATTGCAACTAGAAGGAGAAAATCAAATAACCAAGGCTGACATAGTCTACAAACATGTAATTCTTCTAAGGAACCCTTTGCTCTAGCAGTAGACAAGCTTCTAGACATGGGTGAATCCCTTTTTTGAGAAGCTTTCCGAATTGTACACCCATCAACTGACCAATTATGTACAGATAAATCAATTATGGGCACCTTTTTAGAGTCATCATGCAAGGTTAGTTGCAAGATTGATCCCTAAACCAACATAATCTCATTCCTGAACGATGTAGTTATGTGTAAGGAGAGGCCTCCTATACCACTATAATCATGGCTAAATATTGGAATGGTAGCAACTAATATGTACAACAGGGAAATGCATAAACCACTGCCATACAGTATCACACACTTGATTGATGTTAGCAAAAAATATATGCAAACAAAATATGCTAGTCATATCCATCAAAATTTCTGGAATATTATTTGTGTGACCAACTAGTTTCAGGATCTTCAAACTTATCCTTGGATCCCATATGGGAACAACCAATCCCTTAACAACTAATACAAGAGAGAACTTTCTCTAAATTACCATGAATACATATAGATCTTGGTCATGATCCCTTTCAGACATTTTATCAAACAAGTATAGAGCAACTCTAACTATTTTAATTTCCACACATTTAAATAATTTATTAAAGCACACACTGGACCAGTCAAGTTCTCGAGTACACCCTGACCCTAGGACAAGAGGATCGGGATCGAGTTCTACCTATTGATCGTTAAGTACGAGAAAGTCGAAAGGTTGATTCATTACTATTTCATCGCATTTCAGAACTTCACCTCTTGTATATGAACCACTTCTAATACAAATGTCACACTCACAATCGATGCTACATGCACAACATCCTGCACTTCATGGACATATAGTATCACTTCACATATAAATGGAGCACTCGCAATCGATGTTGTGTACACAACGTCCAATTTGATCACAGTTGAGATCTGGTACTCATATTGACCTCCTTTCTATGGAATTCAATCATTTTAAGATTAGTTCTAGTGTTCCCCTAATGTCCACCTCTGTTTCTTTGACTTTTTTGTAGCTAGTGGTCAATTTTTCTAGAATTTTGCCCCTTATGTTGAGTCGATCATCCATTGTTCTCAATCTAGTTCCATCCTTCATCATTAATCTTCACGCAAAGGTCACAGAACCAAGGCTCTGATACCAATTGTTATGACCTGAGATCAGATTTAATTCAATTTCATGACAAATTTAGCTCAAATACTTTTTTGGGACAATTTTTAGGAATTTTATATATGAAAATGGATCATAAACTATTAAAAATACTAAGGTAAAAACAATAAAGAAAAAAAAAATTGATAGGTGTTCCATAAGTAGCTACCAATCTGCAGAGAAATAGATAAGAAGAGAATTCAAAATTTAGGAGGGAAAAGAAGAGATAGAGAAGAGGGAAAAATGAGGAAGGAGTAAATCACCATATTTTCCAATGTCCTTCTCTATCCTGTGGTTGTGAATTTATAACCACCAGGTGATGTGGCTTAATCGTGGCCCCCGCCCTTCATTAATCAACTTTTAATCTCAGCCCTTAGTTTAAATATTTGTTATTCTCGCGTGTTTAATTTCGAACCCAACCTTCGACATTTCTATCCACATCTCAGGATCATAACATTCATGGCGTTCCTTTAGATGGGAATTTGAAATACGAAAGAGCCATTTAAATTTTGAATGAAAGTTGTCCGAATCTGCTCCATCTCTGCATAGAAATCAGCACTCTTAAAGTTCTTTTGGCTTCACTCCATATTGATCTTGTTTGGCCAAAGCCTTTCAAAAGGCTTTACTCGAGAAAGGCAAAGATATCCAAAACGAGGAAGGGAACGCCTGAAGTTTTAAGGTTTGCACAAAAATAGCGTAGCAAGCATCTGTTCATGGTGAAAGAGAGATGAACTTCTCTCCCAAAATAGAGAGAGAGAGAGAGAGAGAGCAACGACGCTTTTGAGAAAAGAAAATAGAAACCTAATCTGATTTTTAGGGGTAAGGGGGTATTTAGGACATTCTAGGTGAATAAAGTGGGGTTAAAATGGGTAATTCAAGGTAAGGAAGGAATTTGGAGGAGACATGTGGTGAGGGAGGTAATGAGTGTGTGCAAGGGTGTGGGAGAAGTGTGAGGTGCATCTGTTTGGTGTATGCCATGACCGTTTAGCGCCTTATGTGGCATAAACGTTGCATTCATGTGGTGCTGAGGTGGAAGAGAAGAGAGGAAAAGGTGGGCTTTGCGGATCAGGCCTGAATTTGGGCCAAAAATGCATAAATATTATAAAATTGTTTGATTTAAAATATCTTCTTTCTTATAGACTTTGAGCTTTTAAATTAATATAAAGAACACTCTTGATAAAATATATTAGAATGTATCCAAATGAATAAAAATTTATTTGATATTAGAATATAAATACTTAAACAAAGTTGCATGATAAGTGTCGGGGTTAAATGGTAGTACTTATAAAGTATAACACAAAATACTTGATTCAATTCAATAAAAATAAACATAATGCCTTTTTGTGAAATTTAAAAAGGAATGTGATGATAATTTAAAATACCACAAAAATAGTAATACCAATAATAATAATAATAATAATAATAATAATAATAATAATAATAATAATAATAATAATATTTAATAATAATAATAATAATGATAATAATAATAATAATGATAATAGTAATAATAATAGTAATGCCAATGTTTCTTATTTTAAAATATAAAGGGGGACAATACTTACATAAACTCCTAATTATAATAAAAATAACTTATATGCATTCAAAATTATTAGAAGCGCAAAGAGATGACTTGAAAGAAAGAAGGGAAAAATTGAGTGTCAACAGGGGGGTGTCTTGATGCAGAAGGTAAAGGTGATTACTTATGTTTGTCGATAGTTGAAGCCTCATGAGAAGAACTACCCTATTCATGATTTGGAGTTGGTCGCGGTTGTGTTTGAGTTGAAGTTGTGGTGACACTACTTGTATGAAGTTCATTGTGAGATTTTCTCCGATCATCATACCCTTCAGTACTTCTTCACTCAGAGAGATCTTAATATGATATAGGGTCGATGGTTAGAGTTGCTTAAGAATTATTATCTCACCATTCTTTATCATCTGTGCAAAGCTAATGTGGTAGCAGATGCCTTGAATCAGAAGGTGGCAAGTATGGGGAATTTCACTCATTTATTGGTAGGGTAGTGACCTTTAGCCTTAGACGTTCAGTCCTTGGCTATCCGGTTGGTTAGGCTTGATATTTCAACACCCGGGCATGTTTTGGCCTTTGTTGAAGCTAGATTTTTATTGATGGAGCACATGCGAGCTCGATAGTTTGATGATGAGAGGTTGCGGGTGATTCTTGATAAAGTGTTGAGTGGTGAGGCAAAGATTGTCCTCAATTGTGTTTTAAGGATTGGTGGTCTTGTTTGTGTGTCGAGAGTTGGTGGATGGGATAGACTAATCTTAGAGGAGTCTCATTGTTCGAAGTATTCTATTCACCTAGGAGAGGCCAAAATGTATCATGACTTGAAGCAACACTATTGGTGGTGTGGTATGAAAAAAGACATTTTTGAGTTTGTGGCCAAGTGTTTGGATTGTTAATAAGTTAAGTATGAGCATCAACGATCGGGTGGTACTATGCAGAGGATTCCTATTCCCGAATGGAAGTGGGAGCGGATCACTATGGATTTTTTTATTGGTCTACTCCCGACTTTGGGGAAGTTTGATTCTATTTGGGTAATTGTGGATAGGTTGACTAAGTCCACGTATTTTATACCTATAAGGGTAAGCTATAATGCGTAGAAGTTGACCTAGATCTACATTTGGGAGATTGTTCAATTGTATGGAGTGCCTATCTCAATTATTTCTGATAGAGGTCCTTAGTCTTTTCAACCTCAGGCAGATGGCCAGTCAGAGCGGACCATTCAGGTGTTAGAGGATTTTGGTGTGTCGAGCGTGTGTTATGGATTTTGTGTTCATTGGGACCAGTACTTGCCCTTCGCAGAGTTTTCCTATAACAACAACTACCATTCCAGCATTCAGATGGCGCCTTTTGAAGCTTTGTATCAGAGGAGGAATAGATCTACTGTGGGATAGTTTGATTCGTTTAAGGTTAGGCCTTGGGGAACCGATTTATTGAGAGACTCGATGGATCGAGTTCGATTGATTCTGCAGAGGCTTGTGTCTGCTCAGAGTAGGCAGAAGAGTTATTCTGACTATCGAGTCCGTGATGTAGCATTCATGCTTGGTGAGCGAGTTTTGTTAAAGATATCACCCATGAAGGGTGTGATGAGATTTAGGAAGAAAAGGAAGCTTAGTCCAAGATTTATTAGGCCCTTTGATATTCTTGAGAAGTTTGGAGATGTGGCGTATAATCTAGCTTTGCCTCCATATCTATCAATTGTTCATTCGGTATTCCATGTTTCCATGTTGAAGAAATATCGACCAGACAATTTGCATGTGATTTGGTAGGACTCAATTGCATTAGATCATGACATGTCTTACGAGGAGGATCCCATTATTATCCTAGACAGCAGACTAGGAAGTTGAGGTCTAAGCATAGTGATTTTGGAAATTCCAGTAGAGACATTAACGTAAATTGGTATCATGGCACTTTCGATGATTAAGATGAGGAAAATATGCAAGAACTTAGGTGTTTTTGGTAGGTATGATGTGTTTTAAAAACTTTGCAGAAGAATAGGGTTTGGAGGCAAAACTGAGGAAAAAGACTAAAAAAAATAATAAAAGGGGGTCTCGTGAAAAGCATCCACAGATCGTGGAATCATCCATGAACCATCAAACATGATCGTGAATGAAGTTCTGAAGAAAAATAAAAATTCTGATTTCCACGGATGGTGTTCACGATTGGTAGAATTGATCAGTGGAAAAACTACTGAAGAATCTCAAGTAGAGTCTGATTTTCACGACTCTAGTTCACGATTGGTAGACTGATTCACGACTCTGGTTCATGATTGGTGGAAACCTGCCGACTTTCTTCTCCAACATAGTTTAGGATAGGATTCTTTTTGTATCTATAAATACTCTTATTAGGTTTTATGTTTGTTAGACATTCTATTACATTATTGTAAGGCTCTAAGGCATATTCTTGGCCTTGGAATCACAAACATTGATTTTTAGGGTTTTAATTCAAAGTGAGATTTTGGAGTTTTTCATATCATTATTGTTAGTTCATAATTATGTTTTCTTATCAGAATTCTTCTTGTGTTCTTGTGTTTATGAGTATCTAAACACCACCACTAGGGTTGTGGGAACCATGATGGATTAACGAAGTAGTGTTCGGAGTACAAGGTGATTCTCAAAATGGTGTTTAGGCATGTATTGTTAATTGTCTTAGGATTGATTACTTTCTGACGATGCGCAATGTTAGGACTCGCCTTATTTCTACCCTGGACTTTAGCAAGGGTAATTAGATGGGAAAGAAGAATCAACAACAAGACTTGGAGTTACCAACCTCCATCTAGTTAGGCTTGAACCGATAAATGGGAGAGACTAAACTGGGATCATAGATAGGGGTCAGTAATGCGAAACCCATAACACATGAACCTTTGTGCTTGGGGAAAGTCATCTACAAGGGGCGTAACATAGTCAATTTGATGATACATAACCTACCTATTCTACATGCAAAATACCACAAGAGATCACTAAGTACGAAGAACCGATGGAGTTATGAAGTTATTAGGGAACACAGTCCTAGTGCCATTCTCATATTAATCATAAACCCAAAGAAATCAGCAATTGTTACTATTGAATTCTTTATTTACAAATCCGCCTCCTTTATTGGAAATTGTTATTGATTACCTCGACATACATCTTGATTGATATTTTGATCTATTTCCTGTGGGATCGACCCCAACCTAGTTGGGTTCTATATTTAATCAACGATCACTTTATACTTCATTGTGAGGTGTAATTTGGACGTCAAATTTTGGCACCATTGTCGGGGAATACGGTTACAGAGTTGATTTGAGAAGTTTGTTAGGATTATTGGTTGTTGTTTCTTGATTTTAATTTGCTGTTGTTTTTAGGTCACACACCGATGTATGCCCATACTCAGAGTCAAGGAAATCCCCTTATTCCATTTGATACAAAACTTAAGAGAACTCTGAGAAAAAATTAAAGAATGGTGAATAAAGGGATTCATGATCAAGGAGCCTGCTTGAGGGAGTTCATGACGATCCAATAATTTTGAATCAGCCACTACACCAGCATGATGGTTAGGAAACTGTGGAACATGTCACTGCTCGGTTAATTGATGAGAAAAATGCTAGGAAAGAAGCTTCCAGGCGGGAAGCAAGGGAAGATAGGGCTAGACAGGATAATGCACACCGTCTAGCTGCACTTGATAAGAGAGAAAGACAGAGAAGGCATACTAGACAACAACCTCTGCAACAGTATTTCCCTCAATTGAGGATCCGGAAGGATTTGGACTATTTGGAGCCGGTGGAAACTGGTGCTATCATTCCATCAGAATTGCCTTCGGGGACTAAGTTTGATATCACGAGTACCATGATTCACTTGCTGAACTTGAAAGGGGTGTTCATAGGCCTTCCCACTGATGTCAAAAATATACATATAATGAATTTTGTTGGGATTTGTACATCTTACAATCTGCCTAAAGTGACCCAAGAGGTAATCAAATTGCACCTTTTTTTGTTCTCCTTAACGGGAGAAGCCACACTATGGCTAGCAGAGCTACCATGGGGATCGATCACTACTTGGAATGAATTACAGACTCAGTTCTTCGAAAGATTTTTCCCACCTTCCAGAATGTTACAGTTGAAGGATGAGATTTATAATTTCAGACAGTTACATTTGGAGGCATTATATGAGACATGGCTGAGGTTCAAGAAGAAGTTGTAGAGTGTTCCAAACCACCAGATGACTGGTAGAAATTTGCTTGAGATCTTCTATAGAGCCTTGAATACTAACACCAAGGCTGTAGCAGATACTATCGCTGGTAGAGCATTCATGAGTCTGCATTGGGAGCATGCTTTTGAGATTCTAGACAAGATCACTAAAACCAACTGAGGCTAGCATACTCGGGATGCAGACAGACCCGTAGGTACATACATAATTGGTGCATCAACAAGGTAGAGAGCACTAGATGAAATAGTGGCCCAAAAGGTAGCACAACTAAGGACAGAAATTCGATTGTTAACTAAATAATTTGCAGAAGGCGGAGCTGAAAAGGTACATACAGTTGGTTCACAAGGAAAGGCACCTAGGTATGAAGATTTGGATTCTAAAGAGGAGACAAAATATCTAGACAGAGAGGTGGTAGGTTTTCGAGCCAAGGGCCAAGGGTCTAACTAAGACAATTGGAACTCTCGGTAGGAGAATCAAAGTTGAAACTACTATGGAGACAACAATTACAATAAGTCTGGCTATAAAGATAGAGCTAGGGATCGAGATGGTGATTGGAAGCGAAAAGATGACTACAAGGATAGGAGTGGCCTTTACGTTTCACCAGGGAACTGTGATATTGGTTTGAGCAATTTGAGGATGAAAGACATGCTTGCGAAGGTGGTGAAAGGGGTAGAGAAAATAGAAGACTGCCTTAAAGAGATTAGAGCAAATATTTTGGGGCTGAGGCAAAAGTTCAAATCATACGCTACCGCCATTAAGCAGCTTGAGCAACTGTTCAGATGTCTGCCGCATTAAATCAACGTCAACAAGGTATACTTTTGAGCAACACCATCCAGAACCCAAAAAATGATGCTCATTGTATGGATATCATCACAAGAAGTGAGAAGGCTCTTGTTTAAGCACCCAAAGAGGTTGTTATTGAGAAAAATGATGAGGGTGTTCATACCACACTAGAAGAGCAAACAACTACCAAGGAAGGAAAGGTAAAGAAAGTTATAAGAAAATATGTTCCATTCCCAAAACTTCCCCCACCTTTCCCTCAACGTCTCAAGAAAAAGGTGGATGAAAATAAAACTGCTAGTGGAGAGAGCCTGAAAGACGTTGAAAAGCCTCAAATTGATGAAAATGAAGCTAATGTTGAACAAGGGAAGGAAAAGGAAGCCCAAAAGATAATAACTCCCATTCCTAGGCCTACACCTTCATTCCCTCAGCACTTGAGGAAGAAGGGGCAAGATGGAAAATTTCATAAGTTCATGTCCATGTTGAAGCAACTTTCGATAAACATCCCATTGGTGGAAGCACTTGAGCAAATGTTGGGCTATGCAAAGTTTATGAAAGAGTTGATCACAAAGAAAAGAACTATCGGTTATGAGTCTGTTGGTAATTTACATCATTATAGTGCAATTGCATCCCGTTATCTTGTACAGAAGAAAGATGATCCCGATGCATTCACAATTCCTTGCACAATTAGGTCATCTAACTTTGCCAAAGCTTTATGTGACCTAGGAGCAAGCATTAACTTGATGTTGCTGGCAGTGTTCAAACAATTAGGGTTGGGAACCCCTGAACCAACAAAGATGTGGTTATTGATGGCGGATCGTACGGTCAAAAATCCTGTGGGCATATTGTTTGATATTTTGGTCAAGGTAGAAAACTTCATCTTCCCTAACGACTTTGTTGTACTGGATTACGAGGTTGATTTTGAGATGCCCATAATTTTAAGGAGACCATTTTTAGCCACCAGTAGAGCATTGGTGGATATAGAGTGGGTGAGCTGAAATTCAGGCAAAATAATAAGTAAGCCACGTTCAATATTTGCAGAACTATGAAGCAGCCAAAGGACATGAGGGTGGTTTTGGTAATAAACAGTTTAGATGAACATGGAAGCCAACCTAAGGGATATGTTAATGAAGTTTGAGTAATCAAGATACACATATCGTGCCATGGCATTAAATCAGGCATTGCATGGGAGGCAACCCAAGGTGTCTTGTTATTCCTACATTTGTTTTAATTCTTGTTATTTTGATCGACATCAGACCCACGCACCTATAGTGCCACAGGTATGTTTCTAACTCCCTTATTTTACTTCGATCTGATGCATTAGGGACAATACATGCTTATTAGATAGGGGCAGGGGTACTTGTGAGTCTATATGTCCTCTTGGAGGTTTTTGTTGTCGTGTTTCTTTTCCCTCAAGTACTATCTAGTAGAATCGACATATTTAGGATTTTATTTTTTTGTTTTGTTTTTTGTTTTTTTTTGTCTTGTTTATATTGATTTTGTTGTGTTTAATTAGGAGAAAAATAGGGGAACCTTAATGCAGTCAAGTTTTGAATGTTTTGATTTTGATTTTTGATGTTTAAAGAATACCTCTCCTAAAGTTTATTTTAGATTCTGTGTGGCATCCGTTTTGAATCTTGACCATTATTGAATCTTGTTATGGCATTAATATTATAGGCATAATAACAATAGCTTAGCAATGCATGAACTAGATAGGTAATAGTTGATGGTGTGACCCTATGTTATGTGGATATGAGATTGGTTACCGAGTTCACTTTGTGTATGCGATCCAAAATTTGCCCAGTTAGTCTTTCCTAGGTTGTAGGATGGTTGGTTAGGAGAGGATCATAGGTCATTATTGAATAGGTCCACTCTTAGACTAAATGCCCGACCAAATGAAATGAGTATGCGTTGATCCTGAATTTGAGCCTTAATTAACTATATTCATTCATTAGCCTATTAACCTTCCCATTTTTGCTTATAATGAACCTGTCTTTTCCCTGTTTCCTCCTTGGACATTGTGTATCTCAACTCAGATAAATCTCTTAAATTGAGGGTGACTATCATAGGGGTGCGTAGTTTGATATGGCTATGAAGAAGAAGTTAGTAAAAGGAAAGAAAGTAGATTCGGGTGTGGTAAATAAAACAAAAGTGATGAATAAAGTTTCAAAAGAAAAAAAAATAAAAAAAAGAGAAAAATATAGAAAGTGTAAAAAGAAAACCACACTCGAAGTCTAAAGGGAAGCGAAAGATAACAAGAGAGAATAAAATAAGTAAGGTTATAAAGTGGATTCAAAAATAGTGTAGAGCCAAGGAGGATTGAGTCACTATATCCATAGCTACCATACTCATCCCCAAGCATACATTTCAAGCCTAAGAAAGTCTTATAGTGACTTTAGTCCGGCCGTCCGAAAACTAAGGCATAGAAAATAAGGGCAAGCCTATGATATTTCACGCATACCATTCAAACTTCTTTGAGAGAGTGAGTATCTTGATTCAATCCCTGTTTATATTTACATCTATAGACTCTGAGAGTACGGTACTTCCTTGTTGTGAGAGCACATGGGTTGTATCGTTGGTTGCTACTTTTTTAGGTAATGTTATTTGCTTATATGCTTGGTTGTTTGTTCATAATTTAATTCCATCGCTTGATCCGTTTTGTGTCATGGTAATGTGTTGCATATATACACACGGTGGGTTTTGATTTTTGTATAGGAGGGGGTTGAAAATTATATGCTAAAAGAAAGGAATTGATTTCCATGGTCTCTTAGGTTTCTCTTAGTAAAGCATCGTATTTTTTTATTTTGTTTTGTTTGCCTGAGGACATGCAAATATTCTAAGTTAAGGGTGTTGATGTGACATGGTATCATGGTACTTTCAATGCTTAAGATGAGGAAAATATGTAAGAACTTAGATGTTTTTGGTAGGTATGATGTGTTTTTGTTAAACTTTGCAGGAGAATAGGGTTCGGAGGCAAAACCGATGAAAAAGACTCAAAAAAATGATAAAAAGAGGTCTCGTGGAAAGCATCCAAGGATCGTGGAATCATCCACGAACCGTCAAACATGCTCGTGAATGAAGTTCTGAAGAAAAAAATCAAAATTTTGATTTCCACGGATGGTGTTCATGATTGGTAGATTGAGTCTACAATTGGTAGACTTGATCAATGGAAAAGATGCTGAAGAAGTGCAAGTAGAGTCTGATTTCCACGACTCTGGTTCACGATTGGTAGACTGATTCATGACTCTGGTTCATGATTGGTGGAAACCTGCCAACTTTCTTCTCTACATAGTTTAGGATAGGATTCCTTTTAAATCTATAAATACTCCTATTAGGTTTTATGTTTGTTGGATGTTCTATTACATTATTGTAAGGTTCTAAGGCATATTCTTGGTCTTGGAATTACAAACATCGATTTTGAGGGTTTTAATTCAAAGTGAGATTTTGGATTTTTTATATCATATTGTAAGTTGATAATTATGTTTTCTTATCAGAATTCTTCTTGTGTTCTTGTGATTATGAGTAGCTAAACACTACACCTAGGGTTGTGGGAACCATGATGGATTAACGAAGTAGTGTTCGTAGTACAAGGTGATTCTCAAAATGGTGTTCAGGCATGTATAGTTAATTCTCTTCGGATTGATTATTTTCTGATGGTGCGCGACATTAGGACTCGCCTTATCTCTACCATGGACTTTATCAAGGGTAATCGGATGGGAAAAGAGAATGAACAACAAGGCTTGGAGCTACTAACCTTTATTTAGTAAGGCTTGAACTGGTAAATGAAAGAGACTAAATTAGGATCATAGATAGGGGTTAGTAATACAAAATCCATGACATATGAACCTTTGTGCTTGGGGATAGTCATCTACAAGGGGCGTAACATAGTCGGCTTGATGATACATAACCAATCAATTCTGCATACAAAATACCACAAGAGATCACTACGTAATAAGAACCTACAAAGTTATGAAGTTATTGGGGAAAACAGTCCTGGTGCTTTTCTCATATTAATCGCAAACCCAAGGAAATCAACAATTGCTACTATTGAATTCTTTATTTACAAATCCCCCTATTTTACTGGAAATTATTATTGATTGAATCGACATACATCTAGATTGATATTTCAACCTAGTCCCTGTGGGATCGACCCCAACCTAGTTGGGTTCTATAGTTGATCAACGACTACGTTATACTTTCTTGCGAGGTGTAATTTGGGTGACATCAAACATCGCCCTATCAAGGAGGCTACATGAGAGATTGAGTCTGATATGCAAAGTAGATACCCCCAGCTTTTTATCGATTCAGGTACCTTATTTGCCTTTTTTGTTTGAAAATGAATTTGTATTTTAGTGCTGGATAATGTAATAATCCTGGCTATGATTTTTAGCCTTTTTTGTATTTTGACCATTTTGCCCTTCCCTATAGTTGTTATTTGTTATTTATGAGTTGTGGGATTGGTTGGAACGATTCCCGAAGCATTCGAGAGTGATTTGAGTGAGTTTGAGATTTTGAGAAGCCTTAAAAGTGTTTAGTTTGACTTTGATCAACATTTTATGATCCGAGTGTCGGATGGTAATTCTGTCAATTTCATTAGATCCAAAATGCCGATTTTGGGGTAGTAGCATAGTTGGTTCGAGTTTCGAGCCTTTATATTTAGTTTTGACCTATTAGGCGAGAACCTAGTTAAATTTAGCCTAAAGGGGTCCTGGGGGCTAACTTATTGGTAACAACCTTTTTTGATAAATATGGTGGTTCTATTGAGTCTGAAACGTCGAAATTAGTCTAGTAGCATTATTGAATTATTTTTACGGGCTCTCGATCAAATTTTGAGGGTCCATTCGGAGTTATTTTTACTTGGTTAAAATCTCATCTTTGCTGATTCTGTTGCAACCGCTCTAGCGGTCACTTGGTCACCTTACCAGTGTTACTTAGGCAAACCAAGGATGGCCTTAACAGTAGCCCGACACTTCCAGCATCATCGCCTTAGCGATACTTCTTTCGGCTTGGTGATGTCGCCATAGCGGAAGAGGTATCGCCTTAGCGGTCACCTGCGTGGCAAGTGACTACCACCTTATGGGTAGTCTCTCCACTCAAGAGACGACTCTTAAGCAACCATTCTACTTCCTAGGCAACGTCACTGGATTAAAATATTTTTTTTCTCTTTTACTCCATTCTTCTATTTTCAAACTTTGAGAGCTCGGTTCATGACGATTTCAAAGAGAAATTTTATCAATCTTGTATGGGTAAACTCAAAATTCATATTTTCATCATTTTCCATTGATTCTATCTTCAAAACAACTTTAAAACTATGATTTTAAACTTAGATTTTGGGGATTTTACCTGGTAAAGTACAAAATTGATTTTTCTTTGATTTCAAGCTCGATTTCAACTTTTTTTTTTCAATGAGTTTTCATATTTGAATCCCTTAGAATATGGAAAATATGATTCTTAAATAAAATTCAAGTTTTACCCTTTTTGATTTTGAGTTAATTTTTAAACTATTTTGAACCCAGAACGAAAGTAGCTAATATGGGTATCATTAGACTCCTTTTAATGTGTAGATTATATTTTTGATAGATTTGATTTGTTTCAAAGCTTCTTGTAAAATAAAGGCTCTATGTTGAAGGGTCCAAGCTCATGTTTTGGCTTTTTAAGGTAGGTTATGGCTTAACTTTCTTCAGACTGGGTTGGGTAGTTAACCATTCATGTAAAACATGTTATGGATTGGGAATTTATTCGTGAGATTTGTATTTTGAGGTTGTTATTTTATCATGTTGCCTGTGTGGAGGCTTATTTGAGTATTATTATTGACTTGAGATATTATTATTATTGTAATGCCCGAGTGGGAACCTATATGAGCATTATATTTAACTTGAGAGGTGATTATTGTGGTAATACCCGAGTGGGGATTGATATTGGTCTTGTTTGAGCATTATTTTCCATCTATATTTTTTGTAATGCTCCAGTGGGGCTTGAATTAATATTATTGTTGTCTTACATGACTATTCATTACTGTGGTGCCATACGATGACTTATATCATGATTTATTGAGATATTGAGGAGTTTTGATCTCATTTGGTACCATCATTGGCTTGATTCATCACATATCATATTGTATTGGTTATTGAGAATGTATCCTCATATCATTCATCCATATACATGGAATTGATACCATACCATAGAGAAATACTGATTTTGAAAGACAATAAAACACTTTATAAAACACTTGACCGAAGATTTTGCCGGCAAGGTTGATTAAGATATGAGATTGAGATTGTGAAAGTATATGGGTTGCGAACACCCCATAGGTCCTGTCCTGTAAGATTAAGCCAGGAAGGTGTGATAGATGCCATGTGATGGCTGTCATGTAATGGCTTACTTCATCATCATCCCACTTCATTTGCATTGTATTGCATCATTTGTACTTTTATTTATGTGTTTGTTGTCGTGTATTTAGCCTTGTCTTATATATTCGTGTGTATTTATTCTTATCTAGATATTATACTTGTAGAATTATTATGAGATACGGTTTGAGCCACTGTTGGGAACTTTTTTGTATGCAGGTGGAAGCGTGCTCATAGTATTCTTTATTTATTTAGTTTTCTGCTTTGCTCAGTCGGCCTATGATACCTATTGAGTGCAAGTGGACTGTACTCACTTCTACTTCTGCGCCCTTTTGGTGTAGATCCTAGTATGAGTGTGACCCGCGGTAGCTGATTCATGTTGTGAGAGCTGATTTGGAGTACTGGTGAGCTCCCCATCCAGAGCCTTGTTCCATCTCTATCTTTTATATCTTTATTTGTATTTTGGAGACTGTGATGTATTATCAGATTTCAGTATTGTCTTAGATGCACTTTATACTCATGATAGTAGGTTTTGGGATTCGATTGTATTTTTATTCACATATTTTGAATTTTATAATTATTATGGCATGACTTTGTTCTAGAAGTCCCGTCTTGCTTCATTCTTTTTTTTTTTTATATTTCATATCTGTTGTGGATTTTTGGCTTACCTACCAAGTTTGGGCAGGGGTAGGTGCCATCATGACCTCGGTTTCTGGGTCGTGACATATATCCTATGAAAATATAATCAACAATTTTTTGTCATATTTTTACCTTTATAGGTTTAGGAACTTGAACTTTAGCCAAGTACCCCACACTTAATTTGGAGTAATTTAAGTTGGGCTTTCTTTTTTTTTATTTTTGTATGAAATCTGTTATGTTTTTTCTATGAGTCACTCAATTGAGTATGCGACTAGACGTAAGGATAACTCTTCCCTACAAGTTTAAGAGTAAATCAGAACTCATCAATAAGTCATTCATCATCTTCTTTATTCTTCAACTTTCCTTTCCATAATTTTATTTAATTATATTTTTTAATTCCATCCGAGTGTATTCTCGACATAAAATGGGGGTTTTATCCTTAACCTCTACCTTTTTTATTAATAGAAGATGATGTACAATAGATGGGGACACATGTTCTGGGACCTCTTCAAATAACATCAAAAAGAAACTACACAAACAAGCTATACACTATATCCGAGAGCTTCCAATATGGAAGGTATTTTCTATACAAAGATATGTCTCTCCTTAGGATCCCTCATGGTGGCTCATATTGACATCCCGAGTATTTTTCATTTTTGAACCTAAAGAAAGCAAGATTAAGCCTATCCATTCTCATTGATCCTATAGAGGAATCTAAATTGTCTTTTTCTCTTAAATATGTCTTATATATGTCTCATGTGGAATCATGTCTAGCTAGAGAATCAGTTATAGAATTTTCTTTTCTAAAATAATGTATGATTTTTCAGTTTAAGTCTTGTATCTGCTTCTGAATCTTGTTAACTGTCTTCCATAATGTCCAAGAAGGTGTCATAAGTCCTTTGATCATCTTCACCACCCCTAGGCGATCCATTTCCAGAATGATGTGAGAGTTTGAGTTATCTTAGCACCATTTAATTCCATGTAAGTATGCTTACAATTTACAAAAATTGTTAGAAGAGAATTGGGTAGATTCACAAAATGCCATAACCATCTTCCCATTTCCCTTTCTAACAATTTCACTAATTTTAGGCAGTCCTTATTTAGTTATGAAGTTATCATCAGTGTTTCATTTCTAACTATATATTCCTAAGAAGAGTTATCTCATGGACCAATATGTTATTGATCCTTGGTTTGTAATTCTCAGTAATAAGACATATGGGAATCCATCCCTATTTTATATTCATGTTGCTGAATATCTGAGAGATAACCACCCGCACATTAGAAAAGGTTTGATTAGTTATTTTGAAAAGTGAAATATTTTTATTGTCATATCTCTTGGAATGTTTTTGTCTCGATCCGAATCTACACCCTAGCCGTGAGCCATAACTAGCTTTTCACTAATGGTTGGAGAGGACCCTTATTGGCATAGCATGTCTACAAAATAAAATAATTATCAAAACTAAAGCAGAAACACAAACAATAATAATGATTAAATCTGAAAGATACAATCTTTATTTAGACATAACTGAAGCAAACAAAAGACTATCAACTACTACATAATTGTTGTTTAGTAAAGCCTCTACTACTAAACATATGAGTAAATCAGGACAAGGCCCCATAAATACCTTCTTTCTATAACAAATGTCTAAACTAGGCTAAAGGAAAACCTATAATCAACTCTACATCTCCAAGATAATAGGAGAGCTCACCAATCCACAGAATGCCAGGTGCTACCGAACGTCTAGTAGAAACCTTAGGCTCAGTACCTGAATCTACATCATGAAAAGATAAAGTGTAAAATATAGTCAATACAATAGAATGTATTGGTACGCAAGGTATACATATATATACATATCATAAATATGAAAATTTGATCATGAAAGCATATAGAGAGTAGCTTAAAATAATAATTATGATTTGAGACAAAAGTCATGGAAAAATCATTTTTGAATATCTCAAACGACTGAAAACCTAAGGAAAATCATGATATCTAAATATGCATGAAAAGTGTCTCATGATTACATAGATAATAATGTCGTAAGGTTTGCACATTTGGGGAGTTTTTTATAATAGAAAAATACTATGTGCACTCATGATGCCCAGCGTCCTACACCCACACTAGAAGAATTTTCCAAACCTTCCAAAATATAGAACCATGAATACGTAGATCCAAAAACTGAGTCTCTTGAGCTATATCTTACGGTGGCACATAGTTGTAAAGCATGTATTATCTGAATCCATACCCTCTCAGTGGTAAATATCCTTCCAAGACTATATAAGCTCATATCATATCATGTATCATAGCTGAAATCATAATTTGAGTCTTTGCTCAATATGTCTGTAAACTATACTGCTGTAAATCTATGCATAGTTTTTGTATCATAAATCATGTGCTGTAATTTATATCTAAAATATATATCTTTCCAATGTTGGTCTCATAGTTTCGTAAAATATACCTAAAACATAAGTTCTGAATCATAAATAAGGAATTAACATAATATGCATAGGAACATAGAAACTCTTTCATAAATCAGGCTAAACATATAAAGGAATTATCTTTAATGCTTTGGACATGAAAACTCTAACTTTGAACATAATTTGAGATAACCTTAAAATACTTGGACAGAAGAATGAAAGGAATCCATCACTTAATTCTTGCTCACATGTTGAAGACAATAACTTTGACAAGAAAAGACTTGACTTGAACAGAACCTAGATGCCTGATTGCTTATAGAACTTGCTCTTGACTTGATTGGAGAGAATAACAGGAGAATTGACTTAAAGATCTGATATTTATACCTTTTGGTAGTTGTAACACCATGGGATAGGGTGGTAGGGTAAGAAAAAGACTAAAATACCCCTTTTAAAACATTGTTAAAAATTTCAGAATTACCATCCACGAGTCACTCAACGAACTGTGGTTACCATCTGATGTAAAAAAAGAACAAGAAATCCAAAATAAGATTATAAGAAAGATTCAAAGATAAAATTAAGAACTAGAAAAAAAAAAGAGATTTAGAAGAAAAGAAGGGAAAAAACTAACAATTAAAATACATTAATCATTAGATTCAATCCAAGGGAGAAGAGAAATTGAACTCATACAAGGATACTTACCCAAGTAATCAAGAGGGTTCAATTGGAGAGATAAGAGGGTTTAACCCTAAGCTCTCAAAGGAGGCACACAATATTCAAAATTCTTACTAATGGAAACAAACTCTAATTTCTACTATATATAGTAGATAAACTAATCTAAGTTAATTACAACAATACCCTTGAGCTAAACATAAGACAAATAAGGAAATTATTTCGTCTAGGAAATTAACTATTTAAAATATAGTCATTTCTTGCTTAAATCTCCACTTTAGTATATTGTAGACCTTCCATGCTTCTTTCATTAATCTTTTAAGGTCTTCAAAATACTTCACATCTAGTTGACGGTATTTATGTCCATGATGGCTAATCCGTATTCCATCATTCTCCCCTTCTTGAAAAGAATTCGTCCTCGGATTCAAGTCTTGCAAAACAAAGATGGAAACAACAACTAGACAAAGATTATCATAATTCTTCAAAGCAATATCAATCAAACAAGTGATATCACCGGGATCAAAAATAAACTTTAATCCCCTCACAACATCAAGATTCACTATAAGCATTTTCAAAAATACCAATAAGAAATCATCATTCAAAAAGAGATTCAAATTAAGCTCTTTAACAAGATCACACCAATCTTTAAATGACTTATCATCACATTTTAAGAAAGAAACGTTGACATAATCCAACAAGAATGGATCTTCATAAAGGTGAGTAGAATAAGTAAGAAATTAATACTAAGACTAGCATAAAGAATTTTAATTTTAAAAGAATTACATTCTTTAAATTCAAGCTTATCATGGAGTGACATCTCAACACCATTATCAACAATAAGAGAATTCTTTTAACATAAAGAATATTCATAATCCACATCACATGTAGTCAAAGATTCTATGTTTATACCTCCAAATTCACCACAAGTGTGGACACTAGTTGCAAACACATTAAAATCAAAAGAATCATCATAATTATTTTCACAAGTAACTTCAACTAGTGCTTGGCTACAACATTCAACATCACTTTTATCACCAAGAAAAGAATTATTTTGCTCAAAATAAGAATGACTTTCACCTAATCTAAAATTTTCTTCAAGCTCACTTAAAGAAAATAAAGTATTAGAGTTAGTCATTTCACCTTGAAATCCTCCTAAAATTTCTTCTTTACCTTTGCTTTTATCATTTAAGCTCACTTGAACACTTGAAAAAGTAGTGAGTGTCTCGATCAACTCTCGAATCTTCAATGGTGGAAGGCTTTTCATAATTGGATTCTTCATGCCTTCATTTTCAAATGTATCTACAAAGACACGTTAAGACTAGAAAAAGAAGAATTAGTGTTAGAGTTAAAATGAGAAGCAAGCTCTCTCAAACTTTCCTTTTTTCACTTTTCTCAATTTTCTTTTCCTCTTTCTTTTCATTTTTCTCATTTTCAGTGACTTCTCTCTTTTTTTGTGGCAACTCACTCACTACCCTCAACTCAAGCTCTCCTTTTTTTGCTCTTGAGTTGCCATTTATCACTCCCTTACTTCTCTCATTCTTTCCTCTCTCAAGATTACTTAACATTGGACAAGGCCCAAGAATTCCTTTTGAAGGATTAGGATGACTCTTCACTTCAACTTTGAACTTTACACTTTGGAGTCATCAATTTTACTCTTCAAGTTCTTCTCTTTAGCAATGACATCTTTTTGCTCAAGCTTTACCTTTCTTCTTGTCAATATTAGCAACTCCAAGTATCTTTCTTTCACCTTCAAAAGTGCAGATGGCACAAAAAAAATACTTTTGACCTCTTAGGTTGACACAACACTTGTTAGTCTTTTCATCAAAAGTAGCTTCTTTTTCAATTATCCAAGACCTTTCAAGTAACAAATGACAAGCTTTCATTGGGCTAACATTACATAGTACTTCATCATGAAACTTGCCAAGTTGGAACTTCACTAAAACTTGTTTTGTGATCTCTAAAGTTTTTTTTTTCATTTGACCATGGCAATTCATATGGCTAAGGATGTTTTTTAGTCTTCAACTTTAAGTGCTCAACCATACTTGAATTTGTAATAATTATGGAACTCTTGTTATGTATAATCATGGCACCACAAAGTCCTTCAATTTTACCATAATTATGAAACATGTTCTTTCTTTCTTCCACAAATTGATCAATGCATGCTTCATCACACTTATGTTGTTCAACAAAATGATCTCCTTTTATAAAAGTATTCAAGTCATCATTAGGCCTATGCACAATATTTCTACGATAAGTAGTATATCTATTCACATTTTGTCTCAAATTTTTGGTGAAAGATCTACCACCTCCTCCTCCAACAAAACATACATAAGAACTACTACCATTCTCATGTTTAGAATTAGAACCATAATAAGAAGATGAACAAGAATTTTTTCTAGAAGTTTCCTCATTATCATCACTAAGCCCATAATCACTTTCTTCACTATTAGATTCATCAAAACAAGAGTATGTGGAAGATTCATACCTTAAAGCATCATTATTTTGAAAGTAATTATTGGAAGCATAAGAATCTTCATACTCACATTCTTCACCATAGGATCTATAATCTTCATTTTCTCCATAATCTTCATTATAGTAACTCTCATTATCATCATGGCCATAATCTTCAAAATCATCCGTATCTATGGAAGACATGCTTGCAACAAAAAAAAAAAAAGGTAACAACAAAGTCAAAGGACCTCACAAATTCACTTCTTCACGTGTATCACTCATCGCTCATGTATACACTCAAGATTAATGCTTTTATACCTCACTCAATTAATCTCACCAATTCTTACATTTTTTCTCTCAAGGAAATTTCCTCAAATCTCTTCAAGAACCAACAACTCAATCAACTCAAAGTAAGCATCCAAGTATCGGTTCGGAGTGGAGTTTATGGTTAAACAAAAAAGCACAATTAAACTAACGGACTTGAATCAAGAAATTCATAAACAAAATAAAGAGAAAAGCAAGAAAGAATTAGCACGAAACAAATTTAAAGCACACAATTACTAATACAAAGGATAAGGACAAATATTCTAAAATATTAGTAAATGATTAGTTATGAATGACGAGTAGAACCTAGAATCAACAAGAAAGTCATTCAAAGTAATCTTCAAATCTATCAACACCCAACTCAAATAAAGGTTACCCAATCAATATGGAGCATTTCTAAGCATTACCCAATAGTTTTTGAAGTAAGAAATCAAGTCAAACTTCAAATTTTTCAAGAAAATTCGCACAAGAAAAATAACCCATTTTTGGAACTCAAAATTGATCCCAAATTCTTCCTTAGATCCCAAAATTGGAACCTAATATAGTTTACCCATGATGAAAATAATTTAGATCCAAAAGATGGTGCTGAAATTTGCACAAAAGAGCTCAAAAACTCAATTTTTCGCACTTTAGTAAGTGCAGATTTTTTTTGTGCGAAAATGAAAAAAAATAGGCAAAATCAACTTCAAACCACCTTCAAATGCTCTCAAATTTGATATTCAAGCATTTTAGACTATTTTCAACAAAACCCAACAATACCCATTCAAAATTTGCTCCAAATTTTCAATCCGAATTTACTTTTCTTTTTCTTTGGATTTTTTTTTTTTGGATTTTCAAAATAGATATTAAGACAAGAATTAAGAATTGAAGGAACAATTCTTTAGCCTTGTTCTGATGTCAATTGATGTAAAACGAGATACACGAAATCCAAAATAAGATTATAAGATAAGATTCAAAGATATAATTAAGAGCTAGAAAAAAAAAGAATAGATTTAGAAGAAAAGAAGGGAAAAAACTAACAATTAAAATACATTAATCATTAGATTCAATCCAAGGGAGAAAAGGAATTGAACTCATACAAGGATACTTACCCAAGTAATCAAGAGGGTTCAATTAGAGAGATAAGAGGGTTTAACCCTAAGCTCTCAAAGGAGGCACACAATATCCAAAAATCTAACTAATGGAAACAAACCCTAATTTCTCTATATATAGTAGATAAACTAATCTAAGTTAATTATAACAATACCCTTGAGCTAAACATAAGACAAATAAGGAAATTATTTTGTCTAGGCAATTAACTATTTAAAATATAGTCATTTCTTGCTTAAATCTCCACTTTAGTATATTGTAGACCTTCCATGCTTCTTTCATTAATCTTTTAAGGTCTTCAAAATACTTCACATCTAGTTGACGGTCTTTATGTCCATGATAGCTAATCTGTATTCCATCACCATCCATGATTCTTGGTCTGAGTCGTAGCTACCTAGAAGGATTTTACAAAGATTCTAGAATAAAGTCCATGCTAGTTTCTCTATAGAATGACTTCCACGAATCATTCTGCTATTTGTGGTCTCCAGAGGAAATTTGTAATATTTCAGAATCTGATTCATGGTTGGATTCTATGGACCGTGGATTGGGTTTCACGGCTTGTGAATCCTTTCATGGAATTCTACAAAAAATTGCTAACTTGTAGGTCTAATACTACATCTGATCTTACAGATCATGGACTGATATCACGGACCGTGGTTTCATCTGTGGTAACCTAGAGCACTTTAGATTTTCAGGACCAACTACACGGTTGGAAGCATGATCCATGAACGTAAATCATGGGTTGTGGTTTCTCTCATGGAAGACTAGAAATCTGAGATTCGATCTTAAACTAAGCTAGTACTGAGTAATCATGAGTTTAACTTCTGAGGTGTTACAACATCTCCCCCTTGGGATCATTCATCCTCAAATGAAGACTAAGGCTAGAGTCAAAGAATGAATGAAACTACTCTTATAATCATAAGCTGACCATAGCATAATCTTACTAAGATTTGGAATTCAACTGGAGAACGCATGAGTACAAGCATAAATAAGACATGACATAGTTCTAAGAATCACTGTAGGAATAATACTGCAACCTTAAGTGTTTTGTCATGATCCAAATTATGAGGTCGTGCATGCATCTATTCTATTCTAGCTAGATAGAAGAACCCTCCACCATCCAATCATTTATTATGCAAAATTTTGTAAACAAAACATTTTATGAAAGGTCATTCAATTTAAAGACATAACCAAAATAAAATCTCATAAACTTTTACAAGCTTTCAACTTAGCAATTTATATCATTCCTCAAGTCCTAGATTCGAGGGAGAATGATCCCAAGGGAGAGATATTGTAACACCCCATAATTCTAAGTTAAGATTCGAATTGTTCTTCGAATGCGTATAAACCTGAACCCATTTTGTTTTAATTATACCTAGGTGTTAGGGTCAATTTGTAAGTGTGGTAAGAGTATTACATGTAATTCAAGGTCATAAGAAACCCTAACACAAAGTCGAGCTGAAAACTCCTCTATCGATTAAGTTCTCATATAAGATTCTACTAGGATCAACTTCAAACGATCACTTCTCTAAGAATATGAAGAGTTACATGGACCATTACCCATAAAATCAAAGGTTTTTGAGTCTTCTTTCCAATGCCACTGACTGATTGATAATCTGAGTCAGAAGCAAAAAGTTATGGTCATTTCAGTGAGTATGCATGCCAACAGCGTGTCACGCTGGTTGGTTGGTGTGTCCAGCAGCGTGCCACGATGCCTGGCTAGCGCGTTCAACAGCGTGGCCCCAGATACTATTTATTTTTTCTTCCATTTTTGTGAGGGTGTTTTGGTCCTTTTACCATCAAATAACCCCCTAGACTCAATTTTTAACCTCTAATTCATCCAACACTTAATAGAATCATGTTACTCCTCTCATTCCCCTCTCCCGAAAAGTTCAAGAACTCAATAGAAAGGTTTTCAATTCTCAAGCTCTAATGGCTTCAATTTCAAGATTTCTTTCCAAGAATTCTTCTACTTCAGATATGTGGGAGTTAAGTAAGGATTTTCTTTCATCCTTATGCCCAAATTTTAGATTTTCAACTATAGTTTTTATGATCTCAAGATTTAAGAATTTATACCCAACTATGCATATTTTCTTGAAATTCAGTTTCTTTATGTTATTATATGATTTTAGTTCTAATTAAAGTAATTATGCATGAATTTCTACAAGTGTGTCCTATTTTCAAGATTTGAGCAATGATTTGGCGTGGTTTGAGTGATGTCAACTTATTTTAGTACTACTTGGCATGTTATGAATACATGATCCTAGAGTTCAGTAAAAAGTGAGCATGACTGGTTCCAGTATTTCAGAACTTTAGCTAATCAGATAAATTGAACTAGTTTTATACCTATTTTCAGACAGATCTTTTGAGCAAATAGTATATAATTTTGGGAGTAGTATTTATCACCAAGCAGACATGGGTTTCAGATAACCCAAGTTCCAGAACTATGTGTCAGCGTAGGATGTATGATTATCCCTTTGAGCTCAGTTTAGTGGATCCACTACAGTTCAGTCTCGTTTTATACTCTGGCAATGTATAGGACAACTCTGTCAATGTAGGCTAGACGTTGGGTTCTGTCAATGTGGACAAGACGTTGGACTCCATGATGCTCACATGGTTTATGTCAGTTAAGAGAAACTCCCCAGAATTTGCTTTGAACTATATGAAATTCTTATGCTTTCATAGATTTTTAACTCAGACAAGTTTTAGCTTACTTTCCAGAAAATATATGTCCTACAATTTTGAATTTTCATTATAAACCTATTTTATTCATAATTTTTGAGTTGTTTTACTTCAAATTTTGGCATGATTTCTACAGCTTGCTCATTACATTGCACTTCAATTTGAAAGCATGATTTAAATGTTTCTGCATGATTTAACATATCTCACATGCTCAATACATTCAAAGTATTGACCGCATACTTTTCTTTTGTGTTGTATCCTATCATGACATGTTGTTAGAGGGTTGAGAAGAAGACATGTCTCATGTCGTCGTCATCGCTCACTCGGCTTTGATTTTGAATTTGGATTTGGATTTGAATTTGGATTTTTCAAATGACTGATCGAGAGATTATCTATTTGGACAAAATTTACTTAAACTTAATTGCTTAGCAATTATTTAATCCAAACTTTGACCTGAATTTTTTCCCTTCATATGCGGCTGGACAAGCAACGCACTAGTAACACACACTGAAGACACGCATCTCTTCAGTTCACTAATTTGGATGTGTCGAAGGGATGCGCGGTCGCACATGCTCCGTACAATACCTCGTCAATGTCCAACTCACTGGTTTGTGTTGTGTGTTTGAAGTGCGGTGGCACAAGGCCAAGTGTGGACCGCACATGATCCGTACATTCGAACCAATGCAACTTTTCAGAACTATTGCTTCTTTTTTGAAGTAGTACCTATTGGCTATAAATATTTGATTCTTCCTCAGATATTGAGTTTGAAATTTCAAAGTGTTTACTCTTCTTTTTCTTAAAAACTCAAGTGTGATTTGTTGTCGTTGAGCGGTTCATTGTTCATCAGAATTTGAGGTACAATCATTCTGGTGAGTAAATCATTCTATCCTGAGAGGATATATTCCACTAACCTCGGGTACATTAAGGGGAATAATTTCCTTAAAGACACACTGTGAATTCAGTGGGCTCGATTTTCATTCTTCATCCTTTCTTTTTATTTTACTATTTTCTGAAATAGTTTGAACTTCGTTTGTTGTTTATATTTTTGAACACAAATTTAAAAAATAACATAAATAAGTAATAAATAAAAATGAACGGAGGGAGTATTTTTCCTTATTATTTCTACTTGAGCCGGCGTATGTAGTATTAGCACCCCCACAATTCCTCATTCACTTAAATTAATATTACAGCAAAGAAGAATATGAGTGGTTTTACGAAAAGTGGTGAGAGTACATTAAAAAAAAAAATATTGGGCAACCAAATAATTAAAAAATTACAACTTCTTATGCTAACTCATATTATTTTATTACTAATATATATAAGCGAAGATATGGGTTTGTGGTAGTCTTCACAGGGCTGTTTCTGTCATTTTCTAAAGTTGTTCTTTCTTGACTTTGAATAGTAGTTTAAAAAAGTCAATACTTAGTGTCCGTTTGGATGAATTTTTGGCTTATTTTAAGTATTTTAGCTAAAAATCAAGTGTTTATAAGCACTTTTTAAATTTATCCAAACACTTTAAAAATACTTAAAAATTAATTTTAACTTAAAAACACCTAAAATAAACCAATCCAAACGGGCCCTAATGTTGCCTTTTGTGTCTCCAAGAAATACAAAACAGGTGTTTCTAAATTAGCATGCACATAGAATTTTGATTGCCACGTAGTTGTGTGGTGATAAATTATTTTCTCTCACCGATAGTAACAAAACATGTATAAAAAGTAATTTCTTCATTCGTTTTTACTTGTCATATTTTAATTTAGTACATTCATTAAAAAAAATAACTATTGACATAGTTATTTTATCATAGTATTTCTATTAAATGATATTTACTATTTTGTCTTGAAATTAATTTGTAGAAAAATAATTAATGCTAAAGGTAAAAGATGAAAAAATATTTGTCTTTTCTTGATTTATCAAAAATGACAAGTAAAAATGAAAATCAAATTAAAAAAATAGTGACAAGAAATTAAGACACGCATTACGTGTCATTTTAAAGAGGCTTAATGCATAGTTAATTTTTAAAATTTATGCGGATATTTCTGAATTAAACTTTGCTCCAACGAACACCTCAATTCTTGAAAAAATGTTTCAATTAGACACTTATAATTTAAATTTTAAAAATAAAAATTATGCATATTTCATTCATACATGAGGTTATTAAGTTAATCACATAAAATATATAGATCCTTTAATTATACGCACTAAGCTCAAGTATAAAATATTGTCCTCACAGGGTTAAATTTGACATTTTTCTAATCAACCAATTTATTGGCAAAGTGTAAAGTGTTAAAAAAAAAAAAAAAAAACTGTCAATTGTGTTTTTTGTTCAAAGTCCTTTGCATTTTACATTTATTTTGGTCATGAGCAATATTCACTTTTTTTCGAAAAAATTTTTTGCTATATTCAGAAAATTTTATTTGGCCATAAAAATTTTAAATATAACTTGAAAAGTAAAAAAAAATTTATTTGGCCATAAAAATTTTAAATATAACTTGAAAAGTAAAAATAACCTTAACTCCATCTCAATGTTTCACCTTTTGTCTTTTCAAAAAAGTCTAAAAAGATTTTTTAAAAAAGATATGATCAAACACAATTTCAACTCTTACTCTAATTCCAACTCCAATTTAGAATTTGATTTTCATGGCGAAATGCCTATTTTATGTTCTCTCTCTTATACAAAGCAATTGAAAAATTAATTTTTGCATACTCATTGTGTTTTAATTAGTTTGTCTGACTTTGATTTGACACGGAGTTTAAGAAAGTAAAAAAACTTTTAAATTTTGTGGTCTTAAACTAAAGGTAGATAGAATGTGTCAAATTATTTTTTGATCTTATGGTCTTAAACATATCATGTGAAAAATTAGAATTAAAGAACTGAAAAAAAAAAGGAAATGAGATATTTTCCTAAATAGACTAAAAAGGAAAGTAAAATAAACAATTGAATAGAGTGAGTATTAATTTTGAACTCAGGCTTAGCACGGACTAATGACACTAGTAATGGATAGAAATGTGAACCTATTTTAGCAAACAGGCAGTTTAAGCAAGCGTTTGGCCATAAATATTATTCACAATATTCCAAAATATGTTTTCACTTTATTTCGGAATACTTGTTTGGCCATGAAAAGCAAAAACGTATTCCTGAATATGTTTTCACAATTTTTACACCTCTTGAGGTGTTTTACTTTTTTTTGTACTCAATTTTTTCTATCACTTTATAAAAAAACACATTCAAAGTCTAAAATATTTTTAAAAATACTATGGCCAAACACAACTCCAACTCTATTTTCAACTTCAAAAATACCAAATAAAATAAATACGTTTTTAATTTTCATGGTCAAACGGATCCTAAGACTGAAACCTTTTCCTCAGTTGACAAGATTTTTGAGTGCCTCGAAGAAATAAGAACAACAATCATTCCCTTAAACACCAAGTAGCGCGCTTAATCTTTAATGCTTTGACTTGTAAACGTGAACTTCACTCACTAATCACCATCAATGCTAGGTAATGAACCAAACAAATAATCCCTCTCTTTTACTTGTCTTTCTTACTAAAATAGTTGTTTCAATTTAGTTATAACTATGTAAAATATTTGTAGTTAAATTTAGAGTTTCAAAGCATTATTAGTAAGGTTTGTATAGTAAAATATACATTTAATTAAAATTTTCTTAAAGGAGATGTGTCAAGTAAAATGAAATGGAGTATATATATTCGTGATGATGACCAACCATCACGAAATCCATGACGAGCCAATTAATCAAACATTTACATTAATCAGTTATACTTCCTCAAAACAATATAATACTTTTATTACTAGTATACTTGACCACGCTTCGCGCAGTCATAAAAAACATTCTTTTACAAATACAAAGATCATAGATTCAATTAAAAATACAGTAAAACATACAAAAAATAGTACTGACAAAAGTAAAATAAAATGTAAAATAATGATTCACATGCAATTTACAATATATCTTTCTTCCTATGAAGAAAATATTTACAATGTAGATGCAAAAAGTAAAACTAATATGCTAATAAGCATAGAAATTAAAAATCTACCGAAAAGAATCAAAGAAATATAGAGAAAAAGAAAAAAGAAAAAGATAATAAGAACATAAGTCATGATTGTGTAAACCTCACACTGAGAGCATCAATTTGATACAAGAACTGAAAAAATAAGAGAATTAAAACCCCTAAATCACGAAGTAAAGAAATTTAAGAAAAAACTATAAAAATTACATGCTAATGAACAAAAACAAAAATAAAGACACTAAAAATAGTCCTACTACTAATGACTAAAGAATGACTTTTGACCATGTTAAATTTCTTGAAAATTATCATGATATTTAAATACATGGAATAGAACGTGAAGAAGAGTTCATGAACCTGAAAAGAAAAAAACAAAAAGGAAGAGTACGTGATTGTTAGCCGCAAACCTTTCTTTAAGAGTGTGGGCCTGAAACAAAATTATAAAGAAATTAAAATTAAAAAAACTTATGAATAAGCAAAAAACAGAAAAAGTACGTGAAGAAGAGTTCATCAACCTGAAAAGAAAAAAACAAAAAGGAAGAGTACGTGATTGTTAGCCGCAAACCTTTCTTTAAGAGTGTGGACCTGAAACAAAATTATAAAGAAATTAAAATTACAAAAACTCACGAATAAGCAAAAAAACAATAAAAGTCAAAAAAACAAAAAAAGTTATCTTCCGAATAACAATAAAAAAAAACATAGAGTCATATTGACATTAAGTAACCCTCCTCTTTATAATGACTAAAACCTATTCTTGTTTTTATAAAGAAAAAGAAATGGCTTACAACTAAATTATGTTGAGGTTAACTTATTTATTTGGCTAGTTAATAAAATACGTAGTTACTAATTATTAGTTGTGCATTGGGAACACGAAAAATTTAAAAATAAATATAATTTTTTTTTTTTTTAGAAACAAAATCATTAGAAATATCACTTTTGATATAGAATGCAAACTTTTTATATGTTCTAGTCAAGTGTACGTGTTTTGCACATGTGTCACGTTAATTAATAATAAAACTATGAAATAGAAATTAAAATAGTACAAAATTATACTGCATAAATATAATATCAAACTACTTTTATATAAATCATTGGCACAGTCTTAGACAAAGTCTTTGACTATATGAACATTTTCATATCGTGTATATGAATGAGCATTTTCTTATCGGTTAAATTAATAAGCAAACCATTAAGGATCAAAAATCGATAATAAATATCTCACTGATTTGGTTATTGATTTAGCATATTGAGAAATTAAAAACTAATAAACTGAATTGATAATACATAAAATCGAATTAAACCAACCGATAACACACTAACTTTTATCATAGAAGTCTTTGTATTCATAATTCAAAATAGAAAAGAATTCAAGACAAATTTGTGTGTAGTTCAAATAGAAAGTAAAAAAAACAAATAAATAAAGACTCCAAAACCAAATGGAGCACAAAGTGCTCTTTTCTTTTTAACCCAATATATATCCTATTACCTTAAAAAATCGCAATAAAACTATCGAATACCTTAAACATTTAATTTTTTTTGGCTACTTCATTCGGCAGCAACACACTTATGTCGTCCAATTTTTCGATCAGAAATTTTCAACTGAAAGAGAAACACAAGAAATTGTTAAAAAGGGACAAGCCATTGTCAATTGTTGATTATATATAATTCATATACAATCTTTAAATTTATCAACTAAAAAGAATAAAGAATGATGATAATGAATAAACGAATACTACTTCAATCATAATCAAAATAAGAAAAGTAAAATAGCGTTCGTGGATTTTTATTTTTATTTTAAAAAACCTCATACTTATGATTCCTAAACTTAGGGAAAGTCCCAATTGCATTAAAATATCAATTTTGTCAACGTAAGAATCCTATATTATTAGGATTAATTTGTAGTTACCATATATTTTTATCTTATAATATATTTTAAAACTTCTTAATATTTAAAATAAATTTTCTTCTTACCATATATTTTAGGACTCCTTAATTTTTAAAATATCTAACACTAAAAAAGAATGTTGCATATATTAAAAATAGAAATTCATTCTCCATATATATAGATATAAATAACATTAAATAATATATTTAAAGAAAAACATGTTTGTAAGTTGCAAAGCATCATCTATTAGAGAAAGATAGTTATTTAAATTGATAAAAGAAAGTAAAATTACCTCTTAAAAGACTGTTTGATCATATTTTGTATGTGCGATAATCATTAAAGCCTGTACCAAAAAAAGAAAAAGAAAAAAAAAGACACAACCATTGAAGCCTATTAATAAACATAATGATAATATGTTATATTAATAAACATAATGATGATATTCTAGATCTCATGATTTATTCACAATTAAAATAATTGCATATAATCAAAAATTTAAAAGAAAATTCATATAACGAAGAAGGCTAGAAAACCCTAATGAATGCAAGAAGAAAACTTTAATTAATCATCAATCCAAATCAAAATAAAAATAAGAAGAAAATGTAGAATTAGAAGAATCACACATATTTTTCTAGTAAAATTTGATCAAATAACTACTTAAATAGAAATTTGTAGACATTCTTTTTTTTTTTTATATAAGGTAAAATTCTAATTGATTTAGAAGTATTAAATATTATGATTTTCTACTTGAATTAAATATAGTTTTACCTTAATTAAATATAATTTTTTTCTTTCCATGTATAGGTTTTTAAAAAATATATTTTGGTTCCGAAATTTTTTTCCACTCTTCCTTTTCCATGCGTTTTTAAAAAATATATAAATTTTAGTTCTTAATTTTTTTCCCCTAAAATTGCTTTTTCCCTAAAAAGTTGCTTAGGACTCTTAACCAAAAATTCCTCACATTAATTTAATTCCTTTTAGGTATGAGATTCTTCCTTATTTTTTTTTTCATGTATCCTAAATATTTAAATAATAATTTAATGATAATTATTTGAAAAAAGAATATGAAAAGACGATTTTATCTATTGCGGAGTATTTTAATGAAGGGCAAAAAGTTTAAATCACTTTTCTAAGGGTCTTCACACTTTTAATATATTATAGATATAGATTATAGATTATAGATATAGATTATAGATATAGATATAGATATAAACTCTGAAAACAGGAAAAAGAATATTGGAGAAAAGAAATTCGGCTATATTACATAAAAAATAAAAAAGCATGTAAAAAAATGTAAAATTCACCTCTTGTTCAATACGCTTCCGATTAAGTAGAGATTTGTTAACACAAGGGTCTCCTATGCACGAGTTACATTGACAACCTTGACCAACAGAATAATTGAGACGATGCAGGACAAAATGAGGACTCTGTAAAAGACAAATTGAAGTCAATTAGCTAGTGTGTTCATTATAGAAGGAAAACCATTCTCTCTTTTCAATATTCATTCCATACAAAATAAATAGCCACAAAGAAGTGCAAGGAGGTAACCTTTTTAAATAATTAAGGTAAGGTAATTTAATGCAAGTTATGAATAATATTCAATTAAGAGTAGAAGTTATGAAAATGAAAAAGCGTGAGTTATGGAGATGAGGTTTTAACATAAAATAATTGATAAAAATGAGAAAAAAGTCAAAAGAGAAAAGATGAAGAAGAATGGGGATAACGATAAATAGGATCCTTGGCAAAAGAAATACAAATCACCTACTATGTATAAAAAAAAATGGGATAATTTTAAATATGTACAAAAAAGTAAATAATTTACAATAAAAATAGCCAAGTTTTTGTTTACAACAAAAATAGCCATTAGACCATTTTTTTTTTCTTTTTTCAGCAGTTTTTTTTAAAAAAAAAGAAAAAAAACTATTTTCTTTGTGTTTTTTTTCTGCGTTTTTCTTTATTTAAGAAAAACATTTTTCGTTTTTTTTTCAAACTTTTTCCGTACAACGTTTTTTCATGTATCAATGTTGTATAAATGGTGTATAAACATGTATATATGATGTACAAATAGTTATGTAGTGTATATGTAATGTAACGATATTGTATAAATAGTTATGTAGTATATATTTAATTTATCGATATTGTATGAATAATGTATAAAAGTGTATCGATATTGTATAAATGGTGTATAAACATGTGTATATGATGTACAAATAATTATGTAGAGTATATGTAATGTAACGATATTGTATAAATAGTTATGTAGTATATATTTAATGTATCGATATTGTATGAATAATGTATAAAAGTGTATCAATATTGTATAAATGGTGTATAAACATGTATATATGATGTACAAATAGTTATGTAGTGTATATGTAATATATCAATATTGTATAAATGTGTATAAACGTATATCAATATTGTATAAATAGTTATTTAATGTATCGATATTGTATAAATGGTGTACAAGTGTGTATCAATATTGTATAAATAGTATATAGACGTGTATCGATATTGTATAAATAGTTATGTAATGTATTGACATTGTATGAATGGTGTATAATCGTGTATCGATATTACATAAACAATCATGTAATGTATCAATATCGATATTTATTTGGCTATCATACATTCTCATCTTAATAAATAAAAGTATAAACAAAAAATAATAAAACAACATGAATATTTATATTTTTCATAAAAGAAGTGAAATAATTAAAAAAGAAAAAAAGTTTTTAAAAAAGTGAAACCAAAAAAAAAAAAAAAAAAGAATTTCTTTTTTTTTTTTTTAAAATAGCATACTAAAAAAAAGTGTTTTTTTTTTATATTAGGAATAAAATGGCCAAATGGCCGAATTGTATGTAATGGAGAAAACGGCACAAAATACGCAAATGGCCGGCGGCTATTTCTGATGTAAATAGTTTGGCCGACCGGCCATTTTTGGAAACAACATGAGCCGAAAGGCCATTTTTGGTAAATATTGATAAGTGAGTTATTTTTTGTATAAAAAATTTATCTCAATGGATATTTTATATAATTTTTCCAAAAAAATTCTAAGAATGATATCCAGAAATTTACATCATTAAAGAAGAACGAAGCAGAACAACGCATAACAATGCATAGAACTCCAGACCTCCAGTTCTTCAAATTTGTAGCAGAAGAGCCTTAAAAATTGAAACAAAAGAGCTGCAAATCTTCAATTTTGATGCAAAAGACGTAGGACCAAGGAAAACCAATATTCAAATTTTAGCAGAGGTAAGAAAAAATAGAAAGAGATCTTTTCATGTGTGTTTAAACGTTGGCGAATAAAAAATATATGATATATCTATGTTAATGAGAGGTAGCAGGTACCTGATCGAATAGTCGAGGGTGCACAAACTTAGTGTTGAAACTATTTTTATAAAAATATTAACATCAAGAACTTTTAAGTTTCTATGGCCCACATAATTAATTTTGGTTTAATAATTAAATAAGTTAAATCCTAAACCTGTATGGGGAAGTTACCTAGTGGGATTAAAACTACTACCCATTATCCACAACTCACGTTGATGGAGCGTGAGAAATAACCGTCCTACTCTCCGTATTATAAGGGGGTCCTCTCTCTGCCAAAGATAGAGTCAGTTCCATCAAAGTATTCCGAAAAACAAGGTAAAGAGAGAGAATCAAAACTTACGATTTTGTCAAGAATAGAAGAAAATCAAATGCTTCCGCTAATTTCGGTCAAGAAGAAAAACTATGGATAATTCGGATATGCTTCTTGACTGGCTTATTGTTATCAAAATGGTATGTGAAAATCATTAAGTTCTACTATTTTGAAATCATGTAAATCCTTACATGTGGTATCAACACAAGGTTTTCAGAACTAATGATTTTCCATCACGATTAAACTTTAATATCAATGTTATGAACCCAATTTATGAAATTCAGGGATTCATAGTTACTGTTAGTTTAAAGAATTTGACAACCTTAAGGAAATTGTTTTCGGGATTTCACAATTTGGGATAATTCAATGATTTTCAAAATTACATCATTATGATTAGATTATGTTTTTTGATCTCTCTGTACATCATGTTCCATATTTTATTTAGTTGTTCGGTTACTTTGTGATTTGTTTCACTATATACATAAGAGTATATATAATTTAATTGGAGCAAACCTCAAATAGTGAATGAAATTAATTGTGGTTGGAAATTGAACCACATATTTCTTGGATTTAATCTATCCGACTAACAATATGATAAAAGGCTTCAGGCAAATTTTTGTTTGGCATCATGAAATTCCTACTGTGTAAATTAAGGAATTTGTCAGTGGGTTTTTTAACCTAAGTAATTTTAAAGAACTTTAATTGTTATTTAATGAAAAGATTCCTATAAAATCAGAAAGCATGAATGGTGCAGTAAAGATACGCGCACTCTTATATTTCATAGTCCTTTTAATGTAATACATGGACTCATAAAATATTAATTAATATATGTATTTATTTAATTTTGGAATTATTTTGTTAGATTCGTTAATTACCAAAATGGTCGAATCTTTATAAATAGTTAATTCCAAGATAATAATTGATTAAAATTTAATTACCCATCAGTCTTGATGCTTATAACTAGGGGTGTTCATGGTCCGATTTGACTCGATTTTTGGTTGAAACCAAACCAAACCAACAATGACGGTTTTTTTAATATTCAAACCAAACCAAACCATTATAGTATAAATTCTATCGGTTTCGGTTTTGTCGGTTCTATCGGTTTTATCGATTTGGTTTGGGTTTTACGGGTTTTAAGAATATATTTTTAGCATACAAAGCAATATGTACGGATACATAGAAGCTAATGGAGAATTCAAGACAATAATATCCAATTGGTAAATGAAAACGAACATCATGAGAACTTCACACCGTCCATGTTGTAGAGGGACTCACAAAGCAACAAGCATATAAGCTATAGCAATCAACGACTCTCTAAGCTACTAAGACACCTATAATTCCACAAAATAGTAGCTCACTAATAGGGTGTTTGGATTGGCTTATTTTTAGGTGTTTTTGGCTTTTACACTTTAATTTTTGAAAGTGTTTGGCAAAGGCACAAAAGCATTACTTTAGGCTTAAAAAGTACCAAAAAAAAAGGCAAAAGCCAAAAGTTGGTTGCTACCTACTTTTGACTTTTAGCTTTTAGCTTATAAATTACTTAATTCTAGTAAGACAAACTTTTTTTTACTTTAAACTTAAATGGACTAGGGGACCATATGGGCCAACTTTTAATTTAATTATTTGAATAAGTGTTGGACTCGAAATGACTAAAATTATGAAGGAAATAGATAAAGTTTAATTAATGTCTAATATATATAAATTTTAAGTATGTTTTTATTTATCGGTTTGGTTTCGGTTTTTTTGGAATCAATACCAAACCAAACCAAACCAAATATTATCGGTTTTCAAAAGTTCAAAACCAAACCAAATCAAACCAAGCCGGTCTGCGGTTTATTAAGTAGGTTTGACTCGGTTTATCGGTTCGGATAGGTTTTTCGGTCTCATTTGAACACCTCTACTTATAACAGATATAACACTTATGGGTAAATTGAAATCTTTAGTTATAAAACATTTATGAATCACCCAAAGGTTGATTGTTTGTTCTTATAACTATTGAATTTTCAGGAGATAATTTAGATGTGTCGTTAGTCTTATTTATTTATCCAAAGATAATAAATATTATTAATCGATACATTAAAGATTGTCGAATTACGTTAAATTCACCTTTAAGCATCATTATGTTTAAAACTGTATTTTGATGTTTCACCCAAAGGAGGACATTAATATACATTTAAGTACATAAACCATTTTTGAATCTAATAGTATATTTAAACTCATAACTCAAAGTATTGGCAAATGAGCATGTTCTATTTGCAACATTTGCTCTTCATTCGCACTCTACCTCTATTACGACTTTTGACGGTCTTAACTTTTCAGATTGGTGTGAACAGATCAGATTCCATCTTGGGGTTTTAGATCTTGATGTTGCACTTTACTCTGAGAAGCCAACTGCTGTTATTGAAACTAGCAGTGTTGAAGAAAGGTCCTATTATAAGCATTGGAACAGGTCTAACAAATTAGGCCTAATGTTTCTGCTAATGAATATTGCGGGCAACATTAAGACTACTCTTTCCAAAACTGAAAATGCAAAAGAACTTCTGAAACTTGTGGAATAATCCTCTCAAACTACTGACAAGTCTCTTGCTGGGACATTAATGGGTACTTTGACCACCATGAAGTTTGATGATTCACGTACCATGCATGAGCATGTCATTGAATGACAAACGTAGTAGCAAGACTTAAATCTTTGGGAATGGAAGTGGAACAAAATTTCCTTGTACAATTTATCATCAACTCATTACCTTCTGAGTATGGTCCTTTCCAAATGAACTACAATACCATGAAAAACAAATGAAACGTGCATGAATTGCATGGTATGCTGGTTCAGGAGGAAACAAGGCTGAAGAATCAAGGAACCCACTCCATTAACTTTGTAAATCATCAAGGAGCTGAAAAGAAAGGAAAGAAGCATGGTAAGGGAAACAAGAAACAACTTAATGTTAATGAGTCCTCATCTCAAGTACGTAAGAAGGGACACAAGAATGGTAAGTGTCATTTCTGTGGAAAATCTGGACACTTTCAGAAAGATTGCCTGAAACGTAAGGCATGGTTTGAGAAGAAAGGTAAGCCTAGTGCTTTTACATGTCTTGAATCAAATTTGACTGAAGTTTCTTATAATACTTGGTGGCTTGACTCTGGTTGTACAGTTCATGTTTCTAATACGATGCAGGGATTCCTTATAACCCAGACCATAAATAAGAATGAAAGATATGTGTATATAGGAAATAGAGTGAAGGCTCCAGTTGAAACTATCGGAACTTATCATTTAATTCTCGATACTGGGCATCACTTAGATTTACTTGAAACTTGTTCTGTACCTTCTCTTTCAAGAAATTTAATTTCTTTGTCTAAGTTAGATAAGACTGGATACTCTTTTAATTTCGATAATGGATGTTTTAGTTTGTTCAAGTATAATTATCTCATGGTACTGGTACTCTTTGTGATAACTTATACAAACTGAATCTTGATAATCTATTTGCCGAAACACTCTTAACTTTGCATCATAATGTTGGAACCAAACGAAGTTTGGTGAATGAAAAATCTGCTTACTTGTGGCATAAATGTTTAGGTCATGACATGTCTAAAGAAAGACTGAAAAAATTAGTTGTGAATGAAATTCTTCCAGATTTGAATTTTACTGACCTTAACATTTGTGTGGATTACATTAAAGGAAAACAAATAGAGCACACAAAGATAGGAGCCACAAGAAGCACACAGCTTCTTGAAATTATACACACCGATATATGTGGTCCTTTTGATATCACATCTTTTAGTAAGGAAAAATATTTTATCACCTTTATTGACGATTTTTCACGTTATGGATAGAGCTCATGACCTCGTATGACAGCAGTTGGTGCAGACAACCACGAGTACTTCCATTGAATTTGATAACCCGAAAGCTCTTTCATATACATGTGCCAATCCTCCGTATCCACAGGAGCACCAAATAGCCTCATCCTTTTGGAATGTGTATCAATTCTATTGCCCATTCCATCAAGGACATCCATCATGTTGGGGTGCTTGTAAAAGTGCTCCACAACCCACAATTGAAGCAACAGATTGCAACCCTAAAAGAACCTTCCTCCTCTAGCACACTTAGATAGGGCCCTCAGCATTTCCACCACAATCATAGGAACCAAAGTGACCTCTATATGACTGACTCCCCTAGTTATACCTCGAACCACAAAATTAAGACATATGTCAATCTTCCCATGCTCTCTAGGAAATACCAAAACACCCAGTAGAGCTATAGCAAAAGCATTCAACCTCTTCTTTTTCCATTTTTCGGCTGAGCAAGAGAATTCCCTTTGAAATATTGTGTGTCCCTCTTTGTGACCAAAACGTTCATATAGAAAATCTAGAGAGATCCACCCAAAATCCAAGCAAGCCAATTTGAGGTTATTTTTAAGCCCAAGATAATGCAAGAACTTTTTTCCCGATTGTTTGTGAGGCAACATCATTTTTCGATCTTGATAAAGTAAATTAGTGAATCCATCAATTTCCTCGATGGTTGGTGTTATTTCAAAGTCCTTGAATTTGAAGACCACTCGATTTGGATCCCAGAAATTTAGTAGAGCTTTGATCACATGCCGATCAGGAGCATCATCCATCAAAGATGTCAGAAAACCCAGTGACTGGCGAATCTCTTTACCATGCTCCCTTTTGATATCATTCCACCACCTCCTTAACTAGTGAGGCACACCGATGACCATTTGGGTGTTAGCAAAAATAGGTGCATCCTCCATTGCAAATCTAAAAATATAGCAACAAAGAAAATTTCTAAACTCCATTCATTATAATTTGGCTTGGATTAAATTATCATGACCACCTAGCACATAATATGTATTCAGGTCGATGGGTGGTGGGACCCTTTCGACAATTGGTAGGTTATATTTGGTGTATTGACCTCGAGGGTCAACTCACCTATGGCTAATGCATGCATGACTTAAATGCAAAGGGTGGATACGACACTATCTTAATTTTCTAAGAGTTGGTAGACTCGGACTGAGGGTAACCTTATGCGAGAAGGCACGTGGGCTTACGGTAGTAAAACTATCCGCTCAACCGCGTCTTAGCCGACTCTCTATAACAGGGTTTTGAAGGGAATTTGGAGAAGTGCGAAGGCACAACATCCTAGTATAGTAAAAGTGTGAGATTCCCGAGTGGGAGGAATATGAACGAAATATCAATTATATAAAGCAGTAACACATAGCAAATAATAGCATGCTGGGCAATATATAAAAATAAACAGATAGGAAAAGAAAAATAAATACATGATTTAGAGATAGCAAAATGCATATAAACAAATAAAGGGGTAAGGAAAGGGATTGGCATGGAGGAAACTGATTAAATTAAAATAATAAAATAATGGAAAAAAGGAACGGGATATAGCATGATTAACAAATATTAAAAACCAGGAGTTAATAATAAAGGAATAGACTCAAATAGCTTTAAAAAATCCCACATAATATACAAAATCGTGATGGTTAGAACTTAAGTATCCCCAGCAGAGTCGCCATGCTGTCGCGCCCCATTTTTCTCGTGAAAAGCGGGATCGGACGTGACAACTCTTTTTGGATGATTTAAGGGTGAAGAGTCGCCACCTAATGAATTAAGGTGCGTTAGGGCACCATTCTAGACTAATTAAGAACTTATTTAATTAATCTACGTCAACCAGAAATTCGGGTAAGGGTTCAGCTTACCTCGAAAGGAAGGTGTTAGGCACCTTTCGAGGTCCACAAATGTGGGTCCCGACCGAACTCATATATTACGTGGAAAAATTCTATGCGATAAACAAAGGTCTATTATTTTATTAACCTAATGTTAACTGAGTGTTTAAATAGGAAAACATACAACTTAGTTATTATTTAATTAATAATTATCTACGTGATAAAGTAGTAAAAATGCATAAAAAATAAATAAAGAAATTAGAGAAGCGGGAAGATAGAAAGACACCAATTATAATGGAAGAAATTTACTAAGTTATACCTAAACTACCCCAAACAAGCGTACAAAAATAAAATTCGATCGAATTTTGTCAAAGGTTAATTTTATTTTATTCGGATCAGCGCCCGGCTTATTAACGGAAGATAATGACGCATATCGCATTGTCGAATACTGCTCGGGGCAACTTCCATCATTTCCGAATGTTCTACCCACCCCACCTAGTTTGATTATTAATCTTAAAGGCGTTCTAAAGAAAACGATAAAACTAGTGTTTCCTAAATGCCTACCCGTCCCAACTTAACGTCCAAAAGGCATTGAACTTCTATTTTTGGATTTGGGTCTAGACAAAAGAACACTTAGGTTGCCTAATTAGACTCGAGGATTTACGTCAAACAAAGAAAATTGGACTAACAATTAGCACGTAAAGGTTACAAATATGCCTCTTATTTAATTAAAGTTAAATAGGTGATTAACATGCTTAAAAGATAATTATTTATTTTTTACATGATTAAAGCCTATAGACATGATTTCTAGGCGAGGTAGATTAATCAAGACGGTAGAAATTTAATCAAAGTGCTAGAAATTGACTTAAGAATGTTGAAAATTAAAATAGAAATGCAGAAAATACATTTAGATATGCAAGAAATTAATTAAAGCGTGCAGAAAAATTAGTTTAAATATGCTGAAAGTTAATTTAAATATGCAGGCAATATACAGGAAATTAATTTAAATGTACAAAAATTATTTAAAGTATGCAGAGAATTATTTTAATATGGACAGGAAATTAAAAATGCTGAGAATTAGTTTCAATTCTTGCAAGAAATTAGTTTAAAATGCTTTAAATTAATTTCTAGCACTCGTAATTAATTGAAAGGGGTTGAAAATTACTTTGAAAGTGCTGGAAATTATTTTTAAAAATGCTGAGAATTTATTTTGTTGATAATGAGTTAAAATATGCAGAGAAAAAAAATTAGCATGCCGGGAATTAATTAAAAGTACTGAAAATCAATTTAAATTACCGAAAATAATTTTAAAAAATGCTAGACAGTAGGTTTGATATGCTGAAATTAATTGAAAAAATATTGAAAATTAATTAGATATGCTCAAAATTAATTATAAGTATGCAGAAAAATTATCCTTAAAGTACGAAAAATTAGTTAAAATACTGAAAGCTAACTAAAATGCTGAAACTTAATTTAAAATGCTGAAAAATAATTTAGAGTGCTGAAAAACAATATAATACGCTGGAATTTTTTTTTTTTTGAGTGTTGGAAAATAATATAATATACTGGGAATTATTTTTTTTTTGAGTGTCGGAAAATAATATAATATGCTGTGAATTATTTTCTGAGTGCTGGAAAATATTATAAGGTGCTAAAAAATAATTAAATATGCTAAAAATTATTAAAAACTTTGCTAAAAATATTTTAAAGTTGCTGGAAATTACTGAAATTATACTGGAAATGATTTTTTAAATGCTGAAAAATTATTTAAAACTTTGTTAAAAATATTTTAACGTTGCTGGAAATTGATTTTGAAATGCTAAAAAATGCGGAAATTAGTTTTACTATGCTAAAATTAATCAAATGCTGGAAAGTACATCGAAGGGTTAAAAATTAATCCTTTTCGTCATGCTGAAAATTAAATGGCTTTTGTAGAAAATTAATTAAAGTGCCAAACATTCAATTTTAACATGTCAAAATTAATAAACAAAATACTAACAATTAGTTATAATACGCCGAAAACTAATTAAACATGTGAAAAATTAATTAAACATGCTTTGGATTAAAGGATAGGTCGGAAATTAATTAAATACATTGAAAGTCGAACAATCCTAAAACATGATTTCTAGGCGTTAAAACAATTACGAAGTTTGTTTTTTATTAACCTAGAAAAAGTTGCCTAGGTGACGAAAATAATCAAATAATCCCCCCCCCCCCCCAGCAGTCCCCATTATTTTATTACATATAGAAGTTTATACAATAAATATTACAAACCAAACTAAATAAGAAAAAGAGAGACTAAACTAAAATGAATCAAACTAGGCAGCCCCGAATCCTCGGACAACTCTTTACATCCCAAACAATTACTTCTAACAGAACCTATTAGGCACCAAAAGAAAAGCCGAATCCGAATGTACCAAAAACATGCAGCAAACACAGAAAAACAGAAAAATATGAAAGAGACAAAGCATTATTTCGACACTAATTATGTAAACATATTCTTTAACTTACAAGGAAACTACCACATAAAAAATCGAAAGTCACATCGATAGGGACTTACTAGTTAACAGAAGATAAAAAAAAAAAAATAATAGAAAACTTTAAGCTGCAACCATAGAAGAGCGAAGCAGCAGTATGAAACCAAGAGTCCGTTTCTTCCCAAAGCCAAAAGCAAAATAGAATTATAAAGTATCTTTCTTTTTCGTGGAGAGTAGATGTTAAAACCCTTTTTCTCTATGAATGAAAGGGGCTCATTATATATTCAAAGAGTCATAAGCAGTCATAAATATAAAAGGAAGAGAAAATATTCTAAAAATCAATTTTAAAAAATTGTTTTCCTTAATCAAATGGACTGAATCAATTCAGAGAGAAAATTATGATGTATTACCATAAATGAGACAGAGTGAGAATCTGCCTGGATTAAATAAGGGCGACAAAAGCCAGTGAATAACCTTAAAGGTATATTAATTTGACATAAATACATATAGAGGTAATAGACACTGCAAATTCCCAAAATCAATCAAAACAAATCAAATTCCACATTTGCCATATTTTAGAGTACAAGCTGTCATAATTTGAACCTCACCATAGAAGGAAAATAATTATTCCGAGCTATCAAAAGCTTACTAAAAATAGATCAGTATCAAAGTTATATATTGTATAAGGTTGAAATCTCAAATTACCATATTTAACCATACTAGGCTATTGTCAATCGGACTTTAAGCAAAGCAAAAAACAAGTAAGCAAAGTCCTCGCATACCTTGAAATGATAAAAATGAATACTAACCCACTAATTGAAAATCAACGATTAATACTATAGAACACAACACTAATTTTTAAAACTTTAAACTGGACACACTATGAAATGGCTCAACAAATAACATTCCACACAATTTTATTGAGACCAACAACCAATTCAAACGAATTCAAGAGAATCATACCAGGGATGGATCTCATAATAATCCATTAAAGATCAAAGTTTAAAATTAACCATGAACCGGGGCCTCGGGTATTTTCTCATCTTCTTAAACATTTGGATTTTAGTCGTTGTATATACTTGGAGTTTCAGCAGAGTTCTTGCTTATCGGGGTCTTCAAAGTTTATCTAAAAAGTGAAACCTTTTGAGATTTTTGGATTTAAGAGGAGGAGTAAGGAGAGAAGAGTTCGGAGATCTACTGCTCCGCCAGTTGTGATGGTTCACCGGTGCAAGAGACGGCAACGCAGTGGTGGTGCGGAGACCGCTGGTCGGGCTCTGGGTTGTTTGTAGTGGTGGTTGTTGTTTGGTGTTTGTGGGCTTGTCGGTGGCGGTGCGAATCTGCTTGGTTGGTCCGCCGGCGGGTTCGATTTGCCGACGGAGATGGAGGCCGAGGATGGAGGTCTGGATGTTGTTTGGAGTAGAGAGAGAGGGGAGAGGGATGGAAGAGAGGTGCGGCTAGGTGGAGATAATCCACTGGCTGGTAATAGCCGGCGGCTGGTCTGGTGGTCGTCGGTGGAGCGGAGAAGAAAGAGAGAGAGAAGTGAAGGAGAGAGAGAGGTGTTGCGGCTGAGGGAAAGAAAATGGGATTACACTTAGGGTTTTGGTATTAAAAAGGAAAGAGGGGAGAAATTTAATCTCGACCGTTGATCACATGAGATCAACGACTGTGATTTAAAACTAGGATGGGTCGGGTTGGGTTTAAATTGGATTAGAAATTGGATTTGGGAATTTCAATTTGGGATCAATTTAGGCTAAAATTGATACCAAATTTGGTACAAAATGACTAGATTTTAAATAAATTGAGGAAATTAAATTCAATTAGGCTGCTATAGTTCCATAATAATAACAAGATGTCTCAAAAACTATTGTTACGTAAATAAAATTGTATAAAATTGACAATAGTAATAATAATTTGGGAGTAAGTTATGTATATGAATTTAAAGAAATGCAATAATAATAATAATAATAATAATAATAATGATAATAATAATAATAATAATAATAATAATAATAATAATAATAATAATAATAATAATAACGACGACAACAACAACAACAACAACAACAACAACAACAATAATAATAATAATAATGATGATGGTGGTAATATTAATAATAATAAATATGTGTTTGTAAAATATTGAGTGTATATATTTGTAGGAACAATTTAATAAATGTTAATAAAAATTATATATATGATATAAAAATTATAAAATTAAATGCTAAAATAAATTGCATACTTTAAAAATTATGGGTACGAAACATCGGGATTTATTTGATACCCAAAATAATGAGTAAGCATTGTTAATATCAAAACTAATAATTTTGGTAAAAAATAGCAGCCTAGAGGGAATATCGGGAGGCCAAAATTGGGTGTCAACAACTGCCCCTTCGTTGCTTGGGAATGATGAAAAAGTTGTTGAGCAACGAACGTTGACGTAGTAGATAATTTTGTCCGACCGAAAGGATGATTGGCTGGAGTTAAAGATCCGCAGGGAGTTTGTCAAAATAGTGGGGTCGAGACTTAGTTTCAAGTTGCCTACATAACTCGGATTTACGAGAATCAGGTCGTATGTGGTTCTAGATTTAGGAGTGAACAGTATTCCTAAAGGATGCCAATGACATGGTATACAGGCAATGACAGAGGCGGTATGAGCCGATGAGGTTGGAGTGGGTAGAATTCCAACCAGTAGTTGGATGAGAAGTGTGAGAATGAAAGGTGAGTATATTTCAAGCTGTATTGGAGTGACCGAGAGATAAGTGGAATTATATCTCAAAAACAGGAGTGAGAGTTACTCTCATTCTTAACTCGATATTCCTTCGTCATTTGCATGCTTTCTAGTATTACTAAATAAAATGGTTAGATTGTGTGGATAAAATGAATAATAAGTAATTGTTGTAAATATTTATTTAAACATGATGCAATTTCCCCGTTAGACCATGAGCATTTTCTTTGAGACGGCAAGGATGATGTCTCTAAGCTATGATGTCTTAGGGCCATGATAGCGAAAAGTAAATCCTAAGGCCATGAAATGATGTCTGCAGGCCATGAAAATGACGCCTTTAGACTATGACACCTTTGGAGCATGATAAACAGAAAGTAAATCCTTAGGCCATGAAATGATATCCGCAGGCCATGAAAATGACGCCTTTAGACCATGAAGCCTTCGGAGCATGATAAACAAAAGTAGATCCTTAGGCCATGAAATGATGTCCGCAGGCTATGAAGATGATGCCTTTAGACTATGACGCCTTACGGTAGTTATATAATGATTAAAGAAAGTGTATCTGTATTGAGTAGCATAATGTGTTGTCACGTGATTTGAGTAGCTTGGCGTGGTTCAGCAACTTGATGCAATTTGTATGCTTCATTGTGGATTTTGCAGGTGCAATGTAATACGGACCCTTGCAGAAGCCATGTAATATAGATTTCTGCGGATGCCTTGCAATATGGACTCTTGCAGGAGCCATGCAATGTTGATTTCTATGTATGCACTGCGGTGTGGACTCTTGCGGGAGCCATGCAATATTGACCCTTGCAGGAGCCGTGCAATGTGGATTTCTGTAGATGCACTGCGGTGTGGACTCTTGTGGGAGCCATACAATATTGACCCTTGCAGGAGCCATGCAATGTAGATTTCTGTAGATGCACTGCGGTGTGGACTCTTGCGGGAGCCATGCAATATTGACCTTTGCAGGAGCCGTGTAATGTAGATTTCTGCGGATGCACTGTGGTGTGGACTCTTGTGGGAGCCATGCAATATTGACCATTGCAGAAGCCGTACAATGTAGATTTTTGTAGATGCACTGCGGTGTGAACTCTTGCGAGAGCCATGCAATATTGACCCTTGCAGGAGCCATGCAATGTTGATGAGAGGATAGAGTAGCTTAGCTGCTTTCCCATGTTGGATGTATAGTGGGCTTTCTTTGATGATGATCATTCAGGTGTTGCAAGGTAGCCGCTGCATTTGTACCTGTTGTTTCTACACTCAAAGAAAAAATGTAAGTTTGTAAAAAGGGGGAGGTTGATTTGTGCTTCTGCTATGACTGGAGTGCTTCCTCCTCACTTGATATTGTGGACCGATAATAGGCTTCGTCCGAGTTTTCACTTGGGTAAAAAATAAAAACAAGTTTAAAAAATCATGTTTTGAAAAATGTTTTCTCTTAAAAATGAGAAATGAAAAACATTATTGTAAAAGAAATATTATTGAATCATTGATTGTGACACGTTTTGAGACAACACAACTTTTTATAAGCGAATATCTTTTTGTCTAGAAAATTTTGATCCTAAAAAATTTCTACCCCAGTGTAGATTTGATTGCTTCAATAAGTGAAGGTTACTTGCTTTGAATTTTTGAGATTCCCTCAAAAATTTTGCCCCAGTATTATAGTTTTGCAAATGCTGTACCATGGAATTTTTGAGATCCTCTCAAAAATTCTGCCCTAGTTACATGCTTATAAGGGGAAATAGGAGAATTTTATTATGATAGGACCGAACTCCAAAGGAGAGCCTATGTATCCCTCTTAAACGAGAATCAAGTCAAACGTAGTTCAAATTACAAGGTAAGAAGGCATGAAATATAGCTTAAACATAATATCTCTTAACAACATCTGAATTGATAGGCTTGGACCAAACTTTGCCATCCATTTTTGCAAGTATGAGTGCTCCTCCTGTCAAAACCCGATGAACCACATAAGGACCTTGCCAATTTGGTGATAATTTACCCTTTGCTTCATCTTGGTGTGGAAAAATCCTTTTCAAAACCAACTTCCCGGGCGAGAAGTGTCTCGGTTTAACCTTCTTGTTGAAAGCTTTGGCCATTCTATTTTGACAGAGTTGACCATGACAGACTGTGTTTATCCTCTTTCCGTCTATGAGTGCCAGTTGCTCGAATCTACCTTGCACCCATTCAGCGTCACTCAATTCTGCTTCCTGAATGATTCTGAGAGAGGGTATTTCTACCTCAGCAGGTATCACTGCTTCACTACCATAAACCAGAAGATAAGGTGTGGCTCCCGTAGAGGTTCTGATTGTAGTGCGATATCCTAGCAGGGCAAAAGGTAACTTTTCATGCCAATGCCTGTAATTATCAATCATCTTTCGAAGTATCCTCTTGATGTTCTTGTTGGCAACTTCCACCGCTCCATTCATTTGTGGTCTATATGCTGTGGAGTTTCGATGCTTGATTTTGAACATTTCATATATCGTCCTCATCAAATCACTATTGAGGCTGGCACCATTATCTGTAATGATAGACTCAGGTACTCCAAATCGGCAAATAATATGATTTCGAATAAAATCATCTACGACCTTCTTTGTGACGGACTTATGAGAAGTGGCTTCAACCCACTTAGTGAAGTAGTCGATTGCAATAAGAATAAACCTATGACCATTAGACGCGGACGGTTCAATAGGACCGATGACATCCATGCCCCAAGCTGCGAAGGACCAATGAGAGCTAGTGACATGGAGTTCATTGGGGGGAACTCGAATCATGTCGGCATGAGTTTGGCACTGATGACATTTTTGCACATAACGAATGCAATCGGTCTCCATAGTCAACCAAAAGTAACCTGATCTTAATATCTTCTTTGCCAACATAAATCCATTCATGTGAGGACTGCATGTTCCAGCATGTATCTCCTCAACCAGCCTGGACGCTTTCTTAGCTTCGATGCACCTTAGCAAACCCAAATCTGGAGTCCTCCTATACAGGATTTCTCCATTTAAAAAGAATTGATTTGCTAACCTCTGAATGATGCGCTTTTGGATACTCGTTGTTCAAATATCCCCGTATATCAGCATACCATGGTTTTCCATCCACTTCTTCCTCTATATGAAAGCAATATGCAGGCTGCTTTTGTATGTTAATGGGGATGGGGTTGATATAATTCTTGTCTGGATGTTGGATCATGGAAGACAAAGTGGCCAAAGCATCTGCGAACTCATTCTGGATTCTTGGAACATGCTTGAACTCTTGCGAAACCTCTTGCGCAACTCTTGTATACAATCTAAGTACGGTAGGAGTTGTGTGTTTTTTGCGGCTTACTCATCTCGTACTTGATGAATCAATAAATTCAAATCTCCAATCACCAATATTTCCTGGATATTCAAATTGATTGCCAAACGAAGCCCTAAAATGCAAGCTTCATATTCAGCCATGTTGTTGGTGCAGGGGAATCTGAGCTTGGCTGACATAGGATAGTGTTGGCTAGTCTCCGAGACCAGAACAACGCCAATACCTACTCTTTTGAAATTTACCTCTCCATCAAAGAATAATCTCCAGCCATCATATTCTTGAGAGATATCCTCCCCTATGAATGCCACTTCTTCATTAGGAAAGTAAGTTTTCAACGGCTTATACTCTTCGTCCATGAGATTCTCAGCCAAATGATCTGCCAATGCTTGTGCTTTTATGGCTTTCTGCGTGACATAGACTATGTCAAACTCACTCATTAGTATTTGCCATTTAGATAGCTTCCCTATAGGCATTGGTTTCTGAAATATATACTTCAGAAGATCCATTCTGGAGATCAAATAAGTAGTATATGTCGAGAGATAGTGTCTCAATTTTTGAGCTATCCAGGTCAAAGCACAGCATGTGCATTCCAGTAAGGAATACCGAGCCTCATACGATGTAAATTTCTTGCTAATGTAATAAATTGCCTACTCCTTTCTGCCTGTCTCATCATGTTGCCCTAGAATACAACCAAAAGCATTATCCATCACAGATAAATACAATAGTAACGGCCTACCAGGCTCCGAAGGAACCAAAATGGAAGGATTTGATAAATAATCCTTGATTTTGTTGAATGCATGCTGACACTCTGTCGTCCATTCTATAGCCGTATCTTTCTTCAATAGCTTGAAAATTGGCTCACAAATAATAGTAGACTGAGCTATGAAGCGACTGATATAGTTAAGGCGACCCAAGAAACTCATTATCTCTTTCTTGCTTTTTAGAGGCGGAAGATCCTGAATAGCTTTGATCTTGGCTGGATCCAATTCTATACCTTGTCGACTGACAATGAAGCCCAACAATTTTCCGGCAGGGACCCCGAAGACACATTTCACAGGATTCAACTTCAAATTGTACTTCCTCAGTCTGTTAAAGAATTTTTCCAGGTGGTCCAGATGACTTGAACCTTTTTTGGATTTAATGATGACGTCATCCACGTAAACTTCAATTTCCTTGTGGATCATGTCATGGAACAGAGCGGTCATGGCCCTCATGTATGTAGCTCCAACATTTTTCAACCCGAAAGGCATAAACTTGTAACAATAGGTTCCCCAAGGGGTAATAAAAATGGTTTTCTCAGCGTCATGATCATGCATCTTTATCTGATGATAACCGACGAAACAATCCACAAATGACTATGTTTCATGCTTGGCGCAATTATCAATTAACAAATATATATTTGGGAGCAGAAAATCATCCTTTGGGCTAGCTTTGTTGAGATCCCTATAATCCACACAAACTCTGACCTTTCCATCTTTCTTAGGAACAGACACGACATTGGCTATCCAGGTAGGATACTCTGTTACTCGGAGGATACCGGCCTCAATTTGCTTCAAAATCTCCTCTTTAATTTTTAGAATCAGATCGAGTGTGTATTTTCTCAGCTTTTGCTTAATAGGAGGACAAGATGGATCAGTGGGCAACCTGTGGGCTACAATTGACGTGCTTAGTCCTGTCATATCGGCATAAGACCAAGCAAAAACATCCGGGTGTTTCCTCAGAAACTAGATGTATTCCTCTTTCTCATCCTTTGGCATATAAATACTGACACGGGTTTCTTTTGTTGTCTCAGAATTCCCTATGTTCACTATTTCTGACTCTACAAAGTTTGCCTTGGGTTTATCTTCAAAATCTTCAACCTTACTAACAAATTCCTCGGGCACTTCACTTTCTTCCACCTCTTCTAATTCACTTATATTATGTTGCGTAGTCTCACTATATGTCACAATCTCAGACTCAGCATTTTTAAAAGTGATTTTGCTGAAAGAAATAGAAATAAAAGATATCAATAAAATGAAAGAAGAGCTTTTATTAATTCAAATAACTTAAAGGTCTTCAAACATAACAAAATAGCTAAAAATATGTAAATTGGCTTGAAATCGAGTCTATTTATTTCGAACAATAATATAAAATCAAAATCTTCAAATCTACCCAAGTGCTCGGCGAGGCCTGGAAGGAGTGGCAGTCCAATTGCTAAGTGTAGCCTTTTGCTCAATGTTCTGACTAGGGGCTCCCCTCTCCTTGCTAATGATGACGTTAGAATCTTCTTTTTCAACTTCAGTCAAAAACAAATTCTTCAGACTTTCCAGTATTTCATCTTTACCGTCATCAAGAAACCCGATAGAGTGGAAAATTTAATACAATGATAGCAAAAGATCAAGAGCCTGACCCTCATCCATGTAGCCTAACCCAAAAGTGTCATTCTTCACAGAAAGGTATAGGGTTCAACTATTCCTTGTAATCTGGACCCAAGACCCTTACCTGGTTCATATCCAGACTTGAGCATTTTCTCACCTTTAATCTTCCAACTCAGCTCTTCTTCTACATTTTCAACCATCTCTAACGTGTGAAGTATTTCTCCATCAAGAACTTTCTTTCCCTCGACAGCATAGACGGGATATCCTCTTTTACTATGTATTACAACCTCTTGGTGATTGTACTCGAATTTGAGGCATTGGTGTAGTGTGGAGGGGTCTGCACCTACCATGTGAATCCATGGCCTACCAAGCAAGAGGTTGTAGGAAGCGGGGATGTCCATCACTTGAAATGTCATGGGAAAAGTGACAGGACCCATTACTATGTCCAATGTAATCTGCCCAATAGTATCTCGCTGGGAGCCATCAAATGTTTTTACGTTCATCGTCCAATTTTACATTTTAGCCAAATCTACCTCCAAGCTTGTCAGTGTATCTAAAGGACATATGTTCAATCCTAAACCTGGATCAATCAACACTCGAGATACAACCCTTTCTCCGTGCTGCACTGTAACATGCAAGTCTTTATTGTGCGACCTTCCTTCAGGTGGCAGCTCATCCTCGTGAAAGGATATCTTGTATTCCTCGAATACCTGCCCGACCATATGGGCCATCTCTCCCCATGTTATAGTAGATGGTACATAGGCTTCGCTTAACACCTTCATCAGAGCAGTTTTATGGTTTTTAGAAGTCTGCAACAGTGTCAGGATGGATATTTGAGCTGGAGTCTTGTTCAATTGATCTACCACAGAGTATTCTTTAGCCTGTATCTTCTTCCAAGTACCACTCTCCTCTATTTCAATCATGGGTTGCTTGCTTTTACTAGAACTTTCATGAGTCAGATTTTCTGGTGTATATATTCTCCCAGATCTGGTGACACCTTGGGCGACGTCTGCTTCAGCCACTCTTGTTTTCCCTAGAGTGTTATGCTCATAGTTCCAAGGAACTACATGGGAGTTATAAGCAGTTGGGGAGGCTCTAATGACTGTGAAAGGAGTTTTAGGTACTGCTATCTCAACCTTAAACGGTGCTCGCTTTGGTGTACTGATGGGCGTACCATTTGCCTTTTCAATGAACCAAATAGAGTTTTCCAGGTCTACCAATTCATCGATATCGATCATGTTTACTTGATGATCTGCTAACGGATTGTTGGTGACATTCGACGTCGGATCTTTCAACTGAATAGCCTTAGTGTCGATCAACATCTGGATTTTGTCCTTCAGAGTATAGCATGTTTCTATGGTGTGACCCCTCATCCCAGAATGATACGAGCAAACCTTGGTAGGATTAAAATGCTTGGCTTGAGTATTCTTTCATCCAGCAGCAATAGGCGTGACATAGCCCGCTTCCTTAAGTCTTTCGTACAATTGGGATATAGGTTCGGCTAAGGGAGTGTATTGTTTTTTCTGGAAATTGGCTCTGGGTCTTTAATTTTGTTGGGGAGAAGGCTGGGGTGTTTGGAAATGAGTGGGTTGGTCGTTATACACGGGATAAACAGGGCTTTGGAATTGTGGATGTAGTGGATATGGGGTAGGTGCTTGGTATAGAGGGGAATGATATGGCATTGGGGCCTGCATTTGGTATGGAGATATCGGGTATGGAATTGGAGATTGTGGGTAGGGAGGTGGAGTTGTAATAGGAGTTTGGTAATTGGGCACACTCTTTGAAGGCTGGGCTAACATCACTGTACCTACCTCTTTTTTTATTCTTGTTCTCAGCAATTCCTCCTGACTGTAAAGCCTTGTTGGCAACCTGTAAAGCTTCCAGATTGATAATGCTTCCATTCTTGAGACCTTCCTCAAGCATTTCACCTACCCTGATGATTTCAGCAAAACTTTTATCTACGACGGTTATCATTTTCTCAAGATATTGCGGCTCCTGCGCATGAATAAAGTATTCTTTCATTTGAGATTCTTTAATTGGGGGTCGAGCTCTTGCAGCCTCAGACCTCCATCTTATAGCATAGTCCCTGAATGACTCAGTGGGATTCTTCTTCAAAGTCTGCATATAGAACCAATTGGGAGCATTGTCGATGTTGAACCCGAACCGTTCCATAAAATCTGATGCCATTTCGATCCAGCCTTTCCATTTCCTTGCATCCTGTTCAATATACCATGTTAAGGCTTCTCCAGTGAGACTTCTCATGAACATCTTCATTCTTATCTTCTCGTCTCTCCCAACTCCGGCCAACTTATCATAATACATGCACAAATGTGCCTTGGGATCTCCAGTCCCATTAGACAGTTCAAACTTTGGAGGTTTTTACCCCTCCGGTAACTCCACATTAGGGTGTACACATAAATCCTCATAACTGAGCCCTATTGACCCTTTGTTTTCCTCAAGTTGTTTCAGCCTCTCAACCACAGATTGCATCATGGGGTCCTTTTCTGAAGGATCAGGTGCATACTGAGGGTAGGTGAATGGGGTTGTTTTGACATATATGGGGTTCAAAGAGTTGCTACTCCATGCTTGGTTATAGGATGCGTTAGCGAAAGGCTTATGTAGGTAAGTGGGATATTTAGTATATTGGACATGCTGAGTGGGATATATGGGAGTTGGAGTATTATGGGTATTTTGAGGAAGGGAAAGGTTTTGGATATTTTGAGGAAGAGGAAGATTTGGATGTTTTGAGGAGGAGGAAAATTTTGGATGTTTTGAGGGGGAAGAAGGTTTTGGATGTTTTGAGGAAGAGGAAGGTTTTGAATGTTTTGAGCTGAGGGTAATTGATGGCTTGAGGTAGAGGTTTGAGATTTTGCACCAGTATGACCATCGACTTGTGGTTCAAGAGGAGTATTGAGGGTAACAGAAAGATTGGCCAAGTTGCGTACTTGCGCTAATTCTCCTTGCAGTTCAAGAATCTGTTGTCCCATTCTTAGGATAATTTCACTTTGTCCCATGACACTTTCTCCTTCTGTGCTTTTGTCTGTAGCTCTGTTGTTGTCTCCCATTTTCTCTTTATCTTTCAAACTTGTAGGGGAAGGAAGAGGAGGAGGATCCCTTTTTGACCGTGTATGATAGGCCAGAGTGCACAAATCAACCTTTGGGAAAGGGGAATGACAAAAACAAAATCAAAGACAACCAAAGTTAGCAAGGTGAGACATAGTGTTAGAATAAACACATTGGTTTGCAACAAATAATCGAACTAAAATGCAGGGATCCTCGTTGAGCCAGAGGTAGGCCTAAGACGACAAATTTTGTGGTTCATGATGATTAATCCAAGCCGCATTAGACGCAAATGGGAGTTTAGAGTTAGATAACAATAATAATAAAACCCAACTATTTATTAACTCCATAAAATTTAAAAACTACTACAATTTTTTGCGAAAATAAAACATAAATGAAACCAGGGGAAATGGGTAACAAAAGGGAACATCCTATCAAAACTCCTCAATGGTGGTGATTATGCAAAGATCTTGGAATGATTTACAGCAACATTTCTGTAGAAGTGATAGTGCAATAAGCCTGCTCACCGTATACACTGATGGTCAACAAATTATCCCATCGTCGCAACACTTCCTTGACCTTAGGGATTTCTTGGACCGGCCCAAACTCAACTTCTGACTTGCTCATATGTTCTCGTAGAGGTACGATTTTATTCCTCCCAAATTGACGAAGTACTCTTATTGGGGCATAAGGTTGAATGCTTTTCAGGCCAATGTGCTCGATTTAATAGAGCTCACGACCTCGTATGACAGCAGTTAGTGCAGACAACCACGAGTACTTCCATTGAATTTGATAACTCGAAATCTCTTTCATATATATGTGCCAATCCTCCGTACCCACAAGAGCACCAAATAGCCTCATCCTTTTGGAATGTGTATCAATTCTATTGCCCATTCCATCAAGGACATCTATCATGTTGGGGAACTTGTAAAAGTACTCCACAACCCACAATTAAAGCAACAGATTGCAACCCTCAAAGAACCTTCCTCCTCTAGTACACTTAGAAAGGGCCTTCAGCATTTCTGCCACAATCATAGGAACCAAAGTGACCTCTATATGACTGACTCCCCGAGTTATACCTCGAACCACAGACTAAGACATATGTCAATCTTTCCATGCTCTCTAGGAAATACCAAAACACCCAGTAGAGCTATAGCAAAAGCATTCAACCTCTTCCTTTTCCATTTTTCGGCTGAGCAAGAGAATTCCCTTCGAAATAATGTGTGTACCTCTTTGTGACCGAAACGTTCTTATAGAAAATCTAGAGAGATCCACCCAAAATCCAAGCAAGCCAATTTGAGGTTATTTTTAAGCCCAAGATAATGCAAGAACTTCTTTCCCGATTGTTTGTGAGGCAAGATCATTTTTCGATCTTGATAAAGCAAATTAGTGAATCCACCAATTTGCTCGATGGTGGGTGTTATTTCGAAGTCCTTAAATTTGAAGACCACTCGATTTGGATCCTAGAAATTTAGCAGAGCTTTGATCACATGCTGATCAGGAGCAACATCCATCAAAGATGTCAGAAAATCGAGTGAATGGCGAATCTTTTTACCATACTCCCTTTTGATGTCATTCCACCACCTCCTTAACTTGTGAGGCACACCAACGACCATTTGGGTGTTAGCAAAAATAGGTGCATCCTCCATTGCAAATCTGAAAATATAGCAATAAAGAAAATTTCTAAACTCTATTCATTATAATTTGGCTTGGATTAAATTATCATGACCACTTAGCATATAATATGTATTCAGGTCGATGGGTGGTGGGACCCTTTCGACAATTGGTAGGTTATATTTGGTGTATTGACCTCGAGGGTCAACTCACCTATGGCTAATGCATGCATGACTTAAATGCAAAGGGTGGATACGACACTATCTTAATTTTCTAAGAGTTGGTAGACTCGGACTGAGGGTAACCTTATGCGAGAAGGCACGTGGGCTTACGGTAGTAAAACTATCCGCTCAACCGCGTCTTAGCCGACTCTCTATAACAGGGTTTTGAAGGAAATTTGGAGAAGTGCGAAGGCACAACATCCTAGTATAGTAAAAGTGTGAGAAAGTGTGAGATTCCCGAGTTGGAGGAATATGAACGAAATATCAATTATATAAAGCAGTAACACGTAGCAAATAATAGCATGTTGGGCAATATATAAAAATAAACAGATAGGAAAAGAAAAATAAATACATGATTTAGAGCTAGCAAAATGCATATAAACAAATAAAGGGGTAAGGAAAGGGATTGGCATAGAGGAAACTGATTAAATTAAAATAATAGAAAAAGGAACGGGATATAACATGATTAACAAATATTAAAAACCAGGAGTTAATAATAAGGGAATAGACTCAAATAGCTTTAAAAAATCTCACATAATATACAAAATCGTGATGGTTAGAACCTAAGTATCCCCAGCAGCGTCGCCATACTGTCGCGCCCCATTTTCTCGCGAAAAGCGGGATCGGACGTGACAACTCTTTTTGGATGATTTAAGGGTGAAGAGTCGCAACCTAACGAATTAAGGTGCGTTAGGGCACCATTCTAGACTAATTACGAACTTATTTAATTAATCTACGTCAACCAGAAATTCGGGTAAGGGTTCGGCTTACCTCGAAAGGAAGGTGTTAGACACCTTTTGAGGTCCACAAATGTGGGTCCCGACTGAATTCATATATTAAGTGGGAAAATTCTATGCGATAAACAAAGGTCTATTATTTTATTAACCTAATGTTAACTGAGTGTTTAAATAGGGAAACATACAACTTAGTTATTATTTAATTAATAATTATCTACGTGATAAAGTAGTAAAAATGCATAAAAAATAAATAAAGAAATTAGAGAAGCGGGAAGATAGAAAGACACCAATTATAATGGAAGAAATTTACTAAGTTATACCTAAACTACCCCAAACAAGCGTACAAAAATAAAATTCGATCGAATTTTGTCAAAGGTTAATTTTATTTTATTCGAATCAGCGCCCGACTTATTAACGGAAGACAATGACGCATATCGTATTGTCGAATACTGCTCGGGGCAACTTCCATCATTTCCGAAGGTTCTACCCACCCCACCTAGTTTGATTATTAATCTTAAAGGCGTTCTAAAGAAAACGATAAAACTAGTGTTTCCTAAATGCCTACCCGTCCCAACTTAACGTCCAAGAGGCATTGGACTTCTATTTTTGGATTTGGGTCTTGACAAAAGAACACTTAGGTTGCCTAATTAGACTCGAGGATTTTCGTCAAACAAAACAAATAGGACTAACAATTAGCACGTAAAGGTTTCAAATATGCCTCTTATTTAATTAAAGTTAAATAGGTGATTAACATGCTTAAAAGATAATTATTTATTTTTTACGTGATTAAAGCCTATAGACATGATTTCTAGGCGAGGTAGATTAATCAAGACGCTAGAAATTTAATCAAAGTTCTAGAAATTGACTTAAGAATGTTGAAAATTAACTTAGAAATGCAGAAAATTCATTTAAATATGCAAGAAATTAATTAAAGCATGCAAAAAAATTAGTTTAAATATGCTGAAAGTTTATTTAATATGCAGGAAATATACATGAAATTAATTTAAATGTACAAAATTATTTAAAGTATGCAGAGAATTATTTTAATATGGACAAGAAATTAAAAATGCTGAGAATTAGTTTCAATTCTTGCAAGAAATTAGTTTAAAATGCTTTAAATTAATTTCTAGCACTCGTAATTAATTGAAAGGGGTTGAAAATTACTTTGAAAGTGCTGGAAATTATTTTTAAAATGCTGAGAATTTATTTTGTTGATAATGAGTTAAAATTTGCAGAGAAAAAAAAAATTAGCATGCCGGGAATTAATTACAAGTGCTGAAAATCAATTTAAATTACCGAAAATAATTTTAAAAAATGCTAGACAGTAGGTTTGATATGCTGAAATTAATTGAAAAAATATTGAAAATTAATTAGATATGCTCAAAATTAATTATAAGTATGCAGAAAAATTATCCTTAAAGTACGAAAAATTAGTTAAAATACTGAAAGCTAACTAAAATGCTGAAACTTAATTTAAAATGCTGAAAAATAATTTAGAGTGCTGAAAAACAATATAAGACACTGGAAATTTTATTTTTTTTTGAGTGTTGGAAAATAATATAATATAATGGGAATAATTTTTTTTGAGTTTTCAATATAATATGCTGTGAATTATTTTCTGAGTGCTGGAAAATATTATAAGGTGCTAAAAAATAATTAAATATGCTGAAAATTATTAAAAACTTTGCAAAAAATATTTTAAAGTTGCTGGAAATTACTGAAATTATACTGGAAATGATTTTTTAAATGCTGAAAAATTATTTAAAACTTTGTTAAAAATATTTTAACGTTGCTGGAAATTGATTTTGAAACGCTAAAAAATGCGGAAATTAGTTTTACTCTGCTAAAATTAATCAAATGCTGGAAAGTACATCGAAGGGCTAAAAATTAATCCTTTTCGTCATGCTGAAAATTAAATGGCTTTTGCAGAAAATTAATTAAAGTGCCAAACATTCAATTTTAACATGTCAAAATTAATAAACAAAATACTAACAATTAGTTATAATACGCTGAAAACTAATTAAACATGTGAAAAATTAATTAAACATGCTTTGGATTAAAGGATAGGTCGGAAATTAATTAAATACATTGAAAGTCGAACAATCCTAAAACATGATTTCTAGGCGTTAAAACAATTACGAAGTTTATTTTTTATTAACCTAGAAAAAGTTGCCTAGGTGACAAAAATAATCACATAATCCCCACCCCAGCAGTCCCCATTATTTTATTACATATAGAAGTTTATACAATAAATATTACAAACTAAACTAAATAAGAGAAATAGAAACTAAACTAAAATGAATCAAACTAGGCAGCCCCGAATCCTCGGACAACTCTTTACGTCCCAAACAATTACTTCTAACAAAACCTGTTAGGCACCAAAAGAAAAGCCGAATCCGAATGTACCAAAAACATGCAGCAAACACAGAAAAATAGACAAATATGAAAGAGACAAAGCATTATTTCGACACTAATTATGTAAACATATTCTTTAACTTACAAGGAAACTACCACATAAAAAATCGAAAGTTGCATCGATAGGGACTTACTAGTTAATAGAAGATAAAATAAAAATAATAGAAAACTTTAAGCTGCAACCATAGAAGAGCGAAGCAGCAGTCTGAAACCAAGAGTCCGTTTCTTCCCAAAGCCAAAAGCAAAATAGAATTATAAAGTATCTTTCTTTTTCGTGGAGAGTAGATGTTAAAAACCTTTTTCTCTATGAATGAAAGGACGTCATTATATATTCAAAGAGTCATAAGCAGTCATAAATATAAAAGGAAGAGAAAATATTCTAAAAATCAATTTTTAAAAATTGTTTTCCTTAATCAAATGGACTAAATCAATTCAGAGAGAAAATTATGATGTATTACCATAAATGAGACAGAGTGAGAATCTGCCTGGATTAAATAAGGGCTACAAAAGTCAGTGAATAACCTTAAAGGTATATTAATTTGACATAAATACATATAGAGATAATAGACACTGCAAATTCCCAAAATCAATCAAAACAAATCAAATTCCACACGTGCCATATTTTAGAGTACAAGTTGTCATAATTTGAACCTCACCATAGAAGGAAAATAATTATTCCGAGCTATCAAAAGCTTACTAAAAATAGATCAGTATCAAAGTTATATATTGTATAAGGTTGAAATCTCAAATTACCATATTTAACCATACTAGGCTATTGTCAATCGGACTTTAAGCAAAGAAAAAAACAAGTAAGCAAAGTCCTTGCATACCTTGAAATGATAAAAATGAATACTAACCCACTAATTGAAAATCAACGATTAAGACTATAGAACACAACACTAATTTTTAAAACTTTAAACTGGACACATCATGAAATGGCTCAACAAATAACATTCCACAAAATTTCTATTGAGACCAACAACCAATTCAAACGAATGCAAGAGAATCATACCAGGGATGGATCTCATAATAATCCATTAAAGATCAAAGTTTAAAATTAACCATGAACCGAGGCCTCAGGTATTTTATCATCTTCTTAAACATTTGGATTTTAGTCGTTGCATATACTTGGAGTTTCAGCGGAGTTCTTTCTTATCAGGGTCTTCGAAGTTTATCAAAAAAGTGAAAACTTTTGAGATTTTTGGATTTAAGAGGAGGGGTAAGGAGAGAAGAGGTCGGAGATATACTGCTCCGCCAGTTGTGATTGTTCACCGGTGCAAGAGCCGGCGATGCGGTGATGGTGCGGCGACAGCTGGTCGGGCTCTGAGTTGTTTGTAGTGGTGGTTGGTGTTTGGTGTTTGTGGGCTTGTCGGTTGCAGTGCGGTTCTGCTTGGTTGGTCCGCCGGCGGGTTTGATTTGCCGACGGAGATGGAGGTCGAGGATGGAGGTCTGGATGTTGTTTGGAGGAGATCCACTGGCTGTTGATAGCCGGCGGCTGGTCTGGTGGTCGTCGGTGGAGTGGAGAAGAAAGAGAGAGATCAGATCGAGAGAGAGAAGTGAAGGAGAGAGAGAGGTGTTGCGGCTGAGGGAAAGAAAATGGGATTACACTTAGGGTTTTGGTATTAAAAAGGAAAGAGGGGAGAAATTTAATCTCAGTCGTTGATCACATGAGATCAACGGCTGTGATTTAAAACTAGGATGGGTCGGGTTGGGTTTAAATTGGGTCAGAAATTGGATTTGGAGATTTCAATTTGGGATCAATTTAGGCTAAAATTGATACCAAATTTGATACAAAATTACTAGATTTTAAATAAATTGGGGAAATTGAATTCAATTAGGCTGCTATAATTCCATAATAATAACAAGATGTCTCAAAAACTATTGTTACGTAAATAAAATTGTACAAAAATTGACAATAGTAATAATAATTTGGGAGTTAGTTATGTATATGAATTTTAAGAAATGCAATAATAATAATAATTATTACAACAACAACAACAACAACAACAACAACAACAACAACAACAACAACAATAATGATAATAATAATGATGATGATGATAATAATAATAATAAATATGTGTTTGTAAAATATTGAGTGTATATATTTGTAGGAATAATTTAATAAATGTTAATAAAAATTATATAAAATATTATATTTAAATTAATAAATTATATATATTATATAAAAATTATAAAATTAAATGCTAAAATAAATTGCATACTTTAAAAATTATGGGTACGAAACATCGGGATTTATTTGATACCCAAAATAATGAGTAAGCATTGTTAATATCAAAACTAATAATTTTGGTAAAAAATAGCAGCCTAGAGGGAATATCGGGAGGCCAAAATTGGGTGTCAACACTAATCATAGTACAAGAATAGTTGAAACTGAAAACACTAGGTTTATTGAGAATGGTGAAGTTAGTGAGAGTGAAGAACCACGTAAAGTGAAAATTAAAGAAGTTCGGGTACCCTGTACTTCTTTTAAAATTACTGTTCCAGAAGTTGTTGTACAACCTAATAATCAACAAGAACAACAAATAAATGTTCCTAGTAATTATATTGAAGCCATAATTGATGAACCTGCAATAGAAGAACCACAAGAACTAGCATCAAGAAAATCTCAAAGACAAAGGAGACCTGCTATTTCTAATGATTATTTGGTATATCTACATGAGTCAGAAACTGATTTGGGAATTGATAATGATCTAGTTTCATTTTCACAAGCCATTGAAAGTAATAATTCTGATAAATGGATAGATGCTATGAAAGATGAGTTAAAATCTATGGAACAGAATGACGTTTGGGACCTTGTTGAATTACCAGAAGGTTGCAAAATAGTTGGGTGTAAATGGGTCTTTAAGACCAAACACGACTCAACTGGCAACATCAAACGTCACAAGGCCAGACTTGTTGCCAAAGATTTCACTCAAAAGGATGGCATTGATTATAAAGATACATTTTCACCTGTCTCTAGAAAAGATTCACTTAGAATTATAATGGCTTTGGTAGCTCATTATGACTTAGAGCTACATCAAATGGATGTGAAAACAGCCTTTCTAAATGAAAATTTAGAGGAAGAAGTTTATATGAATCAACCTGAGGGGTTTTCTATTAAATAAAAGGAACACATGGTGTGTAAACTTAAGAAGTCAATATATGAACTTAAACAAGCTTTCCGACAATGATATCTTAAGTTTAACGAAACGATTGTCACCTTTGGATTTAAGAAAAACACTGTTGATCGGTGTATATATCTGAAGGTCAGTGGGAGCAAGTTTATTATGTTAGTCCTCTATGTTGATGACATATTGCTTGTTACTATTGATCTTGGTTTGTTTCACGATACCAAGAAATATCTCTCTAACAACTTTGAAATGAAAGACATAGGTGAGGCATCCTATGTAATAGAGATAGAAATACTCCGAGATAGATCACATGGATTGTTGGGGTTGTCTCAGAAAGCCTATATTAATAAAGTGTTAGAGAGAATTAGAATGGCAAAATGCTCATCAAGTCCTGTTCCAATTCAGAAAGGAGATAAATTTAGTCTCAATCAATGTCCAAAGAATGAATTGGAACGTAAGCAAATGAATGATATTCCTTATGCATCAATAGTTGGGAGCCTAATGTATGCCCAAATATGTATGAGACCAGACATCAGTTTTGTTGTTGGGATGCTGGGTCGATATTAAAGTAATCCAGGAATGGACCACTGGAATACTGCAAAGAAAGTGTTGTGATACTTACAAGGAACGAAAGATCATATGCTCACTTATAGAGATCTGATCACCTTGATGTGGTTGGATATTCAGATTTAGATTATACAGGTTGTGTGGATACAAGAAAATCTACATTTGGATATTTGTTCCTGTTAGCTGGAGGAGCAATATCATGGAAGAGTGCGAAACAATCTGTTATAGCTGAATCCACTATGGAAGTTGAGTTTGTGGCATGCTTTGAGGCCACAGTTCAGTCTAATTGGCTACGAAACATTATTTCAGGACTTGGACTAGTCAACAATATGGCTAGGCCGCTGAAAATTTATTGTGATAATACTGCAACAGTCTTCTTCGCTAAAAATGATAAGTATTCAAAGGGTGCTAAGCTTATGGAATTGAAATACTTTTCGGTTAAAGAAGAAGTACAGAAACATAAAGTGACAATTGAACATATTAGCACCAAGCTTATGATTGTTGATCCTTTGACGAAAGGATTAACACCTAGAACATTTGTTGAACATGTAGAAAGAATGGGCATTATTGATAGCAATGAATGACTTTATGTAATGACTTATTATGTTCATGCAATTGACACTTTGAGCTCAAATTATATATATGTTTCTGTTGTTAACTGTTTTCTCTTGTATACATAAAATTGTGAATGATGATGATAGGTTTTGACTTAGATAAAATATTCTAAGTATTATCGTTGGACCCATTAGGTAATAGACTAATATTGTAGTATATGAAAGGAATTATGTCAAATAAAGAGATGTACAACCACCATGACTCATATTAGTTGATTTATTTAACGACGACGAATGATGTTGGATTTAACATTAATTGTGCACATGATGATTGACATGCATATTAAACCATTAAGTTAATAATCGTGCACCAAGTGGGAGAATGTAAGTTTCTATGGCCCACATAATTAATTTTGGTTTAATAATTAAATAAGTTAAATCCTAAACCTGTATGGGGACGTTACCTAGTGGGATTAAAACTACTACCCATTATCCACAACTCAAATTGATGGAGCGTGAGAAATAACCGTCCTACTCTCCATATTATAAAGGGGTCCTCTCTCTGCCAAAGATAGAGTCAGTTCCATCAAAGTATTCTGAAAAGCAAGGTAAAGAGAGAGAATCAAAACTTACGATTTTGTCAAGAACAGAAGAAAATCAAGTGCTTCTGCTAATTTCGATCAAGAAGAAAAGCTATGGATAATTCGGATATGTTTCTTGACTGGCTTATTGTTATCAAAATGGTATGTGAAAATCATTAAGTTCTACGATCTTGAAATCATGTAAATCCTTAGAACTACCATTGTGAACTCCGCTTCCTGCATTTTTCTCATCCACATATTCAACATTAACATACTATAGCATAACAATCTCAAACATAATATGAAAGATCCCTTCAAAAGAATCGTTTTACAAGTAAAAGTTGCAAGTCTCCGATATTGTTTATGTTAACAACGGGAAAATCTTAATTTTTCAATTTATTAATTAAGAAAAGGAGGGTTGCAAACATTATTTGGTCACCTCTGGATCAAGAGGTGATCGATCCAGGCTAGCTTTTAAGCACCTAGACTAATTCCATGGAATAAATAGGCAAATCAAGAATACCTTCAATAAACTATTTGGAGTTTTGGTTATAAAGATGAAGTTTTTAAAAAGTTTACTATTACAACTAAAATTGAAAAGGACTTTGTGACGCCCAATCAATTGTACTTGGACATTGTAGTTTTTTTTGGAGGAGAACGGTTAAAGATTCACTCAATGTACAAATGCAAAGACCAACTCAATTAAGAAAAAGGGTTGCTTGAGGTTTTCCATGAACTACCGACAACCCAAAAAAGAGCCAAAAATATGTATTTGGTTACAGAAATTGTGAAAGAAAACTAATTTTTATAGGTATAATGCAACGAACCCGAATCCTTAATACAAATACGAAGTATTATATAATGGTTGATAAACCAAATTACAACGGCAACACTTAAATTATAGAATTACAATAGAAAATAAGGACAGAATAAGTAACTACGATAGTAGAAGAAGGGGATGAGAAACAGAGAGAATTGGGGATGAGAAGCCGAGTCTTTGCCTGAGCATAACCAATAACATAAACCACTCTTTCTGATTCCTTATCCTTTTTAAGTAGTTGCTAAATGGGCTTGGATCCCAAATAAACCTTTGCAAAAGCTTTTGACCCTATTGCTTCTTCTCAGCCCAATAACTGTTAGTGTATACTCAGACTGATTCATAACAATACTCCCGTCCTTAATAAGAATCTTGTCCTCAAGGTTTGAGTCAAGAATAATGATATTCATAGGCTGCCAACCAAGTATCTCAATATCAAGGCATGCTTTATGACTTGAGACAAATACATGATCTGATGCACCTGTTATGTACCAATCAAAACCATAGACACTATTGTTCTTCATAGACACTAACAATTTGAAGAACTTGAGTGCCATCCTAGTTGCCTGTGCATATTGCCATGAAATTGCGTGCCAACCTTTCAAAGCAGTTAACAGTAAATTCATTCTAGTTGCTCGCCTCCACAAGAGCATGAACATTCCAGGGGGCCAAAATATTGCAGTGGCATCAAGAAGGATGAACAAGGCCCGCTGAATAGAAACAGACATGCTAACAGTACCGCTACGGTTATTCTTAGCCATGTTAAACTTAAAATTTGATACGCTACCATCCTTAATATGAACAATATAATCACATCGCGAAAGTACATCTGGAGCCAATGCCAAGTCATTTTCTGTTGAGCGCAAGCTAACACAAGAGAACTTTAAACCTGCACTGTCAAATGGTTTCCAAGGACTTTCATCATAATAACCTGCTCTTGATATGCCTTTAAAATAATAGTCTGTCATATAGCTTTCTAACAGATCTGTAATAACCTTCGCTGCACATTTGTCAAAAATATTCATATCCAAGTGCCACACCTTATGTTCATCAGGCAATGCGAAAAGCAAAATAAGGGGTTTCTTTCTCCAAGAAAATATAATCGCCCATGTCGACGTCTCAGTTAAAGCCATGGACTTGGAGCAAATTCTGGAATTCCAATCATAAAGATTCATCTCAGGTAGCAGAGCCAGTAAATAATAATAATTTGTTCTTGGATGCTGACACATAATATCTCTACAAGGTGAAATGGAAGAATCGGGAAAAAGGAGTTCTTGGTCACAACTAAACATCTTTTTCTCAATTCGAAAACAACAGCAACATATCCAGTCACAAGACCTTTGAGTATCACCAAACTTACACAAAGCATAAAAATTCCATCTTGCTAAGTCTATCCCTAGTAGATGCATAAGTATCATTCTCAATGAGTGACCTGATGATATAAAGGCAACCGGAAATTCCCTTACAGGCACCATAGAGCTAAGATGTAACTCCGCTATAACAACATTAGCATCAGTGATTTCCTTAACTCTTTCATCTTTAATAGTAGTTCCTGCGAGGACACAACCAGCAAACCAAATGCCAATAACAGTAGTGTGATCTGTTGCCCCAAAAATAAGCACCAACACTCTATAACACGAAGAGCAGATGTAAGATATTGTTGATTCTTGTTTAACCAAAGCTGTAGCATGTTCCCATTCGCTTCAATTAACCGGAGGATCATGGATATTCACCAAAAGGTTCTGACGTTTAACATCTCTGTGACACATTCTGATAGTGCAATGAATGTAGGACAATGACTTAAAAATTTGAAATGTGTCAAGCTTCACAAGTAAGAGAGTGTGTATAGATGTTCCAAGTTGCAATTGATGAACTTGGAGGCATCCACCAGCGGTTAAAATGAACAGATTCGCACCGGGATCAAATGGGAATTGATTCAAAATACATTGATCATTGGACGTGGAATAAATACGACATGCTAATACACTAATGACCTTCTTAAAATCATCCACAACCATGATTGAGTAATATTTTGTGGTGTCCATGTTATAGAAATCCATAGAAATGGCAGCAATTGAAGGACCAGACAACATAGCAACCATATCAAAATCGACATAAGGACCAAGATCAAAGACAAGATACAATGAAGTTGTCATCGAAATATGAACTACACCAAACATAGCAAAAAAGAGCACAACATCTTTGTAGACCAGAATATTGGGCACCTACTCCAAATATCGTGCAACAAATGCCTCGAGTAACCCCTGTATGTTCTCTTCCCTACCCAGCTCTTTCAATTTAGAAAACAAGAAACCAAGAAGATTTTGCTCTTGTCCAGTATCAACCCAAATGCAAAAATTCCACAAGGTTGGCATAATTAACTTATCATGATTCAAGTCTCCCAAACAACATAAATTACACAGTTTCTTGTAGGTCTAAGGAACATAGTAAGTAAATGAGAGCCAGAATCAAATGGGAATGCTAACCCGAATTGATCAGGTGGAAACAAATGCAAAGTTAAGATCAGTGAAGCATGACCAAGTCTACCAAAGTGATCAGTTATACCTCAATTTGTAAGTTGGTCATATCCGGAAGTTGAAAGCATTCCATACATCTCCTCCTAGCATCGGGCTATTCCAAGTCCATGTTGCATATTAAACAGGACACAATCATCGAAACTAGAAAATGTCGAACTAATCCATAATGGAGGTATCTTCACAATTGCAGGAATCAATTGTTGTATTTCATTTACAATGGTAAAAATTTCTTCGTCCTCATTCTTGTCTTTGTTTCCAATATTAGTAGCATAATCATTTTCCTCAATAGTATCTGTGGTCATCGGAAGCACCTTGTGCAATTCCTGAATAACAACTTTAGACCCAACAGAAAATTCATCAAACACCTTGTGTGCCTCACTGCTGTTGTATACAAATGGCTCACTAAAGTATTGTGGAACAGGGAAATCCACCTCCTCTTTGGTTTCATCCAAAACTGAGTGACAAATCTCCTCTTTTGCTTGAGTTTCCAACAATTCATCACCAACAGTTTGAATTAGCATTGCTGCATTCTCAACATCTACAACAATATCAGGTGTTCTTTCAAACTTTTCACCAAACACCTGGTGGGCAGAGTTCAGTTTGTTGTAGTCCGATTGTGCATTCCAAGATTGAGACGAGGGTAAGTTAGTGATAGTGCTCCATGATGAAATAGTTGCAGCCCGTGCTTGATAATCATCCACTGTGGTAAACTGCCAGAGAAAGGCTAAATGATTGTTAGGAGCTTTCCGACTTCAAAAATGAATAAACAATTTATCGACGAAATGGTCCTAACCCGCAAGTTGTTTGTTTCGAAACAACCAACGATACCATTCCAAAGCCTTGCCATTTAAGAACAGAATGAAGCCCAAGATAGTTTGTGCTCCGATAATATGTTGCAGAAGATGAAATACTTCTCTCTATGAATAACCCAATCTAGAGGATTCTCACCACTGAAACGACCATTGTGGGGGCTTGAGATACGTCCACCATGATAGATGGACTCAATGAAAGCACTAATGCAATGATCCCGAATTCTTAATACAAATACTAAGTATTATATAATGACTCATAAACCAAATTACAACGTAATACTTAAACTATAGAATTACAATAGAAAATAAGGACATAACAAGTAACTACGAGATGAGAGACACAGAGAGAATAGGGGATGAGAAGTCGAGTCTAAGCATAACCAATAACATAAACCCTCTTTCTGATTCCTTATCCTTTTTAAGTAGTTGCTAAATGGGCCTCAATCCTAAATAAATCTTGGGACATTTACATAAATAGTCTAAATATATAGTCTTATTTACTAATTATAGTATGTTTTTATTTTTAGAGTTGATAGCATAATTTTTTTAATCAAAAATAGCAAAATACCAACATCTCTACTTCATCTGAGGTAGTGGTATGGCCTGCGTACACTTTACCCCCCAACCCCACCTGGTGTTAATACACTGGGTATGATGATGATGAACAAAATACATATATAATACATTTTTAGACACAATTTTAATATAGTAACACATAAACTAACTTGAATAGCATTAAAATGTTTCAAATTTAATTATAATACGTTTTAACATCATTAATAAGAGAAAAAAATAAACAACAAATTTAATACATTTTGAATTCAATATATTATACATATTAATGACGTATTTCAATATGCGTGGTGAATATATATAACTAAAACAAATGTATTATAAGTATTATACGTGAATTTCAAACATTTCGAATTCATAAAAACGTATAATATTGAATTTGAATTGTATTAAAATGATCCTTTACGTTTAATACATCTTTAATACAACATTTCGAATTCATACAAATGTATAATATTGAATTTGAATTGCATTACAACGATCCTCAACTTTAATAATTATACGTGAATTTCAAACATTTCGAATTCATAAAAATGTAATATTGAATTTGAATTGTATTACAATGATCCTTTACGTTTAATAAATCTTTAATACAACATTCTGAATTCATAAAAATGTATAATATTGAATTTGAATTGTATTACAACGATCCTTTACGTTTAATACAATTTTAATACATCTTTAATACAACATTCCGAATTCATAAAAATATATAATATTGAATTCGAATTGTATTACAATGATCCTTTACGTTTGATACAATTTTAATACAAACCACATTGCCACCACCATCATACATCACCCTTTCCCTTCACCACCAGCAAAGTCCGATCAGAGCTCCACCACAACCCCCACCACTAACAGACCTATCACCTCCCCTTTTCCATTTTTTTCGATGAGCCAGCCACCAAACAACAACCAACCAATTTACTCGTGTATTTTTTGGAGAACTCACGTCACCGGAGCAACCAACAGCCACTCCGTCCAACACCGCTCTATTTTTTTTGGCCAAATCTGAAATCTATCACCTTTCATATTTCAATTTTTTTGGTGAATTAGCACAAAATAACAGCCAACTAAACATCTCTCGTCTTCTCCGGCGAACTCACGTCGCCAGAGCAACCAACAACTTCTTTACCCCACTCCGTTTTTCCTCCATCACCCAACAACTACGGCAAAATCCAACAAATTCGGTCAGATCTGGTTGCTCCGTCGTCATGGGTGTTGTGATGGCTGCAAGAGTCGGAGCTCCGACGATGGTTGTATAGAAAAGGAAAAGGACGGGCGGCGGTTGTTGGTTTGCTCTGGTTCACCAGAGCTTGAAGCTCCTTGCCGGAGCAGTAGAAAAATAGAGGGACAGTTGTTGTGGCGGCGTTGGTTGTTGGTTACTCCGGCGTCATAAGTTCACTGGAGAAAATAAGAGGACGAGAGAGGGGAGATGCAGTTAACAAGAAGTGAAGGATAAATCCGTTATTAAAGCTAAAGTTCAGCTATAAGTGGTGATAAATTAAAAGTTGTACTACACATGGTAATGAAATACATTACTGGATATTAATTATGTACAAAAAAGGATAAACTTTTGCGAAAGCCTTTTGACCCTATTGCTTCTTCTCGGCCCAATAGTTGTTAGTGTATTCATAACATATAAAGGAACTGATAAAACAACAAAATCATCACTAAATGATAATGATCCTAGTCGGAGGTGACTAAAATCGATATTAGAATGCGGAATTAAACAACTAAATTAAAGGATAGTTGAGGAATAAGAGATGAGAAGTAAAAAAAAAGGCTCAATTGAACAACAATTAAACCAAGGGAGAAAGAAAACTCAATCAAATGTACAAGAAACCAAATTGAATCCACAATATGATAACTCGATGATCAATCAAGCGAAGAAGATAACACAAGCAATTCGGAAATCCACCCTGATCAATTGATCTAAGCTAACAATTGGAATTGAACCTAATTACTACCCTAACCTAGAGTAACTAAATATCATGTCTATTCAAGACAATTCAATCATCCAAAATCTACGTAATGAAAATGGCTAAGGCAACTAGTTATAGTCCTTGCCTTTCACAAATAGCCTATTACAAAAATAGGCCATTAGTGACTATTTAGTAAATAACCCCACAAGGGACCTTCTAGATTGCCCCAATAGCATCTTGATTGTCCATGACCTTGTGTATTTGTTTCTTCATGCCTTCCTCTGGGCTCCAAGATATCATCCATATATAAAAGTCCATCCTAATATTCCCCATGTTAACCATGCTCGTATCATCCTCCCTTTCTTCAAAAGGATTCGTCCTCGAATCCAAACCTTGTAAAAATATGAGAAGGACAAACAACAAACATATCCTCATAGCATGAGGGTTAGCAGAAGAGTTAGCAATAACAAATATATCACCATGCCAAGGGTGAAAACATTTAATATATAACCAAGCATCAAAATAAGCCACAAATGATTTGTAAACCAACAAAACAAGAGATACTTGGCTACATAAGAAACATTGACAAAGGGGTAAATCAAAAGAATCATGGTATTTAGGCAACCAAACATGCAAATCCTCAATGGTTCTACATTTAGAAAAGCACAAATCACCCTTTGTAAGTCAAGTAACACATGATAGCCCACATATCTAAGTGTCATGCCATAAATAAGGTCATCCCATGTTAAGACTCCACCCAATGCACTAGCTATCTTCAAGAATGGGATTACTCCCAATTCATCACCAGGGTCAAATACAAAGGTATTTCCCACACAAGTTGGAAAATATATCTCATTCAAACCCATAAGATCAAGTAATAACACCAAGAAATAATCACATGAGAGAAAAAAATGTTACTACTATGCTTATCAGCATACAAGCCAACAACCTCACTCAAAACTTGCTTGTCATTTGGACCAAGCATTTCATCACAAATGCCACTATTTAAATCATTACCGGGGTCAAAGGAAAAGGAAATCCATAAACATGGATCAAGCATACACCTATTTGCCCCATTGACACTTTTACTCTCACACAACATACTCCACTCAAATGCAAGAGTATCATCATATGCAAACAAATAGTAGAGAAAGATGTCACTTAAATGAACTTCATCCAAGGTGTGCCCACATGTAGAATGACTCTTTGATCCACAAGCATTAAGACCTTGATCAAGCATGGGGTCCCACAAGAATGAAGGGGTCATTGGAGAACATACACCCCCTTTTTTCGACCACTAACCCCTCCAATAGACGTACTATCATCTTCCAAGAAGAGAGTTCCATCTTCGGAAAGTGTGTCATCATACCATAGTGGATTCTCAATCACTTGGTATCCTTTAAGAGGGGCTACAATTCTATCATGCCAAGACACACCACTATGCATTTCACCTTCATTAGTCATGTCAACCTCAAACAAGGGATTATCCTTAAAAATACATTCCACCTCAAAATCCTCATGAGAAGAACAAGGAATGGGATCACAATTCAAGTAGTCATTATTTAGGTGCAATGACTTCACATGAGCTACATGACCAACTATATAAATGTCATCACTAAATTGAGGTCTCATAAGTTCATCACATAACTCCTCATTTAGTGGGTCATCATTACACACAAGTTGATCAACATCAATATCATTTGATAATGAACTGACATTCAAAGCACATGTATCAACACTAGATGGACATAAATTGATCTTACTAGAAGAATCAATTTGGTCATTAATAGGATCAACTAGTGTATCCACATATTCTGTAACATGCCTGCCTTTTCGACCCTACTTGATTGTCTTAACACTTATGCAATTATTTAAACAGGAGAAAGTTGGTGGATCATGTATTAATTTTATTGGCCTAAATGAATCTTGTGCTATTGGGCTCAATGGAGGCATAAAATTATATAAAAGACATGGCCAAAAAGGGAATATGACCCATTCTTCATGTTGACCAAGTAAAACACATTTAATGTTGACTAAGGATTAATACAAGGGCTATATAAGGTGGAAAATCATATTTTTATTCATTTAGACACACATGCAAATCTAGAAATTTCCACAAGATATTTCTCTCAACTCAAACCCTAAGGCAACTACACTTGTTTGGACAAGAGCATCTCTTTGAAAGTATTGGTAAGTGTTAATTCTTATGATTCACTATATTATATGCTTAAGATGGTTTATATATCATGTTGGTTATGTTGTCAAAGTGTTGGACAATTCACTATATGCAAAACAGTCTACTTTTGCTTAATCGGTGAAGGTTTTGCCTTCTAAACTTGAAAGTGGACTTGTGGTATTGAAGGAAGTGAGTTTGATGGGTTAAATATAAATATGTATGATGCGTTTATGTCCTTCTCTTGTTTTCTTTTTGTATATAACATTGGGAGTTGTTGTTGTGAAATTGTGCATGGAATGGGTGACGTATTGAAAGAAAAATGCAGTTTTGGTGATGTTCATGTGTGTTGTGAAACCATGACTATTATTGGGAATCCAAGTGACCAAAAATATGTAAATAAAAGCTTACTTATGGCCTTGTACCATTTATTACACTAAAGAACCCAAAAGAGACCCTTTTTGGTCGAACCGGGCATCCGCCCTAGCGTCTGGAGCACCTGCGGGCGCAGGTGCCAATGCAGGTGGCTCTAGACAAGGAAAGAGGGGCACCTGTATCCGCATTTCATCCACCTTCAAGTGCAAGTGGCTCCACAGCCCAGTCCAGAATTTCATTTTGTATGTTTTTGTCTCTCTTTGATCCCCAAAGGCCCCTATACCCTTTTTGGATCTAATTATCAACTTATGGTACCTTTTGAATGGATTTAAGGAGTAGTTCAGAGGCATGTTTGATTATATCAATTATGTATTGTTGTTAATATGTTGTTATGAAAGGTATAGAGGTGACTTGATGGAATAATTGTGACGTAGTGTTAATGAGGGAGCGTAAAGGGTAAACTTGGTGTGAAATGCTATTGGTTTATGATGTCTTGGTCAATGTGTGGAATGTTATGATGTTGTTGGTATGGTAATGCAGTGAATTGTATTGTAAAGGACTAAATGACGCTATATAGCAGTCACGTAGCTCATTATCATTTGGTGCACTTGTAATGTAGTTAGTTGTTAACGTGAGCTCCGTTATGAACTTGTGTGTAGAGTAACACGTAAGGAAGGAGCTGGATTATTGTATTCACATATAGGACTGTGTATTTATATTGGGAATATAATGTATGTAAGGTTACTCCCTCCATATCCTTCTGCAGTACATATTGTTCACATTATCATTGTACTTGTTCCATTCCGAAATGTTCAAAGGTATCTCATTTCAGGTTGTCATATACTGTTACTCACATGTTTATTATTCATTAACCAATTGTTGTTCATGTGTCACATAATTATGGACATTGTTCCAAAGTTCCAATAACGTTCTAACCACCAATGTATCAATCTCACAAAAGTAAAAAAATGAAGTAATGCATAGTTGTTGTTATTTATGGATTGCAATCTAAGGGGTACAAGCCTGTTTGGAACGATCCCAATGGTATGTTATTTATGGATCGCAATCTAAGGGCCATAAGCCTGTCTGGAATGATCCCAATGGTATGTTATGTTATGACCCACTGATCAGTTGGGGCCCGAGCATGATATGATGAATGACAATGGTGATGAACATAAAAGCAAAGAAAGTAATGAATATAATGTACATGGTTCCACACATACAGAATAGTAGTTTATCTATATTGACTATTCTCTTATATTTGGTTCCATTGAAGTACTTATGTACCATGCAGTTTCTTATAGCCTTACATACTCAGTACATTCTTCGTACTGACGTCCCTTGGGGGACTTAGCTTACTTGCTGCAGGCACAGGTGCTAGTAGACCTCCACAGTAGGGTGCGGATCATTTGCAGATCATTGGTGAGCTCCAGTTGGTTCGGGGCTTTTCGAGTCACATGTGTACATTTGTTTTGGTAGCGTAAAGTTTGTATAAAGTAGGGACTTGTCCTGACATTAGGTTGGTTATGTATATGTATCTGTTAGAGGCTTTGTAGACGTACGTGGGAACATGAATGAAAGAATGTATGTCCACTTTGACTTGATGGCCCTAACGGCCAAGTCTCATATATAGAATATGTTTTCCATGTCTTCCGCCATTGGTATTCTATAGTTACATGACATAGAATGATATTCATACAGAGACATGCATATGAGTGTAAAGGAATGAAGATTGGGTCTCTCGAGCCTTAACTGCTTTGGGTGCCAGTCCGCCCCGTGGGAATTTGAGGCGTGACAAAAGTGGTATCAGAGCAGGTCGTTCTAAGGGTGTCTACAAAGTCGTATCTGAGTAGAGTCTTGCTTATGGATGTGTTGTGTACCACATTTATAAGCAGAAGGCTACGGGATATTTAGGAGTTGTTTCTTTTCTTTATTTCTAGATCATGCAATAGAGCCAAAATTGTATGTGGAATCGTATCTGACCATTGTAATTGGTTTTCTTTGATATAGTAAAATATCGATGACAAGACGAGGTAGAGGCAAAGGTAAACAGGTAGATACGCTTGCCAGTGAAGGCACGAGTAAATCACCACCTGACCAAACTAGTCAAGGTGGTGCTAAACAGGAGTTTGCATTGCGGGTTTCTTCTACTTTTCCAGCTCCGGAAGAGCCAAGAGGTAGAGAAGCACCCACAGAATCGCCTATGAAAGCCACTAAATAGGATTTAAGAAATGCAGTGCATATGTTGACTCAGATAGTTACTGCACAAACTCAGGGGTGAGCTGGTCCAACGACAAGTGAGGATTACGCGGCTAGAGTGGCTAGTCGGCGAACACAGGATTTTCTGAAATTAGACCCTCCCACGTTCACCGGGTCAGATCCAAAGGCAGATCCGCAAGATTTTATAGATCAAATTCAAAGAGCTTTAGATGTTATGCATGTATCTGGCATAGAAACAGTTGAGCTTGCGGCCTATAGATTGAAAGGTGAAGCTATATTGTGGTATAAAGACTGGAACTGATCGAGGGGTATTGATGCACTTCCAGCTGGTTGGGAGGAATTCAAAACGGCTTTTCTTGATCACTACCTCCCATATGAGATTTGGGAGGCACGTGCAAACAAGTTTCTAAATCTTCGTCAAGGGAATATGAGTGTCAGAGACTATAGCCTTCAGTTTAATTCTTTGGCTCGATATGCTCCAAATGTAGTAGCCACAATGAAAGATAGAGTCCATCGATATGTGGACAGATTGGAGCCATATTTGGTGAAGGACTTTACCATTGCTGATTTGAACAGAGATATGGATATAGCGAGAATACATGCCTTTGCACAGAAGATGAAGGATCAAAGGCAAAGGAGAAGGACACAGGAATCTGAAAGAGGGCCATCAAAGAGGGCTAGATCTATGGGAAAATCCATGGCATCTCAAGGAGAATTTAGGCCTTGGAGTTTTAACAGACCGCCTAGACCATCATTTTCTTATTCTACAGCAGGCACTCAATCTCAATTCTGAGGGTTCAGAGGTAGTCAAGCCGGGCAAAGTAGTGGGATACGTGGTTCACAGACAACAGGATCTTTTCATCAGCCGTGTCAGCACTGCGGAGAGTATCATTTAGGTTCATGCCGGGTCGGGATGAATGTGTGCTTTTGGTGTGGTTTATCGGGACATATAGTAAGAGACTGCCCACAGAGGGGCACGGGTGGTATAGCATGACCTACGGGATCAACCATTGCATTATCATCATCGGTTCCTACCCTAGGCAGAGGTTTACAGCCTGTTGGTTGTGGTAGAGGTGCCAGAGGAGGAGCTAGTTCCAGTGGAGCCCAGAACCGCACCTATGCCCTAGTGGATCGGCAGCATTCGGAGGCTTCTCCTGATGTAGTCACAAGTACATTATCCATATTTTTGCATAGTGTATATGCATTGATTGATCCGGGTTCTACATTATCATATGTTACTCCATTGATTGCTGCAAAATTTAGAAGAACACTAGAATTATTAATTAAGTCAATTGAAGTATCTACACCAGTTGGTGAATCTATTGTTACAAAAAGAGTATATTGTAATTGTGTAGTAACTGTGTGTGGCCATGATACATTGGCTGATCTTATTGAACTAGAAATGGTGGATTTTGATGTCATAATGGGTATGGATTGGTTGGATTCTTGTTATGCCACGGTAGATTGCCGAGCTAAGAAAGTACGTTTTCATTTTCCACAAATGAATGTTCTTGAATGGAAGGGTAATGTTGGGGCACCGAGAGAAAAATTTATTTCTTATCTTAAAGCATGGAAAATGATAGCCAAGGGGTACATATGTCACTTGGTAAGAGTGAAAGATGCTGATGTGGAACCACCAACTCCTCAATCGATTTCGGTGGTCAATGAATTTCTGGATGTATTTCCTGAAGATCTTCCAGGTTTACCTCCAGAACGAGAAGAGAAATTTGGTATTAAAGTGATTCCAGGCACTCAGCCTATCTCTATTCCTCCGTATAGAATGGCTCCAGCAGAATTGCAAGAATTGAAGGAGCAATTAAAAGACTTGCTGGACAAGGGATTCATAAGGCCTAGTATGTCCCCGTAGGGTGCACCAGTGTTATTTGTACGAAATAAAGATTGCACATTGAGAATGTGTATTGACTATCGGTAATTGAATAAGGTAATGATCAAGAACAAATATCCCCTCCCTAGAATTGATGATTTGTTTGATCAGTTACAGGGTGCCAAATGTTTTTCAAAGATTGACTTGAGATCGGGTTACCATTAAGTCAGAGTTAGAGAAAAAGATATACCCAAGACAGCTTTCCGAACATGGTATAGCCACTATGAATTTTTAGTTATATCATTTGGACTAATAAATGCACCAGCTGTTTTCATGGATTTGATGAATAGGGTGTTTAAGCCATTTCTAGACATGTTCGTGACAGTGTTTATAGATGATATCCTGGTTTATTCAAGATCACAAGAGGACCATGATAATCACTTACGATAGGTGTTACAGATTCTTTGTGATCGTAAGTTATATACAAAGTTCTCTAAATGTGAATTTTGGTTAAGATCCGTAGCATTCTTGGGTCACATTGTGTCAGATGAAGGAATAAGGGTTGATACACAAAAGATTGAAGCTGTGAAGAATTGGCCAAGACCTACGACACCTACAGAGATTCATAGTTTTCTTGGATTGGTAGGTTATTATAGAAGATTCGTTGAAGGGTTTTCTTCCATTGCTGCACCTTTAACGAAGCTAACACACAAGGCAATCAAGTTTCAGTGGAATAATTCATGTGAGAAAAGTTTCCAAGAGTTGAAAGATAAATTAACTTCCACACCCGTATTAGCACTTTCGAAAGGCACAGAAGGGTATGTAGTATATTGTGATGCTTCTGGGGTTGGCCTAGGGTGTGTATTGATGTAGCACGGTAATGTAATAGCGTATGACTCACGATAGTTGCGGCCACATGAGAGAAATTACCCAACACATGACCTTGAGCTAGCAGCTGTGATATTTGCCTTAAAGATATGGCGTCATTATTTATACGGAGTTCATGTTGACATATATACTGATCACAATAAGTTTGCAATATATCTTTAAGTAGAAGGAACTAAATTTGAGGCAACGAAGGTGGCTGGAACTCTTAAAAGACTATGATGTCGATATCTTATATCATCCAGGGAAAGCAAATGTGGTAGCCGATGCATTGAGTCGCAAAGCAATAGGAAGCACTAATGGCCAATTGACGGAAAGGCAAGACATAGCCAAAGATCTACATCAATTAGCCAGCTTAGGGGTTCATCTCCTTGAATCTCCAGATGAGAGGGTTATTGTGCAAAATGCAGTAGAATATTTATTATTAGCTGAGGTAAAAGACAAGCAATATGCGGATCCTATGTTGCTGTAATTGAAAGAAAACATTCAACAAGGTTTGACAAAGGCATTTGATCTTACACAAGAAGGAGTGCTTCAGTGCCGAGGTAGATTGTGTGTATCGGATGTTGATGAGCTAAGGCAACGGATTATGACAGAGGCACATCATTCACGGTATTCTATTCATCCGGGATCTACCAAAATGTATCATGATTTGAAGGAAATGTATTGGTGGGGAAACATGAAGAAGAACATTGCCGAATTTGTAGCTTAGTGTCCAAATTATCAACAAGTAAAAGTAGAGCATCAAAAACCTGGAGGTTATATGCAATGTATCAATCTTCCAGTCTAGAAGTGGGACATGATTAACATGGATTTCATCACAGGTTTGCCTTGTACACTACGGAAATTTGATTCCATCTGGGTAATAGTTGACAGGCTTACCAAGTCAGCGCATTTCCTACCAGTCAAGACCACCTATACAGCTGAAGAGTATACATGATTGTATATTAAAGAGATAGTGCGATTACATGGGATTCCAATCTCTATTATATCAGATAGGGGAGCTCAATTTACTGCACATTTTTGGAGATCTTTTCAAAAAAGTTTGGGTACACAAGTGAATTTGAGTACAGCTTTTCATCCTCAGACAGATGGACAAGCAGAACGTACTATTCAAACACTTGAAGATATTCTACAAGCTTGCACGTTGGACTTTAAAGGTAGTTGGGATGATCATCTACCTCTTATTGAATTTGCCTACAACAATAGCTATCATTCAAGTATCAAAATGGCACCTTATGAAGCTTTATATGAAAGAAAGTGTAGATCACCAATTGAATGGTTTGAAGTGGGTGAAACTGCTTTACTTGGGCTAGATCTTGTTCATCAAGCTATGGAGAAAGTTAAAGTGATACAATAGTGATTACAAACGGCTCAAAGTCGACACAAGTCATATGCTGATGTTAGAAGAAGAGGGCTTGAGTTTGCCATAGGTGATTGGGTATTCTTGAAGGTGTCACCGATGAAAGGTGTAATGAGATTTGGAAAGAAAGGAAAGTTGAGTCCACCTTATATAGGTCCATATGAAATTGTCAAAAGATTTGGGCAAGTTGCATATGAATTGAAACTACCCCAATAAATCTCCACAGTTTATCCAGTATTTCATGTTTCGATGCTTCAAAAGTGCATAGAAGATCCATCTCATATTGCTCCCATTGAAGATGTACAAGTTATGGAGGATCTCACCTATGAAGAGATACCTATTGCTATTCTGGATAGACAGTGAAGAGGTTAAGGAATAAATACGTAGCTTCTATAAAAGTACTTTGGAGAAATCAACAAGTAGAAGAGATCACATGGGAAGCTGAAGACATGATGAAGTCAAAGTACCCATATTTGTTTCAAATGGAAGAGAAAGTTCAAGATGCGGGATCGGAGAAATAATAAGTAAGTATTTATAAGCATTAAGTATATGTATATGATAACATGAAGAATGATCCTAGACTTGAATTTGTTTAAGCTGGTTAATGTCACTAACATTCGAGGACAAATGTTTCTAAGGGGGGAAGGATGTAACACCCCGTGCCTTTTCGACTCTACTTGATTGTCTTAACACTTATGAAATTATTTAAACATGAGAAATTTGGTGTATCATGTATTAATTTTATTGGCCTAAATGAATCTTGTGCTATTGGGCTCAACGGAGGCCCAAAATTATATAAAAGACATGGCCCAAAAAGGGAATATGACCCATTCTTCATGTTGACCAAGTAAAACACATTTAATGTTGGATAAGGATGACTAAAGGGGCTATATAAGGTGGAAAATCATATTTTTATTCATTTAGACACACATGCAAATCTAGAAATTTCCACAAGATATTTCTCTCAACTCAAACCCTAAGGCAACTACACTTGTTTGGACAAGAGCATCTCTTTGAAAGTATTGGTAAGTGTTAATTCTTATGATTCACTATATTATATGCTTAAGATGGTGTATATATCATGTTGGTTATGTTGGCAAAGCGTTTGACAATTCACTATATGCAAAACAATCTACTTTTGCTTAATCGGTGAAAGGTTTTGCCTTCTAAACTTGAAAGTGGACTTGTGGTATTGAAGGAAGTGAGTTTGATGGGTTAAATATCAATATTTATGATGCGTTTATGTACTTCACTTGTTTTCTTTTTGTATATAACATTGGGAATTATTGTTGTGAAATTGTGCATGGAATGGGTGACGTATTGAAAGGAAAATGCAGTTTTGGTGATGTTCATGTGTGTTGTGAAACCATGACTATTCGTGGGCATCCAAGTGACCAAAAATATGTAAATAAAAGCATACTTATGGCCTTGTACCATTTATTATACAAAAGGACCCAAAAGAGACCCTTTTTGGCAGAACCGGGCATCCACCTTCGCATCTGGAGCACCTGCGGGCGCAGGTGACAATGCAGGTGGATCTGGAAAAGGACAGAGGGGAACATACGGCTTCATGTCATCCACCTACGGGTGCAGGTGGCTCCACAGCCCAGTCCAGAATTTTATTTTGTATGTTTTTGTCTCTCTTTGATCCCTGAAGGCCCCTATACCCTTTTTGGATGTAATTATCAACTTATGGTACCTTTTGAATGGATTTAAGGAGTCTTTCAGAGGCATGTTGGATTATATCAATTATGGATTGTTGTTAATATGTTGTTATGAAAGGTATGGAGGTGACTTGATGGAATAATTGTGACGTAGTGTTAATGAGGGAGCTTAAAGGGTAAACTTGGTGTGAAATGCTATTGGTTTATGATGTCTTGGTCAATGTGTGGAATGTTATGATGTTTTTGGTATGGTAATGCAGTGAATTTTATTGTAAAGGACTAAATGACGCTATATAGCAATCACTTAGCTCATTATCATTTGGTGCACTTGTAATGTAGTTGGTTGTTAACGTGAGCTTCGTTATGAACTTGTGTGTAGAGTAACACGTAAGGAAGGAGATGGATTATTGTATTCACATATAGTACTATGTATTCATATTGGGAACATAAGGTATGTAAGGTTACTCCTTCCGTATCCTTCTACAGCACATATTGTTCACATTATCATTGTACTTGTTCCATTCTGAAATGTTCAAAGGTATCTCATTTTAGGTTGTCATATACTGTTATTCACATGTTTATTATTAATTGACCAATTGTTGTTCATGTGTCACATAATTGTGGACATTTTTCCAAAGTTCCAATAACGTTCTAACCACCAATGTATCAATCTCACAAAAGTAAAGGAATGAAGTAATGCATAGTTGTTGTTATTTATGAATCGCAATCTAAGGGGCACAAGCCTGTCTGGAACGATCCCAATGGTATGTTATTTATGGATTGTCTGGAACGATCCCAATGGTATGTTATTTATAGATCGTAATCTAAGGGGCATAAGCCTGTGTGAAACGATCCCAATGGTATGTTATGTTATGACCCACTGATCAGTTGAGGCCCGGGCAAGATATGATGAATGACAATGTTGATGAACATAAAAGCAAATAAAGTAATGAATATAATGTACATGGTTCTACACATACAGAACAGTAGTTTATCCATATTGACTATTCTCTTATATTTGGTTCCATTGAAGTACTTATGTACCATGCAGTTTCTTATAGCCTTACATACTCAGTACATTCTTCGTACTGACGTCCCTTGGGGGACTTAGCTTACTTGCTCTAGGCACAGGTGCTAGTAGACCTCCACAGTAGGGTGCGGATCATTTGCAGATCATTGGTGAGCTCCAGTTGGTTCGGGGCTTTTCGAGTCGCATGTGTACATTTGTTTTGGTATCGTAAAGTTTGTATAAAGCGGGGACTTGTCCCAACATTAGGTTGGTTATGTATATGTATCTGTTAGAGGCTTTGTAGACGTACGTGGGAAGATGAATGCAAGGATGTATGTCCACTTTGACTTGATGGCCCTAACAGCCAAGTCTCATATATAGAATATGTTTTCCATGACTTCCGCTATTGGTATTCTATAGTTACATGAGATAGAATGATATTCATACAGAGACATGCGTATGAGTGTATAGGAATGAAGATTGGGTCTCTCGGGCCTTAACGGCTTCGGATTCCAGTCCACCCCATGGGAATTCGAGGCGTGACATATTCAACATGCACATTATCAAAACATGGCAAAAATTCACATGATAATGTACTACCATTCAATGCATAAGTGTCAACACTAGGTGGACACAAATTGTTCTTACAACAAGAATCAATTCGGTCATCAATAGGATCAACAAGTGTATGAACACTCTCAACAAATACATTATCACTATATGGAAAAGAATCATTAAGCTCACGTGAAAATAAGCTATCACTTACACTCAATTGGTTACTAGCCACAAAATGATCTTTTACTTTCAACAAAGTGTAAGGTTTAGCTTTGTTACCTTGTAGATCATAGGAATGATTGTATTCACCTTGATTTTCAACATTGGAGCATAAGTATTCTTTTGGGAAGCTTTTTAGTTCCTCATGATTCCTCATTGATCGAGGTGCCTCACTAGGCTTGCTCCCAAGGATACCTACATAAGAATCAAGACAACTAGAAAAGGAAGAGAGGTTACGAAAGTTAGTATAAGATTGTGACAACCCTCACTACAAGAAAACTGTGAATTACATGGGGATCTTACCTAGGGAAAAATGTCGTAGGAAATACATGCATATTTACTTGCGAAATTTTTAAATTCCTCAACATTAGAATATATAACCTGCAAATTATATATTCCCAACAAATTCCGCAGGTTAATTTGGCGCCATATTGCGTAAATCTCGTACTTGTGACATTTCCTGGGGAAATATATCGGTAGGTACATTATCTCTAGGTAAATCCGCAGGTACATGGACAAATATATATATATTTTTAATCCATAGAAAAATCCCCAGGTAATTTATCCTACGGATTTACATAGAGATATGTTGGTGGAAATTTATGTGGCGGATTTTATTACCTGAGAAATTATTTGGGGATTATTTGCTGCGAATTTAGCTGGGGATTTACCTACAAAATTTATTACTTGGAAAAATATTGGGGGATTGTGTTGCTACGAATTTAGCTGGAAATTATTTCTTGGGGATTTACGTAGGATTTTTGTGACTTGAATTTTTTTTGGAGATTTCGTTAGCTATAGATTCAATGGAAATTTTGTAAATAGAATTTTTTTCCTTTCAAACTTACATTTAAATTTATATTCATTGGTATATTTTTCCTTATTCAATTAAAAATATTAGTGAGATAATTAATTATTACAGATTTAAAAATTAACAAATTATAGAAAAAGACATAATAACATAAGTAAAAGTAGTAATTTGAATAGGAAAATGGTAGAATCTAAGAATAATAAACATAAAATAAAAAGAAATTAAGCATTAAATCGGTGAACACATGGAATCAAACAAAAGATGCTCAAGAAAATTAGTATGTTGACTAAAATGGTATCAAAGATGTATTCGAGCTGAATCAACCTTGACTTGTTATTGAGATAGAGGAATGATCATCACCAAGAAATTAAAGAGGTGGGAATTCGTCGGCCTAAGATAGAGAAGGACTTGGGGCTCAAATAGAGCTTTTCTATTGGTTAATTTCAATATAATTGTAAGGCATCATACTAAACAATACAATACAATACAATAGCAATATAATGTACACTTATGAGTCGTTTGGTGTGAGATATAAAGTATAATAATCCCAGGATAAAATGAAGGATTATTTTATTTTGTGTTTGGTTGGAAGTATTAGGTGGTTTCAGAATTAATTACATGGTGAGATCCTTATCCCGGGATAGTTAATCCTAGGAAAACTTGTTCCTAACAAAACGACCCCTTATACTCTTGTGCTATAAATTTTTAATACTTTCTATTGAGTATTTATTTTTAAAAATATATTTTACCAGACAATACTACAAGTCCATATGAAGATTTTATATTTAAAGTTCACTTTTTATGTATACAAATGAAAATATACAGAAAAACGTATGAAAAACACATAAGTTATAAAACAAGAATTTAGGGGAAAAAAAGAAGTAAAATACTGAAATTTCATTCCCTCCTAAAGTTCCCCCCATTGACAGCTCATTCCCTCAAAATAACATTCTAAAGACTCTCCACCTTCACCCAAATCCTCCATTTTAATTTTGTTTTTCTAAAGAACGCGATGCATAGACTCTCAATTCTCTAAGTAGACAAGGAAGAAGACCCGCCATCAAACTTCGAATTTCTTTCAGATCTACCTGACATCAGAGGTTAATCTACAAATTATACATTATTTGAAATTTTAGGTTGATGGAGTTGTTGGAATTTATATGGGTTTTAATTTACTTGCGATATTTGATATTTATTACAAATATTTGACTGTGGTTCTCTAATTTTTCAATCAATCGGTCCTCTTCTTCTCTAATTTACTGAACATTTAATCACTGAATTTGATTATTGAATATTTTTGTGTTAACTATCATACTATTTGGATCTTGAAAAAATTGTTGGCCGAACATGAGTTGCTAGAATAGCTTTGTGATGTTTTGATACAAAATTAAAATTGTTGGCCGAACATGGTTTTTTAGAATAGCTTTGTGATGTTTTGATACAAATTCATCTTTTCTTGTTATAATTTTTAGTCGAAGTAACATGTGTATTTTGATTAAATGAGATATTACTCCAAGTATATTTGTTACTGGAAGAGTGAATTTTGATTAATAGAAAATTATTCAGTGTCTAAATTTTTTTGTTATGTGTTTAAATATATATTTTATCTTTTGGCTCAGAAAATGAATATTTCGGAGCATCGAAAATGGATGGTAAATAGACTTCTTCCTGGTAAAGTGGCATATACAGATGAATTTATAAAAGGCATGGAAGAGTTCATTAAATTTTCTTGTAGTCAACAGAAGTACTTGTCCGAGAAAGTCATAAGGTGTCCTTGTAAAATTTGTAAAAACATGAAGCACTTGACACCCGATGAAGTTAATGTACATGTTTTCAAAAAAGAGTTCACCCTAAGATATTGGTATTGGATGCCACATGGAGAGGAGGCTCCTTCAATTAATTTGAATGAACATGTCCATTCAAGTGCTTCAAGTAGTCATCAAGGATGTAGCTTTGACATGCCTTCAAGCAGTCAAAGTAACATTCTAGGGGAAGACCCCGAACACGTAAATAGGTGTCAAGTATGGTTTATGATGATGCTGGTATAAAATTTGATCATCGTGTTGAGCCTACTGTAGAAGAGGCTCCAAATATTGGTGCTACCAAATTTATGAAATGTTGAATTCAGCTCAAGAGTCCTTATGGACCGGATATAAATATTCAGAATTGTCTACAACTGTTAGAATAATGAGTATTAAATCTAAATACAATATGTCCCATGGTTGTTTTAATACAATGGCACAATTAATGAAGGATACAAGTTATTCAGATAATAAGACACCTCTTGATTACTACCGGGCAAAAAAGTTAGTGTCGGAGCTTGGTTTAACTAGTCAAAAGATTAATTATTGTGTTAATGGATGTATGTTGTATTATAAGGTTGATCAAGAGATTATAGAATGTAAGTTTTGTAAAGAACCTCGCTATAAAGAACACGTGGGCAAGAAGGGTAGCAAAAAGGCTCCCCACAAGACTATGCATTATCTGCAACTTATTCCTAGGCTTCAACGGTTATTGCTTCAACTCGATCTGCAGAGCACATGAGGTGGCACTATGAAAATCACAGGGAAGAAGGTGTGTTGTAATACCCTTCAAATAGACAAATATGGAAGCATTTTGATCGAACTTATTCAGACTTTGCTTCAGAGCTTAGGAATATTAGGCTCGATCTTTGTTCTGATGGTTTTACTCCTTATAGCCAGTCAGCAACACCGTACTCTTATTGTCCCATGATTGTTACTCCTTATAATCTTCCTCCTGATATTTGTATGACTGCCCCACATATGTTCTGAACATTGATCATTCCAGGTCCTCACAATCCTAAGAATAAAATTGATGTGTATCTTCAATCATTAATAGATGAGTTGCTACAATTATGGACAGATGGTGCACAAATTTATGGCGTGTCAAAGAAGTAAAATTTTCTCATGCGAGCAGCATTGCTGTGGACAATTAATGATTTTCCTGCTTATGGCATGTTGTCAAGATGGAGGACAGCAGGTAAATTAGCATGTCCAATTTGCATGGAACAATCAAAAACTTTTAGTTTGAAAAATTAAAGAAAAGTTACTTGGTTTGATTGTAACCGTTAATTCTTGCCTCTTAATCATGAATTTAGAACAAACAAGAATTCTTTTTATAAAGGAAAAAAGGAAAAGTCTAGGCCTCCTCCTAGGTTAACTGGAGATCAAGTGTGGGAAAAAGTAAGAGGGTTTCCTAAGATCACTGAATCTGGTCCACGCAAATTTTATGGCTATGAAAAATCACATAATTAGACCAAAAAAGTATTTTTTGGGATTTGCCATATTGGAAGACCCATCTAATTCGCCATAATATTGATGTAATGCATACAGAAAAGAATTTATTTGACAATGTTTTTCATACTGTCATGGACAACAGGGAGAGGACAAAGGATAATGAGATGGCAAGAATGGATTTGAAATAATAATGTCGTCGAAATGATTTACACTTACAATTGAATGATGATGGGAGATAGATTAAACCGAAAGCAAAGTTTACCTTAAATGATGGTCAAAAGAAAGATGTATGTGAATGGGTTGATCAACTAAAGATGCCCTATGGATATGCTTCTAATTTGGGTAGATGTGTTGATATGGAACATCTAAAGTTATTTGGGATGAAAAGTCATGACTGTCATATTTTCATGCAATATCTTATGCCAGTTGCTTTTAGTGAACTTCCAAAACCTATATGAAAGTCATTAACTGAACTCAGTCTATTCTTTAAAGACTTGTGCTCAACAGTATTACGAGTGGATCATCTAGTGCAAATGGAACAAAATATTTCAGTAATCTTGTGTAAGTTGCAAAAAATATTTCCACCCGATATTTTGATTCGATGGAGAACTTACCGATTCATTTGCCTTACGAAGCAAGAGTTTGTGGGTCAATTCAATATCGATGGATGTATCCATTTGAAAGGTATAAAAATTTAATCCTAAAATTTATTACTTGTCTTATTATTTTATTACATAATTATTTCTTTCCTAAAAATAATTGTAGGTTCCTAAACAAAATTAAAAAGACTACCAAAAATAAAGTCAGAGTTGAAGGATCTATTTGTCAAGTATATTTGGCTCAAGAAATCTCATACTTTGCTTCCCATTATTTTGAATCTCATGTCCTATGTAGCAACAAAAAAGTTGGACGTAATGATGATTTCATTGAAAAAAATACAACTCACCCAACTCTGTCAGTCTTTAATCATTCTGGCTGAAGTTATGGTAAGAAGGATGGTGATATCCGATGGATAAATGATAAAGAAGTTGTTGCAGCACAATTGCATGTTGTTATAAATTGTGATGAGGGTAAGACTTTTCTCAAGTAAGTTTCAACCATGGTGTTCATTTTATTATTAATTTATATTTGGGTTGAAACTAATGTGCTAATATAAGTACATGCAGTTTGTATGAGCAAATCCTGAGAGATACTTACAGCGATCCCACTAATGATGTTATTGATAAACAAATTGAGGCAGATTTTTCACGATGGTTCAAAGATTATGTATGAGTTACTTATTTGAATAAAGGATATATCACTTAAAATGCATATCTAATATGATTTCATTATTTGATAGGTGAATAGTAATCCACAAGAGATGTCGCAGAATTCATATTTGCAAATCTTCGCAATGGGACCATTAAAAAAGGCAAAGTCTTGGCCTATTTATTTTGTGAATGGATACAAATTTCACGCTTCTTCTTGGGGTGAAGGAAGAAGTACATATAATAGTGTGTGGGGGGGGTGTTAGTGGCATTGGATAAGATGGTACTATAAGTGAATATTATGGTGTTCTTAAGGAGATTATCGAATTCGAATGGCCAATGACATCATTTATGAAGTTAGTTTTATTTTATTGTGATTGGTTTGATCCCTCAAAACATGGCATGAAAGTTGATAGTCAATTTGCTATTGTCGAGGTTCGAAAAAGGGGAAGATATTCTAAATTTGACCATTTTATCTTTCCTCAAACGGCAACTCAAGTTTATTATGAAAATCATCCTGAAAGAAAAGCAAATAAAGCTGATTGGTGGGTAGTTATAAAGACAAAGCCAAGAGGAACTGTAGATATAAGATACAATTTGAAAGTTGCTTACTAAGAGGAGCAATCACGTGTTAGTGCAAGTATATAGGATGAACCAATTGATTGCTTACGTGATGACCAAGCTGATGGTGAAGAGGTTGATGAAAGTAGTTTTCAAAATATTGTCAATGAAAATGGACATGATTTAATTGAAGAGGAAGACGAGAAGATATCAAGTGAAGAAGAGGAAGGTGATGAGGACACAACCAGTGAAGAAGATGATGATGATGAAGAGGAGGCAACAAGTGAAGAGAAAAACTTTTTTGATAGTGATGATTCACCAAGTCACTTTCATACTCAAGAAGAAGACGAAGATGAAGATGAGGAGGATTGAGAATATTAGTTTGTTGATTTGTTTTGTCAATGTACAATAATATATTTGGTTAAGGCTATTGTGATTTTTGTCAAAAATATTACTGTTTTACTTTTTCTTATCATCATTGCTGAAAATGATATGAAATTTATGGTCCTTCCCCCCAAATATATTTTCTCTTTCCCTTGGCTAGTAAAAAGAACAAGCAAAAGTACTTAACTCTTCAGCTTTGGTGCCTACTGTTACATTTTTTTAATGCTGCTTTGTTTATCTTCCTCAAAGATTTGGTAGAGCATGTATATACAAGTGAGTAAATTACTGGACAATATTATTATCTATAAGTGAGTATAATTATAAGTTAGCCAGAAAGATTATCACAACATTTATTCATGTGTTGTTTATCAATTACATCACTAATATATTATTTTTTTGTTATTTATTTGCTGCAGATGTTAGGTGTAGGATCTAAAAGAGCTGGACAACCTAATGGAAAAGGAGGAAAGTCAAGTAAAAGGAAGAAGCAGACAGTAGAGTGACAAACAGTTTAATTGCCTCCCATAATTCCGTCGGAATCCCTTCAATCTCATACTGGTTCACTTCATATCAATAACTCTTCCTCGTATCAACCTAATCCTGAAGTCAATCGGTCCCAGCCTTATAACAATGTTATGCCTCCCATAATACCATCACTACCCCTCTATTCCCATACTAGTCTACTTCATGTAAATGAGTCTCAGCCTAGTCTTGGGGTCAATCAACCCCAGCCTGCTATCATTGAATCTCAACCTTAATCTAATCAGTCCCAACCTACAAACTGAACCATTAATGTCACCACTGGCCAATAGGACTCCAACCACTTCATCTAGTACAATTGATAATGTAAACGATGATCATCAAATATGGATTGTACCTGAAGAGGATGGGTAATAGGACTAACTTATAATAATACATATATTTAGGTGGACTATTTATATGTGTACATGTTTAATAACTAATGTATTTTATGTAGGTTTGATCCTCACAAGGTAGTTATTAATGATATTGCTAGTTGCATTCGTAGTAAATTTGAATTGGCTAAACCTTCATGGAAGAAGTTTTCAGAATCTACTCACGAGATGTGGTTTGAGGAATTCAAGGTAATTTTTTTTTATATATTTTGGTTCATGTATAAATATAAGTGTGGGACTATATGGCTAATATGATATTCATTTGATATATGCAGAAGAAATTTAAATGGCTTCCTCACTATAATGATGCTATATGGTCTAATTTTAATAAAAGAGCAGCTTCAAAAATGACCCAACTTCTTCAAGATGTTAGAAAAAAATTGCCTCTGAAACCACATTGGATGGGGGATGCATTATTTAAGGAGATGAAAGAGAACTGAGAGTCTGATGAGTTCAAGAAAAAGTCCGAACAAAATAAAAAAATCGTGATTCAAATGCTGGTGCATCACTTCATACAGGTGGTTGTGTACCTCATCGATTGATCTATAAGAGAATGGTAATTATAAATTTTTTAATTATATTTCTTTCAAGAAAATTATATCTTGTTCAGCATTGATAACATACATATCTTTTTTTTTTAATATAGAAAGAAGCTACTGGAAAAGATTCTTCAATTTCAAAATTTTATTTTCGAACACATCGCAAGAAAAGTGATAAAAGTTGGGTAAATGAGAAAGCTGAAGCCACTTATGGAAGTGTTCATTTACTCTGTTTGCTAGTTACTTGTTTGGTTTTAGAATCTGTTCTCTCACTCTTTTCTTTATGAGATAATTTAGCTCTTTCAATTTCAGAATTTCTTTTTAGCTCTGTTTGCTAGTTAATTGTTCGATTTCAAAATCTATGAGATTGGGTTGGTTATCTATTCTTTAAATCAGTTCTTTGACATAGACATTGCGAGGAAAAAAAATGCTAGTCCCGTAAACTGTATGCTAGTTCATTTTGATATTTTGTATAGTTTTTAAACACAAATAGCCCCCGTCTATGTTTTGTTTTTCTTTTGAATTCAGTTTAGTGAAGTAATTTGTGGCTGGAAGCTCCAGATCTTCCTAGCATGTTCATCGAAGCCAAAAAAATGATCAATGTTCTCCATATTAGGGTGTGTTATTATTGCAGCAGTGACATATTGGCTCAATTTCAATCCCAAGTTTTGTCACTCTTTCTTCCATAGCCAATTTGTTTTGAATAGCTCTCCAAGTTACAAACAAAATATTGAATGGAACAACCTTTTGCCCAACCCTGCTTGTGTATCTGTTTAAGCTCATTTTTTGTCGGATAGTATCCTAGGCAGAGCTCACAGTAAACTGGACAGTTGTGCTAGGCATCCTAATGGCTTTGTCGTTGTTATTTCTTGATGTCATCCTCTAGTTGTTCTTGAAGATTGTTCTAGTTTGAGTCATTATTAATGAGAATATCCTTAACTTTGATCTTGTCTTGAATGGGATTGTTTAGTACCAGTAGATATAAAGGCCTTAAATGAACTCATAATATCCGCACCTTGTAAAGTTGAGTTGTTCTCACCGTGATCCTCATCTAAGTCATAGTTGCTGCTATAACACTAAAATCCATTGACTAGCAGGTTATCACAAAAGCCATCATCCAAAACTCCACCAAATCATACCACTTATGCAGCATTCCAGGTGACTTCTCAGGCACAGAATTCATAGACATCGGGTTGACAGGGGGGCTAGGATTAAGTTCAGCCACATTATCCCACCCCCTCATTACTACCTTGTACCACTGTAGACTTTATTTTCCCACCCTCTATAACCCCAACCAGTGGCAGACCCAGAACTTTATACAAGTGGGTTCAATCAGTAAATAGAAAACGACTTGATAGCCTATAGTGTAAGTAACATCGAGCACAAACAAACGTTTGCTCGTTTTTCTTTTTTCTTTTATCTTTTTGTTATTAATAATATAATATCAAAATAATAGTTTTTTAAAAAAAAGACAGCACTTTTTTATTTAACAAAGTTGATAAAAAATTCATAAAATTACAAAGAACCTATTAACATTTTCTAAAACTAAAATTAAAGTAAACTAAGAAAATATATATAATTTCAACGAAAATAGTTGCATATTTTAGCAAAAAACAATGAAATGGAGTACTAAAATTCAATTATAAAAAGTTAAATATTTTTTGAAGTAAAATAAATTTCAGATTTTTATTGAATTTGAGTAAGGAAAACCAAAATTTTCAAGGTAAAATAGACAAAAAAAAAAAACTGATAAATTAAATATGATTGGTCACTTGTTTTTTATTTTTCGGAAATATGGTAAGCCAATGGGCCCCACCATATGACAGTCAACCAAAAGTAGAAAATTGCAAGCATCAATGCAGCAGTTGGCAGGATTCGAACGCGCATGCTATTTATGAATTTGAACCCACTTTACCGCTGCTCCACAACAATCTCTTGTTTCATGTGGGTTCAAGTTAATTCTTATAGTTGAATTTCATAATAATTTTCCTTACATAAACAACAAATTTTCCGACGAAGCGGGTTCAATTGAATCCATATGACACTGCGTGAGTCCGTCCCTGACCCCAACATTCTCAGCACTAGAATAACCAAGAGGGTTTAAGGGAATGGGACAAGGATCAAGAATTTCCATCACACCTTTCAAACCACCAGTAATAACAATATTAATAATAGCACCAGGGGTTTTAAGGGGAGTGGGAGAATTCAAGTCAATACCTGAATTATTTTGCAGATTTATAGTTTCCATTTGCTTCTATTTAGGACTTTGTTCTTTTGTATCTTCTGTCTATTGATGTTGAGGTTGAGAAATATCAAGTTGAGGGGCCTGCAGTATTGCTTTTCTTTCCTTTTGTGCCTTCTGTCTATAGACCTTTTGTTGTTGTTGTTGTTATGCCTGCACATTGCTTGTCTTTCCTTTTTCCCTCTAAGTCTACCAGATGATCCTAGTTGAGGCAGCCACTTCAGCGCTAACATTTTCTTGAAGCCATTTCCTCAATTCAACATGTACTTGGAATGTAGAAAACGACCTTAAAACAAAATTGCTAAAATAGTACCAAATTAATTATCTGGGATGTGCATTCATTATCTACATTAATGTAATGATATAATGAAACCACAAATAATGTAACCTATTTTAGAGGGGTTATATAGTATAACGAAGGAGAAGAAAATATCAAAGAAGTGATCGAAAAAAGGGAAACATCACATCAAGTTAAAATATGCCACGGATCTTGCTCTTGTCCCTTAGAGTTTTTATTTTCCAGCATTTTGTTCCTTGGTTCAGCTGTGGTTTGTTTCCCCAGACTTGGTGATTGGTCACTATTGTTTACTCTATTGTAATGCACCTTGGAAGCTACATGGGACAGAGCTAGTTTAGACTAAGGCGGTTTATATACATAATTAAAATTATTATTTTTAGATATATATAATAGATGTGAACCTCTTTTGGTTAGTTTATGTGTTTACCATTTCATATTTTGAACTCCTTAGTGAAAATTCTTGCTTCACCATGCATCTTTTTCACTTATCCAATATAACATGGTTATCCAACTTTACTTTCCAATAGTAGATGGAATTCTTGATCGAGAAAAAGGGTTTCGCAATATGCAGTCTTCTCTCATTGCACCAGTGAAACTCTGAAATAATAATCTATTATGCAGCTTCGTCTTGTTCTCTTATTCTTCTCATTTCATCATCTCTTCTCTTAATAGAACAAGTCATAACAATAGCCACAATAATCTGGAAAACCAACTTTGAGTTTATGGTGCTTTATATGCTAATACATGTTGTTTGTTTTTGCTCATTGTTGTGCTTATATTTGATACTAGAATCTAATATAACTTATGCTAATAATATATTTTCTATTAGCACTATATACGGCCTGAAATAACTTATTCTCATGCAGAATGAGTTTGAAAGAAAGAAACAAGAAATATTAGCTACTCAAAATGATCTGGGATGTGCATTCATTATCTACATTAATGTAATGATACAATGAAACCATAAATAATGTAACTTATTATGAAAGAGGCTAAGAGAAACTTGCATTTCTATTATCAATTGGTTGATGCAGAAGTATAGAGCAGCTTAGATAATTATTTAACACAGATTGATTTTTTCATCCCTCTCCCACGCCAGCAAAAGATCACAGGACAAAGCCTAGAAAGAATATGAAAGTAGATCTTGGTATTATAGTGTTAAACAATTGAAAAAAGAACACAAAAATATCACCTGATGTGTTAAAATATGCCACTGATCTTGCTCTTGTCCCTTAGAGTTTTCATTTTCCCGCATTGTGTTCCTCTGTTCAGCTGTGTTTTGTTTCCCCATACTTGGTGGTTGATCACTATTGTTTACTCTATTGTCATGCACCTAGGAAGCTGCATGGGACGGAGCTAGTTTAGACTAAGGAGATTTGTATACATGATTAAAATTATTATTTTTGTGTATATATAATAGATGTGAACCTCTTTTGGTTAGTTTATGTGTTTACCATTTCATATTTTGAACTCCTTAGTGAAAATTCTTTCCCCGCCATGCATCTTTTTCAGTTATTCAATATAACATGGTTATCAAACTTTACTTTCCAATAGTAGACGAAATTCTCGAGATAAAGGGTTTCGCAATATGCAGTCTTCTCTCCATTTCATCAGTGAAACTCTGAAATAATAATCTATTATACAGCTTCCTCTTGTTCTCTTATTCTTCTCATTTCATCATCTCTTCTCTTAACAGAACAAGTCATAACAATAGCCAAAATAATCTGGAAAACCAACTTTGAGTTTATGATGCTTTATATACTAATACATGTTATTTGTTTTTACTCATTGTTGTGCTTATATTTGATACTAGAATCTAATATAACTTATGCTAATAATATATTTTCTATTAGCACTATATACGACCTGAATTAACTTATTCTTATGCAGAATGAGTTTGAAAGAAAGAAACAAGAAATATTAGTTGCTCAAAGTGCATCAGTTGTGGAAGGAGAAACTAATTCAGCTAGTCAGCCTTCTCAATTAAGTGAAATGGATATCTGGGTGCAATTTGTCAGTGGAAAGAAAAAAGGAAGAGTCAAAGGTCTTGGCTCCATGGGTCGAAGTGTAAATGCATCTAAGAAATCAACATCAACTTTGCCGGAAGAAATTGATGAGATGATTAAGTCCCAAGTTAATGCTTCAAATGTTGATTTGTATGCTCAGATGCAGAACGAGGGACACAAAAATAAGTGGATGAGAAAGGAATTGGACTTGTTGAAGAAACATGTATTCAAGAAATCATCTTCAAATGAACGATCATCTCAAGAAAACAACCAAGCTTATGAGGATGAAAGTGATGATGACTCTGACGACGTGAATGAAAGTGATTCTGACCCTGATGGTTGGTAGTTTTATTGAGGATTCAAGTTTGGAATATTTTGTTTTGGACCATTTAAGAATCATACATTATTGATGTGGATGTTATGAATTATGTTTTTTTGTTAATTGTAATGGTTTACATTAGACTTGTGTTGAATGATGTTTTTGAGAATTATTGGAGGGTTCGAATAGATTTTTGACTAATTGTGAAATGTATCTAGTGATTTACGTGTGAATTATTACTTGGGGATTTCCATGGGGATGTACATGCTAAATATTCATGAAAATTTTCTTGCGATAATTTGTTCTTGCGGATTTACTTGGGGCATTTCATAGTAATTTTCTTGTGAAATAGTTTCATAAATATCCGCAAGAAATTTTCTTTTGTTAATTAGGAATTTTCACCTCCAAACTTCTTTTGGATTTACTTAGGGATCTTCATGGGGAATAACTTGTGAATTTTTTCCATGGAAATCTGCAGGTAAATTCCTTTTCATATGAAATATTACTAAATAATTCATACAAAATTTTGATAGTTAATCGCAAATAAATCCGTAAATAACTTACCTGCGAATTTATTTCCGCAACTAAATTACCTAGGGATTTTCTAAATCCGCAAGTAATAATTACCTATGAAGGTTTTTCCATCGGATTCTAATTGCAAGAAAATCCGCAGGTAATCAAATTACTTGGGGATTTTACTGTGTTATCCCTATGAAAATCCCCAGGTAATCATCACTTTTCTTGTAGTGCTTCTCACATCACTCCTCACAACCTCTCCTTTTTCCACTCTAGAGTTGTCACATTTCACACTCTTACTCCTCTCAATCTTTTGTCTCTCAATTTTATTGGAGTTAGGACAAGTGCCAAGAATTCCTTGGGAAGCGTTTGGAGATCCCCTTCACATCTAACTTCCACTTTGCGTTGCTAGGAGTAGCCTTCATTTCACTCATTGGATCCTCTTCAAGCACATTTCCACAAGGAGTAGCTTGTTTTGCTTTCGACTTCTTCAAGACCATTTGAGAGATCTTTTCAAGAGTTATTAGCATGGAAGCAAATAATTTGTTCATCCTCAAGGTAATAGGATCCTTAATTGTGAGTGGTTCATTTGTAACTTTTGTTTCAAGAATTGCCTCTACCCATCATACACATCTTGAGACAATGAATGCCCTCTACTTCTATGGTTCATTGATCTTTCCATCCTACCTCCAACATCATTACTATAAGCATAACTAGTTATATTGAAATAAGGATAAGAAGTACAAGTTCTTGCACCATAAGAAGTAAAGAATGTTCTTCGCCTATGGTCCATACGACGTCTTCGAATTGGTTTCGCCCACACATCTATACCCCCTTGACTAGGATAGTAAGAAGCACAAGATGAGGAAGGTAATTCATCCTCACAACTTCCCCTTCTATCACAATCCTCCTTAAAGAGTTCATAAGACATATGGGAGAAAGAGTTGTACCTCACATCATCTTCATCACCATGGTGTGTAATATGATAACCTCCATACCCTTCATCTTCACTATCATATTCATCATAAGATATTTCTACTCCTTCATGTTCATCATAAGAGCCATAAGCTCCATGCATCTCATATTCATCTTCGGTGTAGTAATTCTTATCACTATGTCGATCATAATCTCTTGGACCATCATATCCTTCATAAGATTCACCATCATACTCATGAGCTTCATTACTTTGCTCACAAGTACTCAAAGAACCCTCATGTTGCTCATCATCACTATACTCATAGCTCATGTCGCTACAAGCATCGTCACTAATGTTATCTCCACAATAATTCGAAACTATGGATGACATTCTCCCTTACATCACCTTTTGTACCTACAAAACTAGCAAACAAGTTAGTAATAAAAGTCTCACGTCACTCATATATGAGCTCTCAACTCACCTTCTATGATATTTTTTCCAAATTGATAGGTTACTAGCTTTGCTCAATCAATTCAAGGTTAGAAATGCTTGTGGAGGAATGGATTCTTGTGACTCGTGAAAGAAGGACGACTCAAATAAAACTAAAAGGACTTGAACCAAGAAGTTATCTACGAATTAAGATGAGAAAAGTAGAAGAAAACAAGCACGAAAGAAAAACGGACTCAAAAAAAAAAAACTAAGTAATAAAAGTAGGAAAATTACATGTTGTTGCTTAATTTGATGAATCAAAGAAGTGACTTGATGTTTCAAAACTAGTTAACAAGTGATTAAATATATTAGTTACTTGTTAATTAGTTAGGAAATTGAAGGAGGAAGAGAACAAAAAAAAGAATCACGAAATTTGGAAACTTAGAAATTTTTTGACGCATTAAAGAAGTTCATCACTTTAAAGGGGTTTGATTTGATGATTGATGATTAAAACTAGTTAAGAAGTGATTAAATATCTTAATTACTTGTTAAATAGTTGAGAAATCGAAGGAGAAAGAGAACAAAAAAAGAATCACGAAATTTTGACACTTAGAATAATATTTAGGTCCAAAAAACCTTAGGACCCAAAAAAACAAACTAAGTGTTGAAACCTGAAAAGTTCAGCTCTCTGAAGTGGAGGCCTGGTGGGGCGCTGAGTTGGCTGTTACGTGGTGGTCAACAGTTGACTTTGACTATTGATGTGGCAGATGACGTAGCCTGTTGATGTGGAAATTTGAACTTATATTTTTTTTTTCAAATTTCCACCAGTAGTCCCACTAACACAACCAACTTTGACCTTAAATTTTTGGTTGGATCAAAATTTAGTTTTCTACCTTCTTCTTCAAGAACAAGATGAAAAAGCTCAAGACATCAACAAAAACTCAATCTTCATAACTTCTTCGTTTCAACTCGAAATTCGATGAAATTTTCACCAACGTATTCCTTTCAACGCCATGAACAAACCCTGCTAATTTTTAGCCCTCAAAATCAAGTAAAAAATTAACCCACTTTTCAAAATCCACAAAGTTTCAAAAGCTTCAAACCCTTCAATGGTATCTTCAATTCTACACCTCTAAATCGCACGTTCGAGATCTAGGTTCAAAAAACAACAGGGAATCAAGATCTAGTGTCAAAAATAAAAAATAAAACAAAAAAATTTCTAGATTTTTTTTGGATTTTTGGATGATTTTTTATTTTTTGGATTTTTGAAGAGATCAAAATCCCAAGATTAAGATTTGTGAAAACAAACCTTAACCTAGGCTCTTGATACCAAAGTGATAACGATCCTACTCGGAGGTGACTAAAATCGATATCAGAACGCGGAATTAAACAATAAAATTAAAGGATAGTTGAGGAACAAGAGATGAGAAGTGAAGAAAGAAAGACTCAATTGAACAACAATTAAACCAAGGGAGAAAGAGAACGCAATCAAATGCACGAGAAGCCAAATTGAATCCGCAATATGATAACTCGATGATCAATCAAGCGAAGAAGATAACACAAGCAATTTGGAAATCCACCTTAATAACTCAATCTAAGCTAACAATTGGAATTGAGCCCAATTACTACCCTAACCTAGAGTAACTAAATATCAAGTCTATTCAAGGCAATTCAATCATCCAAAATCTACGTAATGAAAATGGCTAAGGTAACTATTTATAGTCCTTGTCTTTTCACAAATAGCCTATTATAAAAATAGCCCAAAAGTGACTATTTAGTAAATAACCCCACAAGGGACCTTCTTGATTGCCCAACTAGCATATTGATTGCCCATGACCTTGTGTATTTGTTTCTTCATGCCTTCCTCCGGGCTCCAAGCTATCAACCATATATAGAAGCCCATCCTAATATTCCCCATGCTAACCATGCTCGTATCACTAACTAATCTATTGATTTCAAAGATGAAAGGAAAAACACAAAGGAGGAGAATATCGTGATACCTCAATCGTCTGTGAGGCCTGATGAGAACTCTTCCAGCGACACCATTTTTTCTTGAAAGAGATCCCATAATTTATTGAGGAAAAAGAAAAGTGAGAAGTTGTATGGGTCGTCTGTTAGAATTCAGAAACCATAGGTTTTATTGAGGTTTATTGTGGAGCTACAATCAAGGAACAGAAACGATAAGTTTTATTGTAAAATTACTTCTTAGGTTTTATTGTATTTTTCCAAGTAAGAAAAATCATAAAATGAAGAAAAAATTGCAAAAAAGAAGAAGAAAATAGATAAATCTAATTACTATAGGGTGAAAATCGTTTACACCCCCAACTTTACTTTAAAAATCAAACTCCCCCCCTCAACTTTCAAAATTAATCATTCTTCCCCCTCTATCCTATGCAATGTCTATTCTACCTTTGTCATTTCTAATTCTCCATTTATGTAACAGTTTTTTATTTTTTTTAATCTATGTATTTATAGATTTTTATTTAAGTTCATTAATATTAAAATTAGAATAATCCTTTTATAAGTTTGCTGCAAAATCTTATGATATTTTTTTTATGATTGTTATTTTAATATTGCATGCATTCAGAGGCGATTTCAGGTTTTCAAAACGACAGGTGCACCATTACTTTTTTAAAATGACATTTTTAATTTGCGTATTCTGCATTACAACGCAGACACAAGACTGCTCTAGGAAAAAAAACTTAAAAAGAATAATAAATGAAATTTTATCCCTTGACCTGAAAAAGCAACGAGTAGCTCTCAACAGTGCACCATTCAACCTCTTTTGATCATTGGTTCCTTCAGACAATATTTGATTTATTTTAAGATTATACAAATAATATGTCGAGTTTTATCGAATGACCACGGATTCACGTAACTCTTTTTTTGTACATAGAATCGTCACTACATGCATTATGTATGTATGTATATATGTATGTATGTATTATGTGCATGCATATTTAAGTTTCATTTATCTTTTATTCTCTATTATCTACAAAGATAAACAAATTATGATTGTTACTAATGAAATATTTTTTAAATTATAATTTAAATTTACTTACAATATAAATAGATAATCTTTTGAGAAATTATTATGAATTATACCTTTATTTTTATTAATTATTTTGTGTTTCTTGCGTTGAAATATATTTATAAGGTTATCACATTATAGATTCCATTAATATTAATTTTGATTATTCTTTTGTTTTGCTCTTTTGTTTCACTAGAGAACGACATTAGCTTATATACTTAATCAATATTTCTCACTTTTCTTTTTTTCGACAATATTAATTTTTATAGAATATATATATATATACGATTTAAGGAAGTAAATAATAAATAAATAAAGATTGATAATGTAAGGGTAAATTAGATATTTAAAAAAGTGAATCATCAAAAAAGGGAGAGAATGATTAATTTTCAAAGTTAAGGAGGGGGGGCGGGGGTTGATTTTTAAAGTAAAGTTGAGGGTGTAAACGATTTTCACCCATTGTTGTTCATTGGGAGGTGCCACATCAGCTTTCTTTTATCCTTCCTTTATATATATATATATATATATATATATATATATATATATATATATATATTGATTGATTGATTGATTGAATGATTTTGACTTCTAAAATTAAACAATATAATACTTGAGAAAATTGAGTGGAGGGTGACAAAAAAGTTTTTAAATTAAAAATGGTAACAACTTTGACCAACTAAGGTCAACGCTTCAGTTAAATTCTGATTAAGTTAATTGGGGTGTAAAGTATAATTTTTAAAACTTATAATTCATTAAAAAGTATTTTCTCTCATTCCAAATTTCAAATTTTAGAATTTTCCCCCTTTCTTATCTTTTCAAACTTTCTTCTTTTTCTTTCTTTCTCTCTCCAAATTTTGTTTCTCCCCATCTTCTTCTTCTTATTATTTTTTTCTTTCTCTCTCGCCAGATTTTCCTCTTTTTCTGTCTTCTCTTCTTCTTTTTCTTTCCCTTTTTATCGTCATTCTTCTTCTTCTTTGGATTGTTTTTTTTTAATTTTGAGAATTTGAAAAGAAAATTTTGATTTTTTAAAAATGATTGAAGAAATAATGCAAAAAATTAAGCAACTACGATAGTCGCTTCAACAACTACCGTAGTTTCTACAGCAGTTACGATAATTGCTGCAGCAACTACTATTGATTTCTGCAACAACTACGATAATTATTGCAGCAACTACTATTAGTTGATGTGTTACAACAATTATTGTAGTTGTTGTAGCAACTACGATTGTTGCGGTAGCAACTAAGACAGTTGCTTAAACAACTTCAACTGTTGCTGCAGCAACTTCGATAGTTGCTTAATTTTTGAAAAAAAATGTGGTGGAGGAGGAGCCTATGAAAAAGATGGTATTTATGGTAAAGAGGAAGGTGGTGGTGCTGGTGGTGACGCCGAAGGAGAAGGTGGTGGTTGTTGCGGTGTTGAAAGTGATGGTGGTGGAGGAGAAAGAAGAAGAATAGTTAGCGGTGGTGTAGGAGGAGGAAATGGTGGTGGATCAGGAAGAGGTGGTAATGGTGGTAGTGGTGATGGTGGAGGAAGAGGAGGTGGTGGTGGTGGTGGTGGCAGCGACAAAAAGGGTCTGGGGGGGTGGGGGTGTAGGAGGGGGAGTGATGGTGACAGCAGCGGGTGCAACATAAGAGGTGTGGAGGGGGTGGAGTATGATGGGGAAAGTAAGAGTCTTTGTGTAAATAATAAAACTTGAGGGTTTTAAGATCAGTGTCATTAACACTAATCTTAAAATTGTCACCTCTACTCAATACTTAAGACTTGTATCACACTTTTTTAGTTTTGAAACCTTTTTGTCACCCTTAATTAATTTTTCCATGATACTTTACTTACAATTTATGGCAATGATGATTCATGTATGATAAGAATGGGCATGCAAGAATTAATTTAATCGATATATCGAATCGAAAAAAATATTATTGTTTTGTTAGGTCCGGAGCCAAAGTGACCACTTTTTTGAGGCAAAATACCAAATAAAACACATGGATTTCAAATATACCAAAGGGGACAAAACGCCTACAGCTCAGCGGCATATCTTTTCAACGACCGTTTGACCGTTTAATTTTTTCTTCAATTTTTAACTAGGTAACTTGACCGTGCTTCACGCAATTATCAAATATTTTATTTCATAGTGAACATTATATTTGATGTCAAAAATTAAAAATCCGTAGAGATCAAAGATCGACAATGAAGGCAGTGACAACGTCTCCAAATTTAAGCCAATTGTATTGTCCAGTATATAGAGGTAAATCATTAAGCGAGCGTTATAATGCATATATACATCTTCAAATCTCTCATGCATGGCTCTGGTTGTATCCAAACTTACACCACATATCTTCATGATTCTACTATGAACTATTACAATAGATAAATAATTTATTACATAATTGATTTAAATTACATTAACAATCTAAAAATTTATATTATTAGCATACATATATATAAGATAAATTTTCGTCTTTTATAACTACTTGAAAATAAAGCAAAAACTAAAACTTAAAAATATGTACCCCTAATTTATCTACATTACTCCGACTCATTGAGACCCTTTCTCTATTAAAGCTAAACGAAATTATGTGTATCTATCCGACTCATTGAGACCCTTTCTCTCTATTAAAACTAAGCGAATCCATATGTATTTATTTACATTAAAGCTAGACATATAGAATAGGTGATATAGTACCAAACAAACAAAAAGAAAAAAAGAATTGAAATATAAGCCTCAGGATACAAAAAATATAAAAAATTAATCAGAGGTATATGAAGATTAAAATTGAACGCCAACCAAACATGTTCAAACTAACAATGGTCTTTTTCTCCAGCTGAACTTCCTCAGTGACCGTTGTTGACTTTCTCTCTTCCACTCAATTTTTCTCTCTGTTGTGAAGTTGTGACGTTATATGAAATAAAAATCAAACACCCCATAATATCATATCTACAAAAATATTACATTTGAGCGATCTAAGCATCAACATGGCTTAGAAGTTATAGAGATTTAATTTCATCAACGGATAGGAGACTACATTTAGATGAAAGATACTTAAAAATTTGAAACAAAAATTAGATGAAAGATCGTACTGGCACTTGGAATCAGCCATGCTGCTAATTGTCAAATTATTTAAAAACTTGTTCAATAATAAAAATTAAAATTAAAATCATATCCTTAAGCAATAATTAGAACCCACTATTTATATGAGCTGATGGAAAAAATCGTATAATGGATATAATGACAACGATTAAACGCTTCTTCTTGTAGAAGATGATAGCGGCTTGTTCTTGTGGAAGAACCTTAAATCATATGGTAATGAGGTTTTTTCTTTCTCTTACTGAAATACACCTATGTTGCTTATTCAGAAGATTTTTTGCATTGTCGCGGATAGTTATCCACAATATATACAAATCAAATATGAAGAAGAAAATAGGATGAAGAATGGAAAGGGTGCATGCTGTCAAAATTATCAATTGTTGCAGCCGTTTCAAATGTCAATAGTTAGAAAGTAGAGAAGATCATTTGTTATAGCTATAGTTGCTCCACTATGTTATGCATGCATATATTATAGCTGTTACAATATTCCTTTTCGGAGGAAGACTAGTTAGTTATTTAACATGAAAAATGAGGAATGAAGGATAAAAAATGCAAAAAAGTGAGGAAAAAAAAATACCAATGCTGATTAAAGAAAGGTGGATTTATATTATCTATAGATTATACATTTATAATTAGGATTTAGAAAAAGATAAATATAAATTGAGGTCATAGAGAGGTGTCACATCACCTTATCTATGTTAGTATTTTTAGTTAATATAAAATGGGGAACTTTTGAGTTTTCACCATATAAGAGAGTTAAAGAAATAATTTTCAGTTTTTTCTAATATTGCATATTTAACATGATTAAGAGAGTTTAAGGAGTGATTTTTAATAGTACATAAATGAGAAAAAAGATTAATAGCATTGATGATGAAATGAATTACATATGGTCATAGTTAATGTTCTCTACAATTTTAAGGTGAAATTTTTTAATCTTTTAAAATTAGGAAAATGGCCAAAAAAATCACAAAAAAGATAAATAAGAATGAAGACCATAAAAAGGTGTCACATCTAATGGTGGAGCCAGAAGTTTTACGAATGGTGTTCAAGCAATGCATAAGTAATTTTTTTTTTTTGACAAATAATGTACCAAAACTTTTAAAATAAAATACGTAATATTAATAATTATTTTTTTATGAATAAAAGTACCAAAAATTTTAAAATCAATTTGCGTAATATTTAGCTTTAATAAGTTCATGTTTATTTTAATATGAAGTGAATGGACAAAAAGAAAAAAATCAGAGAAAGAAATGAGAAAATTCAGCCTAAACTGAAATCACTATTACTCTTCAAGCTTTCATCGACCTATGGTGACGACAATAGTAACAATGAGAGACGAAGAATGGAGAGTAGAATCAGACGATTTTTTTAAAAAAAAATTCTTTGTGGAGACTTTTCGCGTTGGTTGAGTTATAGAGAGATTTTAGGATTTGCTTATTAATTAACTTTAAATTAAACAATTACTTTTAAGTTTTATTTAAAAATTTAATGAAAATAAAAAGAAAGTCAAAGACAAATCGATTGAAAATCTAGTTATGTTGTAGGGTCTATAATTAAGGATTATTTTAATAAATAACATTAATTTTGAATTATTATTTAATTAATATCAGATTAATTAACTACTATTATTGTACGACAAAATTGCTAAAGTAGGAGCTCTTTCAAAAATGTTTTAAAAAGATCAAAAAGGCCAGCAGTCGGTGGGAATCAATCCTGAGCGCGTGCTGAGCCATGGCTTTTACTGAACACTTCTTACCGCTGGGCTGGATAATTAAGTTGTATGAAGGTTGTTCAAAACGTATTATTTAACCACATAAAGTGAATTTTACTGATATAGCCGATATAATTTTTCGGCGAAGGGTGTTCACCTGACCATTCTTGCTATGGGTACATTGTTATTGTTGTTGTTATTATTATACTGACCAGTATTTTAAGAGGCGGGGCGTGAGTTGAGGCATTTTACATACCACGGGGCGAAGCGTAAGCCCTAGGGCATGGGACGTAAGTCCCATGGATCTTTAATTTTTATTTATTTTTTAATTTATAATATTTTAAAATAGTATAATAATACAAAAAGTATAAAAAGTATATTAATAATTGTCGAAAATTTAAAACATGATTGAAAAAGCTCATAGAAAACAAAATTTCTAATATCATTTTACAAGTAGAAATAATGCAATGATATAAAAGTTATTGTGAGATGCAGATCAAGTCTAACATCTTAGCTTTCAAATAATAAAAGAATCACAATTTCTTAAAATATTGACTATCATATTATGCAATTTACCTCTCTAAAAGAAATAATCAATAAACTAGTAGTATTATAATTAAAACATCACTCTTTCATGAATAAAAATAAAGTACTTTCAAATAACAAATTAATAAAGTACGATAATTTTAAGATATACGACAAAAACATAAAGATCAATGACAAGTGAAGATATAAAAATTCGGGTATGTATTTTAAATAGAAATGTTAAGTGATATTCACCCTCATGACATTCTCAAATTAATAGTAATTAAGCTATAATATGACTTGTTATTTGAGTTATTCTTAATTTTCTTATTTCTATAGATGAAAAAACTATTAAGCATCATTCATTTATAAAAGCATTGTAAGGATCAACGGTATCAAACTAAGAAATTTGACACAATTTTTGTAAGAACTATTAGGCGAGTCCCGAGTGCTGGGCGTTAGGCGTGTTTAAGGCATATAGTCGGACGCTTAGGACTTAAGCCTCACAGAACTAAGTCTCACACATGAGCCCCTGGGCGTTTTGATAGTGCCCCGCCCCGAGGCGAATCCCAGGGCGAGTCTCAATACTGCCTTTTAAAATATTGATACTGACGATATATATAATTTAAAGTAATTTTTCAATAGAATATAGTAGGAATTAACAAACCTGATCAATGGTATCAGCATTTAAAAGGTGGTAATTTTTGGTGATTTCCAAGACAATATAAAACGCCTTCTTCAGCCTTGAGAAGAAACTTTCACAGGGTTACATTAAGAGAAAAAAAAAAGAAGAAAGACCTCCAATTGTTTGTGAGTCGCCTGAGATCCAGCGACTTAAGCAACAAACAATTAATTTCAATCAATATATATGTTGTAAATAATTATTAAGATGATTATTGTGGATGTCCATAACTTTTAGGTATAACTCCTCCTTTAAGTGTAGTAATTCCCACACCTCCACTACCTCCTCATTGATCATCCACTCCCCCACCTTCTCATGAGTGAATGTCATGTTTATGACACCTCTTGAAGTTCCTTCATGTAATACTATAAATAGAGGTCTTGAGGAAGATGTTATGTACACTTGAAAGAAAGTTACCTTATAATATTGTTCTTCTTGTCTTTTATATTGTTCATATAGTTATTTACTTGCTATTCTTGTTCTTGATATTGAAACACGTTATCAGCACGAGGCTCCATCAGGTATAATTTAATCTTACTTATCTTGAAACGTTGCTCTGATCTTAATATAAAAGTTGTGAAAAACTAGAAAAGATGTGCGGTAGTGAGCTTTATTTTGATACAAATTTTTTTTGTTTATGTAATGATTATGTCATTTTATGTTTTCCAGTATAAAGGTTTGGTGTATGTTTACTTATGGTTATGTCAAGATCTGTTTATGTTTTGTTTTTTTTTAAGAAAAAAAAAATGGTTACTGTTTTGTAAATTTAAAACAACAATTAAAAAAAAAAAAGATTTGTCTTTGACCTTTTCATAAACAAAATAGTACGTTCTGTTCATTCTTAATAAGAAATTTAAATTGATTTATGTGATTATATATACATCACTGTTACATATTTTTAAGAAGAACAACAAAAGTTTTTGTTTCATGAAAAAAAATATATATATATGTCTACTGTTCCGATATTAATGTTTTTTTTTTCCTAACTTCATTATTTTTATGATAGTTTTCATCATGTCAAATTTATCAAAACTTGAGTTTGTGGCACTTGATATCTCCGGAAAAAATTACCTGTCATGGGTTCTCGACGCTGAAATCCACCTAGCTGCTAAAGGTCTTGATGCTACCATTACACAAGATAATGCAGCGTCGAGTCAGGATAAGTCCAAGTCTATGATTTTCCTTCGGCATCATCTGGATGAAGGATTGAAGGTTGAATACTTGACAGTGAAAGATCCACTTGAACTGTGGACTGATTTAAAGGGAAGGTATGACCATCTAAAGGCCACAGTATTGCCAAGAGCTCGTTATGAGTGGATGCACTTACGGTTTCAAGATTTTAAAACCGTAGTTGAATATAATTCTGCTGTATTCAGAATTGCTTCCCAATTGAAATTATGTGGGGAAACTATTAATGATGAGGATATGATGGAAAAGACACTTACTACTTTTCATGCCTCAAATGTGATATTGCAGCAGCAATATCGTGAAAAGGGCTTTCAGAAATATTCTGAATTGATTTCATGCCTTCTGGTGGCTGAGCAACATAATGCCCTTTTAATGAAAAATCATGAATCTCGTCCCACTGGAGCAGCTCCATTACCGGAAGCAAATGAGGTAGAAGCACATGGCCAGCCTGAAAGGAGGCAAAATCGGGGTCAAAATAATGTGCGTGAACGTGGCAATGTTAGGGGACGATATAATAATCGTCGTGGTGGTGGTACCTATAAAAGGGAGAACCAAATGAGTTCTCAAAACAATCCTTCAAGAGGCGTCTGTCATCGTTGTGGCATGAAAGGTCATTGGAAGAATGAATGCCGGGCACATGAGCATTTTGCTAGGCTTTATCAAAATTCTTTCAAAAGAAAAGAAAATAAGGGTGGTGCCCCTTCTAATGCCCGAATGGAGTCACACTTGACTTTTGAAAATGATGTTGAGGCAGGACCTTCACAAAAATATGATGATGATGCCGAGGCAAATTTGGCTTTGAAAGAAGATGATTTTGATGGTCTTGATGATATTACCCATTTGGAAGATGAAGATTTTTTTGGAGATCAAAACTGAAGTTTTATCAATTTATTGGAGAAATAAATTATGTTGTTTTATTTATGTGTTGTTTTTATTTTTTAGAAAAAAAAAGTATTTAAGTTTTCTTGCAAGGGTTATTAAATTTCACATTTCTTATGATGTATTTTTCTTTTATGAAGATGAATAAAATTTCTCCAATCTTCAATTAGATCCAAGATGAATAATGGAGATATGTGTCTTCTTGATAGTGCTACAACTCACACTATATTAAGAGAAACAAAATATTTCTCTAATTTGATTATGAAAAGGGCCTATGTTAGTACAATATCCGGTAGTACAAAATTAATTGAGGGCTCTGGAAGAGCAACCTTATTACTACCTGGGGGAACAATATTGACCATTGATAATGCATTATATTGTAGTAAGTCTCAAAGAAACTTGTTAAGTTTCAAAGTTATTCGGCAAAATGGCTATCATATTGAGACTGCAAACGAAGGAAAGGTTGAATACCTTTATATTACTACAATAAAATCAGGAAAAAAGTTTGTACATGAAAAATTACCCGCACTTTCTTCTGGGTTATACCATACAAGAATTGATATGGTTGAATCACATGCCGTAGTAAATAAAAGGTTTACAGGTTCTAATGATTTTATCATTTGGCATGACCGGTTGGGTCATCCCGGTTTTAATATGATGCGCAGAATTATTGAGAATTCGCATGGGCATAATTTAAAGAATCAAAATATTCTTCAATCAAAAGAATTCTCTTGTGCTGCTTGTTCTCAGGGAAAGTTGGTTATTAAACCATCAGCAACTAAGGTTGGGGTTGAATCCCCTGCATTTCTGGAACGTATACAGGGTGATATATGTGGACCAATTCATCCTTCATGTGGACCTTTTAAATATTATATGGTCTTGATAGATGCATCTACAAGATGGTCACATGTGTGCTTATTATCAACTCGTAATATGGCTTTTGCGAGATTGTTGGCTCAAATAATAAGATTAAAAGCACAATTTCCAGATTATGCAATAAAGACTATCCGTCTTGATAATGCTGGTGAGTTTACATCTCAGTCCTTTAATGATTATTGTATGTCGACTGGGATAAAAGTTGAACATCCGGTTGCTCATGTTCATACTCAAAATGGTCTAGTAGAATCATTGATTAAGCGCCTTCAATTGATAGCTAGACCAATGTTAATGAGGACAAAACTTCCTATTTCACTATGGGGGCATGCTATTTTGCATGCAGCAGCACTTGTGCGCATAAGGCCAACCAGTTATCATGAATTCTCCCCATTACAATTGGCTTTTGGTCAGGAGCCAAATATTTCTCATCTTAGAATTTTTGGGTATGCGGTATATGTTCCAATTGCTCCACCACAACGCACAAAGATGGGTCCCCAAAGAAGGCTGGGAATATATGTTGGGTATGAATCTCCATCTATTATAAAATATTTGGAACCTATGACTGGAGATTTATTTACGGCAAGGTTTGTTGATTGTCATTTTAATGAATCAGTATACCCAACATTAGGGGGAGAACATAAGCAGTTGGATAAGAAGATAGATTGGAATGCATTATCACTATCTCATTTAGATCCTCGAACAAATCTATGTGAGCAAGAAGTTCAAAAGATGATTTATTTGCAAAATGTTGCAAATCAACTGCCAGATGCATTTACTAACCTCCCAAGGGTTACTAAATCTTATATTCCAGCTGCAAATGCTCCAGTTCGAGTTGATGTCCCGGTAGGACAAAGTGTTAATGCAAATGAATCTAGGCCACGTTTAAAACGTGGTAGACCAATTGGTTCCAAGGATAAAAATCCTCGAAAAAGAAAAGGAATAAATGATCAAAATGATCATGATATGGTGGCAATTGCTCAAAAAGAGCCTCAAGACATAACAAATGATAAGACCACCAAGGAGGTTCAAATACCTGAAAATAATGAGAATGAAGAAATCTCAATAAGTTATGTCTCGACAAAAAAAAGGTGGAACCGAAATAATATTGTGGTTGACAATATTTTTGCTTACAATGTTGCTACTGAAATAATGCAACAAGATGAGGATTTGGAACCAAAATCTGTCAATGAATGTAGACAAAGAAATGATTGGTTAAAATGGAAGGATGCAATTCAAGCGGAATTGACTTCACTTGAAAAATGTGAAGTTTTCGGACCAATAGTTCGAACACCTGAAGGTGTCAAGCCAGTGGGGTACAAATGGGTTTTTGTGCGAAAACGAAATGAAAAAGGTGAAGTCGTAAGATATAAAGCACGACTTGTGGCACAAGGTTTTTCGCAAAGACCTGGCATTGACTATGCGGAGACATATTCTCCTGTGGTGGATGGAATTACCTTCAGGTACGTAATAAATCTGGCAGTTCATGAAAAGCTTGATATGCGCCTAATGGATGTTGTCACAGCCTATTTGTATGGCTCATTGGATAATGAAATTTTTATGAAAATCCCAGAAGCATTCAGAGTGCCTGAAGCATATAAAAGTTCACAAGAAACTTGTTCAATAAAGCTTCAGAAATCCTTATACGGATTGAAACAATCAGGGCGGATGTGGTACAATCGTCTTAGTGAATATTTGCTAAAGGAAGGGTACAAAAATGACCCTATTTGCCCTTGTGTTTTTATAAAAAGGTCTGGATCTGAATTTGCTATAATAGTTGTGTATGTTGATGACTTGAATATCATTGGCACTCCTAAAGAGCTTTCAAAAACTATTGAGTGTTTGAAGAAAGAATTTGAAACGAAAGATCTGGGAAAGACTAAATTTTGTCTTGGCCTACAGATTGAGCATTTGACGAAAGGAATTTTTGTCCATCAATCAACATATACTGAAAAGGTTTTAAAACAATTTTTCATGGATAAATCACATCGGTTGAGTACCCCAATGGTTGTGAGATTGCTTGAAATAAATAAAGATCCATTTCGACCTCAAGAAAATGATGAAGAGCTTCTTCGTGATGAAACTCCATATCTTAGTGCAATCGAAGCACTAATGTATCTTGCCAATAATACTAGACCAGATATTTGTTTTGCGGTAAGTTTATTGGCAAGATTCAGCTCTTCCCCAATAAAAAGACATTGGAATGGTGTCAAGCATATATTCAGATATCTTAGGGGAACCATTGACTTGGGATTATTTTATTCTAATGAATCCAAGTCAGAAATGATTGGCTATGCAGATGCAGGATACTTGTCTGATCCACATAAGGCTCGATCTCAGACGGGCTATTTGTTTACATATGGAGGCACAGCTATATCATGGCGTTCAATGAAGCAAACATTAGCTGCAACTTCTTCAAATCATGCAGAAATTATTGCCATTCATGAAGCAAGTCGGGAGTGTGTTTGGTTGAGATCAATGACTCAACATATTCAGGAAATGTGTGGATTTTCTTTGACTAAGGATATTCCAACTATATTGTATGAAGACAATGCTGCATGTATAGCTCAGTTGAAGGGAGGTTACATTAAAGGAGACAGAACAAAACATATTTCACCAAAATTCTTTTTCACTCATGATCTTGAGAAGAAAGGTGAAATAGATGTTCAACAAATTCGTTCGGTCGATAATTTGGCGGATCTGTTCACTAAAGCATTACCAACCACAACATTTGAGAAGCTGGTATTCAAGATTGGGATGCGTCATCTTCGAGAAATGAAATGATGTTTAAATCAGGGGGAGTAAAGTACGCACTGCACTCTTTTTCCCTTAGCCTAGGTTTTGTCCCAATGGGTTTTCCTGGCAAGGTTTTTAACGAGGCAGCTATCAATGGACATCCAAGGGGGAGTGTTGTAAATAATTATTAAGATGATTATTGTGGATGTCCATAACTTTTAGGTATAACTCCTCCTTTAAGTGTAGTAATTCCCACACCTCCACTACCTCCTCATTGATCATCCACTCCCCCACCTTCTCATGAGTGAATGTCATGTTTATGACACCTCTTGAAGTTCCTTCATGTAATACTATAAATAGAGGTCTTGAGGAAGATGTTATATACACTTGAAAGAAAGTTACCTTATAATATTGTTCTTCTTGTCTTTTATATTGTTCTTATAGTTATTTACTTGCTATTCTTGTTCTTGATATTGAAACAATATATATATATATATATATATATATATATATATATATATATATAAAGGAGAAATATGGAGAGGTGATGTCGAACCCTACGATGTAATTAGATTTTCAATCGATTTGTCTTTGACTTTCCTTTTCTTTTCATTAGATTTTTTAAATAAAAATTAAAAGTAATTGTTTAATTTAAAGTTAATAAGCAAATCCTAAAATCTCTCTATAACTCAGCCAAATGCGAAAAGTCTCCACAAAGAATTTTTTTTTAAAAAAAACACTCGTCTACTTCTACTCTCCATTCTTCATGTCTCGTTGCTATTATTGTCGTTACATAGGTCAATGAAAGCTTGAAGCGTAATAAATATTTCATTTTAGGCTGAATTTTCTCATTTCTTTCTCTTTTTTTTTTTGTTTTGTTCATTCACTTCATATTACAATAAACATGAACTCATTTAGCTTACGCAATTTGATTTTAAAAATTTTGGTACATTTATTCATAAAAAATTAATTATTAATATTACGTATTTTATTTTAAAAGTTTTGGTGCATCCATTTGTCAAAAAAAAATAATTACCTATGTATTGTTTGAACATCCTTCGTAAAACTTCTGACTTCGTCATTATTAGTATAATCTCACATAAGTAAGGTTAGGGGAGGTAGGATGAATGCAGATTTTATCCCTAATGTCAGTATAAGTTATATTTATTTGTATAACAATTAATTAATCTGTCTTATTTTCAAGATTACAAACCTCACATAAGAAGACTTACATGTAAATATCTTTTAAATGACCTAGTAATATAAGAAAATACTTTTTACTGAAAGTGTATATAACTTAAACTCAATTAAAAATTATGCATGTTTTCATTAAAGATATTCTATTGTTGCTAGCTACATCGTTATTATGTTTTCTTGCAGAGTTTTATCAGTAATTTTGTTTTGTCCTAGCTACCAAACAAATAGCAAAATAAAAATGTCTAGTAAAGAGGAATCAATCCAATATTTTCAACTATATAGAAGAGTGGTAACAAGCTGCTCAAGGTCGTCCTGCCAGTTTAGCTAGATCATTTTTGTCTTTTAATCTGATTATGCTTTGGGACTTTTTACTGTCATAGTTGTACGTTTCCTCTGTTTGAACCAAAAAATCAGGCCACCTACATTTATTTACCTAATAAAATATGTTAAAACAAAAGAAAAATTTCAATTATATACAAAAAAGTAAATAGTTTATAATAAAAATAGCCAAATTTTTGTTGACAACAAAAATAGTCATTAGGCCTTTTTTTTTTTTTCCTTTTCCTTTTCTTTTTGCATCAGTTGTTTAAAAAAAAAAACTTTTTTAGTTTTCTTTTAGCTGCATCTTTAATTATTAAAGAGAAATTTTTTTTCTTTTTTTTTTTTCAAACTTTTTCCGTACAATCCTTTTTTTTTCATGTATCAATATTGTATAAATGGTGTATAAACATGTATATATGATATACAAATAATTATGTAGTGTATATCTAATGTATCGATATTTCATAAATAGTTATGTAGTGTATATGTAATATATCAATATTGTATAAATAATGTAGAAAACGTGTATCGATATTATGTAAATGTGTATAAACATGTATATATGATGTACAAATAGTTATATAGTGTATAAGTAATATATCGATATTGTATAAATGTTTATAAATAGTTATGTAATGTATCAACATTGTATAAATGGAGTACAAACGTATATCAAGATTGTATAAATAGTATATAAACATGTATAAATATTGTATAAATAGTGTATAAACGTATATCGATATTGTATATATATATGATGTACAAATAGTCATGTAGTATATATATAATATATCGATATTGTATAAATAGTTATGTAATATATCGATATTATAGAAATGATGTATAAACGTTTTTGATTTGTATAAAAAGTTTTTAGAAAAACAACAAAAATATATTATTTTTTTTGAAAAAATAACGCAACCAAAGAAAAACAAAACAAAAAAATTAAAAAAAGGAAAAACATAGCAATTTTTTTTTAAAATGGCACATGAAAAAAATAACAAGAAAAGTTTTTTTTTAAAAAAAACAAGGGGATGAGACCCGAAGGTCTCCTTTGTTAAGAATAAAATAGTCAGGATAGCAAATGTACGTGTAAAACGAAAAACTGAGGTCAAGTAAAAAACCCCATTTACCACCATAACACTTGACCAACGTATGTTAGTTTTTAGCAGAAGTAAAACAAGTGAATGACAGGCAATTAGAAAAAATATGAGATAAACTCAATCAAGGCAAGATGTCAAATGAGTCGGTCCAATAGGAAACAAAAAGGAATGGTGGATTTGGCCGAAGGCCATTTATATTGAAAACAATTTGGCCGATCGGCTATTTCCAGCAATAACAATGGCCGATTGGCCATTTTTGGTCATAAACAAAAAGTGGACTATTTTTTATGTAAAAATTTAATTCAATGGACATTTTGCATAATTATCCCTAAAATAAAAGTACAACTTTCTGAAATTATGAGGCCTGGACTATTTAATTTTATCCTTTTATTTTAAATTTATACCCTTATGATGTAGCTTTATTACACATTAGAGTTGTTGGCATTTGTGTAAATAATGAATCTACTTTGACCATTTTATAATGGAAAAATAGTCTAAAACCCCTCCAATCTTTATCTGAAATCTCAACTACACATTCGAACTTCACGGGAGTTCTATCACCCCCCTGAACTGTTTAAAAATGATATTATTACCTCCCTAAATACTTACGTGGCAAAGTGAGTTTATTTCACTCTCCTTGAGAGAGTGAGCACCAAAAACAAAAATTAAAACTTTATTTTTCATATTTCTTTTCATAAATATATGTATTTTTAGTTATTCTTTTTTCTTTATTTGTTTTATTTCTTCGTGACAATTACAGATTCCTCTCCTCATCTCCATTTTCATCTTTCTCACCATCTTCCTCTTCCTCTTCCTCATCTCCATCTTCATTTTTCTCATCTTCATTTTCATCTATACCGCAAACCCAACACTTTTCTCACCATTAATTTTTCAATTACCATCTTTAGACCTCCTGATTCCTCCTTCCTGTTCAAAATTGTCGTCACCATCGTTGATGATTCTGTGAAACACACATCGGCTCCTCCTCATCTTTTCTAAAATTTCTGAATATGTTCCATTTTCATGAATGTGTCCGAGCTTAAAACACACAAAAATCCCCTTTTTTAACTTTCAACAAAAGAAATAAATCAAAATCCAACACAAAGATCCAAACTTTGCAACAATTATCACTCGAAGAAATAAGAAGGATAAGAAAATCTAAAATAAAATTAACAAGTGTATATATGCTCCCTTCGTTTTCCATTTCAAATTAAGAAGATGTGTCATTTTAAATTTTTTGCTAGTTTATTTAGATTTAGGACGAATGAACTAGATTTCAGTTCTAGAATTTCGAATTCAAGTGATGCTTGTCCGGTGTCGTCTAACCACGACGATCCTCTCCGATCGTCGGAAAAATTGTGATGCGTGGAAGTCAAAGAGAGAAGGGAATGAGAGAAGAGAACAATGAATGAAAAAGAAAAGAAAAAAAATCTGGGAAAATTAAAGGAAAAAATAGGATAAAGAAAAATAATTAGTTTTTTTATATTAAAAAAAGTAATATTATGTGGCATTAGTTGGTAGGACGCGTGCACTTCACTCCTTTGTACACAGTGGCGGACCCAGAATTTTATATAAGTGGGTTCAATCAGTAAATAGGAAACGACTTGATAGCCGATAGTGTAAGTAACATCGAGCACAAATAAACATTTGCTCATTTTTATTTTTTCTTTTATCTTTTTTTAATTAATAATATAATATCAAAATAATAGTTTTTTAAAAAAAAGACAACACTTTTTTATTTAACAAAGTTGATAAAAAATTCATAAAATTACAAAGAACCTATTAACATTTTCTAAAACTAAAATTAAAGTAAACTAAGAAAATATATATAATTTCAACGAAAATAGTTGCATATTTTAGCAAAAAACAATGAAATGGAGTACTAAAATTCAATTATAAAAAGTTAAATATTTTTTGAAGTAAAATAAATTTTAGATTTTTATTGAATTTGAGTAAGGAAAACCAAAATTTTCAAGGTAAAATAGACAAAAAAAAAAAAGCTGATAAATTAAATATGATTGGTCACTTGTTTTTTATTTTTCGGAAATATGGTAAGCCAATGGGCCCCACCGTATGACAGTCAACCAAAAGCAGAAAATTGCAAGCATCAATGTAGCAGTTGGCAGGATTCGAACGCGCATGCTATTTGTGAATTTGAACCCACTTTACCGCTGCTCCACAACAATCTCTTGTTTCATGTGGATTCAAGTTAATTCTTATAGTTGAATTTCATAATAATTTGCCTTACATAAACAACAAATTTTTCGCCGAAGCGGGTTCAGTTGAACCCACATGACATTGCGTGAGTCAGCCCCTGTTTGTACAGATCTGGGTTTGAGTTTTTAAGGGGGTATATATCACAGTTTTAAACAGTTCAGGGGGATAATAGGACCCCCGTAAAGTTAAAGTGTATAGTTGAGAATCCGGTAATAGGTTGAGGGGGTATTTGGGTATTTTCTCTTTTATAACCTTTGAAAAAGCATGAATAGGCTGTTGAGGTCATGTTAGTAAGTACATGCCTGGTGTCTTTTTTGTAGTCTTTTTGCAGCCTAGAAGCAGCTAATATTGTTGTTGTTCTTAATAGTAGTAATATTTTACCAATGTTAATAATATTTATCAGCTATATTTTATATTTAATGAGGTAGTTTATAAATACACAAATATATGTATATAAAAATATAACTTATTGTAGATCATAGCATTAAAAATCATTTAATTAACATCACTTTTAAAAATTTGCATTGCAGCATATATTGCTTCTTAGAAACAAAAAAATATGGTGTTTGATTTTTCTTATTTTCTCCTGATAAAAACAACACCGTAAATTTTAATAAATTGGGATAGAAAAAGTAACATATATTATTCAAAAAATTAAGTAAAACAAACTATGCACTATAATTAATAGTAACTTATAATATTTTAAAAATTATATGAGAAATTTGCTTGATTCATCAAAATTTATCTATGTCACATAAATTGAAGCAGAGAAAGTGGGCATATATTATTTAAAAATAATGTAAAAAATACTATAAATCACAATAATTAACAGCAAAATGTTTAAGCAAAACATATAAAAAATGTGGTTAATTCTTCAAATTGTATCTGTATCACATAAATTAAAACAAAGAAAATAATATATACTGGGCCCGTACTGACACAAGCTTCAATATCTAGTAGGAATAGAGACAGTCAATAAAGTAGGATTTGGAGTTGAAACTATAGGCGACTTACTCTGAGATCCGGCGATGGGTAAGGCGCTCGAGGCTCATCAACAAACAATTTTAAAACTAAATGGCCAAATGGCCGTTTTAGAGCGGCCGTTTATGAAAAGGTATGTTGCTGAGTTGTAGGCGTTTTGTGCCCTTTGGTATATTTGAAATTCATGTCCCCATTTGGTATTAAGTGGCCCTTTTGACTCTGGACTCAATTTGTTAGTATTTGATTATTGAATTAACGATTTCTAGATGGTTTTGTAAATTTGTTCTGGAGAACAATTTTAGTGCTTCACCGGGTACAAAAGTGGAGGTAAACATAAATCATTTTGTACGGACAAGCTCTCTCCATATCAGAACAGTTTTCATTGCGTGGAATATGTTTAAATTACATGTGAAAAATCAAGATAATAATGTGCTACTTTATAATCTTTACTGAAATATGTGAATATCTTACTCAACCAATTATTGGAAATTTTGAAGGATTCTTCAATAACCTTTGAATCTGATTACACGTAATACAAGATTTTATGGCAATTTGAGATTGGGGAAATCACTTTTCCTTCCTTGGTAGCTTTCTTTATCTACAATCCTAAATCAAATGGTTTAAATTTCAAAATTGATCAAATAATAAATGTTTAAGGTGGTCAAGTATACAAGATGAAAATTTATTATTAATATTTTTTCTAATATTTTCTGCTTATCGCGCGGGTACGTTTTCCAGTGTAAGAGAAAAAGCAAACCAAGTCAAACAATAGAAGTACAGAAATGGGTGCTTCTTGCTTTACAAATAAATAAATAAAATCAGAAGTTACAAATTGAAAGAGTAAACCTTTCATTTACGAATGAATGGTGCAAAGTGCATCCTGGCGGTTGCTTTCCAATTATACAGCGTAACATACCACATAATCAGAAGAGTGGAGGCAAGTAAACACTCTACAGGTAAGAATCTGAGAAGCTCGGTAGAGGGAGCGTTCAACTCCTCGATATCTTACAAACTTTTATCTTAGTTTTTCTTGAACTTCCTGTCCTTTCTATTTACAATATTGAGTAAGTTAAAGATAGTGGAATAGGATAAATCTAACTTAGGGGCAAAACTGTCTTTACATATATTTCCAGCTTATTAGTTAGTAGTTAAATGTATAGTTGGACCAATCCTAGAGCTAGTTAAGACTGTTAACCAGCTATTAGTACAACAGTTGGCATAAATACTTCCTCTGTAATCAATTTTTGGCTAATGGAATAACATTCTTTCCTTCCTCATCTTCTCCACTCTTCTCCTCTGAATAGTTCAAGATTAATTTCATTCAAGATCTCTCAAATTACTACATGGTATCAGAGCCACACGAGCAAATATAGCTCGGATTCACGATCTGCTTTTTCCTCTCGATTCACTCTGTGTAAAATCGATTTGTCGATATGTCGATCAATGGAGAAAATACTACTCCAGGTGCTGGAATTGGAACCAGTCAAGGCACTGGAATTGGCGCTAATCAAGTACTGGAATTGATTACAACCACCCACTGTTCTTATCTCCTTCCGATGTGAGTGGAATTCAAATTATCTCATTTCAACTTATTGGAATCGAGAACTATTCAATGTGGTTTCGATCAATGAGGGTTGCCCTTCTTGAAAGGAATAAATTGGGTTTAGTGGATGGTACATGTAAGAAAGAATCATTCCCTGATTCAATGGGAAATTAATGGGAACGTGTCAATGTTATTGTTCTCTCTTGGATTATTAATTCAGTGGCTAAAGGGCTTCTTGGTGGAATTATGTATGCCTCAAGTGCTCAGTTGGTATGGGATGATCTGTTTGAGCGATTTAACAAAGCAGATGGTTTAAGAACTTATAATCTTCACAAGGAAATTACCACTCTTACTGAAGGTACTGCATCTGTATCTACATATTTTTCAAAATTAAAGAATCTGTGGGAGGAATTTGAGGCATAAGTTCCCAATCTTAGTTGTAATTGTGACAAGTCAAAAGATTTTGTCGTTCACTTGCAAAAATTGAAGTTGTTCCAATTTCTTATGGGGTTGAATGAATCATATAATCAAGCTCGGAGTCAAATTCTCTTAATGTGTCCTTTTCCCTCTATAAATCAAGCTTATTCCATGGTTTTAAGTGATGAAGGTCAGAAATCTGTGTCTGTATTTGCTGGATTGCTTGGAGCCAATCCAGATTCCTCTAATGGTAATGGTGTGGATATTGAAATATTTACAAGAAACAATACTACAGGTCCGAAGTTCAAGAAAAACTACAATTTACAATGTGTTTTTTTTGAACTTAAAGGTCACACCAAGAAGGGTTGCTGGAAACTGATAGGCTATCCTCAAGATTATAAGTACAAAAAGAAAGTTTATGGTAATTCTAATGGTCAGGGAAATGGAAACAAGTACTACTCAGGACAAGGTCATGGTAATAATGCAGCATGTAGTGTAGTCACTGAGAGTACAAGTCATGGTTGTTATGTGTCTAATGGTCACAGGGTTGAGTTCTCTGGAAATGGAGTTGCTAGATATGTTGGTAATGCGTACAGGCCTGAAATACAGTTCGACTCTCAGATGGAAGCAGAGAAATGCTCAGGAATAAAGCACAGTCAAAAGGAGATTAATACACACTGGCTGAATAAGGAGCAATACAATCAGATTCTTCAGTTCTTGAAAAAGAATGCAGAAATACCTCAATCTAGCAACAATTACAATGCTAATCTGGCAGGTCTATCCAATGCCTTCTGTATTACTAATATGACTAGGACCATTGCAGGATCTAGTTCTAACTTGTTAAAATCTATAGGCCAAGAGTGGATAGTAGACACAGGTGTCACTAATCATATGGTTTCATGTCTAGATCTTCTTGATAAAAACACAGTTTGCAAAACTGATTTTGAAAAGGGAGTTGTCTTACCTAATGGTGATGTCTCAACTGTTGAACATATAGGATCTAGTACATTGTGGGAGCACAACACTATAACAAATGTGTTTCACATACCACAATTTAAATTCAATCTACTGTCAGTTGCCAAGCTAACACAGGAATTACAAGTTTCTGCTACATTTTCCCCTGACTTTTTTGTATTTTAGGATCTCTTCAGTGGCAAAGTGAGGATGATTGGTAGAGAAGATTGTGGCTTATGCATACTAAGAAGAGGCTCAATCAAGAAAGAAGTCAATGTGTTAGCAAATAGTTCTCATTTTTTGCTAAATTCTGTTACTGAATATGATATAGCTATGTGCCATAAGAGACTTGGACATGTGTCCACTATTGTGTTGAAGAAACTAGTTCCCATTAGTGCAAATGATATTTCTAATACTCTTAATAAATGCATTATTTGCCCTTGTGCTAAACAAGTCAGAAATTATTTTCCTATTAGTAATACTAGAGGTTCATCTTGTTTAGATCTAATACATATGGATGTGTGGGGACCTTATAAAGTACCTACTTATGATGGAAATAAGTTGTTTTTGACTGTTGTTGATGATCATAGTAGGATGACATGGGTATTTTTGTTAAAACCTAAGTCTGATGTCTGTGTCATAGTTCAACAGTGTAACACCCCGTATCCTACGTGTACTAGTTCCACTTATATGTTACTTAATACAGCCTTATAGTACGGGTAATGGACTCAGTTTCCTATATGACTAGCGACGATAAGATGGGTTGGAAGGAACTGCCCGTACATTTTAATGTGACACGACTAAGTTAACGTCGATGCAACTATTTAAACTTGGGATCTTGAGTAGGTATTTGGATCTAAAGTTTAAAGTGACCAAGTGTACACAAGCTGTAAGTTAAATTAAAGGGATGAAGAACCGAAAATGAAATTAACTATTGAGGTGCTTGCTTAACTTAATTAAGCTAGTAGGTGAATCACCTACTTGAGATATATGGACCAAGTTAATGGACCCAAGGTTATGGATCAGATTTGGGCCAAATTAAATGTTCCAAAGAGGTGTATTACCTACTTAAGCTATTGGGTTGCATTTGGACATATATTAATGGACTCAATTGAGGCCCAAACTAAGTACATAAAATGGGGAAGATGACCAGCCCAACACCTAAATATAAATAAGGCCCAACATAATATGATCCAACTAGAATTAGCCCAAGTAAGTGGACTGTTTTGGACAGCTTATATAGCCAAGTAGGTGCATCACCTACTTGGACTATTTTGAACCAAAAACTTGGCTAAGGATGAGCTAGATAGGCGGTTCAAAGAGGGAGTATATAAGGCTCATTTCAGTTCATTTTTCCATTCATTCTTTGTTGAAAAACAGTCCAGAAAAATTAAAACACTCTCTCCTCTCTCAAACCCCAAATCAGTCTCCCCAAATTTCCGTAAGGTTCTTGGACTAATCTTCCACTTTGCAAGCCTTGGTAAGTGTTTATCCTTATAGCTTAATTTCATATATGTATAAGAAAGTGTGGAAGTCAGGTTGGTTATGTTTAAAATGTATAGGGCAGTCCCTTAATGAGTTGACAGTCCACTTGTGTTAGTTTTAATGAATTTGTCTTCCTTGTGGTTTGAACTTGTATAGGGGCTTAAGGTGTTGAAGAAATTAAGTTAGGAGGATAAAATTTCAGTATATTAAAAAGTAGTTATGCCCCTAAATCGTTCCTTTGATGTATGGCTTGATGGAAATGTTTATACGTGTTTGTAAATGGAACGTTTGGTGTAGTGAAAAAAGAATATTCTCTTGTTATGTTAAACTGAATTTTGGAACTATTGTGGACTGTTTTTGATATGTTACTGTGGAAGGCAGTAGGGTGACCTTATGGGATGAATATATAAAGTTTCGTTGGAATGAAAATGTAAAGGATAAACTAGGTAGGTAATCCTATCTGTTTGTAATGTTTATGTCAACATATGGGTTGTTTTGGTAGCATTGTTGTTGTGAGGCAGTAGGCTGTCGTGTAGGAGCTGGAATAGAATTGCGTGGAAGTATAAAGGAGGTTGGAATGATATACCATGTGTTGGGGTCACCACAACAAATATGATATTTAGCTACGAAATTATTAGGTACGACATGAAATTTGTCACTAATTATTCACCTTTTGTGACAAAAATTACATTTCGTATTTAAATTCATGAGAAACATAATTTTAGTGACGAAACATATAATTTCGTAGTAAAAATTCATCCACTAAAATTTCCCACCAAAAAATAATTTGGCGCCATTTATTAAGTACAATTTAGCGACAAATAATAAGTCATTGGTGACACATTATTTTGTCACAAATAATGTATCCAATTTGCGACAAACTATTATTTGTCCTAAAATTAATTATTATTTTTTATACGAAAAAGTTTTGTCACAAAAAATAAATTGGTTCAATAGCGACAAAATAGATTTCGTAGTTAAATGTTGTAAGCTTTAGCTACAGATTTTTGTATTTAGTTGTAACCTTAAGTTTTGTCACTAATAATATAAGCAATTAGTGACGATCATTTTATTGTCTCTAATCAACCGGCGATTTAGTGACAACATAGTTTTGTCACAAAATATGCAATGTTTAAATAGAGACGATTTAAATTTTGTAGATGAATAATTTAACTATTTGCTACGAAAAAAATTTCATAGCTAATATAAAATAATTTTTGGCCATGGTTACGTTGTTTATGATTATAAATGTCAATTGACAAATATTTCAATCGCTCTCTGTAGGAAACAACAAGACAAAATCATAGAATGATATGATAATGTCGTATTTTAGTTAAATAACATCTTATCTCAACGTGACTTTTTATAATTTTATACTTTATTTATAATTAATTTAACGAATAATATTTTATATGATATTATTATCAATTATATTAATAATATTTATTTATTAAATTATGTATATGTGATTTTTATTGATTAAACAGTAGCCTTATTTCAATTCAATTTAATCTTCTTCCCAATTTATTTAAGTCCTAGCCAATTTCTACCTGATTAACGTCAATTTTAGCCAAAATTGAAACTAATTTGGATGACTTTTGAAATTCTGATTCGTGATTCAATTTAGACACATTAATTCGACCCATCCCTGATTATAATTTCAGCCGTCCATCTCAATCATCCAACCGACCAGATTGAATCCCCATTATTTTTTCTTTTTAATCTACCACCCCCAAATTCCTCAACCCTAATTCATTTTCGATTGTCGTTGTTTCCTCGTCTCCGGCCACTTTGGCTGGTGGATCTCAATAAAACACACACCAAACGACACTCTATACTCTCTTCCATAGGCTTTTTAATCAGAATTTGAGAACCCCCAATTCGTGTCTTCTTTGACAAAGAGGAATTCATACGAGGCGTTAATGGTTTAGTCGAGTTTCAAAGTTTTTTTTGAAGCTTTACTACGGATCTTTACAAATTTGTCTCCAGTATAATCTTTATTGACACGCAATTTTGACCTCCCTATACCTTGCTCGGACTTCTACTTGACTAATTAATGTATTTTAGATCTTTTCAAAAATTAATTTCTTTTATATAATTATTTATTGTATTTAATCAATTAGTCATACATTTTATCATCTCGACACGTTCTAATTTCATAATTTTATAAGTGTCTTATTTATTAATGTTTTTAGTTTCGTATATAATTCATATATTTTATATGTAACATATATTCAGATGTTGTAATATATTTTTTAGTTAAATAGCATCTTATCTCAATGTGACTTCCTACAACTTTATACTTTATTTATAATTAATTTAATGAATAGTATTTTAAATGCTATTATTATCAATTATATTAATATTATTTATTTGTTAAATTATGTATATGTGATTTTATTAATTAAATAAAAACCTTATTTCAATTCAATTTAATTTTCATCCCAATTTATTTAAATCTTAGTCAATATCTATCTGATTAACATCAATTTTAGCCAAAATAGAATCTAATTTGGCTGAGTTTTGAAATCCCAATTCATGATCTAATTTAGACCCATTAACCCAATCCATCCCTGATTTTAATCACAGTCATCAATCTCAACCATGCAACGGACCAGATTGAATCCCCATTATTTTTTTCTTTTTTATCTACCACCGCCAAATTCCTCAAACCCTCATTAATTTTTGGTTGTCGTTGTTTTTTCATATCTGGACACTTCGACTGGCGGACCACAACAACACACACACCAAACGACACTCTATACTCTCCTTCATAGGTTTTTTTATCAGAATTTGAGGATCCTCAATTTGTGTATTCTCTGACAAAGAGGAATTCATATGAGGCGTTAATGGGTTAGTCGAGTTTTAAAGTTTTTTTTGAAGCTTTACGACGGATCTTTACAAATCTGTCTCCGGTATAATTTTTGTGGACACACAATTTTGACCTACCTATATCCTGTTCGGACTTCTATTGGACTAATTGATGTATTTTAGATCTTTTCAAAAATTAATTTCCTTTATATAATTTATTTATTGTATTTAATCAATTAGTCATACATTTTATTATCTCGACATGTTCTAGTTCATAATTTTATAAGTGTCTTATTTATTATATTTTTTTAGTTTCGTATATAATTCATATATTTTAATTTATATCTATCATATATTCAGATGTTGTAATATATATTTTAGTTAAATAGCGTTTTATCTCAACATGACTCTTTACAACTTTACACTATATTTATAATTAATTTAACGAATAATATTTTATATGATATTACTATCAATTATATTAATATTATTTTTTTGTTAAATTATGTATATGTGATTTTATTAATTAAATAGAAGCGTTATTTCAATCCAATTTAACCTTCTTACCAATTTATTTAAATCCTAGCCAATGTCTACCCAATTAACGCCAATTTTAGCAAAAATTGAATCTAATTTGGCTGAATTTTGAAATCCCAATTCATAATCTAATTTTGACCCATTAATCTGACCCATCCCTATTTTTAATCTCAGTTATTAATCTCAATCATCCAACGGACCAGATTGAATCCCTATTATTTTTTCCTTTCTAATCTACCACCCCTAAATCCCTTAAACCCTCATTCATTTTACACTCCCACCAACCGCCGGCCTCACTCTCCTCTCTCACCATACCACTACTATCTCCTCCTTCAGCCACCACACCCCCCAACACCGCAAGCCTCCGGCGAAACCACGTCACCAAGCACCTTCCACTTCTCTCCCCTTTCCTCATCTCCTCTCTCAAAACACCACCGAAGAGAACCTCTCTCCCCTTCCTCCCTTCCACTTCTTTACCTTCTTTGAAATTGAGGGTATTTTATACTAATATATATTATATACTGATAGGATATCATAAAGTACAATTTTAATTCTTTAAAACACTCATAAGACATTTATGATACTCACATGGTATATATGATATACTCCGATTATATTAAAATCGTGATGAAAAATTCATCTAAAACCCATCACAATAAATACAATAGTTTTTAATGAAGAGTTCTTGTTGTAGCTCTATCATATTATTCTAAATTATTCTGTTCTTTTTTTTTTTTTCCAAATAATTTGACCATAATTCTGATACTATATTTGTTAAGAATTATTGTGAGAAACTTTGTCCCAATCATTTTGTAATTAAATTTATTTAAAAAATTTAACCATTAATATCACGTCCAAATTTGGAGGGATGCGACCAATACTCAATCCTTAAACTAGCCCATAGCCATGTACCATCTTTCAATTGTTTTTATCGTCCCTGGAATTACTTCAATTACATCATTAAGTTCGTAATTTTCTATTTTAAATATAATAATTTGTGAATATTTATGATCAATATGTACAGTTACCCTCATCTTAAACCTGATCATGTAGTACATAATATCAACCATATACAAAATTACTTTCGAAGTGTTTCATATTTTGTCAAAATAAAATCATAAGGTACAATTTATTGAAATTATTTATAAGGACAAAAATACAAAGATAGAAATATTTTTTCCGTTCTATATTACTTGTCGACATTACTAAAAATAAATTTCTAAGTTATTATTTAATTTATAAAATCAAGATAAGATTTATTTAACTTTTCCTATTTGTCCTTAAAATTAATTCTCTTTTTAAGTATAAAAATTATAAAGTTTCCCAAAAGTTCTCCACTGTTAATCTTAGGGGAAATGGATAACAACCACAAATAGTGTATTTATAAGAATTAAAATTGTTGGGATCAAAATCATCATGGTGTCATGCGGAAGCTATTAGTTGCAAACTAAGGCGGCGATAAATCAAATGACAAAGAAAATTAAACTAAAAAAATATTATTGGATATGATTTGGCCAATTGGCCTACTTATTAAAAATTAATTCAAAAAATATAAAACCTATTGAGAGAAGATCTCCCTCTAAACAAAACTCTTTTAACGACTACATTGTGGATGCTACTATATTGTGATATGAGAAGAGGGGTCTTCTATTTATAGAAGTTCAAAACCTTTCCTCCCATAAAAAGGTTAACTAATTATGGAAGAGATCTTTTCCTACAAGAAAACCTTTTTGAAGTAAAACACCAATTATGGTAAAATTCAAGTAAACTAGGAAATTCAGGACAAATCCTAACAAAAATTAGTAAAAATATCTTTCTTATTTATGATTTTTTTTAAAACGTGTAAAAGAGAAAATGAATAATTAATATAAGGCGGAGGAAGTATAATCTAAAATTTTAGTGGGAAATTATTTAATTAGAGAAGTCATAAGTATGGGATATTGTAAGAAAATATTGGAGGAAAGGTAAACTAACAAAATTTCACTTTCAATTATATTTCCTTCCCTCCAATTTTATCGTGTGAAATTCCCTCTCACCCATTCCCTCCCTGTAACCCACAAACAACTACCCATTCATATAAATTTTAGTATCCAACTCAAATGCAAAAACATATACTCCCAAAAGAAAAGAAACTTCCACACGTTCATTTTCTTCTTAATTTCTTTATCAATTTATTTCTATTCTGCTATTGGTGGCCACTAAACAATCGGAATTTCCAGGTAAATCAACTCTCCTCTCTATTGTCTGGTTTCGACTCATCAATTTTTTTTTTTTGGTACATATCAATATTTCTACTAACAAGAGTTCCTAACAACATTTACTCTATTAGTCTCTTTGCAGAAGTTCATCGTGATAATTTAACTGTCACCAATTTTGTATAGAAGTTACTTTTTTCTTAGTTTTTTATTTGCTTCACTAATTAATTAGTATTATGTTTAATGTTTGAAGATATATTTTTCTTAAATCATGATATATAAAAAAAATTCTTATCATACAGGTACATAAAGGTGCAAAAAGTATCTCAAGAGTGAAGTTTTTAGATAAAAGACACTGCAATCACATAGAAGGAAGCAACATATTTTGGCTTTTTCCGATTGACCGTTATTCACCTTCAATTAGACTTTTTAAGTTTAAGTGATTTCACTTGATTTATTCAATGAGCTTTGTGTCCTAATATTATCTCATAATAATTATAGATGCAATTAGTATTTGATTTTTGTATGCATTTTCGATATTACATTTCTCTTTTATTTTTGTGATTTTTATTTACATAAGCTACTTTTAAAAAATAAAATACACATAATTACCATTAACATATCAACTACAAAGTTAAATAGTACGATTACAAAGAATTATATATATATATATATATAATTTGTTATAAATAATTCTACCCTTGAATATTTATACATTTCATGACAACAATTTTTGTTTACAAAATTATGTGTCACGACCCAATATTTGAGTCATGATAGCGCCTACCATAACCCACCAATAGGCAAGCCAAACCCTAGCCTGGAGCGACAAGCGACGGGCTAACGGGCGGAATCTCAGAAAACAGAGATGAGGTAGAAGTAACCGTACTAATAAGCATGCTAGAAATGTAAACAAACAGATCCAAAATATACCCATACTGAGACTGAGAAGGAAGAGGACAATATGTATAAAGTCAAGAACCCCTCCCAAGACCTGGTGAGGTCGGTATAAGAGCCACTACTAGACATATCCAGAATACAAGACAAAAACCAAATATATAATAAGTACAACAGTCTCGAGAGAAAAAGGCTATACAGTAGAAGATGGAGTAAGATTCTGCCTCGGACGTCAGCAAGCCCACCCTGCTCCGGAATCAGTGCTGAGAAGAGCGTCACGTCAAAACCGTCGGCTAGTGCCCGGATCTGCATCGGGGAAAAAGATGCAGAAGTGCAGTATGAGTACCGGGGCAACGGGTACTCAGTAGGCATCATCGGGCGACCGAGCTCAACATAATATAAGCAAGCTAAAATGCGAGGGGGCATGCTAGGTCCGGGGTATAAATAATAAGTACATAAGTAACTGCCGAGGCATATAGATATGCTAGGGAGAAAATAAGTGTGATACAGAATAATGGGTAAATAAATGCGTAAGTAAACACACAAGTCAAACATAACTTATCTAGGCCCCCATAAACCCGATAGGCACACGGAAGAAAACAATAACCCAGTCTGGCCCCCATAAACCTGCGGGACACACAAGAAAAGTAAATACATAGTCACCAGTGTCTCGAAGCTGTATCAGTATCCAGTAACCACGATACCCAGTACCAAAATTCTCCAATCATATCATAACCAGATGCCGGACTCGAACCGGAACTCATAATAATCAGTGGTCGGACTCGAACTGGAACTCATAATAATAATCAGTGGCCGGAATCGAACCGAAACTCAGAGAGCAATAGTATCATAATCTCGGTACCCAGTACCAGAACTCATAGTGTACCACAATCTGGGGCCGGGCTCGAACCGAAACACCCAATAGTCAATAACCAGAATCATCATACCTGAATCAGTAGCCAAACTCGAATCGGAACTCATCATAGTCAGTAACCAGAACAGAATCAAATGTCATATCAAACATATAGACGGGGAACGCCCTAGTACCAAGTCAATACTAGTATATAAGTACAGAAGCTAATCCCACAACATGCTACAAGTAAATCTCGGGGTCTTTCTAGGTCACTATCTACTATAAAAAATATGTATATACAAGTCTGGGTATACATTATAAGTCATGGAAAGGCGGGTCAGCGTTCTAAGTCAAACTAGCCGACCCCGATCAAATACGGTGCTATCAGGGACTAACAAGGCTAAACAGGCCAATCGGGTATAATCGAGGTGACTCAATCCCGTCACAACCCAAACAGGTCATACTAGGTCTTAACTAAGCCCAAAGATGTCAAAGTACTGCCAGGTCGACAAGAAGGGTAACGGGGCCCACTACCGGGTCCCGAAAACCAGGTCTGGTTATACTTGTTTAAGTCTGGGCTACGTCTGTCTAAGCCTGGACTAAGGTCCAATAATAACATTCCCAGACTAGAAACAACAACAACAATACTATCCGACCCCAACTAGGTCATCTGTGGTGTACCACGAGGATAACGGGCCTGGAATATATCCGAATAGCCCTATCCGGCCTAGAAGGCCTAAATCACAACAAACCAGTACCACCAACTCTATAATACCATCCCGCAACTGTCACGACCTGAAATCCCATTAGGGCCAGACTGGCACCCGAAGCCGATATGACTCGAGAGAACCAATCTTTGCTCATGAACATTCGTATGCATATCTTCGTATGAACCTTATTAAACCTTATGCAACTATGCGGAAAACATGAACATGGAAACATATGCTATACATATTTAGGAAACTTGGCCGGTGGAGCCATCAAGTCAAAACGGACATTTATCTTTCACATTCATAACCCACACATGTCTACAAAAGCCTCTAACAGATTCATTTACAAGATCAACTAACAGTCGGGACAAGTCCCCGCTTTATACAAAATTTACAACATCAACACAACTGTACACCTATGACTCGGAAAGTCCCGAAGCAACTGGGGCTCACCAAAGATCCGCAATGTCAACCTACAATGGAGGTCTACTAGTGCCTGCACCTGCAACATGTAAGGTAATTCCCCCGAAGGGGGTCAGTACGAAGAATGTACTGAGTATGTAAGGCTCATAAGAAATTCATCATACATAATAATAACAATAATGGAATCAATGTAAGGAAATAGAAATGTGAATAAGCTCTCTTTCTGTATGTGGGGAACCATGTATATTACGTTCTTTACTCCTCTTGTCTTCATCTTTTATTCATATTTATTGTTCTACCCATGCTAGGCTATTCTATCGCCCCTGGGATGAGATTAACCCATGCTAGGTACTTTGACCCCTGGGATGTTATATTAACCCATGCTAGGCTTTCGTGTCTCCCCTGGGATGTTATGTTAACCCATGCTAGGTACTTTGACCCCTGGGATGTTATATTAACCCATGCTAGGCTTTTGTGTCACCCCTGGGATGTTACTAACCCATGCTAGGTACTTTGACCCCTGGGATGTTATATTAACCCATGCTAGGCTTTTTTGTAGCCCCTGGGATGTACTTATGATTACTCATTAATTACACATTACTTCTTTCTTTTGTTATTCTTACCTCCATTCTTAAGAGTGATACAGTGAGGATCATGGCATAATTTGAAGCACACTCATATACACATTTCACTTCACTCCTTTACTTCATGAGATTGACATCTTCACTTATGAGAAATAGATATATTAACTTGCACATCACTTCTTATTATTCTTATAAGATTGATACTTTTACTTGTGAGAGATTGGTACAAAGATACTCATCGTATTATAGGACTTTGGGACAAGACATGATTGGAAAATGCCATCTAAGATTAAAGAGACTCTCTTGTGTTATTACTCTCTTGAGATTGTCCTTTTAGGAATTATAACGTTATGACATCTTTGGGACTTCACTCAATGAACAAGGGATAAGTGAATCATCATTCATCTAAGAATAGGACACATATGGATACAATATACGTCAACCTGAACTGATACACTTCAAGCCTCTCGAAATTGAAACAAGTCCAATGTCAATAGGAACAATATGTTGTAGAAGGATACGGAAAGAGTAACCTTACATACCTTGTATTGTCAATACGATTCTACAATCTTAAGTGTTCATACAATAGTCCCGCTCCGTCCTTGTGTTTCTCTCTACAACACAAGTTCATAACGAAACCAACATTAACCACCAATTACCTTACAATGGCATACAATAACAATAAGTCACATGATTAGCTTTAACATGTCATTTCCCCCTTGACAATACCATTTATGAAATCATCATATCAATAATCCCACAATATTCCATACATTGACCAACACATGATAACCAATATCATGTCACACCAAGTTCATATTTTACACTTCTCCATCACCACCACATCACAATTATTCCATCAATTTACTTCAATACACCTCATAACAACAAATCGTTCAAACTCCCATAATTTACACTTATAGAAAAATAATAAGTTTAGAACCATAATACACCATACATGTTGTTATTTTATCCATACCATGCTTTTTCATCAAGACCACAAGTCATAATTCAAGTTACAATCCCATGGATAACACATCTTTTTAACAAAAACCAAAAGTGCCATGTCCAACACTTCCAAGCATAACAAACATGATATACATAATCTCTTATGCTTATAATATGTTAAAGTACAATAATAATCAGTTACCCAAGCTTGGAAGATGATGATCTTGCTCCAAGAAGTGCCTTAGGGTTTTGGGAGCCAAAGAAGCTTTCTTGAGAATTCTCTAGAAAAAGATAGAAAAAGCATGTGTATTTCTCTTGAATAAAATCAGCCTTTTGCCCCTTTATATAGGCCCTTAATTTTCATCCTTAGCTACTCTTGGAATTTAATGCAATGTGTTGCATTAGTCAATGGAAGAATGGGTCATTTGACCCATTCTTGGCCTATGTTTTCTTTCACATTTTGGGCCCTTTTGAGCCCAATTCACTTAACCCAATAAAATCAATAATTTTTCATGTTTAATTCATTTCATACGCGTTACAACAATATTCCCACTCATGCAATTCATACTCATGGCCTCAATTCCAAAAACAAGCAATTCTAGCCACGTATGACCTATTTTGACCAAAAGGATAAAATCGTCATTTTGATGCCAAATTCGTTCTCGAGTAATTTTATAATCCCAATATAATACTGCAATCATTTCATGTATATTCTCATGGTTGTAGATGAAACGTGACAAAAATCGGCTCAATACGTCCCCGGGCACCCTTGGGACTTAAGAAAAATTCCAACTTTGAAAAAGTGGAAAAACCAGCGTGGCATGCCCTTGAGCGAGCCAGCTTGCTGCCTCTGGACTAAAAATTTTAGCCCAGAGCGGCGTGGCACTCCCCCTAGCGCGCCCCAGACTTAGTTTTTTTGAAAAATTTGTTTTTCAACTTTTCTTCGCGGGTTTGGTTAGATACTTCAAATCCTATTCTTTATCTTACTTCCTACCCTTAATATCCTTTGTTTAGAGGTCCTCTTAGCCACCTTTTGAACCCCACAAATGCTCCATGAGAATCGCAAAACACCTCCTATGCAAGTTCAATCACATGTACAAGGCCAAATTTTAATTTTTTTTCACTAACATTACAAATTACATACTCATGGCATCTCGACACCTAAGTAACCATTGTTCATAGTCGTCACATTAGGTTGGGAAGGTACGGGGTGTTACAGCAACACCAGCACAATAGCATACATATATCACACATAAGCTCAATCTAAGTGTAAAGGAAGGAAAACCTAGCCTACCTGGACGCCGCCGCAAACTTGCTAAAAGAACCAGCTATTCAGGAGCCTTCCCCTTTCGAGAGGCCTCTGACTGCCGCCACGCTACCAAAATAATAAACTACAGGTCAAAACATGACTATTGATACCCATATTGCATTAGTTCTGAAAATGTCCAAAAATCCCACGTGAGGTCCGCTTGCGGAATCGCAAAACCAAAACCGTCAAAGAGTCCCAAATCACCCCGTGATCAATAGTCAAAACTAGAACCGCTTAATTTGAGCTCAAAATGTAGCTCAAACATCAATACCAATCCCAAAATATACCATCGTAAATGAAAATTACCGTAAAAACAAGAAAACGTACCGTAGAAATGACGAGGACGAGTCCACGGACTCAAATACATAAACCCCTAATCTCAAACCTTAATGAATTAGCTCAATATTGAGATAATATGATCAGAAATGGTGGAGGAATTAAATGAAAACAGAGAAAAACGTTATGTTATATGTTTTATTCAAAACATAACTCTGCATATATATATAATAGTGACTTTCACAACTTAGTCACTATCTTCTTTGCCCAATAGACACCACGTGTAAATGTGGTGTCACTTTATTAGTCCATGACTTTAATTTTGTCCCGTTACTTATATACTTGGGTATTGCATAGGTTCGTGGTAAAATAAATACAATATTTTAAATATACCATAATTCATAGAAAATTATTTCGAATAAAACCTCTATAAAATAATAATATTATGTTAATATATTTAAATTCACAATCTCCACTTAAATTATTAATAAATTATAAAACTATTATAAAATAGTATAGATATATCATAACAAAAGAATTTTATAAATTTCAAAAATATTTTCAAAAGGTAATTAACTATATAATTTTACCAAATTCAAATTTAATTTAATATTTTACAACGTGCTCGGTCTAAATAATATTCTCAAACGAACTGCCTGGGAACCGAACTGTCAGTCCCAGCAAGTCATCAATAACTTGGGGCAGTTATAGAAAAGCTCTAAACGCTGAGAACACACGAAAACGAGGGAAATAACCAGGAAGGTCATTACAATATCCACTACTAAAAGGACTTTTGTCCGCGAAAGTCAAGAAGAAGCACATACCTGAAGACGTGAACAAGTAGGGATACTGGGCTCGCATATCACGTTCAAGCTCCCAAGTAGCCTCCTCAACCGAACGGTGACGCCACTGTACCTTAACCACTGGAATGTCCCGGGAGCGTAACCGTGTGACATATCTGGCTAAAATGGACACAGGCTCCTCCACAAATGTTAACTTATTGTCTAATTGAACTGAGTCCCACCGAAGCACATGCGACTCATCCGGAATGTATTATCGCAGCATAGAAACATGAAACACTGGATGGATAGCTGAAAATGCCGGAGGTAAAGCTAGCACATAAGCCACCTCTCCAACTGTCCACAAAATCTCAAAGGGTCCAATATATCTGGGGCTAAGCTTACCTTTCCTACCAAACCGCATCACACCCTTCATGGACAATACTCGTAAGAAGACCCTATCACCCACCCTGAATTTCAACGGACGACGTCTACGGTCAGCATAACTCCTCTGTCTACTTTGAGCTGTCCGCAACCTATCTTGAATCACTCGAACTCGGTCCAAAGATTCTCGAAGCAAATCTGTGCCACGAGGACTGACTTCTGAAGTTTTAGCCAACTGGAGACTGACACCGTCTGCTATATAAAGCCTCAAACGAAGCCATTTGAATGCTGGAGTGGAAGCTATTATTCTACGCTAACTCGGCTAAAGGTAAGAATTGATCCCACTGACCCCCCAAAGTCAAGTACACAAGCGCGAATCATATCCTCCACTATCTGAATTGTTCGCTCCGACTGCCAGTCGGTTTGAGGATGAAATGCAGTACTAAGGTCCACCTGAGTACCTAACTCCTCCTAGAAAGTTCGCCAAAAACTGGAGGTAAACTGAGACCCTCTGTCTGAGATAATAGATACTGGCACTCCATGTAGGCAAACCACCTCCTGCATATATACACGAGCTAATCTCTCAGCACTGTAGGAAACTCGAATAGGGATAAAATATGCATACTTAGTCAACCGATCAGAAATATCCAAACGCACCATCGAGTTAGCTAAGGACTGAATGTCCAAAGCCAACGGCCGCTGAGAGACTGGAATGAAGGCTAAACTACCCATACTCACTGCCTTCCGACTCAACGCGTCCGCTACCACATTCGCCTTGCTCGGATGATAGAGAATAGAGATATCATAGTCTTTCAGCAACTCAATCCACCTGCGCTGCCTCGAATTAAGATCCCTCTGAGGCATAATATGATGAAGACTGCGGTGGTCTGTAAAGATCTCACAATGAACACCGTAGAGATAATGTCTCCAAATTCGCAATGCAAACACAACTGCTGCTAACTCCAAATCATGAGTGGGATAGTTACGCTCGTGTACCTTCAGCTGCCTTGATGCATAAGCAATGACATGACCCCGCTGCATCAGAACACATTCCAAACCGATACCAGACGCATCATAATACACGATGAAACCCTCGCCCTCAACTGGAAGAGTCAACATAGGGGCAGAAGTAAGTCGATTCTTGAGCTTCAGGAAGCTTGCTTCACAATCCTCAGACCAATGAAACAGAACCTCCTTCCTGGTCAGTCTAGTCATAGGAGATGCAATAGACGAGAAGCCCTCATAATGAACTCATAATGGCCAAGTATCGCCATTATCGTCAATAAACACAATCATAAAGGAGTCCAAGTATGGACTGAATACACGATTCATTAAGTCCATGAAAGCTGCTGGGGCATTAGTCAACCCAAAAGACATCACCAGGAACTCATAATGGCCGTACTGACATCACCAGGAACTCATAATGGCCTTACTGAGTCCTGAAGGTTGTCTTTGGGATTCCTCAACCCTAACTCTCAACTGATGATATCTAGATCTCAAGTCTATCTTTGAGAATACTGCTACACCCTGAAGTTGATCAAACAAAGCATCGATATGAGGCATAGGATACTTATTCTTCACCGTTACCCTATTTAGCTGGCTGTAATCGATACACATTCGCATAGACCCATCCTTCTTATTTACAAACAGAATTGGAGCTCCCCACGACGGCATACTCAGCCTGATAAAACCCTTCCCCAGAAGGTCCTGGAGCTGAGTACTCAACTCTCTCAACACGGCAGGAGCCATACGATAAAGAGCCATAGAAATAGGTCGGGTGCCTGGCTCGAGGTCAATAATAAACTCTATATGACGCTCAGGAGGAAGGCCAGGTAGGTCAGTCGGGAATACATCAGAAAACTCACGAACAACAGGGATGGATTCAAGCGATGGACTCTCAATACTAGCATCCCAAACATAAGCAAGGAATGAATCACATCCCCTCGACCTCAATCTACGAGCCCGAACATATGAAATAATCCCTATCGGTGTGCGGCTAACAGAACCCTGACCCCTGGGGGTACGCCAGGCATGGCTAAGGTCACGGTCTTGGCAAAGCTATCCAAGACTGCATGATGAAAAAACAATCAGTCTATGCCTAGAATCACATCAAAGTCTACCTTGGTCAATACAATAAAATCAACCCGAGTCTCAAACTCCCGAATAGTCACCATACAAGATCTATATACCCGATCCACTACTAAGGAATCACCAACGGGGGTAGATACACGTAAGGGTACATATAAGAACTCAGAACATAAACCCAACCTTGGTGCATAATAAGTAGATACATAAGAAAACGTGGGTCCAGGATCAAATAATGCAGAAGCTGGCTGGTGGCATACGAAAATCGTACTTGTAATCACAGCATCCGAAGCCTCAGCCTCCAGCCTAGCTGGCACGACATACAACTGACGCTGGCTACCACTAGTCTGAGCACCGACCTGACTACTAGTCCGACCTCCCTGTGCTCCACCTCGAGAACCCTAGGGACCACCCCGAAGACCCTGTGGACCACCTCTGCCTACTGGCGGTATAGATCTGATAAGTTGTACCGTCTGAACTGAAGGCTCAATCGTCCTGCGCTGAGGACACTCACGCGCGAAATGACCGACAACCCCACAAGTATAACATGCTCCTGGCTCCCTGCTAGGCCTAGAAGATCCGATATGACCACCTCTAGCCGATGAACTGGGCTGACCATGTCCCTGAGGCTGACTAACAAAACCACTATAGACGGGCTGACCCCTATCAGATATCTGCAAGGCTGACTGTATGGGCCTACTGGGCTGACTCTGTCGCTGAAAAGAATGCTGCTGCTGCTGAGGGTACCTACCGTGAAACTGGAAACCACGACCTCTGAACTGCGAACCACTATGGCTCCCACTGAAACTACCCTAGACACGAGGTCTCTTATCGCTGCCCTCTTGGGCCTCGTGATCCATATCCTCAATAAAGTATACATGCTCAGTAATCTCTGCAAATGACTTTCCTGAAGTCACTAAACTCTGGGTAGCCCTGCGGAGTGGCAATCTCAGTCCCCTGACAAAACATCTAACTCTCTCATACTCATCAGGCAAAATAGAAGTAGCGTGCCAAGAAAGATCATAAAACCTCGCCTCATACTCGGCGACAGATAATGAACCCTGAGTCAATCTGGACAACTCGTCCCTGAGCCGCTCCCGCATAGTATGGGGCATATACTTTCCCAAGAAAATCTCGGAGAACTGGGTCCAGGTAATGGGTGGAGATCCAGCTGGCTTGGAATCAAGATAACCTCTCCACCATCTCCTCGCGACTGTATCAAGCTGATAAGCAACAAAATCTACCCCACGCAACTCCACTAATCCCAAATTTCTCAGCTTCTCCTCGCAGCTGGATAAGAACTCATAAACGTCTTCTCCTGGGGTACCCGCAAACCTAGGTAGAGCTAGTCTCAAAAAATGACTCAACATTTTCTACTCCTCGATAGACATAACTGGCTAAGCTACGATCGACTGTGGAATTACCGGCGCTGGTAGAATCTCAACTCTAGGACACGGACAGGATCGGGTGACTGATCCCTAACATGATCTTGGCCTGGGGATACTGCTCTGCCCTGTCTCCAACCTCTAGGTCTACCTCGGCCCCTAACTGGAGCCCTCGATGTAGGCTCGGGGTCCCGACCCTCAGCTCTCATACCATGAGTCCTTATCATCTGCGTAAAGAGTGAACCAAATGAAGATCAGAAACCAACATAGACTTAACGCACAGACATAAGTCAAGAAAATGAGAGACTCCCCTAAGAATGCTCCGTAGCTTCCCGAGGATAGGATACAGGCGTCCCCGCACCGATCCACAGGAATCTACCATATATTGGCTCATGTACCAACACTACCTACAAAACCTAGGCTCTGATACCAAACTGTCATGACCCAATATTTGAGTCATGATGGAGCTACCGTAACCCACCAATAGGCAAGCCAAACCCTAACCCGGAGAGACAAGCGACGGGCTAACGAGTGGAATCTCAGAAAATTGAGATGAGGTAGAAGTAACCATACTAATAAGCATGCTAGAAATGTAAACAAACAGATCCAAAACATACCCATACCGAGACTAAGAAGGAAGAGGACAATATGTATAAAGTCAAGAACCCCTCCCAAGACCTGGTGAGGTCGGTACAAAAGCCACTACTAGACATATCTAGAATACAAGACAGAAACCAAATATATAACAAGTACAACAGTCTCGAGAGAAAAAGGCTATATAGTAGAAGATGGAGTAAGATTATGCCTCGGACGTCAGCAAGCCCACCCTGCTCCGGAATCAGTGCTGAGAAGAGCGTCACGTCAAAACCGTCGGCTAGTGCCCGGATCTGCATCGGGGAAAAAAATGCAGAAGTGCAGTATGAGTACCGGGGCAACGGGTACTCAGTAGGCATCATCGGGCGACCGAGCTCAATATAATATAAGCAAGCTAAAATGCGAGGGGGCATGCTAGGTCCGGGGTATAAATAATAAGTACATAAGTAACTGCCGAGGCATATAGATATGCTAGGGAGAAAATAAGTGTGATACAGAATAATGGGTAAATAAATGCGTAAGTAAACACACAAGTCAAACATAACTTATCTAGGCCCCCATAAACCCGATAGGCACACGGAAGAAAACAATAACCCAGTCTGGCCCCCATAAACCTGCGGGACACACAAGAAAAGTAAATACATAGTCACTAGTGTCTCGAAGCTGTATCAGTATCCAGTAACCACGATACCCAATACCAAAATTCTCCAATCATATCATAACCAGATGCCGGACTCGAACCGGAACTCATAATAATCAGTGGTCGGACTCGAACTGGAACTCATAATAATAATCAGTGGCCGGAATCGAACCGAAACTCAGAGAGCAATAGTATCATAATCTCGGTACCCAGTACCAGAACTCATAGTGTACCACAATCTGGGGCCGGGCTCGAACCGAAACACCCAATAGTCAATAACCAGAATCATCATACCTGAATCAGTAGCCAAACTCGAATCGGAACTCATCATAGTCAGTAACCAGAACAGAATCAAATGTCATATCAAACATATAGACGGGGAACGCCCTAGTACCAAGTCAATACTAGTATATAAGTACAGAAGCTAATCCCACAACATGCTACAAGTAAATCTCGGGGTCTTTCTAGGTCACTATCTACTATAAAAAATATGTATATACAAGTCTGGGTATACATTATAAGTCATGGAAAGGCGGGTCAATGTTCTAAGTCAAACTAGCCGACCCCGATCAAATACGGTGCTATCAGGGACTAACAAGGCTATACAGGCCAATCGGGTATAATCGAGGTGACTCAATTTTGTCACAACCCGAACAGGTCATACTAGGTCTTAACTAAGCCCAAAGATGTCAAAGTACTGCCAGGTCGACAAGAAGGGTAATGAGGCCCGCTACCGGGTCCCGAAAACCAGGTCTGGTTATACTTGTTTAAGTCTGGGATAAGTCTGTCTAAGCCTGGACTAAGGTCCAACAATAACATTCCCAGACTAACAACAACAACAACAATAATACTATCCGACCCCAACTAGGTCATCTGTGGTGTACCACGAGGATAACGGGCCTAGAATATATCCAAATAGCCCTATTCGGCCTAGAAGGCCTAAATCACAGCAAACCAGCACCACAAAGTCTATAATACCAGCCCGCAACACCAGCATAATAGCATACATATATCACACATAAGATCAATCTAAGTGTAAAGGAAGGTAAACCTAGCCTATCTGGACACCGCCACAAGCTTGCTAAAAGAACCAGCTATTCAGGAGCCTTCCCCTTCCGAGAGGCTTTTGACTGCCACCACGCTACTAAAATAATAAACTACAGGTCAAAACATGACTATTGATACCCATATTGCATTAGTTCGGAAAATGTCCAAAAATCCCACGTGGGGCCCGCTTGAGGAATCGCAAAACCGAAACCGTCAAAGCATCCCAAATCACCCCGTGATCAATAGTAAAAACTAGAACCGCTTAATTTGAGCTCAAAATGTAGCTCACACATCAATACCAATCCCAAAATATACCATTGTAAACGAAAATTATCGTAAAAACAAGAAAACGTACCGTAGAAATGACGAGGACGAGTCCACGGACTCAAATACATAAACCCCTAAGCTCAAACGTTAATGGATTAGCTCAATATTGAGCTAATACGATCAGAAATGGTGGAGGAATTAAATGAAAACAGAGGAAAACGTTATGTTATATGTTTTATTCAAAACATAACTCTGCATATATATATAATAGTGACTTTCACAACTTTGTCACTATCTTCTTTGCCCAATAGACACCACGTATAAATGTGGTGCCACTTTATTAGTCCATGACTTTAATTTTGTCCCGTTACTTATATACTCGGGTATTGCATAGGTTCGTGGTAAAATAAATACAATATTTTAAATATACCATAATTCATAGAAAATTATTTCGAATAAAACCTCTATAAAATAATAATATTATGTTAACATATTTAAATTCACAATCTCCACTTAAATTATTAATAAATTATAAAACTATTATAAAATAGTATAGATATATCATAACTAAAGAATTTTATAAATTTCAAAAACATTTTCAAAAGGTAATTAACTATGTAATTTTACCAAATTCAAATTTAATTTAATATTTTACAACGTGCTCGGTCTAAATAATATTCTCAAACGAACTGCCTGGGAACCGAACTGTCAGTCCCAGCAAGTCATCAATAACTTGGGGCAGTTATAGAAAAGCTCTAAACACTGAGAACACACGAAAACGAGGAAAATACCCGGGAAGGTCATTACATTATGTATCTACGGGAAGTAAATGGTATTGCTATATTTTCATTCATTTCAAATTGATTACATCTAATAAAAAATTATTTACCCCAAAATGGCCACCATATTTGTAACACTCCGTACCTACCAAACCCTATTTGACGACGTTGAATAATGTTTACCTAAGTATCGAGAGCCCAAGGTATGTATTATGTAATGTTATTGATGAGTTAATTGACATTGGGCCTAGTACAAGGGATTAGACCCTCGTGGGAGGTGTAACACTCCGTATGTTGCCGAACCTATACGACTACATGTATATTTATGGAAATATGAAAATATGAGAGAAATGATAATTTGGTATTGAATTGTGGGCATTGAAAAGTTTAATACAATTGGGCCATTAAATGAAGCCCAAAATAACAAAGAAGACATGGCCCAAAAGGATTTTATTTTGACCCATTCTTCCAACTTAATCCAATTGACCAAATCAACATTGCATTAAATGCCAAGTAAAATATAAGGGAGACATGAGGGATTATATAAAGGAAAAATCAGATTTTATACCATGGGACTCTCATAACATTTCTAGAATTTTCCAACATTTTCTCCTTCATTCTCAAGAACCCTAAGTCACTCTTTTGGCCAAGATCATCACTTGGTAAGACTTGGTAAGTGTTTATTATGATGAATTAATGTATTTTATGCATAACATATGGTGTATATTATGTTGGTTATGTTGGAAGAATATTGAGAAGTTCACAATAAGTGAAGTGTACATGTTTGCTAAGTCGAAGGGTGTTTTGTCTTATAAACTTGCCTATGGACTTGTGGTTTTGAAGAAAATGAATTTGATGGGTTCAATATTGTCATGTGAGATGTTATTATAGTCTCCCCTTGTTTGGTCATGGTGTATAATATTTGGAATTTCTATTGTGAAATTGGTTATGATTTTGGTGGCGGATTGGCCGTAAAGTGTCGTTTTGGTGATGTTATGTGTGTTGTGAGACCATGGCTGGTTTTTGGCATGTTAGATGACCAAAAATATGTTAAAATAAGTTTGGTTATGATCATGTACCATTCATTGCATAAAAAGACCCCAAAAAGACCATTTCGGACCAAAACAGGCACCCGCCCTCGCAGACGAAGCACCTGCGGGCGCAAGTGCCAACGTAGGTGCCTCTGGATACTGCCAAAGCTCACCTGCGGACTCAGGTCATCCACTTGCGGGCGCAGGTGGCTTAGTGGATCGGCCCAGAACTCCGATTGCTTGTTTTTGCATCCCTTTGGCCCCCCGAAACCCCTATACCCTTCATGGATGTAATTATCAACTTGTGATGTCATTTTAATGACTTTAAAGTGTCGTGTGAAGGTATTTTGGACTGTATTAAATGTGTATGGTTGTTCATATGTGGTTATGAGGCAAATTGATAAGCGTAAATGTGACGGGATGAAAATGAGAAGGCATAAAGGGTAAGTGTGATGCAAAATGCTATTGTTGTATGAAATCTTGGTCAATGAGTGTAATGTTATGGTATTATTGACATGATGATGCAGTGAGTTGTATTGTAAGGAGTGAAATGAAGTTATATAGCAGTCATATGGTTCATTGTCGTTTTGTACACTTGTATGGTAAATAATTGTTAACGAGAGTTCCATTGTGGACTTGTATTGTAGAGTGAAACATAAGGAAGAAGCTGAACTGTTGTGTTCATATATAGACTTGTGTACTCATACTTGGAAGTAAAGGTATGTAAGGTTACTCTTCTCTTTCCTTCTGCAACGTATGGTGTTCACATTGTCATAGTATTCACCCGATTCCGAAATACTCTAAGGTATTCTGTATCCGATAATTGGCTAGAGTTACTCACATGTTCCTTATTCATTGGTCAATGGTGAATCATATGACTCGGGTCCATTGGTTGAATTGTGTTCACTACATGTCAAAAGTTCCAAATGTTCTAAGGTATCCTATTTCCGTTTACCAAGGGCAATGGTCCCATATTTCTTCCTCATTGATCACTTGTGAATCACATGTCTCATATGCATTGATAATGTTCCGAAAGCTCAATAGTGGTTATGTCATGTGTCTTATTTAGTGCTCATTGTCCTAAGGTTCCAAAAGTGCTCTATTCCAAGGGGGTTCTATAGTATTCCAACTAAGGTTGATATAATGTTATTCATATGTGTTTTACTCCTAGACGAATCATGACCCACTTAGTTCTTATTCATGGATGGAAGTGCTTAAGTTGTCATATGTTGTAAAGTCTAAGAGAACTATCGCAATGAGAGTAATGAGGTCAAGAGGGCTTGTTTAGGTTAGATAGAATTACTCCAATCATGATATGAGTTCGAGTTCCAATAGAGTTGTATACATGTCTCATATTTATTTATTAGTAAAGTTTCAAAGTCCAATGAGGTTAGGTTCCAAGGTTTCACTAGTGTTTATACACATGCTTCTTAACTACCGTTCCAATGGTTCCAAAGATATTGTGTTTCAACCATGACAAGTGAATATATCAATCTCTCACAAGTAAAAGTGTCAATCTCTTAAAAGTAATGTACAAGTTAATGTACCTATCCCTCACAAGTAAAGCTGTCACTCTTACAAGAGTAAAGATGTGAAGTAATGTATGTTGTGTTTCAAGTTTCAAGAATGTTTCCATCATCAAGGTATCACTTATTGAATGAAAGAAAGAGTAATGAATTAAAGAAGCAATGTTTAATGGGTGGCATCCCAGGGGTTAAATACCTAGCATGGGTCGATCCCAATAACACGGGTGGCATTCCAGGGGCGACAGAAAAGCCTAGCATGGGTCGATCCCGATACATCGATACATCCCAGGGGCGATAAGCCTAGCATGGGTTATCTCATGACATCCCAGGGGCGACACGAAAGCCTAGCATGGGTTCACATAGCATGACATCCCAGGGGCGATAAGCCTAGCATGGGTTCATATGACATCCCAGGGGTCAAAGTACCTAGCATGGGTTCATCTCATCCCAGAGGCTACAAAACAGCCTAGCATGGGTAGAACAATAAATATAAATGAATATGAAAGCAAGAGAAGTAAAGAACGTAATATACATGGTTTCCTACATACAGAAAGAGAATTTATTCACATTGGATATTTCTCTTATATTGATTCCATTGTTGTTGTTATTATGTATGAATGATCATAAATAACACTAACAGGAGCATTGTACATAATTCCACATATGGCGTTTTCTTATAATTACTTCCATTGAAGTTCTTATGTATTGATGTAGTTTGATTATGGCCTTACATACTCAGTACATTCTTCGTACTGACCCCTCTTGGGGACTTACCTTACATGTGCAGGTGCAGGCACTAGTAGACCTCTTCAGTAGGTTGCGGATCGTATACAGGTCTGTGGTGAGCTCCAGTTGCTTCGGGGCTTCCCAAGTCACACGTGAACACTAGGTTTTGGTACTATGTAAATATTGTATAGACATGGTCATGTATCTGTAGAGGCTTTGTAGACAGTTGTGGGAAGACAAATGTAGGAGGTGTATGTCTATGATGACTTAATGGCCTTGTCGGTCAAGTTTCACATATGTAAATATTTAGTATATGATTCATGAATTTCATTATGAGCATGAGAAGTTTTTACGTGGTAATGGTATTAGTTATGGCATGCATATGAACGAACATAAGCAAAGATTGGTTCTCTCGGGCCATATCGGCTTCGGGTGTCAATCACGCCTCAAGGGGAAGTTGGGGTGTGACAATATTAATTATATAATATTTATTTTTAGATTAAATTAATTTAATATTTTATAACAATTGAAAGTGTCCCTAGTTAAGATAACATATAGTGACGAATTAGTTTGTCAGTAATAACAACATTTTCAATATCCAAGAATAGTTTTTAACTATGAAATTGTTGTCTTTTATAGACAAAGAAATATGTCGCTAATTTATATATTTAGGGACGAAAATTCCTCTTTCGTACACAAACGATATACCTTTTAGTGATGCAAAAACAATCTTTTAACTACAAATTATGCATAGCTTTAAGGACAATCAAATTCGTCACTAATTAAAATTTTAGTTAGTGACAAATTAGATTTGTTGGTAATAAACAGCCTTTTAGCGACGTTACAATGTTATTAGCCACAAAGTTTTATGTCATTTATGACAAACAAGTTCGTCATAAATACTATGGATTTAGGGATGAAATTTTACTTTGTAGTTAAATAACTTTATTTAGTGACGAAACACTAATTTGTCTTTATATACTTTTAGCGACCCATATTTAGGGACGAAAGGTTGACGATTTTTTTTTCATCATAAAAGATTTTTTGTGACGAAATATGACTTTTAAATGACAAAATAATTCGTCACAAATAATGAAATTTGTTGTAGTGGTGGTCGGACAAATTTTACTTCCCGTTAAGTAGTTAGTTTCCGCCTTGTAAACCTATAATGTGATTAGCTTTTAATGTAACTCCATTAGGTACTTATATTGTAGAGTAACACATAAGGAAGGAGCTGAATTGTTATAGTCACGTGGTGTGAAGTTAAGGTATGTAAGGTTACTCTTTTCCGTATCTTTTGGCATCATATATTGTCCACCTAGCTAAGGACCTTGTTTCCACTCCGAAATGTTCTAAAGTACCTCAATATATATTTACTATCAAATTTCAGATGTTCTCTTTTGTTGTTCCAAAAAGGATCCATAATGTTATAACCACCACTATAACAACTTCAAAGATTAAATAAAGTAAGCAACTCAACATGGTTATGTTCGGGTGGCAGCTCGAGGGGGCTTAAAGCCCAGCATAGAGACGATCCCAGATTATGTTACCACTAATCAGTTGGGTATATGTATGGCATGTCTTATAAAGACAAGAAGAGTAAAGAAAGAAAAAGGGAAGTAATGAATGTAATGTATACGGTTCCACGATTACAGTAAAGGTGGTTTATCAGTATTATCTATTCATTTGTATCTGATTCCTTTTGAGTTCCTATATTTTATACAGTTACTTTTAGCCTTACATACTCAGTACATTCTTTCGTACTGACGTCCCTTGGGGGACTTACCTTACTTGCTGCAGGCACAGGTGCTAGTAGACCTCCACAGTAGGATACGGGTCATCCATAGATTGTTGGTGAGCTCCAGGTTAATTCGGGGCTTTTCGGGTCATTATAAATTTGTTTTGGTACTGTGCAGTAGTGGTATAAGGTGGGGACTTGTCTCGACCTTAGTTTTGGTTATGTACATCTTTTAGAGGCTTTGTAGACTATGGTAAAGTCAAATGTAGAAGTGTATTCTCCTTTTTGACGCTGCGGCCCCAACGGCCAAGTCTCATATCTATTTGAATGTCTTTCCATGATTTTCGTCTTTGACATCTTGTATCTGTATGACTGGATGTTGTTCACTCAGGGACATGCATATGAATGTACATGATCATAGATTGGTTCTCTGGGGCCTTAACGGCTTCGTGTGCTAGTCCACCTCAATGGGATTTGAGGGGTGACAAACAGTTTCTGCAGTATGTCAAAACACAGTTTGATAAAACTGTAAAGGTTGTTAGGACTGACAATAGGACATAATTTATAAATGCTGCCTGTATTAACTTGTTTAAATCTTTAGGTATAATACACCAAAAATCTTGTACCTGTTCCCCTCAGCAAAATGGTGTTGCTGAGAGGAAACATAGACACTTTTTGGAGATAACTAGAGCCTTAAGGTTTCAAGCTATGATCCCTCTTAGATTTTGGGGCTTATGTGTTCTTGCTTCTGTTTAACTAATTAACAGGCTCCCAAGTACTATCCTTAACAATCTATCTCCCTATGAATTGGTATATAAGAAAAAACCTTCTCTGTAACACTTAAAAGTACTGGGATGTTTGTGTTATGCTAAGTATGTGCAAGAATTTGATAAATTGAAGCCTCGGAGCAGACCAGCTAAACATATGGGGTATGCAGAAACACAAAAAGGTTATCTACTATATGATCTCACTAACAATGTATTTTTTGTCAACAGAGATGTGATTTTCAAAGAAGATGTTTTTCCATTTCATTCAAGCTAGTCAACACATGTTCCAATTTTTCCAAAAGTTAATGTAGACTTTGACTCTTCTGTTGAGTTCCAACATCAGTTACAAGGTCTGCAAGTCACATTACCAAGAGAAAACAGTCAAGGTGGTGACATGGAGGGTGAGATACATCAAGTTGTTGATAATGACAACGTGAATATAAGAGATAATAGTTTGCCAATGGGACATGAACAGGTGGAACATATGCATGCCGAGGTTAAGAATGCAGTCCTACCAGTTGAGGCAGAAATTGATCAAGGGGGAAACAATCCCATAAACCAACATGATCTGTACGATCAAAGGAGGTCTGATAGACAAATAAAACCCCCAGTTTGGTTGAAGGACTTTGTTAACCTTAATACCAAAGAAATTCCTTATCCTATATCAAAGTACCTGTCTTACAATCACGTAGCACCCAAGTATAGAGCCTATCTCGTAAACATGTCATCTGTGGTTGAACCAAGAACTTATGCAGAAGCAACATCTGGTCCTAAATGGATAGAAGCTATGTAAGCAGAAATTGATGCACTGCAAAGTACTCACACTTGGGACATTATGTCTTTACCAAAAGGGAAAACTCCAATAGGCTGCAAATGGATATATAAGGTGAAATACAAGTCTACAGGTGACGTGGAAAGATATAAGGCAAGGCTAGTAGCAAAAGGCTATAGCCAAAAAGAAGGGATTGATTATCAAGAGTGACCTTCTCCCCTGTGGTTAAGATGAAAATAGTGAGGACTATACTAGCTTTAGCTACACAGAAAAACTGGCATATACATTAGATGGATGTATTTAATGCCTTCTTGCAAGGCGACTTGGAAGATGAGATCTATATGGAGCTTTCACAGGGATTTAAGAGTCAGGGGGAACATAATGCAGTATGCAAACTCATTAAATCCCTTTATGGACTTAAACAGGCTCCAAGACAGTGGAATGCAAAACTGTCACAAGCTTTACTGAAAATGCAGTTCAAGCAAAGCAAACTTGGTCACTCATTGTTCATCAAAAAGACCTCAGGAGGAATGACAGTAGTGCTAATATATGTAGATGGTATACTTGTTACAGGAGACAGTCTGGAAATTGTGGAAGAAACCAAGAAGAGTTTGAAATAGGTGTTCAAAATGAAAGACTTAGGAGAGCTCAAGTACTTTCAAGGAATAGAATTTGCTAGGTCAAAGCATGTGATCTTGATGCATCAAAGGAAGTACAGTCTGGAACTAATTTCAGAAGCAGGATTAAGTGCATCCAAGCTTGCTATCACTCCTATTGACACCAACACCAAGCTTATAACCAAACAGTATGATAAGTTCATCAACACTAGTTCAGAAGGGAAGAAACATGCCATGATCCTCTAACTAATCAACAGACCTATCAAAGATTGATTGGGAAACTACTATACCTAACTATGACTAGACTAGACATATCTTATGGAGTACAGGTGCTAAGTCAATTTTTACAGCAGCTTAAAAAGTCCCATATGGAAGCAGCCACAAAAATAATCAGATACATCAAGAATTAACCTGGTTTAGGTGTGCTGTTGTCAAGTCATCCGAAGAATATCATCACAACCCACTGTGATTCTGATTGGGCATCATGTCCTCATTCTAGAAAGTCTGTAACAGGGTATTGTGTAAAGTTTGGAGACTCATTGGTCACTTGGAAGTAAAAAAAACAGAATATTGTAACTAGAAGTTCAGCAAAAGCTGAATATAGAAGCATGGCAACTACCCTTACTAAAATTGTCTGGTTACTTGGATTAATGGAAGAACTAGGTGTAGAAGTCAAGCAACCAGTGGACATCTTCATTGACAGTAAGATAACAATGCAAATAGCTGCAAACCCTGTCTATCATGAGAGGACTAAACACATTGAAGTATATTGCCACTTCATAAGAGAAAAACTGGTTCAAGAGATTGTGTCTACTAACTACATATCAACAAAGGATCAACCAGCTGATCTACTGACCAAAGGACTGAGCAGGCTGCAAAATCACTATCTATCTTCCAAGCTAGGAGTTTGCAACATCTTTACACTTCCTTGCTTGAGGGGGAATGTTAAATATAGTGGAATAGGATAAATCTAACTTAAGGGCAAAACTGTCTTTACTTATATTTCTAGCTTATTAGTTAGTAGTTAAATGTATAGCTGGACCAATCCTAGAGCTAGTTAAGACGGTTAACCAGCTATTAGCACAACAGTTGGCATAAATACTCCCTCTGTAATCAATTTTTGGCTAATGGAATAACATTCTTTCCTTCCTTCCTCATCTTCTCCACTCTTCTCCTATGTATAGTTCAAGATTAATATCATTCAAGATCTCTCAAATTACTACAGAGTAAGCTCGGATCACCCCAACAATTGGGGCCCTGCACAATGGACACTTCCCTCGACCTCGAACCAATTCATTTGCACATTTGTAGCAAGTGCACATGTGCCCAAATCTGCCGAAACACAAAGAAAGCATTAACTACCAAAAGATCTTTAACAGAACATTGTTATAGTATTCGTCGATATGACTCATTCCTTAGAACTTTTTGAAGTAGTTGCTGCAAGCTATATGAAACTGCATAACAAAATTTTTACCTGTACAACAAGGCATCAATGTGATTATCACAACAAACACAGCAAGTACCCTTTTTCACGTGGCCCCATTTAGATCCATCGGCTGAAGTCTCAGCAACTCCTGTGATAAATTTTGCACGGCCAAACCCAATAAGAAGAAATCAAGTGATGTTGAAGAGAAACAGATAGATGGGTTAGAGGAGGTATGGCAACCATAAGAGCTTCAATGTTTTACTGTATGTCATATATGAGAGACAGACCTTGTCCATCATCAGATCTATTCAAAGCAGCTGAAACTTCCTGTCTGACACAACGTTGCATATCCATGCAGGCCTCCAACATCTTTTGCATGTGATTCACACTTTGCTGCAGTCTTGTCATGTCTGTTCTAAGATCATTCATCATCTCCCACTCCTGCTCAGAATAGATTGCAGTCAGGTGATGCTTGGTTGGTGAAATGGAGAAGCTAATCTCCACATAAAATTGTTCATTCCTTTACACAATATTAGGTTTCATTTTTTACTTTCCAACTAAAACTTTGCATAATACATTACAAGGTTTGGTTTGAATTTTTCTTTTCCACGTAACTGAAGCCCACGTAAGTTATACAGAATATGTATAGTATTCTATGTGGGGATTAGCATTACATGGATTTTAAAAAAATTAAATCAGCAAAATACCCTTCATGTGTACCAATATTATATTTTTTTAAACAAATAAGCACATAGTTTAAATGTACACCGTCTAATAATTTTAGTACAACATATCAATCATCCAATAATAAATAATCCCTACATTACAATCCTTATATTTTTAATCCATGCATTACTAATCTATGTATTACAATCCTAATCCCTGCATGACTTCCTTCTAAACCAAACGACCCCTCAGTTCACGATAAAGCAGCATAATCATATGTTAGAACCCTTCTAGTTTACCAATAGTTTACGTATGGAAAATTTAATCAGAAAGCAGATTACTTCAGCAACTATTAGTTACGTTTTCCTATTTCTCTGTAGCATTTATTAGCAGTAAAAATAACTCATCTGTTTATTATGTTTTCCTATTTCTTTGAAGCAGTTATTAGCAGTAAGGAGGTTATTCCTGCACTTTCTCATTTCAATAGTAGTAGGAAGTTATTTTCTTGTTATTAGGTGGGTGGTTAATCCACAAATGTTGTATTTAAAGTTATTTGAATTGAATAAAAAGATAAGCAGAAAATTATTCTAGTTTTTGAGTACTTTAACTCAAGAGATTGCAGGTTCTCTCTTAATGAACCAGCATCATATGTTGAAAAATGAAAACCACTTTCCAGACTCCTAATTCCCTCTACATTAACTTTGATTTTGTCTTGAAGCGTCCCATAACTAGATCCATAACATCATACTGACATCATTAACAGAACATATAAAGACTGAGGACGTGAATCTATTCTAGATATTGGTATGAACAGAATATTATCCTGCTCATTTTTTTTTTATAACCGTGGTGTCCGGGCCAGCTTTCACGTAACTCGACTAAATCCACGAGATACCTTCCACCTCCCACCAGCAACAAATATCAGGTAACTCTGTCCATCAATGTTAGGACAGATGAGAAGAATCACCTAGTATTTTTGTCTCTGCTAGGATTTGAACTTGAGACCTCCGATTCTCAACCCATTTCATTAACCACTAGGCTACATCCTTGGGTGCAATATAATCCTGCTCATATTGGAGACAAATATGTACTAAGTTAGATGTTTTTCTTACAAGCATGGAAAGAGAGCAATAGTTATTGTTGTTTTTCGGGTTTAGTAAAATCTGTATTTTACAACAAGAACTTCAAACACATGTTCAAACTAAAGTATGAACAATCAAATAAATTTGTAACTTTGTATTCACAACTTTGAACTTTTAACAATAAGTTCAACCCAACTTATGAACAACCAAAAATAAAGTTCAAACTATTTTCTGGAAAATAGCAAAACCAAACGTTTAGAAAGAGATGAGGATTGGAAGATTCAAGCCCACCGAATTCACGGTGTGTCCTTAAGAAAATTATTCCCCTCAAGTACTCGAGGTTATGGAATATATCCTTTCAGGATAAAATGAATCACTTCGACAGAATAGCGGTACCTCAAACTCTGTCGAACTACGAACGCACTCAACGGTAGCAAATCACACTAGAGTTTTTCAAGAAAGAGGAGTGTTTCTTTCTTCAAAATTTCATGTATGTACCTGAGGAAAAAATCAGGTATTTATAGCCATCAAGGTGTTGCTTCATGAAGAGAAACAATGGTTCAGAAATGTGCACCTTTTCATAAAGGTGCAACTCTTCGGAAAAGTCACAACCCATTGTAAAGGTCATAACCATCCAAACTGAAAATGTGCCTATTTAAATTGCATCATTTATCTTAGAGTCTTTTCGAAAAAACACCTATTCATTTTCCATTCACACCTCTTAAAAACCTAACAATCCCCCACATGAATGGGGAATGACTATTTTATCAAGAAATATACGGACAAGTGTGTGATCTACAAGCAAAGACTAATTGCATCTGGATAAGTAGGTTTTCCTTTGAACTTTCCGTAGTGTACTTGCACCGGATGCACTCGGTCAATCGGTAGATGCGATATCTTTGAACCGTCGAACTTTAATGTACACCTAGACAACATAAGTCACACAACCAGCCTTTTATCATTTATGGTTCTTACGATTTTGTTCGTTTCAGTCATGAACACTTCCTGATTCATGAGAGCTTAGAGAATAGGCCTTTACTATCATTCTCCTTGAAGCGGCTTCCACTTCACCCTCACATAGGTGATTCCTAAACGTTTAATCCTATAGATCAAACTATTTGGTCAAACCTGCCAAACTTAGAAACCATTAAAAAGCTTCAAACCATAAGCCTTATCTTTGTTTCCTGAACATTGTCTTCATCATGAGAATGAGTTGAGTTAATTTACAATGTTGAACCGTCAGTCACAACTTTGTTTGATCTCTTTGAACCTAGCTCTTGGGATCTCCAGTCCGCTCGGTAGAGTTATTGCCGTGATGACTTGTCCTAGGCCGTAAACCCATTCCCTTCGATGATCTCTCAACTCCCTCTCTAGATAGGCCTTTTGTAAGTGGATCCTACACATTATCCTTTGACCTCACATAGTCAATCGTGATAATTCCACTAGAGAGTAGCTCTCTAACGGTATTATGTCTCCATCTTACATGCCGAGATTTCCCGTTATACATCATGCTCCCTGCCCTACCTATCGTAGCTTGACTATCACAGTGTATGCATACTGGTGTCAAAGGTTTGGGCCAATAAGGAATATCTTCCAAGAAATTTTGGAGCCATTCAGCTTCTTCACGGGCTTTATCTAACGCGATAAATTCAGATTCCATTATAGAGCGGACAATATATGTCTGTTTGGACGATTTCCAAGAGACTGCTCCTCCACCTAAAGTAAATACATATCCACTCGTGGATTTTACTTCATTTGATCTGATATCCTTCAATTACCGCACGGTATTTGTTATAATGAGAAGTATAGTCTTGAGTATGTTTTAAATACTCTAAAACTCTTTTCATTACCATCCAATGAATTTGATTGGGATTAGTAGTGTACCGACTCAATTTACTAATATCACATGCTATATCTGGTTGTGTACAATTCATGATATACATCAAACTTTCCAACACTCTTGCATACTCCAATTGTGAGTCACTTTCACCTTCATTCTTTTGAAGTGCAAAGCTCACATCCAATGGTGTCTTGGCAATATTGAAATCCAAATACCTGAACTTGTCAAGTACCTTTTCAATGTAATGAGACTGTGACAATGCTAAACTTTGTGGTGTTCTATGAATTCTTATCCCTAAGATCACATCAACAACTCTAAGGTCTTTCATATCAAATTTGCTCTCAAGTATTCGTTTTGTAGCATTTATGTCAGAAATGTCTCTACTGATGATCAACATGTCATCCACATTCAAACAAACAATGACTTTGTGATTTGGAGTGTCTTTAATGTAAACACATTTATCACATTCATTTATCTTTAATCCGTTTGCCAACATGGTTTAGTCAAACTTTGCATGCCACTGTTTGGGTGCTTGCTTTAGTCCATAAAGTGACTTAACAAGTTTGCATACTTTTCTTTCTTTACCAAGAACCACAAAACCCTCGGATTGTTCCATGTAAATTTCTTCCTCCAATTCTCCATTTAAGAAAGTTGTTTTCATATCCATTTGACGGATTTCAAGACCATATACCGCAGCTAATGCAACTAACATCCGAATAGACGTTATCCTTGTCACTGGCGAGTATGTGTCGAAATAATCAAGACCTTCTTTTTGTCTAAAATCTTTTACAACAAGTCTTGCCTTGTATTTGTCAATAGTGTCATCCACTTTCATTTTTCTTTTGAAGATCCATTTAGAACCTAAAGATTTATTTCCTGGAGGAAGATCAACCAACTCCCAAGTATGGTTGCTCAAGATTGAATCAATCTCACTATTGACTGCCTCTTTCCAAAAGGATGAGTCCGTATATGACATCGCTTTTTTGAATGTTTGAGGCTCATTTTCAAGAAGAAATGTTACAAAATCTGATCCAAAAGAAGTCGACGTCCTTTGTCGCTTACTACGCCTTGGATTCTCTTCATTAAGTACATTCTCCCTTGGTTCATTCCTAGGTCATTTAGACCCTTCACTAGACAGCTCATGTCTAGTCTTATATGAATAAATGTGTTCAAAGAGCTAAGCATTATCTGATTCAATTACCGTATTATCATGAATATCCGGATGTTTGGATCTATGAACTAAAAATCGACATGCTTTACTATTTGTAGCATATTCGATGAAAACACAGTCCACAGTCTTTGATCCTATTTTCAACCTTTTGGGTATAGGAACTTGGACTTTGGCTAAACACCCCTACACTTTGAAATATTTCAAGTTGGGTTTCCTTCTTTTTCATTTCTCATATGGAATATATTGTGTCTTGCTAGGGGGCACTCGATTGAGTATTCGATTAGCTGTAAGGATAGCTTCCCACCACAAGTTTTGCGGTAAACCTAAACTTATAAGTATGACATTCATCATTTCCTTCAATGATTGATTTTTTCTTTCCACAATCCCATTTGATTGAGGTGAGTACGAGGCAGTAGTTTGATGGACAATTTCATTTTTCAAACATACCTCCGCAAAAGGAGATTCATACTCTCCACCCCTATCACTTCTTATCATTTTAATCATTTTATCCAACTGATTTTCAACTTCAGTTTTATATTTCCTAAATGCTTCTATTACTTCATCCTTACTATTCAGCAAATAAACATAACAATATCTAGTGCAATCATCAATAAAAGTTATGAAATACTTTTTTCCACTACGAGATGGTGTTGACTTATATCACAAATGTCTGTGTGAATTAAGTCTAAGGGATTGAAATTCCTTTCAACAAACTTATACGGATGCCTAGCATACTTCGATTCAACACATGTTTGACATTTTGATTTATTGCGCTCAAAGTTAGACAAAACTTGACTTGGAAATCAAGAAAGGCAGAAAGAAGAGGGATGTGGAGGATCCGCCCAGGATTAAGTGGGGTAGCTTGACTTTGACCAGTGCTTTGAAAATAGGGGAGAAGCTGACGAATATGGGGGCTTGGGAAAGTAGAGGAGATGTGGATAGTATGTGGGAGACGACTGCCAGTTGTATCAGGGAGACCGCTAGAGAGGTGTTGGGTGTCTTGAGAGGCCAATCTAGCAAGCACTGGGGGGGACTGGTGGTGGAACAAAGAAGTGAAAAGGAGGGTGGAGACTAAGAAGGTGGCCTATGCCAAGTTGGTTGAGAGCAAGGATAACGAGGAGAAGCAGACAAGTAGGGAGGAGTATAAGTTAGCCAGGAAAAAGGCTAAGTTAGCAGTTACGACGGCTAAGACAGCAACTTTCGAGAGCTTGTATGCCGCTTTAGAGGAGAAAGACGGGGATAAGAAATTGTATAGGTTGGCCAAAGCTAGGGAACGGAGGGCCCGCGACCTTGATCAAGTGAAATGCATCAAGGGGGAGGATGGCGAAGTGTTGGTGAAGGATGCCCTCATTAGGAGGAGGTGACAGTCCTATTTTCATAGACTTTTGAACGATGAGGGGGGCAAATGTTTCGTGTTGGGAGACTTGGAAAACTCAGAGAGGTGTCGCGATTATAGTTATTGTAGGCGTATCAAGGTTGAAGAGGTCAAGGGTGCTATTTGTAGGATGCATAGGGGTAGGACGACTGGGCCCGATGAGATTCCAATGGATTTCTGGAAGTACACTGACGGGCCAGTATGGAGTGGCTGACAAGGTTGTTTAACATCATTTTTTGGGGCGGCGCAGACGCCCGAATCTTGGAGATGGAGTACGATGATTTCATTATATAAGAACAAGGGGGACATTCAGAGTTGCAACAACTATAGGGGTATCAAGTTGTTGAGCCATACTATGAAGGTTTGGAAAAGGGTGGTAGAGTTGAGGCTGAGGAGGATCGTGACTATTTTCGAGAATCAGTTCGATTTCATTTCAGGTCGCTCGACTACTAAGGCCATTCACCTAGTGAGGAGATTAGTGGAGCAGTTTAGGGAGAGGAAGAAGGACTTGCACATGGTGTTCATCAATCTTGAGAAGGCGTACGACAAAGTCCCCAGGGAGATTCTGTGGAGGTGCTTGGAGGCTAAAGGTATGCCCGTGGCGTACACTAGGCCGATTCAAGACATGTACGACGGTGCAAAGACGTGTGTGATTAAGACAGAGTACTTGGAATGTAAGTTTAGTGATTCCACGCGTGAGGCTGATATGGTAGTGAAGCTGGATTCTCAGGCCATTCTGGAGAGGGGGAGTTTCAAGTACTTGGGGTCTATGATTCAGGGGAATGATGAGATTGACGAGGATGTCACATACCGTATTGGTGCAGGGTGGTTGAAATGGAGGCTGGCTTCGGGAGTTTTGTGTGATAAGAAGGTGCCTTTGAAGCTTAAAAATAAGTTCTATAGAGTGGCCGTCCATCCGGCTATGTTATATGGAGCGGAGTGTTGGCCAGTTAAAAACTTCCATATCGAAAAGTTGAAAGTAGCGGAGATGATGATGTTGTGATGGATGTGTGGACTTACCACGAATGATAGGGTTAAAAATGAGATTATTCAAGAGAAGTTGGGAGTGGCTTCGGTGGAAGATAAGATGCGGGAAGTGAGGTTGCGATGGTTCAGATATGTGATGAGGAGATGCACGGATGCTCCAGTACGGAGGTGTGAAAGGTTGGCTATGGATGGTTTTAGGCGGGGTAGAGGTAGGCCGAAGAAATATTGGAGGGAGGTGATTAGGCATGACATAGGGCAGTTACAGCTTACAGAGGACATGACCCTTGATAGAAAGATGTGGAGGACGCGGATTAGGGTAGAGGGTTAGTGGGTAGGAAGGCGTCTGTATTAGTAGGAAAGAGTGTTTGTTTGTATTTGTGCCTGTTGTTTCTTGGGCAGATTCGTGTTCGTGTTGTTTTGGTGATGTTTGTGATTTCGAATAAATAGTCGATAGTGTTATTCTGTGGGTGTCTTGCTTCTTTTATTATCTAGCGATGTGTTATCTCTTTTTGTTTTTTGTTTTTATGATTTTTCTTTGTTATTGTTATCTGTTCTGAGCCGGGGTCTATCGGAAACAACCTCTCTATTTCATCTGAGGTAGTGGTATGGACTGCGTATACTTTACTCTCCCCAGACCCCACCTGGTGGGAATACACTGGGTATGTTGTTGTTGTTGTTGTTGAAAGTTAGGCAAAACTTTCAAACTAATCAGTTTTCGCAAGGTTTTGTAATTGACATGTCCTAAACGTTCATGCCATAATTCATTTGACTCAAGCAAGTAAGAAGAAACCTCAGCTTTATTCATTTCAACAACCATGACATCAAATTTGAAAAGACCCTCATTGAGGTGGCCCTTTCTTACATACATTTCATTCTTGCTTATTACAACTTTCTTCGAAACATACTTAAACCCGTTTTTAACGAAAAATATTGTAGACACTAAGTTCTTCCTAATACTAGGAACATGAAGAACATTATTGAGAGTCAACACCTTGCCGGAAGTCAATTTTAGGAATATCTTCCCACTTTCTTCAACCTTGGCTGTTACTGAATTTCCCATGAAGATCATTTCTTTGGGACTAGCGGTATCATAAGTAGCAAAAGCTTCTTTGTCTGCAAAAACATGTCTAGTGACTCTTGAATCAACCAACCATTCATTTGGATTTCCAACTAGATTGCATTCAGTGATCATAGCACACAGATTTTCAATCTTTCCAGTTGCTTCCAACATGTTTATCTGATTTCGTTTCTTGTTCAGAGTTTTGTGGTCAACTTCACTACAATTGTAGTACTTGCCTTTGAACCTTTTCTTGTTCTGCTCTTCCTCTTGTCCAGAAGACTTCTTCCTCTTCTTATTATGTGTAGCATCATCTTTAACACGATTTGCACCCATCATTGCTGATTTCTCACGCAACTTAACGTCCTCTTCTATCTTGAGATGAATCACAAGATCTTCCAAACCAGACAATTGGTTTTCAAACATTTCTTTTTCAGGAACATGAGGATCTTTGCTTGTGAACTTTTGCATTTCGAGTTTGGTCAGCCAAACTAACATTATTTGCTGCCACACTTTGAAGTTCACACTAGAATTTTTTTTTTTCTGCCGATGCCATTGCTAGAGCAATATCTAAACGGCTTAGTGACGCAACATTGGTTGCCGTTGGGACTACACCATTCACAACCTAATCAATTTGTTGTTCAGTTTCATTCGTCATTTTCCTGTCAAGCTTTGACAATCAATTTAGTATTTCATGAATACTACCAAAATAATTAATCTTTAAACCACTTGTTTCTAGTCAACAATGAAGTTTTTATGTCTTCAAATCGTCAACCGAATGAACTTTGAAAGCTGACGAAGTTTTTATGTTCTTCAAATCAGAATCAAATTCAAACAGAGTGAAAACCCACAGGTTTTAAACTCCAAAAACCAATACAGAGAGTTCAATGAATCGGTGAAGTTTTTATATTCTTCGAACCGAATTCTCAATCTGATTTCACGGTAAAGTTTTTATATTCTTTAATCCGAGGGAGTAGAAAATCATACGATTTTAGTCTCCACAAAATCAGACACAATACATATTAAAAAAGTACTTGATTTATAAATGGTGATTTTTTATATTTTTTTTTTCACCAAACAAGCACAAAAAATAAATATTTTTATAATTTTCTTAAGATTGTTGTTTTTCGGGTTTAGTAAAATCTGTATTTTACAACAAGAACTTCAAACACATGTTCAAACTAAAGTATGAACAATCAAATGAATTTGTAACTCTGTATTCACAACTTTGAACTTTTAACAATAAGTTCAACCCAATTTATGAACAACCAAAAATGAAGTTCAAACTATTTTCTGGAAAATAGCAAAACCAAACGTTTAGAAAGAGATGAAGATTGGTAGATTCAAGTCCACCGAATTCACGGTGTGTCCTTAAGAAAATTATTCCACTCAAGTACTAGAGGTTATGGAATATATCCTCCCAGGATAAAATGAATTACTTCGACAGAATAGCGGTGTCTCAAACTCTGTCGAACTACGAACGCATTCAACGGTAGCAAATCACACTAGAGTTTTTCAAGAAGAGGAGTGTTTTTTTCTTCAAAATTTCATGTATGTACTTGAGGAAAAAATTAGGTATTTATAGCCATCAAGGTGTTGCTTCATGAAGAGAAGCAATGGTTCAGAAAGGTGCACCTCTTCATAAAGATGCAACTCTTCGGAAAAGGTGCAACTCTTCGAAAAAGTCACAACCCATTGGAAAGGTCATAACCATCCAAACTGAAAAGGTGCCTATTCAAATTGCATCCTTTCTCTTGGAGTCCTTCCGGAAAAACACCTATTCATTTTCCATTCACACCTCTTAAAAACCTAACAGTTGTGGGTCCGTGAAACCTTAGAAGATGGAAGAAAATAGAAAAGATTCACGATCATCTGATTCCTGTAAGGGATGCCCCTATATTCACCCTAATAAGGCAATCATTTTTTGGATATTTCCCATCACTGGTTATTAGATTCTTCATTAAGTAGATGCATTAGTTACAAGGTATTCACTATCAGATGGAAAATTATCAGGCCATATAACAATAGCTTCTAGGAAGGGGTGGTAAGCTTACAAGTTCAGAACGATGCACAGTGGGAAGTGGCCAACTGGAATGGTGCAAATCCTGATGCCAATGTGGTTGTGGAGGAGGTACAGGAAGAGATGATAACACAAGTGGAGGCCTGCTAATTCCTTCCGGTTGGGTATCATTCTTTTGGTCCTGATCCCTTTCAGGTGAAGTTGGGATAGGCAAGTTCCTATGCATATCCCAGTCAATTGGATCACGACCTTGCCTTTCTACATATGACTGAATTAAATGATCTAAACTTTCACGGAAGCCACTGCGAAGAAGATTGGAAACACTCCTCCTACCAGACAAAGAATCTCGACAAATAAATGACAAGAATACCTCAGAAGCATAGAAGGAAAACAGAATGACATGTGTATTTTACCTGCTAAGAAGCTCCCTGAGTTCCATGCTATACACATTATCATCATCGGGCGGATGGAATCTACTAATTCCCCTAAATGGGACAGAACGTCGCATTCTAGGAGGATCAGAAGGCCCTTCTGACCAATTCTCCACAGTTTCTCGAGACCCATCCTCATGCCAAACCTCATTATTTTCTGGTAAACGACGTTCATCTCTATTCATGTCCCCTGTTGTTTCAGGGGGCCAAGCAATTGGTTGGTTTTGTGGACAATTCCCACTTGTATTCTCCATAGTTCCATGAGTCCGTTCATTAGAAGTTGCACTGCGGTGATTTGCTCCCTCAGCTTCAACAACAGGTTCCACCCGACCCCTTCCTTGGTTAGGAGACACTAGCGGATTTGCAGCCTGACCAGCTATACTGGAATCAAAACTCTCTCTGTGATCAGGCAACTGAGGAGTAACACTCTCCTGATCCCTAGACTGCAGCTGCTCAAGATTTTCATTTTGTACCTCCTGTGAAGGATTTGCATGAGCCTGGTTACTTCTCAAACCACCGTTGCCACAGTTAGATGAAGATTCAGAATTGCTGCTCACTTGACCACGCACAATGTTTTCTAATCTGGAGCGAAATCCTTGCCTGGTTGAGATAAAAGGGTAACGAGCCCATGCATCAGCATGATAAAAATTATCATTTTATTATAAATGCAGATTCTCTTTCACAAGGAAGAGTACAAAAAGTGAGAACCAAGCCAAAGTATGACAGGAAATGCAAATCACTTAGGTAGCCCATCTCATGCAAGAGATGTGATGAAGCACGAAACACAAAGCAAAATATTCCATAGATTGAAGCTCCTTAATGAAACAGAAAATGGAAAATGTGGATTCATTGTCAAGTACAACAACAACATACCCAGTAAAATCCCGCAAGTGAGGTCTGGGGAGGGTAAAATGTACGCAGACCTTACCACTAGTGCTTATAGAAATTTGAAAAAGGAGAGTTACCCACTAAGCAAGCCTTTTTTAAGACATGCGCGATAAATCATTACTAAACAATGTTACAAGTATCACATAACAAAGAACAAACAAATTGTTACATGCGAACTTAATCCTCTAGTTCACTTTATTTTCACATAAGCTCCTCATTCAATTACCTCATCTCACTCTTGGCCACAGTTAACATCCTGTAATTTCATATCAATTCGCCTGATATCCAATTGGGTGAAAGACCACCATAATCTTGATTGACTTATACAGTACTACAATAGAACAGTCTTGCCAAAGGTGAAAAGTTTTAATAAGCGCTGCAGGTCTATTAGGGCTTTAAGCCCATAGCGCAGTTAAAGTGTAGGCTTTAGTAAAAAAAAAGGTGCAGTGAAGAAAAAAGTTAAAATATTAAATATAATGCAAGAAAAAAGTAACAAATTCATTTACAATGTTGTCCTTAACGATTAATATGTCTCTTTTGCTGATTATATTTATTGGTTAGTGCTGCTTTATTCAAGATAGAACTCATGGGCAATGAGACACACACCTTAGCACCTTGCATACACTGAAGCGCAGTTTAACCGAGGCGAAGCGCCCCCCCCCCCCCCCCCCCGAGCTTTTCCGAGCTACAGGGCTTAACTGCTACTTCTACAGTACAGAAGAGAAAGAGAACTCGAGAAAATACACCGCAAACAGAAAAGGAGAAAAGAACTGAAATGTGAAGGGCGACCAATTCACCTGCAGCTTTTAGGGGGAAACAACCAAACTAATACTTAGGCACACATAACGACCTTACTTGAACATCTATAGACTTGTACTGATGTATCTTTGAGTTCTAAGTGATCTAAAACGCAATAGTTCAATGACATCGGTCAGGCAATAAAATTTAAGAGCCAAATAACACCAACTTGAGTTGAGATGAGAATAGTAAGATCACCAATCATGTTCCCAAGTACCCCATCTTGCTCATGGGCATCAACAAAACTGGACAAACGAACCTAGTTGGATAATGGTGGAACCTCAACAAGTTATGCTATGATCATACTGGGTAGTAACCATAATTCTTCTACAACCAACCATTTTAAAAAGGTGAACTATTCTGACAGCAGCAGAAGCAAATTGGACTAGGTGTTACTGCTCTACAACAAAACTGAAAGAGAACGCCACATGGAAAAAAACATTTAATAACTTATTACATAGGGCAAGCTTCAACAGGTAATTAAAAGTCAATTATTGAGACAAATCGTGCTGAAAAACACAATTGACCAGGCCATATACCTGAGCCCAGAGACAGTGTGGCTTTGCCTAAGATGAGCTAGTTCGCTTGCTGCCATTGAAGGTGGTCTCTCTTCCTCAGCAGGCCCTTCATTTCGCAAGAACCTTCCTCTGAGTAGTGACTGTAATAGGGTATAAAATAAAATGCGTAAGCTAGTAAGCAATAAATCTAGAAGAGATTAGCTAACAGCCCAAGGGCACCTCCAATAACAACAGGCAATACTGAAAAAGGCCAGTTATGTCTACCTCTAAGAGGAACAAAGTAAAAACAAGCACAGTTCAAGATAGCGAATATCTCTGTTGATTCAATTTTCAGCTTCAAAATGTCAAACTTCACAATTAAACGAAGGATAAAAACACAAAGCCCTGATGGACAATTAAATCATGACTTCTATGAGGATTCCATAAGGAAAATAGAACAGGAAAACTGGATGAAGAATAACAAAAAACCTGAATCCTATTGCGGTGGGCAAAGTCAGACACCGCATGATGCTCTAACAGACCCTGAAGTTCCCTCTGTCTTTCCCTTTCAATTCTCAGAAGCAAATCAAGTAAAGCCTGCCTACCACGCAGCCTCAGCATGTCTCTCTGTACATGCTCTGGCTGGCCTTCTTCATGCTCAACAACAGACCCATCATGAACATGATCAACTTGAGCACTAAACCCATTGGACTGCTCATCCCTTCTGCCGCCACGAGCTCCTCTTTGTTGACTAGTCATTTGGACCCTTTCCCTCACAATTCTCACCCTTTCACGCTCAGTCTCCCCCAGCCATTCACTTCTTGGGCCACCATTCCTCTGGGAGACATTAGATGAATGGTCACTGATCCCACTCTCCATCCATCCACGAACGATTTGCCTCACTCTCTCCCTCTCAACTTCCCCTAGATCAGGAGACTGTTCACGACTGGAGTTTTCATGCTCTCTGTTCTCAATCTGTGGTCCAATCACGTCATGAGACCAAGTACCATACTCATTCTCACTCTCATTGGCTTCCACCAAACTACCATGGTTCTCACTCTCTGGGCTTTCTGAAATATTAGTACTAGAAATATTGGTGTTAGAATCCACACTCCTCCGGTGTGTCAGTCTTTCCCTTACCCTCTCTCGGGCATGATTCAATATATGCTCATCCTCCAACTCCCGCCCCATTTGCAAAATAGTCGACCTACTGCTTGTCCTCTCGGCATCACCGTGACGCCTTGAAGTAGGAGATTGTGATTCTCTCAAGAAAGAAGAATCAAGTGTCGACACAGTGTGCAAACCAGCAAGTGCCATCAACTCAGATTCACGAGTCCTCCTCTCGATAGTAGTAATCATATCTTATGCCTGTCTAGCAGCCCACCTACTCAAAATCCGTGAACGCCTCCGCCTAGTAGCAGAAGACTCGGCCTAATTATCATCGCCTTCAATTTCGGAACTCCTCCTCCTCCTTCTGAGAAGACCATCGATGTCATCATCCTCATCTTCAGTATTGTGTGCTTAACTATAAGAAGCAAATGACATACAGTCGTCCAAATGCCCGCGCATTAACTCCTCCCATCCCCTCTCAAATTCAGAGCGAGCATCATCTCCTGTGCTCTCGGGCTTCTATTGCAGTTGTTGCTGAACATCTGTCATCTTCAAACACCACTACCCCAAACCTAACACTCTTTAACACATCACATCAGCATGAAATTAAAACCCACCTAAACGCAGAACACACCATTTCTCCCCACCAAAATAATTCCATTTATTAAGCAGTAATTTCAAACCAAATTTCATTAAATCCATAGATGAACTATGCCAGGTTCGATATATATCACAATCACCTGATCAGACTAGAGAAGAGTCAGAGAAATTTCTACAAATTCCAAATTTTGTCAATGCAATGAAATATCAAACATAATTGATTAAATGTGCATTGAGATCTAAGAAATAGAATTGGAAAGTGGAACAGTAGAGTGCAGAAGTAACAAGGTCAAAAAGGGAAGGGGATCACAAAGCACGAAAGAGAAGAACGTAGCAGTGAAGGTTCTTGCTTATTATGGCTGAAGACTGTAAGAATCAATACATGTAGTATAAATGGTATGTGAAATTAAAAATAGGGAGCTTTTGTGTTTTTTTGTGTGTTTTTTTAATTAATTTAGAAAAGGTAAGACCAAACGAAAGAAGCAGCCATCGTATGGTGAGGCTGACACATCATTATTTACGATAGTGTCCTTGCCGTCCCTTTTCACTTTTTTTCTATTTTTATCTTATCGTCACTAGGGGTGTGCAACGGTCGATTCGGTTCGATTCGGTTTTATATATTATCAATTCGATTTATCAATTTTTGATTTTTAAATATGTTAAATCAATAAGATATTTTTTATCGATTTTCGATTTGTCGATTTTTGGTCTTTAACGGCTCGATTTTCGATTTAACCGATAAGAAAATACTCATAAAATAACTATCAATCTGGCGCAATATAATGATTTTCAATGTTGTGTAATAGTAGCAATTAACATGACATCAATAAGAATGATCACAAAATAAAAACAGTAGCAGCTAACATGACATATGCCTTGCAGTGTCAAATTCCACAAAATAAGAAGTCCACCATCCTGTTCACAAACTATGCAGCCGTCGTCGTTGCAAACTCTCGTTGTTGGTTTACCAGAGAGAAAATTGAAAAGGTTTAACTTTATTGGGTTGTTTTCAGAAAATTGAATAGGTTTATAGAAATGAAAGAGAAATATATAATTAGTAATATATATATAATTAGTATATTCTTATTGGGTTATCGGTTTACCCAATAATCCAATAAGAAAAAATCAAAACCGAATCAATAACCCAATAAATTTTTTTACAAAACCAATAAAAAATCGTTAACCCAATAACCCAATAACAATAAACCAATAGCATTTTTATCGGTTCGATTTATTGGTCGATTCGATTTTTACACACCCCTAATCGTCACGCCCTCCAACTTTTAAAATAGTAAGGGTAGTGGTTTTATAAGGCTATACAATTTTTTTTAGGGGTTCTTAAGTAATAGTAGAGGTGACCAAAAAAAAAAATTCAACAAAATAATCTTATGTAAATGTAATATATTGATATTATATAAATATTTATGTAATGTATATATAATATATCGATATTGTATTAATAAAATATAATCATATATATATATATATGATATATCAGCGATGTATGTACATCCATAAATATTATCTATATAATATTTATACATTACAAAAATTCTCTTTTTTAAAAATCAAAATGACCATGACCATAATTTATTAATATAAAACAAGCATCCTACAAGAGTAGGTCCAAATTGACTCAAAGAAAATAAAACAGGGCAGAAAGCAAAGGCCTGAAAATTGGCAATGACATAAAGTACAATGAGAAAATGGTGAATTTGATAAGGGGAATTGATTTTGCTTGGGCAGTGGAGAGAGAGGAGCCAAGTAAGAAGCAGAAGGAAAGCAGTAGTTCTACTTATTCAAAAGAGACGAGTGCCATGACAATGGCAGAGTTTGAAGCTTGGCCATTTTCGGTAATTAGCTAATAATTGGGTCATTTTTTGTTAGAAAAATGACTGAACGATCATTCTGCCTAATTCTCCCTTTTTCATTTTCCCATTTTTCTCTTAGCTCTAGGGTAGGCATGATATGCTATATATCGAATTATCATATCAGATCAAAATTTTTGATATCGTGGTTTTGATATTTTGGTATTTGATATGATATATGGTATACATTTTAATTTTTTTAGTATTTCATGGTGCATTCGATATTTATAAATAACATATCGAAATATTGAATACCATACGGAAATATAGCTACATAAATAAGTTATATATATTATTAAAACACTAACAAGTATACAACCTAGTATTAGTATAAAACTAAATGTTTAGACGTTGGAACTTTGACTACTCTATAATGATTGAATTTTTTTAGTAATTGATTAAGAAAGAGAGTAGTGTGTACTTTCTTTAGAATAGATATTGCTACATGTGTAATGTTTTAGTATGATTTAATTGGAACGTTTTTTGAAAAGTCAAAGTCATAATTCTCTATTATACGATTATATATTAGGCGAAGTTGAACAAACTATTTATTACAGATTTATCATACCGCAAAATACTAATACCAAACTTCAAAATACCGAATTGTACTGAATTAATTTGGTATAGTAATGGTATAGTAGTTTTAAAAACCGAATATCTAAAAACTGAAAATACCGAATAGAAGTTTCAAATATCATACCATACCATACCATACCATGCCCACCCATACTTAGCGCCACCAGCTCTATCTCCAATTATTCTTTCTTCTTTCTTTGATTCCTATACAACTATACACCTACATTAAAATAATATATTAAATTACATATTTAAATCGTTTAGAACATTTCCTTCTAGTGGTGTAGGTGGTGGTGAAATGACGGGAAGAGAGAAAGAGAAAGGAAAGAGGAAGAGATGATAGTAATGAAGGTGATGATGATAATAGTGGCAAGGAGAAAAGGGGGAAGAAGGAAGAAGGGTGATTAGTGGTAGAGGTAGTGGTGGGAAGAAAGAAGAAAGGAACAAAAAGAATTAAAAAAAAAAACCCAAGTCTTTTATGGAATGACTTTAAGGAAAGATTTGATTAAGTCTCTATGTCAAGAATTTATCACTTGCATAAAGAGATAGTTACTCTTAGTCAAGGAGTGTGAGAAATCAAAGGACTATATTGAAAGTTTGCTTTGCCAAAGGCACTTATAACTTTTTATCTGGCTGAATGATGGTTATAGTTAAGCTAAAAGCCAGATACTTATGATGCGTCCCTACCAAATGTCAACCAGTGTTATGCTATGATTGTTTAGGATGAAAGTCAAAAGGCACTGAGCGGTAGTGGACATTATGCGAAAGGTGATTCTCTGGAACCAACTACACTTTTCACCAGGTCAGGTGGTGGTTTTCACTTAGGTGCAAGCAGTAGTAGGAATGGTGTAACGACCTATTCCATCGTTATTAAAAGACACCTCGTTATGGGTATGGGTTACGGAAATTTTTGAAAATATGATCTCGAATTTGTATGGGGTGGCACGACTAAAAATTTTGAAATTTAAAATTTTGGATCGGGCGGACGTCATCCCGCTATAGCGGCTGGCTCATGCAAAAAACCCTCCTAGGGTTACCTCATGGCCTGGGAGCAATGGAGAGGAGGAATTTCGCATTGATGGGGTAAACCCATGGTTTTTCCATTGATTTCACGTCCAAATTCGCTTTCGCAGAGTCAAAAGCTAATGTTTATGCCTCCATAGCTGCTGCTTGGCATCTAGATAGGCTAGGTTTAACTGAGTAGTTTAGACCTGTGTTAGAGAGCATAAGCATGACATAGATTGATGGGAGATTGCATACTTAGGCCTTCGGGTGCGGTGTTTGGATGGATAAAATGGATGTAAACCCAGTTAATTAGGTGGGAATTTGTTGTTATGTTGTGATATTTAAATGGTCCATGAATTTATGTGTTCACTTTGTTATGGTCCATCCTTGTATGATTTAATGATGGTGTAGTACCCGAAAATTGGGTTAAACCTAGTTAAATGCTTATTCACTAAGAGTGGTTAGTGTTGGTGGATTCAGAAGAATATATGGTGGTAACCAGAGGAATAAGAAATTAGTAATGTATCAAATAGTAGAATAAACAGATTGGGGTGGGCTATGTCACCGGATATATATGCAAGTTGTTGGTGATGGTCTGTGAAATCGAATTACGACCTGAGCTATATATATATATGTGTGTGTGTGTGTGTTTGCTAACTGTTCTCCGCATTATTGTTATAATGCTTGTTAAAGAAAAGTGAATGACTGTTGATATCCTAAGTGTTAATTGCATGCAATAATCTTAAATGAAATCTTATTGGTTTTACAAGTGTTGTTTCTATTATCATTATATGTGATTGTTGTGATATCTGTTATTATTGTGGAATGTACCGCTATTTTGACATCTCCGCGGGATTGGTTGATATAAGGTTGGCATACACTTGATGTCTGGGATTTGGTACATGGATAAAATCTCGTCCCCTGCAGGTCATGGCTAGTGGGCGACCATAAGACCCTTAGCATGTGTGTACAGGTATTTTGGTGAGTGTGACGGTTCCTTGAGTGAACACGGGATTATGTGTTTTCTTAATTATGTTGGTTCCTTGAGTTGGACTAGGCTTATCTATTACTTGAGATATATGTTTGTTCCTTGAGTTGGATCGGGCTTATTTGTTACTTGAGATATATGTTGGTTCCTTGAGTTGGACCGGGCTTATCTGTTACTTAAGATATATGTTGGTTCCTTGAGTTGGACCAGGCTTATCTGTTATTTGAGATATATATTGGTTCCTTCAGTTGGACCGGGCTTATCTGTTTGTTTGAGGTATATGTTGGTTCCTTGAGTTTGGTCGGGCTTATATGTTATTTGAGATATATGTTGGTTCTTTGAGTTGGACCGAGCTTTTCTGTTTATTTGAGGTATATGTTGGTTCCTTGAGTTAGACCGTGCTTATATGTTATTTGAGATAAATGTTGGTTCCTTGAGTTGGACCAGACTTATCTGTTTATTTGATATATATATGTTGGTTCATGTGTTTAATTGATATATTTGGTTTTTGGATGTAAACGAGTTTCATGATTTTTGTCTGTAAAATTAAGGGGATGGATCCTTGGGTGGTCTAGGTTAATTGTAAGGGTGGTATAATTTGGTATTGCCTAATGACTTGTGTAACAAGACACATTAGATATAATTGTCTGAATCATGGTTGTTGACTTAGAGTCTTATTGGGGGTGGTCATGTTGACTTGAGTTGCTGTCTATGTTAACTTAGCAGTGGGGAAGGTAAAGGTTAAATGCTCTATCTTGTTAATTGTTCGCATAGACTTAAAATGAATTCCTAACTTCTAGGGTGTTAATGTACAATAGAACCTGTGTAACAAGGGTACGTGTTGTAAGGGTCTTAATAGGCAAACTGCTAAGGGTAATGGACCTTAGGGTGGAGTATTATTGAACCTATTTATAATTGTGGGATAAGGTCTGACTGGATAACATAGTGGACAGTCGGTGATTATGGCTGAACATGTTAATAAGGAAAGTTTTCCAACGATAAGAATTGGTAGTGAACCATGGAGTTAAGGAATTGTTTAATGAAAAATCTTGGGCTAAAGAACTTTTAAGTTGTATGCTTCTTTTTGGATATTTATGTGATGTTTATGTGATTTAATTCGGATCGACCGATGATGTTTACTAGTACGTGTTGTTTTGTACCAATACTACTCTTGTTATGCCCATTGGTATAGTCTGGTTGCAGAATCTGTAGGTGTTTCAGGCTTGACACGGTAAAGATCTCCAGCAGCTGCTTTTATTATTCCCACGGTAGAAGCTTTGTCTTTTGTTTGTATTTTCTCTTAGCTGCTCTTGTACCTGTTTAGACTAGTTCCTAGGAAAGGATTATAGTTGTACTTTGAAAGGTTTTCAGTTGTAATTAAAGGTTTTGTAAACTGGTTGTAATAATTAAGAACATTTCTTTATTTTTCTTATTGACTTCCGCATACCTTTTTAAATGGGTGGTAAGGGTTCTTCTATCGAGGTGGATTAGAGTAGGTGCCCGCATAATTTGGGTAGTTGGGTCGTGACAATTTGGTATCAGAGCCTACGTTATCGGTCTCTTATTTCAAGGGCAAATGTCAAGTAGAGTCCTACGAATTGGTATGTTGACGTCCACATCTAATATTTGGGAAGCTATGAGGCATTCTAGGAAATCATTTCACTTTCTTTTCTCCTTTCGTGCAGTTTGTATACTTCCTTGTATGGGTTGAGTCCAATTGGTATCTCTAGATTCTAATTGGTATCTCAGCAAGGTAAAATGGATGTCGTTTAACTCCGGTTGAATTAACACAAGTAAGGGAAGTTGGAACCTGGAAGGCTCCAAATGGTATCTGGCCATTGAGGCTGTGTAAATGCATGGATAATTGGATAACAGTTATCCATGAGGAAAATAAGGATAATAAAAAGGGCTTGTTCAATGATGAATTTTGAGATTTATACTTATGTATGTTGATAATGCTTGAATGGATGTGATTATGTGCAATGTGATTGGTGAATTGCCATGAAATTCTTGATTGGTAAAAGGTCATAACTTGGTTATGTATTGATGATTAAAGGAATTGTTTGCTATGTGGTGTGAACGGAAATTGTATGCTAAATGTTAGGCATGGGCTTATCATTGGTAAAATAGTAAGGGGATATAAATGGTTTCTGACTGTGGGAAACTCTTGTTTTAGGACAGTCAGAAGTTTAGTTAAGAGCCATGGGAAAAAGGGCTATTCCTGCATAATAGCGGGATTTGTTGTTATGAAGAGTTTTCTTGTTGTGATTCATAACTGGTTTTAAATAATGTGATGCTAAGTTGTTGTTTATACATTGTTGGTTTCGGTCTTGGGATTATAATAAAGGCCATGATGCGATTTCATGTTTTAATGTTGAAAATAAGGAAGGGGAATGAGGAAAATTATAGAAAATTATAAAATTCTGGGCTACTGCCGTTGGGACCGCCATAAAGGTACTAAACCCGCTACGGTGATCCTATTATAGAGGGAATTTTTCCGCTATAGCGGCATCGCCATAACGACCTTCAAGCCTATATAGCGGGATGGGTAGGGCAGAACCCCTATTCAGCAGCCTCTATCAATGTTTCTTCATTATTTTGGATTCTATTGATGGAAAATCTTCTTCTTCTGCCATTCACCAGACTATGAAAAAATTTGGTATTCTTTTTCCCTTTTGTAGACCATTGAATACCTGGTTTTTGTCTCCAAAACTCTTCCTCATAATGTATGTATTTTTTCAATTCAGCTTGTGCTTTGTAAAGCACTATTCTATTCCCAGCAGATGGATCTTCTTCAAACAACTTCTCCTTTAATCTAACAATTTCTTTCTTAATTTTTAATTGCTTGAAAATATCACCAAACAAAGCTTTACTCTAGGAGGTCAGTGCTGCCTTTGTATTCTTTAATTTCTGCTTCAGACTAACAAAAACATCACTGCCCTCAGTAGACACCCAACTATCTCTCACCACTTTCTGAAAGTCATCCTTTTATGACCAAAATTTGAGAAATCTGAAAGGTTTTCTTATTAAATTAGACTGAGACCCGCAAGAAAGCAATAATGGAGCATGATTAGAACCAGTCCTTGCTAAGTGCTCAACTTCCATCAAACAAAAAAAAGATTGATTCACCAAGTATCTATCTAATCTTTTTAAGATGCACTCACTATCAATTCTACCATTCCACCAAGTGAAAGGAATTCCTTTGAAATTGATGTCAACTAGATCACAGGAATTCACACAAAAAGCAAAATCCTCATATTCTTAAGAATACATAGAAAGGCCCCCAATCTTTTCCTCATCACTCAAGACGACATTAAAGTCACCCCCAATCAACCAAGGCAAGTTTATATTCATACTCAAAGAGTAAATATCTTCCCATAAGCCTAACCTTTTCTGAGCATCACATTTTGCATATACAATTGTAACTACAAATGACTGACCAGTTTCCTGAAACAACAATCTCAATGATAATTGTTGCTCAGAATCAGCAATGACATCCACCTGAATATGCTCTTGAATAAACACCCAAATTGTTCTATTCTAATTATAATTGGCATACTGCATTCCCAGCCTCCTTTTGTATTTTTGTAACTGGTTAACATTTTGAAAAGGTTCCATTAAAGAAATGATGGAAAATTTATGATATCTATGTAATATCTGTATTCCGTGGAATGAATTTTGGGTCCTTACTGACCTCACATTCCAAAAAAATGTTTTCATCATCATTTAGCACTAGTTTTGACACCTCTTCAAGGATTGGTCCATGTAGGCAGTTTCTCCCCTTTATTTTCCTTTGTGACTGTGTGTGGTGATAATCCAACATCTTTAGAAACTTGATCCTCGTTTTGCACATTATTGACTTCTTTGTTATCTTCTACCGTCTCTGTCTGTTGTGGCCCTTGCTGCTTATTTACCTTTTCCTGCACCTGATGGGAGACCAACTCATGAAGTGATCTAATTGGGTTTTATTTTGTGCAAGGAATTGATAAATCCTAACTTGCATTAATCTCTACCCATGTGCATCCAACATCAACAAATTGCTGGTTGTCTCTTGATATGTACCAATCAACCCTCCAATTGCTTGGAATTCCAGTGAATTATCTATCAACAATGGTTCATGGTATGTGGCTTGTGCCAGTTGTTGTTGGATGTCTATCTTTTCCCCTAATTTATTATGGTTGTTGATGTTAAGATCCAGTTTATGTTGCATTATTTCCCCTTTGTCCTGTGGTTCATCACTTTTATACTCTATTACTGCTACTTCTTTTTTATCAGTTTTAATCTCTATTGCTGTTGATTCTCCTTACTTTGTACCACTCTAAGCCTCCCCTTCAGAAGTGTTTTCAATATTGTCTTTATTGTAATTTTGTACAACATCCTTTCTCATCTCATCTATTTTGTTACCCTCTTTACTACTGGTTTGCTTGTCTCTTGCTATTTTCAACTGATTATCACTGCTTGCTTTTATAGGTGTGGATTTGGATTTGCTTGGTGATCTGCTGCTGTTATCATTCTTCATTGTAGTGTTGCCTTGTGAGTTTAAGCTACTTGTGAAAGCCTTATTTACCCAATCTTTGGTGCTACCTTCTTTATGGATGACCTGGTTAGTGCTTTCTTCGGTATTCTCCTTTTCCTCTTCTTGTTCCTTCTGATTTAACACATCAAAGGGATTGTTTGTGTTAATGACATGGGTCATCTCTACTACCTTATCACACATAAGTTCTCTTTTTTTCCTTGTAAAGAAACTGTTGGTGGGATTCTATTTACTGATCATTGCTCCTCTGTAATATCTCTTTTGCTCATTATGTTCTTAAACTACTACCTCCTCTGGTTTTTCTTTCTCTTTATGTAACTCCGGATGAAGGAGTCTACAATCATCTTCATTATGCCCCTGTAGATTACACCTTTTACTGTAAGATGGGAGTGAATCATATTTAATTTTGAATTTTATTAATTTGTCTCCTGACTATTTTCATTTTCTATATCCATTTGAACGTAATGAGGCCGACCAGTAAGCAGGTCCAATTGAACTTTCACCCTAGCACAACTCGTGCGTGTTTTGTTGATGGTAGCAAGATCCAAATGCAATGGTTTTCCAACAGTTGAGGCCAATAAGAACAAAGTTTCTTTTACAAAAAAGGTGGGGAGAAGATCTGGGAAAGAAATCCAAGTAGTAGCCTATGATGTTTCTTCACTCGCTTTAAATTTAGCATCATCTATGAAAGGGCGCATTTGATATGCATATCCTTCTTTGGAAATTATGTAACAAGCATTTTTAGACATTATGTTGATAAAATCTTTAACAATCTCAAATCGCATTAATATATGTCTATTCCTCAGAAAACCAATTTTAGAATCACCTGGAATTCCACACTGTTTTGGAATTAGTTCCCTCAACTCAAAAATTTTAGGCCAGCCGTATGAGAATTTGCCAACCACAGCATATTGTAAATTCTCAATAATGTTCATCCTAGATACTTCTTGTTCCATCCATTTAATTGTGGGAATACCATCCACAAATGTAGCCTTCTTCAGTGGGATGGGTTCAACGTCTATCTTTGCCTTCAAAGCATTATCTTTTGGACCATTTAACTTAATAATATCAACATGTTTGCCCTTAGGAGACAAACTTTTGGGACTATTATGGCTAGGGTTATACATGGTGTTAGTTTTGATTGGTAATGGTGGAAATTGGGATGCAGAGGTAGAGACCAGGCCATCCATCAGAGATGGCTGGCCACCGGCCAACATCATGGCCGGTCAAGGGTAGGGTTTAGGTTGATATTTAGAAGAGAGAAAGTAGTTTTTGCAAAATAATAGGGTGAGTGCACAATCTTAGCTACCACAATGGTAGAATTAACTTGGCTAACTGGTCTATTGAAAGAAATTACTGTCAACATCTCTCAATCAGCTACTATTTTTGGTTATAGCAAAGTATCCCCTCAAATTATAGTAAATTTATCTATCATGAGAGAACCAAACATTTAAAAATTGACTTCCATTTTATGAAGGGAAAATCTAGGAAAAACTGATTGCAAAAAGTACATATCTATAATAAAAAAACCCTGAAGACATGATAACCAAGGGATTGGCCAAGGCTCAATGTGAGCATATAAATGACAAGCTCTTGTTCAACATATTTCTTCTCTTACCTTGAGGGAGAGTGTTAATTGATATAGACTCATCAAAGGATACATTAGTCTTTCAATAAATTAGTTAAGCTGATAGATGATTATTTAAATTAGTTAACTAAATATTGTTAGATTCAATACATATAAGTTGAAATTCTCTTTACAACAAAGAATCGTTCTAAATAATCAAATCTTTTCTATTTTCTCTATTCTCGATCTCTATCTTCCTCTTCCTCATTCTAGAGCAACAATTGCTATCATATATTAATCAACATAGTGAACCTTGAGTTATTTGATATTCTTGTCTTTCTTTCTATAATATAACAAACAATATGATTACCATTTGTATCTTTCCAAATGTCTTAACACTTTACTAGAGTCCTCAAACAAAACAAATTGTTTTTTCTAAAAAAAAGTGTGTTTTCTTTTTTCAAAATTATTGTTAGCAACAACTTTTTAAGAAATTTTTGATATTCCTAGTGCTTCGAAAACTACTACTATGAACACTGCTAAATCTGATCCTAATATCTAATTCATTCTCCCCAAAACCACCCGATATTGCAATTAATGCAACAACAATTATCAGTGAGGGGTTGATAAGTTGGCAATCTACTAGCTTCTTAACATGTTTAAGCTTGAATTATCTATGATTTTGCATTGATTCGATGTAATTCTCATGTTATATAGCTCTTTTGTGCAGGTAATGAGTGGATATGAGGTCGAGCTATCCATACGAGCCAATTAGGAAGCGAGAAGTGGAGAAAAGGAGCTTAAAACCAACATGTCAAAAGTTTTGAAGCCACCTGCGCACGCATGTCATGAGCTGCACACGCAGGTGGAAAGAGTGAGCTGAGGCAGTGACATCTGCGTTGAGGGTTTTGCGCACAGTCCATCGCAGGTGACCAGTGTGGTGGCAATTTCATAATTTTTAGGAGCGTGAGTTTGGGGCTTTAAAAGGGGGTTTTCAGCTTTAGAGCTCCATCTTTTACACTTTTTGAAGCTTGATAACATAGAGTGAAACCCTAAGAGTCAAATTAGTTACTTTCTTTTTCTTTGTATTGAATTTGGATCTTAAAGCTTGTGATAATCTTTGATTCAATGGAACAATGGAAGAAGAACTTGGGTAATTTTCCTCTTTCTCTTTCTGTGAGTAGCTAATTTTTTTACTTGGGGTTATGCTTGAGTAGGATGTGATAATTGTATGGGTGATGTCTATTTGTCTTCCTAGTTAGATAATTGTTGTGGGTTTTATTCATATTCCATGTTTTCGATCTAAAATTAGAGGTTGCAAACTCTAGTTAACTCAAGCACTCTTATCATCCTTGACAAAGAGGATGAGGGTGAGGAATAAGAGTGAATAATAACTTGATATTTATCATTTAATAGTGTCTCTTAGACATAAAGACGCTAATTAAGGTATTGAAATTGGTGGTGATACGGTATATTAGGGCTTTTGGATGGACCATAGACGATATTATTGGAATTCCATCCGGTATATGTACCTACAAGAACAAACTTGAGCTCGAGTTTGTAGCAAGTGTAGAACACCAAAGAAGATTAAACCCTCCAATGCAAGAAGTTGTGAAGAAAGAAATCATCAAGTGGATTGATGTGGCTGTAGTCTATCCTATTTCGGATAGCACGTGGGTAAGTCTTGTTCAATGTGTTCCCAATAAAGGTGGTTGTAACACCCCGTACACTTCCGATCCTACTTGACAACTTTGAACCATGCTTACTTAGGTTTCAAGATCCATAAGTATGTATTTTGTAGTGTTATTGATGGAACATTTGATATTGTGTTAGTAAAAATGATTAGACCCTTGTAGGAGCCGTTTGTGCCTTTTTTGGAGCATTTGTGGGGTGAAAAGTGAGGTTTTAAGGACTTCCACGCAAAGGATATTAAAGCTAAGAGGCAAGCAAAAGATTTGGACTTGAAAGATCTAACCAAATCCACAAAGAAAAGTTGAAAACACATTTTTGGGGAAGGGCGCGTCCAGGGGCGTGCCAGGCCGCTCCTGGCTGGAATTTTTGTGGCACAGGCAGCATAGGAGAGCGCTTGGGGGCGTGCCAGGCCGCTAATGTGCACCTGCTCAGGTGCTGAAATTTTTCTAAGTCCCAAGGGCGCCCGGGAGCGTGCCGGGGTGCTTTTTGCCCAATTTCTTCTACAATTATTAGTCTATAAAGAGGACTCTTGGTTTATGGTATCATTATTCCATCGTAGTAGGACTACTCTTGAGTGAGTTTGGCATCCGAGTTGGGATTAGTTCTTCGTCACAAGCATTTTATCAAATTATGTTCAATTAAGCCATGAGTGGCCAAAATTGTTTATTCTTGGGATCAAAGCTACGACCATAAATCGCGTGAGTTGAATATTATCGTGACATTTATGGAATTCTTTAAACATGAGATAGATGATGGATTACACATTAAATTTGGTGGGTTAAGTTGACATGTGTTATTGGGCTCAATTTGAGGCCCAAAAAGAAGCCAAAAGACATGGCCCAATGGGTCAAATGACCTATTCTTCCATTGACCAAGTAATACATTTCAATTATTGGACCAAATGTGGATAAGGATGACCATGAGGACCATATAAAGACACAAAGGGCTGATTTTATTCATTATAACCCACATGCCTTTTGATATATTTCCAAACATATTTCTCTCAACACAAACCCTAAGGCAACCATCTCTTGGAAATAAGATCATCACTTTGCAAGCTTGGGTAAGTGTTTATTCTTGTGATTTAATATATTATATGCTTAAGATGGTGTATATATCATGATGGTTATGTTGGGAAGGTTTTGAATAGTGCACTTTTGGTTTTTGCTAAAAGATGTGCCATCCTTGTGATATAAAAATTGAAAGGAGACTTGAGGTTTGAATGAAAGTGAATGGTATGGATGAGATAACAACATGTATGGTGTGATTATGTTCTTTAACTTGTTATTTTTCTATAAGTGTAATTTGTGGGATAGTTGTCGATATGATGTTATGAAATGTGTTGAGGTGACTTGATGAAGTAATTGTGACGTGGTGATAATGAGGAAGTGTAAAGGTTAAAAGTAGTATCGAAATGCTATTGGTATATGATGTTGTGGTCAATGTATGGCATGTTGTGGTATTGTTGGTATGACAATGCCGTGAATGGTATTGTAAAAGGGGAAATGACGTTATAAGGCAATCATGTAACTCATTATCGTCTTATGCACTTGTAAGGTAGTTGATTGTTAATGTAAGCTCCGTTATGTACTTGTGTTGTAGAGTGAAACGTAAAGAGGGAGATGAATTATTGTATTCACATATTGGATTGTGTATTCATATTGGGAAGATAAGGTATGTAAGGTTACTCTTTTCGTATCCTCCTGCAGTACATAGTGTTCGCATTGTCATTGTACTTGTTCTATTCCAAAATATTCTAAGGTATCTCATTTCAGGTTGTCATCTATTGTTAGTCACCTATTCCTCATTCATTGATCATTTGTTATTCATGTGTTACATAATTATGGACTTGTTCCAAAATTCTAATAATGTTACATTCCAAAGTTCCAATCATATTATAACCACCCAAAATACCAATATCATGAAAGTAAAGGAATGAAGTAATGTATATAAGTGTTTCCAATAATGTATCACTCTTATAGCTAAAGAATGAAGTAGTGTAAATAATTGTTTAATGGTCAATGTTGAGAATGGGTGGTATCTTATGGGAATACCCGCATGAATGTCGATCACATTATTATGGGTGGTATCTCATGGGATGAAAGAAACATCCGCAAGAATGTCGATCCCGATTATTAGAGCATGGGTGGTATCTCATGGAGTGAAAGAAACACTCGCATGAATGTCAATCCCAATATTAAGGGTGGTATCTCATGGGATGAAACGAACATCCGCATGAATGGTGATCCCAATTATGATGTTATTTTTTTCCCACTGATCAGATGGGGACCGGGTATGATATGAATCAATGATGGCAAATGAATGTAAAAGCAAAGAACGAAATGAATGTAATGTACATGATTCCAAACATACAGAACGATGGTTTATCCATATTGACTATTTTCTTATAATTGATTCCATTTAAGTTCTTATGTATTGATGCAGTTTCTTATGGCCATACATACTCAGTACATTCTTTGTACTGACCCCCTTGGGGGACTTACTTTACTTGCTGCAGGCACAGGTGCTAGTAGACCTCCTCAGTAGGTTACAGGTCATTTACAGATCATTGGTGAGCTCCAGTTGGTTTGGGGCTTTTCGAGTCACATGTGTACATTGGTTTTGGTTTTGGCATTGTATATATTTTGTATAAAGCGGGGACTTGTCCCGACTGTAGGTTGGTTATGTATATATATCTGTAGAGGCTTTGTAGACGGATGTGGGAAGACGAATGTAAGAGATGTATGTTCATTTTGACTTGACGGCCCCAATGGCCAAGTTTCATAAATAACATATGTTTTCATGACTTCCGCCATTGGTATTTTATATTTTATAAATTACATAAGATAGAATGCTATTCCTAAAGCGACAGGCATATGAATATACATGAGCAAAGATTGGTTCTCTCGGGCCTCAACGGTTTCGGGTGCCAGTCTGCCCCATTGGAATTTGGGGCGTGACAAAAGTGGTATCAGAGCAGGTCATCCTAAGGGTGTCTACAAAGCTGTGTCTGAGTAGAGTCTTACTTATCGATGTGTTGTGCACCACATTTATAAGTAGGAGGCTGTGGGACATTTAGGAGTTGTTTCTTTTCTTCATTTCTAGATCGTGCAATAGAGCTAATATTGTAAGTGAAATCGTATCTGACCATTGGAATTGATTTTCTTGTTTATAGTAAAAATGCCGATGACAAGAAGAGGTAGAGGCAAAGGTAAGCAGGTAGATATTCTTTCCGGTGAAGGAATGAGTAAATTACCATCTGACCAAGCTAGTCAAGGTAGGGCTAATACTGAAATTGCATCGCGGTCTTCTTCTATTTTTCCAGCTCCGGAAGAGCCAAAAGGTAGAGAAGTACCTGTAGAACCGCCTATAAATGCCACAGACCAGGATTTGAGAAATGCAGTACATATGTTGACTCAGATAGTCACTGTACAAAGTCAAGGACGAGCTGGTCCAACAACAAATGAGGATGATGCGGCTAAGGTAGTTAGTCGAAGGACACAGGATTTCCTGAAATTAGATCCTCCTACCTTCACTGGATCAAACCTTAATGAAGACCCACAAGATTTTATAGATCAAATCCAAAGGTATTTGGAGGTTATGCATGTGTCCGGTGTGGAAACAGTTGAACTTGCGGCTTATAGATTAAAAGGTGAAGCTATATTGTGGTATGAGGACTGGAAAAGATCGAGGGGTATTGATGTACTTCTAGCTAGTTGGGAAGAATTTAAAATGGGATTCCTTGATCATTACCTCCCATATGAGATCTGGGAGGCACGTGCAGACCAGTTTCTAAATCTCTGACAAGGGAATATAAGTGTTAGAGAATATAGTCTTCAGTTTAATTCATTGGCTCGATATACTCTGAATGTAGTAGCCATAATGACAGACAGAGTCCATCGATATGTGGATAGATTGGATCCGTATTTGGTAAGGGACTGCACTATTGCTGCTCTAAACAAAGATATGGACATAGCCAGGATTCAGGCTTTCGCACAGAAAATAGAAGATCAAAGGCAAAGAAGAAGGGTACACGAATCTGAAAGAGGACAGTCAAAGAGGGCTAGACCTATGGGGCAGGTTATGGTGTCCCAAGGAGAATCTAGACCTCAGAGTTTTAATAGACCGCTGAGGCCATCATTTTCCACGGCAGGCACTCAATACCAATTTCGAGGATTTAGAGGTAGTCAAGTTGGGCAAAGCAGTAGGATACAAGATTCACAAACAACAGGGTCTTCTCGCCCGCCGTGTCAGCTTTGCAGACTATTTCATTTATATGAATGCCGGCTAGGGATGAATGTTTGTTATTGGTGTGGTATGACGGGGCACATAATGAGGGACTGCCCACGAAGAGGCTTGGGAAGTTTGGTACGACCTGCGGGCTCCACTGTGGCACCATCCCTAAGTAGAGGAGTGCAGCCTGTTGGATATGGTAGAGGTACTAGAGGAGCACCTAGTTCCAGCGGAACCCAGAATCGCACTTATGCTCTAGTGGACCGGCAGGATTCGGAGGCATCTCCTGATGTAGTTGCAGGTATATTGTCTATATTTTCACATGATGCATATGCATGAATAGATCCGGGTTCTACATTGTCATATGTTACTCCATTGATTGCGGCAAAATTTAAAAGAACGCTGGTATTATTACTTAAGTCATTTGAAGTATCTACACCAGTTGGTGAATCCATTATTGCAAGAGAGTGTATCGTAATAGTATGGTAACCGTGAGTGGTCATGATACATTGGCCGATCTTATTGAGTTGAAAATGGTGGATTTTGATATGGTAATGGGAATGGATTGGTTGGCTTCTTGTTATGCCACGGTAGATTACCAAGCTAGGAAGTTACATTTTTAATTTCCATAAAAGAAGGACCGTGAATAGAAGAGTAATGTGGGAGCACCGAGAGGTAAAGTTTCTTATCTTAAGGAAAAGAAAATGACACCCAAAGAGATACATATGTCCTTTAGGAAGGGTGAAAGATACTGATGTAAAGCCACCACCTCTTTAATCGATTCCGGTGGTAAATGAAATTTTTGAGGTCTAGTATATCCCTTTGGGGTACATCAGTATTATTTGTATGAAAGAAAAATGGCACATTGAGAATGTATATTGATTATCGACAACTGAAGAGGGTGATAATTAAGGATAAATATCCCCTCCCCGAAATTTATAAGTTATTTGACCAATTACAGGGTGCCAAAGATTTCTCAAAGATTGACTTGAGATCGAGTTATCATCAAGTAAGGGTTAAAGAAAAAGATATACCCAAGACAGCTTTCCGAACATGGTATGGTCATTATTGAGTGTGAATTATGTCATTTGAACTAATGACTGTACTAGTAGCTTTTATGGGGGATGAATAGGGCGATACAAGCCATTGTTAGATGTGTTTGAGACCATGTTTAGAAATGATATTCAAGATCACGAAAGAACCATGCTAATAAGTTGTGACAAGTGTTAAGGATTCTTCATGACCATAAACTATATGCAAAGGTCGCTAAACCTGATTTTTGGTTAAAATCCATATTGTTCTTGGGTCACATTGTATAGGAGGTGTATTGATGTAACACATTAACATAATAGCGTATGTCTCAAGACAATTGCGCCCACAGGAGTGCACTTATACTACATATGATTTTGAGTTAGTAGTGGTGATATTTGCTTTAAAGATATGGTGCCACTATTCGTATGGAGTTCAGGATGATATATATACTGATTACAAGAGTTTGCGACATATCTTTAAATAGAAAGATCTAAACTAAAGATAGCAAAGGTGGTTGGAAATATTAAAAGACTACGATGTTGAAATATGACACCATCCGGGGAAAACAAATGTGATAATCGGTGCATTAAGCCTCAAAGCAATAGGAAACACTAAGGGTCAGGTTATGGAAAAGAAAGGTATAGTCAAGGTGGATAGTTCGTCTTCTTGAGACTCTAGATGAAAGAATTATAGTGTAAAATGCGACAGGGTCTTCATTTGTAGCTATGACAAACACATTTGATCTTACGCAAGAGGGAGTACTGTAATGCTCAATTTACGGAATTCTATTCATTCGGGAGCAACCAAAAGGTACCATGGTTTGGAAGGGATGTATTGGTAAGGTTACATGAAAAGAACGTTGCAACAATTGTAACTCATTGTCTAAATTATCCACAAGTAAATGCAGAGCATCAGAAACCTGGAGGTTATACGCAATATAAAAATCTTCCAGTTTGGAAGAAGGGTATGATTAACATGGGTTTCATCACAAGTTTGCCTTGTACATTTTGGCAATTTAATTTCATGTGGGTGATAGTTGACAGGCTTACCAATTTAGTACATGTTTTACCCGTCAAGACCACTCATACAGCTGAATACTATGCAAAGTTGTATGTTAAGAATAGTATGATTACAGGGGATTCCAATTGCTATTGTATTAGTCAGGGAAGCTCAAGTTACTGCATACTGTTGGAAAAATCTTTTTAGAAGAGTTTGGGAATCCAAGTAAAATTAAAATCCTCAGAAAGATGGACAAGTAGAACTTACTATATAAACACTTAAAAAAAATATGTTACGAGCTTGCATATAGGACTTTAACAGTAGTTAGGACGATCATGTACCTCTTGTTGAATTTGCTTACAATAGGAGCTATCGTTTGAATATAAAAAAGACACCTTATGGAGAGTTATATGGAAAGAAAGGGAAATTGAGTCCACGTTATATAGGCCCATATGAACTTATCAAAAGATTTGGGCAAGTTGCATATGAATTGAAATTACCTCAAGAACTCTCCACAGTTCATCTAGTATTTCACATTTTGATGCTTCGAAAATGCATAAGAGATCCATCTCCTATTACTACCATTGAAGATGTACACGTTACGGAGGATCTCACTTAGGAAGAGATACCTATTGCTATTCTAAATCAACAAATGAAGAGATTAAGAAATAAAGAAGTAGCTTCCGTAAATGTACTTTGGAGGAATCAATAAGTAGAAGAGATCACATGGGAAGCTGAAGAAATGATGAAGTCCAGGTACCCTCATCTATTTCAAATGGAAGAAAAAAATTCAAAGTGTGGAAGTGGAACAATAACAAGTAAGTATCTATGAGCATTAAATGTATATGTACGTATATGCTAATATAAAGATGCATTGGTTGTAATTGGGAAAATGTTGTTAACATTCGAGGATGAATGTTTCTAAGGGGGGAAGAATGTAACACCCCGTACACTTCCGATCCTACTTGACAACTTTGAACCATGCTTACTTAGGTTTCAAGATCCATAAGTATGTATTTCGTAGTGTTATTGATGGAACATTTGATATTGTGTTAGTAAATGTGATTAGACCCTTGTAGGAGGCATTTGTGCCCTTTTTGGAGCATTTATGGGGTGAAAAATGAGGTTTTAAGGACTTCCAAGCAAAGGATATTAAAGCTAAGAGGCAAGAAAAAGATTTGGACTTGAAAGATCCAACCAAATCCACAAAGAAAAGTTGAAAACACATTTTTGGGATGGGGCGCACCCAGGGGCATGCCAGGCCTCTCCTGGCTGAAATTTTTGTGGTACAGGAAGCATAGGGGAGCGCTTGGGGGCGATCCAGGCCACTAATGTTGTAATGACCTTCCCGGTCATTTTCCTCATTTTCGTGCGTTCTCAGCGTTTAGAGCTTTTCTATAACTGCCCCAAGTTATTTATGACTTGCTGGGACTGACAGTTCGGTTCCCGGGCAGTTCGTTTGAGAATATTATTTAGACCGAGCACGTTGTAAAATGTTAAATTAAATTAGAATTTGATAAAATGACATAGTTAATTACCTTTCAAAAATATTTATGATATTTATAAAATTCTTTAGTGATGATGTATCTATACTACTTTATAAAAGTTCTATAATTTATTTATATTTTAAACGGAGATAGTAAATCTAAATATGTTAAAATAATATTTTTATTTTATAGAAGTTTTGTTCAAAATAATTTTCTATTCATGATGGTATATTTAAAATATTATATTTATTTTACCACGAGCCTATGCAGTATCCGAATATATATATACGGAGAGCAAAATAATGGATAAAGCCATGTGCATGCAACATTAATTGGCATTCGACTAAAAGACTTACTTTTTTGTTGGTCTTGTACGTGTAGTGTATATATATATATACTATAGTTTTATTTATTTTTTTCCTCATTTTGTGTTCTTTATTACACTACATATATTCCACCATTTTTATTTTTAAGTACTTTAAGCTCAATTTTAGGCATTTCTAGAGAGATTCAAGGTTAGGGGTTGGTATATTTGAGTTCGTGGACTCGTTCTCGTCATTTCTACGGTACGTTTTCTTATTTTTACGGTAGTTTTAGTTACGGTGGTTGTTGGAATTGGTGTTGATGTTTGAGCTAGATATTGAGCTCAAATTGAGCGGTGTTAGTTGTGACTATTGGTCATGGGGTGATTTGGGACGCTGTGACGATTTCGTTTTTTCGATTCCGCAAGTGGGCCCCACATGGACCGTTTGGATATTTTTTTGAACTAATGCAATATGGGTATCAAAATTCATGTTTTGACATGTAGTTTATTATTTTGCTAGCGTGGCAGCAATCGGAGGTCTCTCGAAAGGGAAAGACTCCTATTTAGCAAGCTTTGGCAGGCGTTTGGCGGCGTCCAGGTAGGCTAGGCTTACCGTATACCTAGATTGAATTTGTTTATAGTATTTGCATGTTATTATGCTAGTGTTTGGGCTGGTAGTTGTGGATTGGCACTGACTTGCTATGACTAGGCCTTTTGGGCCGTTTAGGGCCTTGTTCGGATGTGTTTCGAGCCTGTTATCCTCGTGGTGTGCCAGATATTACTTTTATAGGGTTGGTTAATGTTGTACCGCTGTTAGTAGGGGTTTGGGGAACCTTAGCCCAGACTTGGTTCCGGGACCCCGTAGTGGGCCCCGCTACTCTTCACAGTCGGTGTAGTTAGCTTTAAACCTTATTAGGCTTAGTTAATCCCCGAGATGATCTTTTAGGATACCATTTGTATTAAATTACCCTATTTATGCCCTTTTGACCTGTTTAGCCTTGTTAGTCTCTAATAGCACCGTATTTGACCGGGTCGGCTAGTTTGATTTAGAATGCGGACCCGCCTTGCCATGACTTAGAATGTATACCCAGACTTGTAGTACGTGGTGGGTTAGCTCCTTTACTTATGTTTCGAGTTTATTTTGGGGCTGGTATGTCCCCGTTTACTTGTATTTGTGTGGATTCTGGCACTATTATGTCACTTGGTTACTGATTATTATGAGTTCCGGTTCAAGTCCGGCCACTGATTATTATGAGTTCCGGTTCGAGTCTGGCATCTGGTTATGATATGATTGGAGAGTTTTGGTACTGAGTTCCGGTTCGAGTCCGGCGGTTATGATATATGTGGCCTATTGTTATTATCCACTATGTACGGTTCGATTCCGGTGTCTGGCCTCTTGTTATTACCCATTGGTGCCGGTTCAAGCCCGGTGCACCCTTGTTGGTTATTCTGGTTACTGGATACTGATACAGCTTCGAGACACTGGTGACTATGCATTTACTATTCTTGTGTGTCCCGCCGGTTTATGGGGGCCAGGCTGGGTTATTGTTTTCTTTCGTGTTCCTATCGGGTTTATGGGGGCCCAGATAGGTTATGTTTGACTTGAGTGCTTACTTATGCATTTATTTACTTTTTACTTAGTATCGTATTTATTTATCTCCTGAGCATATCTACACGCCTCGGCAGTAGTGTATTTACTTATTATTTATACCCCGGACCTAGCATGCACCCTCGCATTTTAGCTTACTTATATTATATTGAGCTCAGTCGGCCGATGATGCCTACTGAGTACCCGTTGCCCCGGTACTCATACTGCACTTCTGCATCTTTTTCCCCGATGCAGATCCGGGCACTAGTCGACGGTTTTGACGTGACTCTCTTTCCAGCACTTACTCTGGAGCAGGGTGAGCTTACTGACGTCCGAGGCAGATCCTACTCCATCTCTATTGTATAGTCTTTTGCTCTCGAGACTGTAGTACTTGTTGTATATATTTGGTTTCTGTATTATTTTTTTTGACATGTCTAGTAGTGGCTCTTGTACCGACTTCACCAGGTCTTGGGAGGGGTTCTCAGCTGTATGTATTGTTCTCTTCTTTCTCAGTCTTGGTATGGATATATATTTTGATTTTGTTTTTTTTTGTATTTCTAGCATGTTTATTAGTATGGTTACTTCCACTTCATCTCTGTTTCCTGAGATTCCACCCGTTAGCCTGTCGCTTGTCGCTCCGGGCTAGGGTTTGGCTTGCCTATTGGTGGGTTACGGTAGGCGCCATCAGGACTCGAAAAATCAGGTCGTGACAGCTTGGTATCAGAGCCAGGTTTCACTGGTATTGTTGGTGCATGAGCCGATGTTTAGTAGAGTCTCGCGGATCGGTACGGAGACGTCCGTATCCTATCTCCGGGAGGCTACCGAGCATGTTTAGGGTAAATCTTATTTCTTTGATTCGCCTCAGTGCGTTGGTGTCTATGTTGGTTTCTAATCTCTATTTGGTTCATTCTTTACGCAGATGGTTAGGACGCATAATACGAGAGCCGGGGGTCGGGACCCCGAGCCTGCAGCGAGGGTTCCAGTTAGGGGTCGAGGTCGACCTAGAGGTCGAAGGCAGGGCAGAGTAGCAGCCCCAGGACCAGATCGTGCTAGGGATCAGTCACCCGATCCCGTTATAGTTCCAGATGTTCCGCCGCCACAGCAGCCGGTGGGCCAGGGGGCAGCCCAGGCTCCACCCAGATTTATTGATGCTTCTCTGCTCTGAGGTACATTGCTTCAGTTGTTGGAATTAGTTGGAGGTCCGCCTGCTGCGGGAGTACAGCCAGCCGCACAGGGAGTTGGTGCTGGGGCACAGCCTGTAGCTGTGGCACCGAGAGTTGAGGTTCTGCCTGTACCAGTAGCTCTACAGCCAGTTATAGATCAGCCAGTTATGTCTGCCGAGGAGCAGAAGATGTTGGGTCGCTTCCTGAGATTAGCTCCACCAAGATTTGTTGGTACTTTGGGTGAGGATGCATATGAGTTCTTGTCCAGCTGCGAGGATAGACTTAGGAATTTGGGATTGGTACAGTCTCGTGGTGTTGATTTCGTGGCATATCAGTTCGATACTGCAGCGAGGAGATGGTGGAGGGGATATCTTGATTCCAGGCCAGTGGGATCTCCACCGATTACCTGGACCCAGTTCTCCAAGATTTTCTTGGGAAAGTATATGCCCCGTACTATACGGGAGCGGCTCAGGGATGAGTTCTCCAGGTTGACTCAGGGTTCATTATCTGTCGCCGAGTATGAGGCGAGATTTCATGATCTTGCTAGGCACGCTACTTCTATTTTGCCTGATGAGTACGAGAGAGTTAGATGTTTTGTCAGGGGACTGAGATTGCCACTCCGCAGGGCTACCCAGAGTTTAGTGACTTTAGGGAAGTCATTCGCAGAGATTATTGAGCATGTATACTTTATTGAGGAGATGGATCGCGAGGCCCAAGGGGGCAGCGATAAGAGACCTCGTGTCCAGGGTAGTTTCAGTGGCAGCCATAGTGGTTCGCAGTTCAGAGGTCGTGGTTTCCAGTTTCAGGGTAGGTACCCTCATCAGCAGCAGCAGTCTTTTCAGCGACAGGGTCAGCCTAGTAGGCCCGTACAGTCAGCTTTGCAGATATCTGATAGGGGTCAGCCCACCTATAGTGGTTCTGTTAGCCAGCCTCAGGGGCGTGGTCAACCCAGTTCATCTGCTAGAGGTGGTCATATTGGATCTTCTAGGCCGAGCAGGGAGCCAGGAGCATGTTATACTTGTGGGGTTTTCGGTCATTTCGCGCGTGAGTGTCCTCAGCGCAGGGCTATTGAGCCTTCAGTTCAGACAGCACAGCCCATCAGATCTGTACCGCCAGTAGGCAGAGGTGGTGCACAGGGTCATCGGGGTGGTCCCCAGGGTTCTCGAGGTGGAGCACAGGGAGGTCGGACTGGTAGTCAGGTTAGTACTCAGACTAGTGGTAGCCAGCGTCAGTTGTATGCCGTGCCAGCTAGGCCAGAGGCTGAGGCTTCGGATGCGGTGATTATAGGTACGATTTCCGTATGTCGTCAGCCAGCTTCTGCATTATTTGATCCCGAATCCACGTTTTCTTATGTATCTACTTATTATGCACCACGGTTGGGTTTATGTTCTGAGTTATTATCTGTGCCCTTACGTGTATCTACCCCCGTTGGTGATTCTTTAGTAGTGGATCGGGTATATAGATCATGTCTGGTGACTATTCAGGAGTTTGAGACTCAGGTTGATTTTATTGTATTGGCCATGGTAGATTTTGATGTGATTCTGGGCATGGACTGGTTGTCTTTTCATCATGCAGTCTTGGATTGCTTTGCCAATACCGTGACCTTAGCCATGCCTGGTGTACCCCCGGTAGTGTGGCAGGGTTCTGTTAGCCGTACACCGACGGGGATTATTTCATATGTTCGGGCTCGTAGATTGATGGTGAGGGGTTGTGATTCATTCCTTGCTTATGTTCGGGATGCTAGCATTGAGAGTCCGTCACTTGACTCTGTCCTTATTGTTCGTGAGTTTCCTGATGTATTCCCTACTGACCTACCTGGCCTTCCTCCTGAGCGTGATATAGAGTTTATTATTGACCTTGAGCCGGGCACCCGACCTATTTCTATGGCTCCGTATCGTATGGCTCCTGCTGAGTTGAGGGAGCTGAGTAGTCAGCTTAAGGATCTTTTGGGGAAGGGTTTTATTAGGCCGAGTGTGTCGCCTTGGGGTGCTCCAGTTCTTTTTGTAAAGAAGAAGGATGGGTCTATGCGAATGTGTATTGATTACAGGCAGCTAAATAAGGTGACAGTAAAGAATAAGTATCCGATGCCTCGTATTGACGATTTGTTTGATCAGCTTCAGGGTGCCGCGGTGTTCTCAAAGATAGATTTGAGATCTGGATATCATCAGTTGAGAGTTAGGGCTGAGGACATCCCAAAGACAGCCTTCAGGACTCGGTACGGCCATTATGAGTTCCTGGTGATGTCTTTTGGATTGACTAATGCCCCTGCAGCTTTCATGGATTTGATGAATCGGGTATTCAGGCCATACTTGGACTCCTTTGTCATTGTGTTTATTGACGACATCTTGGTTTATTCGAGGAGTAGCGAGGAGCACGAGCAGCATTTGAGGACTGTGCTCCACACTTTGAGAGATCATCGGCTTTATGCCAAATTCTTAAAGTGTGAGTTCTGGCTTGAGTCTGTAGCTTTCTTGGGGCATGTTGTATCCAGACAGGGTATCATGGTAGACCCAGCGAAGATTGAGGCTATTCGAGGTTGGGCTAGGCCCACGTCGCCTACTGAGGTTCGCAGTTTTGTTGGGTTGGCAGGTTATTACAGACGGTTTGTTGAGGGCTTCTCGTCTATTGCATCTCCTATGACCAGACTGACCAGGAAGGAGGTTCCGTTTCAGTGGTCCGAGGATTGTGAGGCAAGCTTCCTGATTGTGATGACTTACTTCTGCCCCTGTGTTGACTCTTCCAGTTGAGGGCGAGGGTTTCACCGTGTATTGTGATGCGTCTGGTATCGGTTTGGGGTGTGTTCTGATGCAGCGGGGTCGTGTTATTGCTTATGCATCGAGACAACTGAAGGTGCACGAACGTAATTACCCCACTCATGACTTGAAATTAGCAGCGGTAGTATTTGCACTGCGGATTTGGAGGCATTATCTATACGGTGTGCATTGTGAGATCTTTACAGACCACCGCAGTCTTCAACATATTATGACTCAGAGAGATCTTAATTCGAGGCAGCGCAGGTGGATTGAGTTACTGAAGGACTATGATATCTCTATTCTCTATCATCCGGGCAAGGCGAATGTGGTAGCGGACGCCTTAAGCCGGAAGACAGTGAGTATGGGTAGCTTAGCCTTCATTCCAGTCTCTCAGCGGCCATTAGCTTTGGACATTCAGTCCTTAGCTAACTCGATGGTTCGATTGGATATTTCTGACCCCAGGAGGATTGTTGCTTGTGTTGAGGCTAGATCTACTTTGCTGGAGCAGATTCAGGGTCGTCAGTTTGAGGATAGCGGTCTCTGTAGCATTCGAGATCAGGTATTGAGGGGTGAGTCTGAGAGAGCTACCTTGGGTTCTGATGGTGTTCTGAGGTTTGACGGTCGTATTTGTGTCCCGAGGGTTGGAGATTTGATTCGGTTGATTCTGCACGAGGCACACAGTTCCAGATATTCTATTCACCCTGGGACAGCTAAGATGTATCGGGATCTGAGGCAGCACTATTGGTGGAGTGGTATGCGGAGAGACATAGCAGGGTTTGTAGCTCGATGCCTTTGTTGTCAGCAGGTAAAGGCCGAGCACCAGAGACCTGGTGGTCTCCTTCAGCCGTTACCCATTCCTGAGTGGAAGTGGGAGCGGATCACGATGGATTTCGTTGGTAGGTTACCTCGCACCTCTCGTGGCTTTGATAGTATTTGGGTTATTGTAGATCGGTTGACTAAGTCCGCGCACTTTATCCCTGTTCAAACTTCCTACAGTGCTGAGAAGTTAGCTCGTGTATATATTCAGGAGGTAGTTCGCCTACACGGAGTACCGGTGTCTATTATCTCAGACCGAGGGTCTCAGTTTACCTCCAGTTTCTGGCAGGCTTTCCAGGAGGAGTTGGGTACTCAAGTGGACCTCAGTACTGCGTTTCATCCTCAGACCGACGGGCAATCAGAGCGGACTATTCAGGTGTTAGAGGATATGCTCCGTGCTTGTGTGTTAGACTTTGGGGGTCAGTGGGATCAATTCTTGCCTTTAGCGGAATTCGCGTATAATAATAGCTTCCACTCCAGCATTTAGATGGCTCCGTTCGAGGCTTTATATGGCAGACGGTGTCGGTCTCCAGTTGGTTGGTTCGAAACTTCGGAGGTCAGTCCTCGTGGCACAGATTTGCTCCGAGAGTCTTTGGACCGAGTTCGGGTGATTCAGGACAGGCTGCGGACAGCTCAGAGTAGACAGAGAAGTTATGCTGACCGTAGACGTCGTCCGTTGAGATTCAGAGTTGGTGATAGGGTCTTCTTACGAGTATCGCCAATGAAGGGCGTGATGCGATTCGGTAGGAGGGGCAAGCTTAGCCCCAGGTATATTGGACCTTTTGAGATTCTTCGGACAATCGGGGAGGTAGCATATGTACTGGCCTTACCTCCGACCTTTTCAGCTATCCACCCAGTATTTCATGTTTCTATGCTGCGACAATATATCCCAGATGAGTCGCATGTGCTTCAGTGGGACTCGGTTCAGTTAAACGAGAAGTTAGCATTTGTTGAGGAGCCTGTGTCCATTTTAGCCAGAGATGTCAGACGGTTACGCTCCCGGGAAATTCCAGTGGTTAAGGTACAATGGCGTCACCGTCCAGTTGAGGAGGCTACTTGGGAACTTGAACGTGACATGCGAGCCCAGTATCCCTACTTGTTTACGTCTTCAGGTATATGCTTATTCTTGACTTTTGCGGACGAAAGTCCTTTTAGTAGTGGATATTGTAATGACCTTCCCGGTCATTTTCCTCATTTTCGTGCGTTCTCAGCGTTTAGAGCTTTTCTATAACTGCCCCAAGTTATTTATGACTTGCTGGGACTGACAGTTCGGTTCCCGGGCAGTTCGTTTGAGAATATTATTTAGACCGAGCACGTTGTAAAATGTTAAATTAAATTAGAATTTGATAAAATGACATAGTTAATTACCTTTCAAAAATATTTATGATATTTATAAAATTCTTTAGTGATGATGTATCTATACTACTTTATAAAAGTTCTATAATTTATTTATATTTTAAACGGAGATAGTAAATCTAAATATGTTAAAATAATATTTTTATTTTATAGAAGTTTTGTTCAAAATAATTTTCTATTCATGATGGTATATTTAAAATATTATATTTATTTTACCACGAGCCTATGCAGTATCCGAATATATATATACGGAGAGCAAAATAATGGATAAAGCCATGTGCATGCAACATTAATTGGCATTTGACTAAAAGACTTACTTTTTTGTTGGTCTTGTACGTGTAGTGTATATATATATATACTATAGTTTTATTTATTTTTTTCCTCATTTTGTGTTCTTTATTACACTACATATATTCCACCATTTTTATTTTTAAGTACTTTAAGCTCAATTTTAGGCATTTCTAGAGAGATTCAAGGTTAGGGGTTGGTATATTTGAGTTCGTGGACTCGTTCTCGTCATTTCTACGGTACGTTTTCTTATTTTTACGGTAGTTTTAGTTACGGTGGTTGTTGGAATTGGTGTTGATGTTTGAGCTAGATATTGAGCTCAAATTGAGCGGTGTTAGTTGTGACTATTGGTCATGGGGTGATTTGGGACGCTGTGACGATTTCGTTTTTTCGATTCCGCAAGTGGGCCCCACATGGACCGTTTGGATATTTTTTTGAACTAATGCAATATGGGTATCAAAATTCATGTTTTGACATGTAGTTTATTATTTTGCTAGCGTGGCAGCAATCGGAGGTCTCTCGAAAGGGAAAGACTCCTATTTAGCAAGCTTTGGCAGGCGTTTGGCGGCGTCCAGGTAGGCTAGGCTTACCGTATACCTAGATTGAGTTTGTTTATAGTATTTGCATGTTATTATGCTAGTGTTTGGGCTGGTAGTTGTGGATTGGCACTGACTTGCTATGACTAGGCCTTTTGGGCCGTTTAGGGCCTTGTTCGGATGTGTTTCGGGCCTGTTATCCTCGTGGTGTGCCAGATATTACTTTTATAGGGTTGGTTAATGTTGTACCGCTGTTAGTAGGGGTTTGGGGAACCTTAGCCCAGACTTGGTTCCGGGACCCCGTAGTGGGCCCCGCTACTCTTCACAGTCGGTGTAGTTAGCTTTAAACCTTATTAGGCTTAGTTAATCCCCGAGATGATCTTTTAGGATACCATTTGTATTAAATTACCCTATTTATGCCCTTTTGACCTGTTTAGCCTTGTTAGTCTCTAATAGCACCGTATTTGACCGGGTCGGCTAGTTTGATTTAGAATGCGGACCCGCCTTGCCATGACTTAGAATGTATACCCAGACTTGTAGTACGTGGTGGGTTAGCTCCTTTACTTATGTTTTGAGTTTATTTTGGGGCTGGTATGTCCCCGTTTACTTGTATTTGTATGGATTCTGGCACTATTATGTCACTTGGTTACTGATTATTATGAGTTCCGATTCAAGTCCGGCCACTGATTATTATGAGTTCCGGTTCGAGTCCGGCATCTGGTTATGATATGATTGGAGAGTTTTGGTACAGAGTTTCGGTTCGAGTCCGGCGGTTATGATATATGTGGCCTATTGTTATTATCCACTATGTCCGGTTCGATTCCGGTGTCTCGCCTCTTGTTATTACCCATTGGTGCCGGTTCAAGCCCGGTGCACCCTTGTTGGTTATTCTGGTTACTGGATACTGATACAGCTTCGAGACACTGGTGACTATGCATTTACTATTTTTGTGTGTCCCGCCGGTTTATGGGGGCCAGGCTGGGTTATTGTTTTCTTTCGTGTGCCTATCGGGTTTATGGGGGCCCAGATAGGTTATGTTTGACTTGAGTGCTTACTTATGCATTTATTTACTTTTTACTTAGTATCGTATTTATTTATCTCCTGAGCATATCTACACGCCTCGGCAGTAGTGTATTTACTTATTATTTATACCCCGGACCTAGCATGCACCCTCGCATTTTAGCTTGCTTATATTATATTGAGCTCAGTCGGCCGATGATGCCTACTGAGTACCCGTTGCCCCGGTACTCATACTGCACTTCTGCATCTTTTTCCCCGATGCAGATCTGGGCACTAGTCGACGATTTTGACGTGACTCTCTTTCCAGCACTTACTCCGGAGCAGGGTGAGCTTACTGACGTCCGAGGCAGATCCTACTCCATCTCTATTGTATAGTCTTTTGCTCTCGAGACTGTAGTACTTGTTGTATATATTTGCTTTCTGTATTATTTTTTTTTGACATGTCTAGTAGTGGCTCTTGTACCGACTTCACCAGGTCTTGGGAGGGGTTCTCAGCTGTATGTATTGTTCTCTTCTTTCTCAGTCTTGGTATGGATATATATTTTGATTTTGTTTTTTTTTATATTTCTAGCATGTTTATTAGTATGGTTACTTCCACTTCATCTCTGTTTCCTGAGATTCCACCCGTTAGCCTGTCGCTTGTCGCTCCGGGCTAGGGTTTGGCTTGCCTATTGGTGGGTTACGGTAGGCGCCATCAGGACTCGAAAAATCGGGTCGTGACAAATGTGCACCTGCTCCGGTGCTGAAATTTTTCTAAGTCCCAAGGGCGCTCGGGAGCGTGCCGGGGTGGTTTTTGCCCAATTTCTTCTACGATTATTAGTCTATAAAGAGGACTCTTGGTTTATGGTATCATTATTCCATCGTAGTAGGACTACTCTTGAGCGAGTTTGGCATCTGAGTTGGGATTAGTTCTTCGTCACAAGCATTTTATCAAATTATGTTCAATTAAGCCATGAGTGGCCAAAATTGTTTATTCTTGGGATCAAAGCTACGAGCATGCATTACATGAGTTGAATATTATCGTGACATTTATGGAATTCTTTAAACATGAGATAGATGATGGATTATACATTAAATTTGGTGGGTTAAGTTGACATGTGTTATTGGGCTCAATTTGAGGCCCAAAAAGAAGCCAAAAGACATGGCCCAATGGGTCAAATGACCTATTCTTCCATTGACCAAGTAATACACTTCAATTATTGGACCAAGTGTGGATAAGGATGACCATGAGGACTATATAAAGACACAAAGGGCTGATTTTATTCATTATAACCCACATGCCTTTTGATATATTTCCAAACATATTTCTCTCAACACAAACCCTAAGGCAACCATCTCTTGGAAATAAGATCATCACTTTGCAAGCTTGGGTAAGTGTTTATTCTTGTGATTTAATATATTATATTCTTAAGATGGTGTATATATCATGATGGTTATGTTGGCAAGGTTTTGAATAGTGCACTTTTGGTTTTTGCTAAAAGATGTGCCATCCTTGTGATTTAAAAATTGAAAGGAGACTTGAGGTTTGAATGAAAGTGAATGGTATGGATGAGATACCAACATGTATGGTGTGATTATGTTCTTTAACTTGTTATTTTTCTATAAGTGTAATTTGTGAGATTGTTGTCGATATGTTGTTATGAAGTGTATTGAGGTGACTTGATAAAGTAATTGTGATGTGGTGATAATGAGGAAGTGTAAAGGTTAAAAGTAGTATCGAAATACTTTTTGTATATGATGTTGTGGTAAATGTATGGTATGTTGTGGTATTGTTGGTATGACAATGCCGTGAATGGTATTGTAAAGGGGGAAATGACGTTATAAGACAATCATGTAACTCATTATCGTCTTATACACTTGTAAGGTAGTTGATTGTTAATGTAAGCTCCGTTATGTACTTGTGTTGTAGAGTGAAACATAAAGAGGGAGATGAATTGTTGTATTCACATATTGGCTTGTGTATTCAAATTGGGAAGATAAGGTATGTAAGGTTACTCTTTTCGTATCTTCCTACAGCACATAGTGTTCGCATTGTCATTGTACTTGTTCTATTTCGAAATGTTCTAAGGTATCTCATTTCAGGTTGTCATCTATTGTTAGTCACCTATTCCTCATTAATTGACCATTTGTTATTCATGTGTTACATAATTATGGTCTTGTTCCAAAATTCCAATAATGTTACATTCCAAAGTTCCAATCATATTATAACCACCCAAAGTACCAATATCATGAAAGTAAAGGAATGAAGTAATGTATATAAGTGTTTCCAATAATGTATCACTCTTATATCTAAAGAATGAAGTAGTGTGAATAATGTTTTAATGGTCAATGTTGAGAATAGGTGGTATCTCATGGGGTGAAAGGAATACCCGTATGAATGTCGATCCCATTATTACGGGTGGTATCTCATGGGATGAAAGGAACATCCGCATGAATGTCGATCCCGATTATTAGAGAATGGGTGGTATCTCATGGAGTGAAATAAACACTCGCATGAAAGTCGATCCCAATATTATGGGTGATATCTCATGGGATGAAAAGAACATCCGCATGAATGGCGATCCCGATTATGATGTTATTTTTTTCTCACTGATCAGTTGGGGATCGTGTATGATATGAATCAATGATGGCAAATGAATGTAAAATCAAAGAACGAAATGAATGTAATGCACATGATTCCAAACATACAAAACGATGGTTTATCCATATTGACTATTTTCTTATAATTGATTCTATTGAAGTTCTTATGTATTGATGCAATTTCTTATGGCCTTACATACTCAGTACATTCTTTATACTAACCCCCTTGGGGGACTTACTTTACTTGCTATAGGTGCAGGTGTTAGTAGATCTCCTCAGTAGGTTGCAGGTCATTTACAGATCATTGGTAAGCTCCAGTTGGTTCGGGACTTTCCAAGTCACATGTGTACATCAATTTTGGTTTTGGCATTGTATATATGTTGTATAAAGAGGGAACTTATCCCGACTGTAGGTTGGTTATGTATATGTATCTGTAGAGGCTTTGTAGATGGATGTGGGAAGACGAATGTAAGAGATGTATGCCCATTTTGACTTGACGGCCCCAACGACCAAGTTTCATATATAGCATATGTTTCCATGACTTCCGCCATTGGTATTTTATATTTTATAAGTTACATAAGATAGAATGCTATTCCTAAAGCGACATGCATATAAATGTACATGAGCAAAGATTGGTTCTCTCGGGCCTCAACGGCTTCGGGTGCCAGTCAGCCCCATTGGAATTCGGGGCGTGACAGTGGTATCACGATTGTCCCAAACAAAAATAATAATCTTATACCCATCCTTCCTATCACAGTTGGAGAGTGTGTATTGATTATAGGAAATTGAATTCATGGAATGATAAGGATCATTTCCCCATGCGCTTCATGGATCAAATGTTTGATAGGATAGCAAGAAGGGATTGGTATTGCTTCCTCGACAGATACTCTGGCTACAATCAAATTTCAATAGCCCCCGAAGATCAAGAAAAAATGACCTTCACTTGTCCTTATGGAACTTTTAATTTTAAGTGCATGCCCTACGGGCTATGTAATGCACCGGCTACCTTTCAACGGTGTATGGTTTCTATCTTTTCAGACATGGTGGAGGATTCTATGGAGGTATTTATGGATGATTTTTTGGTTTTTGGTGATACATTTGAGGATTGCCTTGAATATTTGGAGAAGGTGCTTGAAAGGTGTGTGGAAAATAATCTTATCTTAAATTGAGAGAAGTGCCACTTTATGGTAAGAGAATGGATTGTCCTTGGGTATAAAATCTCTAGCCCAGGAATCCAAGTTGATCAAGCGAAAGTGGAGGTTATTTCAAAATTGCCTCCTCCAATATCCATAAAAGGTGTGAGAAGCTTTCTTGGCCATGTAGGTTTTTATTGGAGGTTTATTAAAGACTTTTCCAAGATTGCTCATCCTATGTGCAAGCTTCTTGAGAAAGAAGCTAAGTTCAAGTTTGATGGTCAGTGTTTGAAGGCATTCAATTTCCTCAAGGTGAAACTTGTCTCCGCCCCCATTATTGTGGCTCTAAATTGGTCACAACCATTCAAACTCATATGTGATGGTAGTGGACTTGCCTTGGGGCCCATGCTTAGCCAAAGAAAGGAGAAACTTTTCCATCCTATCTACTATGCTAGTAAATCATTAAATGATGCACAAAAGAACTACACCGTTACTGAGCAAGAATTACTAGCCGTGGTCTATGGGTTCGAAAAGTTTTGGGCATATACATTAGATACCAAAGTTGTCGTGTACACCAATCATGCCGCCTTGCGGTATTTGAGGGTGAAGAAAGAGTCCAAGACAAGATTGATTAGATGGATTTCGCTCCTTCAAGAATTTGACTTTGAAGTGAAGGATCGAAAAGGTAGTGAAAACCAAGTGGCAAACCATCTATCCTGCCTTGAACCCAATAGTGAGGAGTCGGGTGAAACTGAATTTAATGAAACCTTTCCCGATGAACTAATTATGGAACTTTCAAGAAGAATAGAACCGTGGTATGCGGACTATGCGAACTATGTCGTATGTGGGTTACTTCCCGATGATTTAAATCATTATCAAAAGAAGAGATTTCTCTATAATGTAAAAATGTATTATTGGGATGAACCCTATCTATTTAGGTAGTGTGTGGATGGAGTAATTCGTAGGTGTGTGATGGAGTAGGAAATACGGGTCATTCTTGAAGCTTGCCACTCATCTCCATTTGGTGGCCATCGTAGTGGTGTTAGAACTGCTGCAAAGGTTCTTCAAAGTGGATACTATTGGCCGACCCTTCATAGGGATGCTTATGACTTGGTAAAGGCCTGTCCTCAATGCCAAATGTAAGGAGGTATTTCAAGGAGGCATGAAATTCCCTTGAAGTCGAACCTCGAGGTAGAGTTATTTGATGTATGAGGCATCAATTTGATGGTCCCTTTGTGAGTTCATATGGGAATAAGTACATATTGGTGGCTGTTGTTTACGTGTCAAAATAGGTGGACGCAATTGCTTTACTGACCAATGAAATTAAGAGTGTCACTTTCTTCTTAAGAAAGTATATCTTTACAAGGTTCGGGACTCCTCGAGCAATTCTTAGTGATGGTGGATCACACTTTGGTAATCGGGTGTTTGGAGCATTGCTTGATAAGTATGGGATGAAAAATAAAGTTGCTACCCCGTATCATCCCCAAACGAGTGGTCCGGTGGAGGTTTCCAATCGGGAGATAAAGTCAATCTTGGAGAAAACTGTAATGTCGGACGTATGAATTGGGCAAGACAACTTGATGATGATTTTTGGGCATACAGGACAGTATTGAAGACTCCTATTGGCATGTCGCCTTATCAATTGGTGTTCGAAAAAGCTTGTCACCTTACCATTGAATTAAAGCACAAAACGTTGTGGGCCTTGAGTAAGTTGAATATGAATTGGGAGGATGCCTCCAAGTCAAGAGTAGACCAAATTCATGAGTTAGAGGAGTATCGACTTAAGGCATATGAGAGCTCAACGTTATACCAAAAGAAAATGAAGAAATGGAATGATTCCAAGATATTGAAAAGAGAGTTTCATGTGGGATATGACGTACTACTCTTTAATTCAAGGTTAAAACTCTTTGCGGGTAAGCTAAAATCCAAGTGGTCGGGCCCTTTTGTGGTGGTTAATATCTATCCTAGTGGGGCTATCGAGTTGGAGGACCACGAGAAGACGAGGTTCACAATGAATGATCAAAGGCTAAATTATTTTTATGTGGGTGGACCCAGAGCTGCAAAGGTTGAATTGCTCCGTTTTAAGGATGCTTGATGATGTGGAATAACGTCGTGCCACAACGATAACTAAGGCGCTTCTTGGGAGGCAACCCAAGTTTACTTATTATCATTTTCTATTTGTTTGATTACTAAGTTTAGGTTATTTTTGTGAATGCAGGTGAAAAATTCTAAGTATGGGAGTTGTGACACACTGTTTTGGCCTAAATCGGGCACCTGCTAGCACATATGCCCATGCATGTGGCTACAGGTGAAGGTGAAACACTGGTTTGGGGGAAAATAGCCACCTATGGGCTCAGGCCAGGAACATGCATGTGCAGTCTAGCCAATGCAGGTGATAAGTAACACCCTAAGTATTCTGCCCAGCCCCGTATGCCCACCTGCGTGCTCAAATCCCCACATACGTGCACAGGGTGGGGCGCAAGTAAGGCCTGGTGCACCAACCATTCTTCATTTAATTTTATGGGCTGACCCAACCCGGTTGGCCCATTACCCTTTTAAAATAATACCCTTACTTATACCTATAAAATTTAAACATCCACACCACACACAAAATCACACAAACCCGATTCTCCTTCTCTCTTTTTAAAAATTTTCTCTTTCATCATTCTTCAAAAATTCTTAAAATTTCTTTCAAGAGCACCCTCACACATCATCAACTAGAACTCCGGGGACCTTAATCTTGCACTTCTCTTATCATTATCTTTCCTCTTGACTTTGTTTGGTAAGCTCTTTTTTTACAATTTTTACTCAATATCTCTTGGGTTAAAATGGTGAACCATATCCTATACTAGTTTCTTGTGATGATTTAGTTTATTTTAATTGATTTTGGAGTAACATTGATTTTTTTGAGGATTATTTGGAATGGGTGTTATTTTTTATATGCAAATTGGGGAATTCTTGAGTATCCAACCTTATACACCCCATGTGTTTGATAAAATTACCACATGAACTTTTCTTTGTATTTTCTCTTTGAGGGTGATCTAAGAGAGCTAGTTGAGGCTTCTTGTGCATATTTTGAGTGCTATTCCATCATTGAATGATCATTTTAAAATTCTTGTGGTTGAGAAGTGTAGCTTGGAATGATTTTAAGGTGTCTTGTCCCTTATTTACCAAGTCCATTTTGTAATGTGCACCAAGTGTTTGTTGAAATACCCATGAGGGGTTGTTGGCATGATTTTTTCTAGTAGTTTATGAATTCAAATTTGGGGCATTCATTTGGTTAATTCTTGAGTTATAATATGAGTTACATAGTATTTCAAGGAGTGTGATAGTTCAAAGTGGTTATAGTGTGTGCTTTGGGGGAAAAGAGATGTGCAAGATTGTTAAGAGAGGTGTATGCTTGGTTGTCTCATTAAATGCTTCATAAGACAAGAAATGTGCTCGTAAATGAGAGCATAGAGCATATCCCTTAGAAGTGATTCTAGAAACGTAAAAAGGATTTTAAGAAGAAAAGTGGGGCATGAATGGCTAAGGAGTATAAAGTCTCTTGAAAGAACTAAAAAAGCAAATAAAGAGAGAAGTTCTTGCAGAATGTTTAGCAAAAAGAGGTTAGAGATCAAAAGTAGCGAAGGCAAAACAAACTAGGGCGAATAATGTGGAAAATTTGAACGAAGTGGGCCTAAGAAGTGATAAAGCGATTGTGTTTAGGGAGATCTTCTAGTCACTTGATCCATAAATCCTTTCCCTCACCCTAAACTTTATCAATGACCATAAGTCCTTGATGACTTTAAACCTTGTATTTCTCTATTAGCGGCGAATAATACAAAGGGCAAGCCTATGGTTCTACTTGTTGTACTTGAATTTCTTTGTGAGAGTGAGCAAAAGTTCTTTCTATCTTAATGCTTCTTGTGAATTACATTGTTTTGTGTGAGAGGAGAAAACTTTTACAAGTGAGAGGCATTAATACCTTGAAGTGGAGAGTGATGTCTTACTTTCAATTGGAGAAAATGAGCAAGACAAATCGTAAATTGAAATTGAGGCAATCATTTAAAATCATGTGTCACACCTCGAGAAGCATCTCGATTTGAAATTCTTACTTGTTGATTTCTTACACCCTTGCTTGATAAAAATTGGCTCTTGAAAGGAAAAACGTGATTTACTTGTTTGTCATGACTTGTTGGAGGAACCTATTGAACTTTGTAGTCTTAGTTGTCTAGTGTAATCTTTTGTGGTTGTTTTATAGTTAAGAGCACCCTTTTTCATTGTGAACATTCTGGATTACTTGAGGACAAGCAATAGTTTAAGTTTTGGGGTTTGATAAGTTGGCAATCTACCAGCTTCTTAACACGTTGAGGCTTGGATTATCTCTGATTTTGCATTGATTCGATGTAATTCTCATGTTATATAGCTCTTTTGTGCAGGTAATGAGTGGATATGAGGTTAAGATATCCATACGAGTAAATTAGGATGCGGGAAGTGGAGAAAAAGAGCTTAAAACCCACATGTCAAAAGTTTTGAAGCCACCTGCGCACTCATGTCATGAGCTGCCACGCAGATGGCAAGAGTGAGTCGAGGAAGTGGCATCAACATTGAGGGTTTTGCGTGCGCAGGCCATCCATCTGCGCCAGCAGGTGACCAGTGTGGTGGTAATTTCATAATTTTTAGGAGCGTGATTTTAGGGCTTTAAAAGGGGGTTTTCAGCTCTAGAACTCTATCTTTTGCACTTTTTAAAGCTTGATAACATAGAGTGAAACCCTAAGAGTGAAATTAGTTACTTTCTTTTGCTTTGTATTGAATTTTGATCTTAAATCTTGTGATAATCTCTGATTCAATGGAATAATGGGAGGAGAACTTGGATAATTATCCTCTTTCTCTTTCTATGAGTAGCTAATTTCTTTGCTTGGGGTTATGCTTGAGTAAGATGTGATAATTGTATGGGTGTTGTTTATTTGTCTTCCTAGTTAGATAATTGTTGTGGGTTTTATTCCTATTCCATGTTTTCAATCTAAAATTATAGGTTGTAAACTCTAAGTAACTCTAGAACACTTATCATCCTTCACAAAAGGGATGAGGGTGAGGAATAGGAGTGAACAATAACTTGATATTTATCATTTAATAGTGTCTCTTAGACATAAGGATGCTAATTGAGGTATTAGATTGATTATATAGACACACTTGTGAGGTGTTAGAAAGAACCCACTTGTTTTATCTTGGTGTTTGATTGACAAATCAACACTAATTACTCATAATCTAGCCTACCCATAACTCTTATCTAAATCTAGACAAATATTCAATCACCCGTACTTCTTTTCACTCTTACAATAGCATAACCCCAAGTCCCGTATTACACACGATTTCAACTCTATTTCTCTAATCTTTGAATTGTGCATTTCAAACTACGATTACTTTGATAATTACAAATTGATAAATGAAATCCCCCCATTTACTTTTATGTGTTATTTTTATAGAACCACGTGTTAGTACTAGTTGCTTTGGACACTTAGAGGTGAAAGCTATCGCATTCATTCCTTGTGGATTTGATCCCGACTCTAAGTTGGTTAATTATATTGACAACGATCGCTTATACTCTTGAGGTATAATTTGAGCGTTATCAGGGGTCTTATGAGAAAAACTTTAAAGATAAAATATTATCTAATAAGATAATCATAGGCCTTGATATGGATATTTATGAGAAAGACCATAAACATCAATCTGGTAACGATCCTTATGATTATTTTTTTATTTTTGCCTTTTTTCCCTATTCGACTCTCTCTGAAGCTTCTGTTAGATGTTTATGACTTGTGTAAATGGGTGACATAATTTTCTAGGTGATTGGATATGTTTCAGATGAGTTTTTGCTTTTTGGAAGTTTAAAACTTAAAATGTTTGACCAAAACTAACATTTAGGGTTGGTGAGGTCGGTTTTGAGTTTTGATAATTCTATTAGGTTTAGATGGTGATTTATGACTTGGAATTTTTTTCAAGTGTTCAAGGCACTTGAGGTTGATTTGAACCCTGGATAAATTCTAGTGTTCTTAAGGTTTGGAGCTAACAACAGCCAATAGTTGGTCAAGACAACCTCAGAATGGTGATTTGATGATTCCAACAGGTTCTGAATGTGTTTTATTATTGATGTGCATTATTTGTTTGTGTCCAGGAGGTTTTGGATGATTTTTGAGTGTTAAAACCCAGTGTGAGGCTTAGCAATATTTTCTGGTATATCTGATGCTAGTGCAATTGCATAGCAGGAAGGTTGAATGGTTAGCTCTATCGACAGACAAGGCACATGATTTCTCAATAGAAAGGCTACACTGGCCAATGCAGGCAACACACAGTGTGTATGATTGTAGTTGGTTTTTTTGTTATCTCATCCTCGGAATTCACCATGTCTTTGGGGTTCGGCTCATTTTAGTTTGGTGGTTATGCTCTTCCCTATGGATAGAAGTTGCATCCCTATCTCCATTCAGGTTTTGGTCTCTAGTTGTCAGTTCCCTATTAAAGTCAGGTGGTACTCAAACCTATTTATCATTTACTGGTAAATTTTCATTGCCTTGGTTTCTATCAAATTGAGAGTTTCTCTCATTATGAGCCATGATGATGGATTTTATTGCAAACAAGTTGAATCAAATTAGCAAAGACTTTACCGGTCAAAATAATACTCCCTCCCTTTCAACTTATTTGACCTACTTTCCTTTTTAGTCTATTTAAAAAAGAATGGCCCTTTTATTTTTTAGCAACTCTTTAATTTAAACTTTCTACATGACATGTTTAAGACCACAAGATTAAATGGCATTTTGGAATATTTTACATATCTTTAATTTAAGACCACAAGATTCAAAGACTTCTTTATTTTCTTCAACTCGGTGCCAAGTCAAAATAGTTCAATCAATTTAAAATGGAGGGAGCACCACATTTGTATTGTTCTCATCACGGGAGTCAAATTACTTAACCTTAAATTAGTATAGTAAATTTATATACATGGCTCAAGTACATGCTGATTGAGATGAGCAAAACAAGAAGAACGTTTAAACTAGTTTGCTTTGATAGTGTATATTTAATAACATAAGGAAATAATGAGTAAATAATCTAATACTAATAAAGAAAATGTAAGTGAATTTAGCATGTATTCTAGCGTGGTTGATTGGCAGTGGCATAAAAAAACTTAGAAATTTTGGATGTCAGAACTATGGAACTTGAGATTACAAAGTTTGAGTATAATTATAGTGAATGAATAAAATTCAAATGCAAGTCCTACAATAAGAAGGTAAGGTACTAGTTATAGCTAACCTTAGAGAGCACAGTTCGTGAATAATGTCACCCTCACAAAGGCTCATTTAGCCATGTCTATTCCAGTTGTTCAATGGTTGGGAAGATCACAAATATTCTGAGATTAGTTGGCTAACCTTATCTGTACCGATCATAGTCAGGTGTTCAGTCCTAGGCATTAAGAGCTTGGTGGGCTTGCTGATATAATATAAACCTTGAATATCTTGAATATGGTTGTGGAATGAACTATCCCATCGTTATAGCATTGTTGTGATGTAAGAGTCGGGGTAGAGTTTTTCGCAGGATGAACGTTATGAAAATCTCAAGCTAGGGTGAGTTCAGATGAAAATTGAGTGTTGGATGATTTACAGATTGTCTGTTTCTTGTTGTGATATGTTTGATAGTTTTATGGTGTGGCATGATATATAAGAAGTTTAGTGATCCCTAGAAACTTGTGAAATGATATTTGGAATGGTAAAACTCTAGTTCTAGCTTTTGCCGTAATAGGATAAATTCGTGTTGTTAAAAAATCAAGTATGTGTTGTAAATGGGGGAGTTCAGAAAACATCCCCTAAGTTACTATTTAAGGATAGCCATAGTGGGCCTAGAGTCGCCATAGCGGCGGGCAGACCACCAAAGCAGTCAGTGAGTAAACACAATGGACCATCATAGCGGGCCTCTAGCCACTACAGCGGGATCATCGTAGCAGGCAAGACACTGCTATAGTGGTCACTGGGCACTGTTTAATACTTGGTTATGAATTTTTACTTTATTTACTCCCAAACATTCAAAATCTTGACCCAAGGCTTGAGTGAGTTGATTTTCTTCTGGTTTTGATGATTTTGTCAAGACCCGAACCTACACCCTAGACGTAACACGGTGTTTAGAGCCACAAGTGACCCCAAACTAACCCATGACATAGCATGAACACTAATAGCAGTGAATATAAGAAGTAATAGGTGGAAGCTAAACTAAATATGAGATAAACACTGAATATAAGTGAGGTCTGAACAAGCACTTCTACTGAAGTAGAAAGTTCAAATGTCTAAGACAACCTATAAAGCTGAAATATCTATTTGTCTGTCTGTTAACCTTTACTAACTAATGAACTACTGGGTCAAGTCCCCAGCTAACTCTAAACCTATGAAACTAGAATAGTACTGAAATAATATAAAAACTCTTGTCCTCAGATGATGAGGACTCACCCCTGTTAGCTGCTGAGATGGCACTGGAACATATTAACCACGGGGCTAATGTTGAGCATCTGAACCTATATCATAAATGATATAATACAAGAAAAGGTATGCGATCAGTACTTTGAATTTATTGAGCATGTGAGATATGAAAATATAAAATATTCTGAATATGCTGGAATGTGCTAAAATACTATACTGAGATGTAAAACTGAACTGAAGTACAATAACCCTGTCTGAGATGCATATATATATATATATATATATATATATATATATATATATTTAAACACTGATATGAAATGAAAATCTCAAAAGTCATAAGTTTAAGCAAATAAAAACTGAACTAAGGTTCATGTATAACTATTGAGTCTGAAACTGTGGGAGGTTCTTGTAACCGATATAAACTATGCGAGAAAACAAAGAATCTAACCTGTAACCCAAGTTTAGAGGGTGTTCTGTACCTTACCAAGGGTATGAACCATGACTGTCGTGAATTTACTCATGACCCCATTTGGGCGAAGAGAGATACTCTCAACTGGCGAGGACACCTTAACCTATGATGGCACATAGTTTGGGACTAGGGTTGTCTGAACCCGTGTCCTGTTGTTGCTAAGTACTACTCCTATAATCATATACATATGCTCATAATTATACTAAAATCTAAGTATAATACATGAACTGTTTCAATTTACTATTTTTGGATATGACTAAAATCATGGAACTAGTTATATGTGCTTTACTATCTGATGAAAATCATGAGAAACATGGTGTATTGAATAATCATCTGAAAATATGATTCAATTGGGCATTTATGTAAATTTTACAATAATCTAGGTTCGTATGTTCATAACACGCCAAACATATATGAAATCCCTATTTAAGTTCCTGCATAAAAGTACTATTTGTAATCATAAGATATTCTGAGACATGGATACTCAAAGAGTTATAAATTTGGGATATTTTGGAACTTGCCCTAATTCATAGATTTCATAAAAACTGATCTTTGAAAGTAACTTTGGGAATGAGGGTCAAATGAGACCCTCATTGAATACCCACATACCTGGAGTTTGGAGAATATTTGCTAAGAACTTGGATCTTGAAGCCTTTGGGGGAAGAAACCTAGTTTTCTTCTGCTTGAGAGAAAAGCTCTCTGTTGTTTTTCTCTAACTATTTTGGAGAGAATAAGGATAAATAAGAATCTAAGTTCCTTTAACCCCTTCCCAATAGGCCTTAAATGACGTAGTATTAGTCTAGAAAATAAGAAAAGTATGGAAATACCCCTGGGAAACCATTTTAAAAAGATCATTGAATGTGATGAACGAGTCTCAGGATGACTCATAGTGTCCTACAATGAATCATTGTTTGATTCATTATGCAGGGTCTATTTATTGGCCTCTTAATGATGGGTGGTCAGTATAGCTCGTGGTGACACCCAACGACTCGTCGTCCGAGGTCGTCGCAATTGGGCAAAATTTTTAACTTTCTAAACTTTCACTGGATCTCTCAAGATGGGTGCACATAATGACTCATTGTGTTTGACTACAACTCATAATCACTAAGCCATTGTCATTAGGTAGAAAAACAATCCTTCAGGACTTTTGGCTAAACAATTAGGACGGTTCACCTAACAAGTTGTTGGTACTGACCATGACTCGTTGTGTGAGTTGTTTTATGAAGTTTTCTACTATTTTCTGCTCTAAGTCTGAGATATGATCTTAGGGAGTTTTAGGGTGTTACAATATCTCCCCTTGGGAACATTCGTACTCAAATGAAGATTAACTAGGCTGAAAAGATAGGGAAAGAGCCGCAAATCCCAAAACTGAGTTCTAAAAGCTGATTACTGACATGGTAACTAAATTTTTGACTGAAATATAAACTGAACTGAATTCATGAAACATGCATGCATACTAATCCATGAAAACAATTGAGGGACACAACACTGAGTGTAATACTAAAGAGGAAACTGTTACCTCAAGCTAGAACTGAAATAGAAGGAGGTGAGGGTACTTGTTTATCATATCTGCTTTGTCTTCCCATGTAGCTCTCTTAACTAGCTGATTTCTCTAAAGAACTTTCACTAAAGTTACTTTCTTATTCCTCAGCTTATGAACCTGATGGTCAAGAATCTCAACTGGGATCTCTTCATAAGAGAGACTATGTTTCACGCCCACACTCTCTAAAGGCACAACCACGGCTGGATCACCAATGCATTTCTTCAATAAAGACACATGAAAAATGGGATGCACCGACGCTAAATCTGCAAGTAGATCTAACTCATGAGCCACATTGCTAATGCGCCTCAAAATCCTATAAAGACCAACATATCGGGGACTGAGTTTTCTTTCTCGTCAAACCTCATCACCCTTTCATGGGTGAAATCTTCAAGTAAACCCAATCATCAACTGCAAACTCAAGCTCCCTTCTTCTCACATCTGCATAGGATTTTTGAAGACTCTGAGCTATTTTCAGCCTTTCTTTAATCAACTGAACTTTCTCTATATTCTCATGAACTGAATCAACCCCTATCAAAGTAGCTTCACCAACCTTGAACCAACTAATAGGAGATCTATACCTCATATCATAAAGGACCTCAAATAAAGCCATATGAATACTGGTAAAACATAGAGTCTAGCATAATCCTTAGCTAAATCTAAAGTTTTAACTGGTAAAACATGTGCTGACTTAGTCATTCGATCCATAATAACCCATATCAAATCATGCTGTTGGCATATATGAGGTAATCCTGTAATGAAATCCATATTTACCTCTTCCCACTTCCAAGTATGAATATTGATATTCTCAGTTATACCATCTGGTCTCTTGTGCTCAATCTTAACCTGCTGGCAATTTGGAAACTTAGCCATAAATTCAATGATATCCTTTTTTATGCCATTCCACCAATAGAGTTCCCGTAGGTTATGGTACATCTTGGTGGCACCTGGGTGAATGGAATATCAAGAGCTGTGAGTTTCTGTCAATATCCTCTATCTCAAGTCATCTATATCTAAAACACATAATCAACCTTGACAATAAAGAACACCATCTCCCCCTTGGGAGAAAACCTCAACTTTTGACTTTGGACTGCTTCTTTTAACTTAAGCAAAATTAAATTGCTATCATGCTTCACCTTCACTTCTACCACCAAAGAAGATTTTGAACCATTCTAAACCATGACACTACTTTGGGCTGAATCAACCAACTGAACTCCCAATCTAGTAATTCTATGGACATTATGAACTAATTATCTCTTCTTATCCTCTACACAAGCAACACTACCCATAGAAAGTCTGCTAATAATATTAGCCACTACATTGGCTTTACCCGAATGGTACAAAATTCTTATTTCGTAATATTTCAACAACTCTAGCCATCTCTTCTGACAAAAGTTTAGATCTTTCTTGCTGAACACATACTAAAGGCTTTTATGATCCATGAACACATCCACATGAACTCCATAAAGATAGTGCCTCCAAATCTTTAAGGAAAAAACAACTGCTGCTAGCCAAAGATCATTAGTTGGATAATTCTTCTTATGAGGTTTGAGCTGTCTAGAGGCGTAAGATACGACCTTACCATGCTACATCAACACACATCTGATTCCAACTCTAGAGGCATTATTGTAAGCAACAAATGCATTTGAGCCCTCTGGTAGAGTCAAAACAAGAGCAGAAGTGAGTCGAGTCTTCAACTCTTGAAAACTCTTCTCGCAAGCATCGAACCACTAAAATTTGACTTTTTTTTGAGTCATTCTGGACATAGGTGAAGCAATATATGAAAATCCTTCAATAAACTATCTGTAGTAATTGGATAAACCTAGGAAACTCCTAATATCTGATGGAGAGATGGGTCTAGGCCAGTTCCAAAATGCTTTAGTCTTTTGAGGATCAACTTGAATGCCCTTATCGGAAATGATGTAACCACAGAATTCTACTGATTTCAACTAGAATTCACACTTACTGAATCTAGAAAATAACTGACGGTCTTTGAGAGTTTGCAAGACATTTCTCAAATCACTGATGTGCCGGCTTATGACGGAATATTTAGCATCTTTAACTAAGGATAATTATGAGTTTTCATGCAAAATATGATGTCTTTAATGTGGTTTATGTTTGGTTTCAGGTAATAAGTCCAATCCCTTAGAATATAGAGGAATTTGCTTAAAAAAGAGGATTTGATGGTATTACTGATGGACTGTTAATAGCTTGGCAAATTGTCGCTCTGTCCATCAATCCTTAACTAGAATGTGCTCTTTAATGAAGGTTGGTGACGGATTCCCTACCGAACCGTCAAGGCCTCGACAGACCACTATCCCTACCGCCATAAGCTAACCAGAATAGAGGCCAAAAAGGAAATCCAGCAACAACTCAAGTGACAAACCGTCGGGTCTGGGTGGGCCATCATAATGTACACCAAGCCTTCAGTAGACAACATTATTTTTGATATTTTGGTAACGGCCCCGTTGATGGACCGTCACCACTGTAGCGAGCCATCAAACTTACCGTCTGCATTGATGCGGCATACCAGATTTTGAATTTTAAACTTTGTTTTATTTGGAGCCTATAAATACCCAATTTAGGGTTTAGAATAGGGTGGCATACTTGGGTATTTTTATGATTACTTTCTCTGGAGAAATATTTTGAACTACTCTTTTTTGGTTTTGAATATCAAGGATCAAGATTTGTGATTATTTTACTGTACGGTTTTCTCTTTATCTTATGAAAATAATCTTCTTCATCTTGTTGTCTATCATGAGTGGCTAAAACCCCCACAACTATGGTTGTGAAATCCATGGTGGAAAATCACCTTTAGGGTTCGTGGCTGTTGAGATTATGTTGTTTGGGTGATTGTATTATGAATCCCTTTGATTTTAACTCATTCTTGATAGTTGCAAACATTGGAAAAACGTCTTTTGTTAAATTGCTTGAGTAAAGATTTTAACTGTAAAGATAAGGGATTCATAACAAGAGTTTGGAATTACTAACCTCTAAACTAACAATTAACGCTTTAACAAGGTTAATCAATTAATGCTGAACTTGCTTAATATATTTGGCATTTTAAGTTTGAAAGAATTAGAGTGCAACCTTGTCTAAATTGGTTGAAAAACATTTAGGTAAATTAAAGGATTGATTGTCTGATAATCACTCATCTTAACATAATTTCATAATTCACTCATGACCCAGTGGTGATTGGAAACCTAGGTGAACATGATCCTAGTTTGTACTTCTCCATTGAATTAAGTGTTGAAAAATTATCATTGTTTACAAAATTTGATATTGATTCACAACTATTAAAACAAACCCCCCCATTTCTCGAAAACTGTTGGCTAATTGTCATTGAAACGACATAATATTTGTTTAACACCATATTCCCTGTGGGATTCGACCCCAACCTCTGTTGGGTTCTTTATTTGACAACAACCGCTACACTCTTGTAAAAGGGAGTTATAATTTGGGTGTATCAAATTTTGGCGCCGTTGCCGGGGAATACGGTTGTCAAATAAGTTTTATGTGTGTGATTTGACTGTTAGTCCAGTTTCTTGATTTTACTTTATTTGTTATTTTTGTACTTGCAGGAAAATAGTGGTGCATGCCAAGTACCCAGCATTCCGGTGAACCATTGTTGCCTTACAATCCCGAATTGAATAGAACACTAAGGAGAAACATGGAGGGTCAAGAACATAATTTTGGGTGTGCATCTCCACCCTGTTATGTCCCACATGCAGATGATGAGGACCTGGGTGATGAGAAATTGCGCAATGCAGTTGATGGGCAACATGCTGATAATGCTGCCCCAGTTAATCGAAATCAGTGACAAAAGGGTAGAGGACGCCAACAGCAGGTGGTGAACTTTGCTTTGGATGATGATAAGGACGATGCTGATTTAGATGGAGTTGGGGCCACTAGAGCCATTGTCCCACCTTTACTTTCTCATAAGACTAAGTTCAACTTCACCAGCACCATGATCCAACTGCTGAACCTGAAGGGTCTATTTGGGGGCCTACCTGGTGACGATCTAAATTTGCACTTAATGAACTACGTTAACATTTGTAGATCATTTGATAATTCGGGAGTTTCACAGAACATAATTCGGTTGAGATTGTTTTCATTGTCTTTGGCTGGAGAAGCAACCTTGTGGTTGAATGAACTACCTCCCGCTTCTATAACACACTGGAGGCAATTGAAAGGAGCTTTCCTAAAAAGGTTCTTTCCGCCTTCCAAAATGTTATAGTTGCGGGATGAGATCAGCAATTTCAGACAACTACCACATGAGCCATTGCATGATACATGGCTTAGGTTCAAGAAAACGTTAACTCAATGCCCAAATCACTATCTCACTGATGAACATCTGATGCAAACATTGTATAGGTCACTAAACTTTATCACAAAATCGGTGGTGGATAATGCTGCTAGGGGTGCTTTTATGGTGCATGCTTATATGGAGGCCACTGAGATACTTGACCGATTGAAAAAAACTAGTAAAGCTTGGAATACCAGGGAGTATGAGGTAGCATGCAATACTTATGTAGTTGGTATGTCGGCAGAGCAATGTCGAAGAGAAGAAGTGCGTGATCAAGACATGGCGCACATGAAGACTCAAATGGACTTGTTGACTAAACATCTATTGTCTGGTGGTGTTGAGAAGGTGAAAACTGTGGGATCTCACAGTAAAGCAGTTGACTCCAACTCTGAGAAGGAGGCGAATTACTTGAATTATCAAGGGGGTTTTCGGGCCAATAACCAAGGAAATCAAGGTCAAAACTATCAACAGGATAATTATTATGATAAATCTGGGTATAGAGACCATGATCAGGGTAATTTGAAGAGTAAAGGTGATCGAAGCAGGTTGTATGTACCACCAGAGAGTCGTGATAATGTTTCTAATAATTCAGCTAAGCCTTCTATGGCCAAATTATTGAAGGGAGTGGAATCAACTGATGCGGGCATTAAAGAGATAAAATCTGACTTGTCTTTAATAAGTCAGCTGGTGTATTCTCACTCAACTTCAATTAAGCAGCTGGAGTTTAAATGAGCCAATTATCCACAGCCTTAAATTAATAGAAGAGTGGTATACTTCTAAGTGACATAGTGTAAAATCTGAGGAATGATGACACTTGCTTAGCCATTACCACTAGAAGTGGTAAGATACTACCCGAACTACATCCAATAGTTCATACATATGTGAAAGATGCTATTTCTAATGACGAGATACAACTATCTGATGGTGACATGAATGATATTCTTGCTGAGTCTGATAAGCAGGAAAATACTATCGAGAGTGATTCGATGACCGAACAATTCACAAAAAAAAAGGCTGATGAGGTGGTGAGCAAGGAGAAGGGTGAAGTGGTCACAAAACCTCTAACCCAAATTCCTCAGCTGCCCTCTCTATTTTCTCATCAAGCAAAAAAAAGAAGGTGGAGGATGGAAAGTTTACAAAATTCTTATCTATGTTGAAGCAGCTATCGGTGAACATTCCATTTGTGAAATCCCTTGAGCAAATGTCGGGATACACTAAGTTCATGAAAGACTTAGTTACCAAGAAGAGAACAGTAAGTTTTGAGCCAATAAACAACATTCATCACTGTAGTGCAATCGCTTCAAGGTATTTGGTTTAGAAAAACAAATATCCTAGAGCATTTACTATCCCTTGCACAATTGGTGCACAGTTTTTCTAAGGCGCTATATGATCTTGGCACAAGCATAAATCTAATTACCTTAGTGATTTACCAATAGTTGGGCTTAGGAGCCCCCAAACCGACATCCATAAGACTACTGATGGTCGACCGTTCGATCATATTTCCTACTGATTTGGTTATTCTAGATTGTGAGGTAGACTTTGAAGTGTCCATAATCTTGGGTAGGCCGTTCTTAGCTACTGGGCAAGTTTTAGTTGATATGGAATGCAATGAACTAAATTCAGGTTGAATAATGAGGAAGTTAAGTTCAACATATGTCAATAAATAAAGTAGCCAAGGGATATGAATGTTATCTCGGTAATAGATGTTATTGATGAGTCTGAGGTGGAGGTTCCTATTGAGTAATGGTTTGCAGTTGAAACTCTAGCAGCTATGTTGATGAATTTTAACGGAGATGGCATTGAAGAATATGATGAGACCATTTGTGCACTTACAGGAATGGGTTCATACTTTTATACACCTAAGAAGTTGGAACTGGACTTGAAAAAATAGACCAACTCCTTTGACAAAACCATCTATCGAAGATCCACCGGTATTAGAATTGAAGGAATTATCCAAACACTTGAGATACATATTTTTGGGTAAGAATAACACATTGACAGTAATCATTGCTGCAGATTTAGTTGAATGATAGGTGGTGGCTCTTATATCAGTATTGCAGAGGTACAGAAGAGTTATAGGGTGGACCATAACGGATATCATTGGCATTCCACCGGGTATCTGTACACGCAAGATATAATTGGAAGAGCAGTGTATTCTAACTATTGAGCACCAGTGCAGACTTAACCCACCAATGCAAGAGATGGTCAAGAAAGAAATTATCATATGGCTTGATGTAGGTGTTATATATCCCATTTTTGATAGTAAGTGGGTGAGCCCAGTGTAGTGTGTACCGAAAGAGGGAGGAATGACTATGGTAGCTAATGAAAAGAATGAATTGATTCCTCTTCGACCTGTCATAGGTTGGAGGGTATGTATGGATTACATGAAGTTAAATTTGTGGACTTTACGAGACCATTTTTCGATGCCCTTCATGGATCAAATGCTTGATCGGTTGGAAGGAAGCGGTTGGTATTGCCTTTTAGATGGGTATTCTGGCTACAACCAAATATCTATCGCTCCTGAGGACGAAGAGAAAACAACCTTCACCTGCCCCTATGACATTTTTACATTCAAATGGATTCCCTTTGGATTGTGCAATACACCAGCCATATTCCAAAGATGTATGATGTCCATATTCTTGGACATGGTAGAAGATACGTTGGATGATTTCTCCATGGTGGGAGATTCCTTTGATGATTGCTTGAGAAATCTTAGCAATGCTTTACAGAGGTATGAAGAGGCTAATGTTGTACTCAACTGGAAGAAATGCCATTTTATGGTTAAGAAAGGAATTGTATTGGGGCACAAAGTTTCGGTAAAATAATTGAAGTTGATCGAGCTAAAATTGAAGTGATTGAGAAATTACCTCCACCAATCTCGGTGAAGGGAGTTTGAAGTTTTCTTGGCCATGCAGGATTTTATAGGAGATTTATCAAAGACTTCTCCAAAATTGCTAACCCCTTGTCCGAGTTTTTCGAGAAGGAAGTGAAGTTTGAGCTTGGTGAAGAATGTTTGAAGGTATTTCTGTGCCTTAAAGAAAAATTGGTGGCTGCCCCTATTATCATTACCTCATATTGGTCCAAACCATTAGAGGTAATGTGCGATGCGAATGGAGTGGCACTTGGATTGGTTCTTGGTTAATAGAGATAGAAACATTTTCACCCTATCTATTATGCCAAAAAAGCTTTAAATGGAGCGCAGAAAAACTACACGGTGACTGAGTAAGAGCATCTTGCTGTGGTTTATGCCTTTGAAAAAATTAGGGCGTACTTGTTTTGTACCAAAGTAGTGGTACATACGAATCACTCGACATTGTGGTATTTGATGGCTAAGAAGGATGCTAAACCCCGATTGATTAGGTGGGTACTATTGCTCCAAGAATTTGAATTTGAAGTCAAAGACAGAAAAGGGTGTGAGAATCAGGTGGCGAACCACCTATCCCGATTAGGGAACGATAGAAAGTGAATGGATGACATAGATATTGACGATTCCTTTCCAGATGAGCAGGTACTAGAAGCATCTCAGGATGTTTTTCCTTGGTTCACGGACTTTACGAATTTTGTGGTGAGTGAGGAGATCCCGAAAGACTTGAGTTACCACCACAAAAAGAAATTTCTTCATGATGTAACCAAGTACTTCTGGGATGAGCCTTATCTATTCAGGTTGTGTGCTGATAACATTATCCGGTGATGTGTTCTGGAAGTAGAGATGTTGAGCATCGTTCAGGCTTCTCATTCATCCCCTGTTGGAGCATATCACACGGGTGACCGCACTGCTAAAAAGGTTTTACAGAGTGGATACTATTGGCCTACTATCTTCAAGGATGCGTATGAGTTTGTCAAAACTTGTGACCGATGCCAGTGTAAAGGGTCAATCTCAAAACATCATGAGATGCCCATGACTAAAATGCTAGAAGTGGAGCTGTTTGATGTTTGGGGCATCGATTTCATAGGCCCATTCGTAACTTATTATGGTCACAAGTACATATTGGTTGCAGTAGACTATTTGTCTAAGTGGGTAGAAGCGGTGGCCTTGGATGATAATGAAGGAAAAAGTGTGGTGCCATTCTTGAAAAAGAACATCTTCTCTCAGTTTGGAACCCCTCAAACAATCATAAGCGATGGGGGGTCGCAATTCTGCAGCAAGGTGTTTAGAGTTGTATTGGCAAAATATGGGGTGAAATAACACAATGTGGCAACCCCATATCATACTCAAACAAGTGGGCAGGTAGAGGTGTCGAATCGGGAGGTGCCAAAGATGTTTTTGCCAAAGTCAGTGAATATGAATAGAATATGTCTCCTTACCAATTAATCTTCGATAAATCTTGTCACTAACCGGTAGAGCTTGAGTACAAAGCCTTATGGGCACTCAAGAAGCTTAATTTGAGGTGGAATGAGGCTGCTGAGTTGAGGCTAGATCAATTAAATGAGATCGATGAGTTTAGGCTTTATGATTATGAGAGAGCTGACTTGTACAAGGATAAAATAAAAAGGTACCATGATCAGAAGATCAAAAAGAGAGATTTACATGTGGGGTATTTGGTGCTGCTCTTCAACTCAAGGTTCAAACTATTTCCTGGTAAGCAAAAATCCAAATGGTCAGCGCCTTTCAAAGTCACTCAAGTTTTTCTATCTGAAGTGGTGGAATTGAAGAAAAAAGAGTGCAAGTTAATCAAATTTAATAAACAAAGAGTCAAGCAGTATGTGGGTCCATAGGAAGAGGTAAAAGTATTGTCTTTGGTATATCTTGATGAAGTTTGAGTAGTCAAGATAACCAGGTCATGCCGCGACTTTAAATAAGGTGTTACTGGGAGGCAACCCATAATTTATTGTACCATAATGTAATATAATGCTTTGTAGATGAGCATGGTTAATGTGGGTGTTAAGTGTGTAGGAATCTAGGTGACAAACAAGGCAAGAAATTGAAACTGGTTGAGATCGACGATCCAAGTGAAAGACTACCACAAGCTTAGAGGACCGTCATAGTGGGTCATCAACAAGATACCAAAATGAGTGCATTCTGGATAAGCACTGACGGCCAGGCTAGAGGACTATCAGTCCTCTGACAGATCATCGAGATTATCATCAAAGAAGTTATGAAAACATGCTATTCTGGATAAGAGTAACAGACACACTGACAAACCATCATTCAGCTGACGGACCGTCATGCACTCCGTCACAAGATCTACACCTGAAGCATGTTCTGGTTTGGTTTGACGGACAGGTTGACGGACCGTCACCTATACCATCCCAGGTGAGTTTTTAGATTTTTCTTTTTATCTTTAACCTACCCGACCCAACCTAAACCCATTCCTAAAACCAACCCGACTTTAATAATATTTAAAACCTCCATTTAAAACCCACATCTTTCCCTCTTCATATTCCCAAATGTTCAACTCCCCACATTCACACCCTATTAAATCATATTCATCACCTATAATCGTCCACTAACCAAAAATTCATCACCCCTTCTTACTCAATCGTCATATTTAAACCAACACCTTCCATCATAAATCATCACAACAAAATAAGCCTTAAGTTTTCTATTTCAGTTCTTAAAATTCTTTACTGGTAGTTGTATTCTGTGTGCCTTGCAAAGTTAGCATTCACATTCGCCACTCAACTATTTCCTTTCTCAAATGTAGTTTTTCTTTTTCTTTTTAATGTTCTCTTTGTTTTCCTTCTCCATTGTATAGTTTAGTTATGCTTTATATTCTGCACTTTCGTAATAGTTGTGTGGTGTGGCATCCCATGAGGTAAAGTCTGACTAATCTAATGATATCGTGGTTAAATTTCCATGAGAAAATAATGTAATTACACATCAAAAGCTGGGTTGCCCACCAAGTGTTTGACAAAATGTCAACAAGGGAAATTGAAAATTGGAAGTCCTAACGGTCCAACTGACTGATTGTCACAACGATGGCGGACCATCAGATTGGCCGTCACAAAGATTTCCACAATAGCCCTTACTGGTTAGCGGTTGACGGCCCCACTGGTGAATCATTGCTCTTGTGGTGGACCGTCAACCTAACTGTCGATGAATAAAATTTTCTTGAGGTTTCTGCTTAAGGTTCGACGATCAAGCTGACGGACCATTACCTTCGTGGTGGACCATCACTTATGCCTTCAAGACCAAATAGTTAGCATTGTTTTATTCAGTTTATGCTCTACTCTTGTGTGCTATGTTTAACACTTTAACCCTCAAGTACTATGCCTCCCAAGATGCCATCTAGACATGGAGGAGCCTCAGCAAGGAAAACACGGGACACCATAGTGTCAAAGCTAAGGGATGAACCCAAGCTAGAGGATGATGAAAATCAGTCCCCATACCAAAACACGAGGCAAAGTGGAAGGAGATAATACATACCCTCTCAGTCTAAAGAGGAGGGTAGTTCATCTGGTAGTGAACCCGTTAATGTAGAGGAAAGTGATGATAGTTCTAAGTAGACCACAATTGTCGAGGGCTCTTCCAGCTTAGACCCGGACCCAAAAAAAAGGTTGGAAGCAAAACTAGTTGAGGTGATTCAAATCAAGCTCCCTGGGATTTGAGAGAATATTAGGTGGGAAATTGAAGGATCTGGGATAATCTATCATGAGAGGCTGCAGCCAACCAAGTCCCTAGATTTGAAAAGACCTCTTGCTAAAGAATACCGAATTGTAACCACAGAATTATCTAAGTATCCAAAACTTAAGAGGAAGTTCAAAGACTATAGATTGCACCCTTTCGGCACGACCCAAGAATATATTATCCGACGATAGTTCGTTAATTCTTTGCGAACTACTTGGAAACTATCAAGAATGATTTTCCCAAGGGGCAAAAGACTTCGGATATACGAAACATGATGATCATTCGGGTTCGCAGATTATCGGTTGACATTTCAGAGCACACTATCAAACAGATTCTATTTGGTCAGACCTACACTCCTCCAGCTGTGACTCCAAAAGTTCACCATAGGATGAGAACAACATCTTCCCAGCACCCATGGTTGGCACGCAAACTGAAAGACTCTAGAGATCCTTCTTGGTTGAATAACAAGGAGAGGATAGCCAAGTTATCCTTGAGTTCTAAAACCAAGTTCTGGTGTGCTGAGGTTAGGCTTTGATTGATAACTACTGGTGGAGATGCAAACCTAGACCCACAGAGGGCGGTATTGGTAGTGAGTTTGATAGAGGGGCTAAAGATTAATTTTAGGGAGATAATAGCTAATTAGTTGTTTAAATGGGCACACAAAACTACTAATTCATTACCTTTCTCGTGTCTCATCACGGAGCTGTGCTAGCAAGCTAAGGTACCTATCCTGAGTGGGATTGACAATAAAGTTCAGGCTACTCATAAGTAAGATATTGAGAGGATGAAAGATGAATCAAAGTTTGAGTTAAATGTTCAAAAGTAATCATCGCAAGAGACTCAGTCTCAACCAATCCCAGAGTCATCATAGGTTTCCACAGGTACTAACTTACCCTTTGCTATTATTGATCCATAGGTTGGCTTGGGCACATCAAGGGCTGCTCCTGTACCCACTTTTACTTAGACTGCAAATACGATAAGCATGCCCCCATTTTTTTCGGAGTACTGATTCACTCTGGAAAACTTTTCCAAAATGGTTAACAAGCAGAAGAGGTTTGAAAAGCAGTTAAAGGCTTAGTCATGACAGTTCAAGACTTTCATGGATGAAATTGTGAAAGAGGCTTTAAAGCTGTATGAAAATCTACATATTCAAATGGACCACATGGAGGAAAGGATGAACAAAAGGTTGAATGAGTTGTCCATTCCTGACTTGGACAAGTCTTATGCTGAACTGAAATAAGCCCAAGAAGATATAGCCAATTGAAAAAGAATCCTCCCAATAGCATTTGAAAACCTAGGATTATGGAGGTCAAAGAGATAGAGGAAGAGATTGTGGATCTCATGGGCCGAAAGATGACCCACAATGGAAAGACTGCTAGTACTGAACCAAAAAAGAAGATGAAGTCTGAGAAAAGGAAGCATGTAAATAAGATAGACAAAGAGAGGGCAATCAAAAAAGCCCTCAAGAGATATGTGAAAGATAAAAATGCGAGAAAGAAAAAAGTTCCTGATGAAGAGGCGGGAGTCTCCACTAGTGGACCTTCTTTCGTAGGTGAATTTGTTGTTGATGATTTGAGTGACCCAGCTAACACTGGGGACACTATGGCTAAATTGAGCACCCCAGATACCACCTAGGCCACTGTTGCTGCTATCGAGGCCACTTGAGCCTCCAATGATGATGACTCCCCGCTTAAGGGCTGTGCAAGTATACCATCCCCCTGTACTTTTAATTTTTTTTATGCATTTAAGGATAAATCATGTTTGTTTTGGTGAAGCGGGTGTATTTGTGAGTCTGTTGTCACCATGAGGGTTTTTGTTGCCTGTGTTCTTTTCCTTCATGTGCTATCTAGTAGAACCGACAAGTTTAGGCTGTTGTTTAAATTATGTTATTGTATTGTGTTTATTTATTTATGTATTGTACCTTCAAGGAAATCAAATGAATGAAAAGCTGTATGGTGTTATATCAATTAAAATGAAGACCCCTCCTCTAAAAATACTGTACAATTAATTTCAGCTTGATTATAGACTGTGGTGGATCTATACTTGGCATTAGTATTTTATAATGAGTTGCAAATAGCTTAAGCTTGAGTGTGAATTTGAACATTGAAAAGGTCACTGTCAGTTTGTGTTATGTGTGTGTAAGACTTCTTGCTCTGTTTTCTTACTTTGTGCATGCATCTAGAACTTGCCCAGTACATTTTGTAAGGTGATAGGTGGATGACATAGGATATGATCACAGGCTTGTTTGATTTAAAATCCACTTTGCCTAAATGATGTTGTCCAAAAGATGTATGAACCCCTTGATCCCTATGTTAAGCCTTAATGATTTTCTTTTATTTCAGCACTTACTAACCTTTCCTACTCTATTATTTATCTTCTATTTTAGCCTTATTCCTTCCATGGACATCGTGCACCTCAACTCAGGCAAACTTCCTAAGTTGAGGGTGGCTACTGTAGAAAGGTGATGAGTAAAGTATGGTATGAAAAGAGTGAGTGAGGAGGTAAGGAATCTCTAAGAATGTGCAAAATAAAAGAGAAAGCAATGAGGTGGTCAAGTGAAAAAGAAAAAGAATGATTTGAAAATGAATCCTTGAAAAAAAATGAACTAAAAAAGGGGTAAAGTGTTGTTGGTAATGAAGAATAAGGATGAAATTAGTGCTTGAGATTACAAGAATAAGTGGTGTTGTGAACCAGTGCACGTCAAAGAAGGCTAAGTCACTAATCCTAAATATACCATACTGGCACTCAAGCCTAAGTTACAAGCCAAATAAAGTCCTGTAGTGATACTTGTCAACCAACCAATGAACCTTGTGAAATGGTAAGGGCAAGCCTATGGTATTGCATATGCATTGTTTGAATTTGTTGTAAGAGTGAGATTTCATTTACTAGTCCCTAACTGCTGTATTACTTTACTTGAGTTTGAGGGAATTTTTTTCGACAAGAGCATGAGATTGATATATGAACTTGCTGACTATTAGATTTTACATATTGAGTGCTTATAGATCAATGAGTTGTAGTGCAATGCCAAGTATGGATCCCTGCTAGTTGTGCTTAAACTGAGTTGTTATACCTGTTGCTAGTCTTAGAGTGAAGTCCATGTGAATGATACACCAGCTGCTTGTTCTTTTGAGGTCTTAATTGTTGGCATGATACTGTGTTGTTTAAGTTACTTGAGGACAAGCAATCATTCTAAGTTGAGGGTGTTGATATGCCGACTTATGATCGCATATTTAGCATTTTTAACTAAGGATAATGTGAGTTTTTAAGCAACATGTGGAGTCATTAATGTGGTTTATGTTTAGTTTCAGGTAATAAGTCCAATCCCTTGAAAGATAGAAGAATCAGCTGAAAAAGAGGATTTGATGGTGTTACTGACGGATCGTCAAAAGCTTGGCAGACCGTCGCTCTGCCCATCAGGCCTTAACAAGAATGTGCTCTTCAATGAAGACTGGTGACGGATTCCCTGGCAGGCTGTCAAGGTCTCGACGGACCATCATCATTACCGCCATAGGCTAACTAGAATAGAGGCCAAAAAGGAAATCCAACGACGGCTCAAGAGATGAATCATCGAGCCTGCAGTGGGCCGTCACTCGGTCCACCAAGCCTTAAGCAGACTACACTATTTTTGAAATTTTGGTGATGGCCCCTGTGACGGACCGTTACCCCTTTGACGGGCCATCTCACTTACCGTTCTCGTTGATGCGGCAGACCAGATTCGAATTTTAAATTTTGTTTTATTTGGAGGCTATAAATACCCAGTTTAAGGTTTAGAATAGGGTGACATACTTGGGTATTTTTATGATTACTTTTTCCAAGTTTTATTTGGAGGCTATAAATACCCAGTTAAAGGTTTAGAATAGGGTGGCATACTTGGGTATTTTTATGATTACTTTCTCTGGAAAAACATTTTGAACTACTCTCTTTGGGTTTTGAATATCAAGAATCAAGATTTGTGATTATTTTATTGTAAGGTTTTCTCTTTATCTTATGAAAATAATATTCTTCATCTTGTTGTCTATCATGAGTGGCTAAAAACTCCACAACTAGGGTTGTGAAATCCATAGTGTAAAATCACCATTAGGGTTCATGGGTGTTGAGATTGTGTTGTTTAGGCGATTGAAATATGAATTCCTTCGATTTTAATTCATTCTTGATGGTTGCAAACATTGGGAAAACGTCTTTTGTTAAATTGCTTGAGTAAGGATTTTAACTGTAAAGATAAGGGATTCATAACAAGAGTTTAGAATTGCTAACCTCTAAACTAACGATTAACACTTTAACAAAGTTAATTTATTGAGGTTGAACTTGAATCATATATTTGGCATTTTAAGTTTGAAAGAATTAGAGTGCAAACTTGTCTAAATTGGTTGATAAACATTTAGATAAATTAAAGGATTGATTATCTGATAATCACTCATCTTAACACAATTTCATAATTCACTCATAACCCAGTGGTGATTGAAAACCTAGGTGAACATGATCCTATTTTGTACCTCTCCATTGAATTAAGTGTTGAAAAATTATCATTGTTTACAAAATTTGATATTGATTCACAACTATTAAAACAAAACCCCCCATTTCTCGAAAACTGTTGGCTAATTATCATTGAAACGGCATAACATTTGTTTAACACCATATTCCCTGTGGGATTCGACCCCAACCTCTGTTGGGTTCCTTATTTGACAACAACCGCTACACTCTTGTAAAAGAGAGTTGTAATTTGGGCACATCACTCACTTTGGGAATAAATAAGGATGTCATCTATAAAGACAATGATGAACATGTCCAATTGATACTTGAACACTTTGTTCATCAAGTCCATCAAAGCTACAGAAGCATTTGTTAGTCCAAAGACATAACAACAAATTCATAGTAACCATGTCGAGTTCTGAACGCTGTCTTTGGAATGTCACATTCTCTAACTCTGAGAAGATGATAGCTAGATATGAGGACTATCTATGAAAACCAATAGACACCCTGAAGCTAGTTGAATAAGTCATCAATCCTAGAGATAGGATACTTATTCTTTATTGTAACTTTGTTTAACTGACGATAATCGATGCACATTCTAAGGGAACCATCTTTCTTATGCATGAAAAGAGCTGGAGCACCCATGGAGAGATGTTGGGGCTGATGAAACCTTTTTATAAGAGGTCCTTTATCTGTTCTTTTAATTCCTTAAGCTCAAATGGAGCCATTCTATAAGGAGTAATTGAGATAGGCTAGGTATCTGGAAGAAGGTCTATTCCAAAGTCTATCTCTCATTTGGGAGAGACTCCGGGTAGATCTTCAGGACACACTTCTGGGTAATTATTCACAACTGGAACTAATAGAAGAGTTGGGGTTTCCAACTTGGAGTCCTTAATCCAAACAAAATGGTAGATGCAACCCTTAGAAATTATTTTCCTGGCCTTGAGGTAAGAGACAAATCAACCTATAGTCGCTGAAGTACTACCATTCTATTCTAATACTAGTTTATTTATAAACTAAAACTTAACAACTCTGGTTCTGCGGTCAATTGAGGCATAACAGGAATGTAACCAATCAATGCTAAGAATGATGTCAAAATCATTCATTTCTAACTCTACTAGATTGACTGAGGTGATTTTCTCAAAAATTGTGAATGGGCAATTTCTTTATACCATTTAGCTATAATTGAGTCACCAATAGGAGTAGATATTGAGAAGGGTTCTAAAAGGGATTTGGGACTGATATCAAAATCTACTGCAATATAAGGAGTCACGAAAGAAAGTGTGGCTCTGGTATCTAACAATGTATATACATCAATATGGAAGACTCACAATGCACCATTGACTACATCAGGGGATCTTTGCTAATATTGAGAGTAATTTCCACCGCCCGTCTTTTGCTGAGAATAGTCAAAGTTACCTGTTCTAGATCTCTTAGTCTCTCTTTCTTTCTCCTTTATCTTATCTTCCTCAATTTGTTGGGCATAAGTCATAATCCTAGATATTTTGATATCCCCAACAAGCATAGTAGTCCTACATTCCTTGACCACTAACTCTGATACACCTGAAACAAACTTACTCATGCGGGCCTTTGGATCAGCCACCATTCCTTGAGCATACTTGGAGAGCTGAGTAAACTTCAGAGAATACTCTTTCACTGACATATTTCCCTGCTTCAAGTTGACAAAACTCTTCAAACTTAGCTTCTCTAAGCTTATGGGAAAAAAATCTATCTAGAAAGGCAGTCACACATCTACCTTTCTTCCACTACTTGCACCAAGTTTGAGCCACTCACTTAAACTAATACGTAGCTAAATCTGCACTATCAACTAAAGTAATACCCATAACATAAGTGATCTTCTGAACCTCATCATAAAATCCTGTGGATATTCATCTACCTTTGAACCATAGAACTCTAGGGGATTCATCTGAGTGAAGTCCCAGACTCTTGTCACAGTTGTATTTCCATTTGGATTAGCTGGTGCCATAGCCTGCTAATTGACCAGAGTGGTCATAGCCTGAGAAAGTACTTGGAAAGAAGCCCTGAATTCAGCATGAGTAACTTGCTCATTTAGGGAGTCTGCTGGAGCTGGTGGGGCTTGTTGGTTACCATTTCCATTCTTTTATCCGTTGGATCTTCTGTGAGGAATTTTATATAAATGCATAGAGCATGAGTTATAAGGAGATTAAAAAGAGTTTACTCTCTATCACATGATATGAACATGAAAGAACTAAGACCTTCCTAAGATAATTCGTAGCCTCTCCCCCATAAGTGTGGTACGCTTCACACCCTTGAACAATACTCTACTTAACATGACTTTAGACACCCTAGGATACTATAAACCTAATGCTTTTATACCAAGTTTGTCATGACCTGAGCCTATACCTATCACGCCTCAAATCCCATTGGGGCGGATAGGCACCCGTAGCCATAGAGTCCCGAGAGAACCAACCCATAGTCTAGTACTTCTCATACATGCCACTATCAAAGGTTCTGACAAGTATTGATATAATACACCAATGGAAATATACCAAGTAGGCAAGCCAAAACTATATATACAAGACTTGGCCGTTGGGGCCACAACATCTAAATGACAAGACACTACCATGCTTAACTTCACATTATTCTAGAAGATATATAGACTTAGTTAAGGTCAAGACAAGCCCCCACCTCACTCTTAACTACTATATAATACTAAAACATATATAACAGACTCAGAAAGCCCCGAATCAACCTGAAGCTCACCAATAGCCTCTAGATGTCTTGTGCTCCTACTAAAAGGGTCTACCAGCTGAAGTACCTATGCCTGCAACATAAAATACAGGTTCCCCATGAGAGACGTCAGTACAAAATAATGTACTAAATATGTAAGGCATAAAGTAACTATATTAAAATGAGAGCTCAAATGAAATCAGACCAAGTGTATACGTAAGAATAATAAGCCACCTTTGCTTGTATCAGTGGAACCTTGTACATTACATTCTTTTCTTCACTTTACCTATCTTACTTTTATAATCTTTGTAAGTCATATGATACAAATAACCAACTGATCAGTGGTAAATACATAAGTTGGGATCAACCCATGCTATCCTTACGCCCTTAAGCTGCCACCCATATATAAACAGATTGGGATTGTCATATGCTAGGCTACCACCCTCATATAAAGGGATTGGGATCAGCCCATGCTAGGCTTTTGCCCGTGAGCTGCCACCCATACATAACCAAATTTGTATTTGATATTGTTACTTTGGTGGTCATAACATTATTGAGCTTTGGGACAATAGTCCACTAGTAAGAGACATATGAATAAACACTTGATGTAGTAACAATTAGGTCGGGAATAGTTTGTATACAAATGGAATGCTTAGGATCTGAAATAACACATGAATATTATTTGACAAAAAGGAGAACTCATGAAACTTTCTATTGAAAGTAGACATGTAGATTTGACAATAAGAACATATTAAAGTGTGTTAACACATTAGGAAGCGGGAACAAGGTCGTTATCTATAGGATATCGTACACTTCCACCATGTATCATTTGCTATAGGAGAACTTTAGAAACTTACTTTGTAACATAAGTGTTATATTTCATTCCAAAGAATACAAAGTATAGTAACCTTACATACCTTGCTACACGTCTTCGATATTACTACAAATTAACCTTCTACTTTTTGGATTACATATCTACAATAAGGTAAGTGGTAAAACTAGTATTAGTAGCTAATCAACATATTTAGGCTGCTCAACATAACCCAAAATAGTAGTCGGGCAGTAATTGCATAACTTATCAAGTGAAGGATGTACTTTCAACCCATTCTCCTCTCATTACTTTAATATAATATATAGATGCATATATGTTCCCACACTTCATAACACACATAAAACAATACGCAAAGTGTGTTAGGTAGCAAGCTTATACAATATCCAATTAAGTGGTGTATCATTACACCCTACCTTTATATATCACTACCACTTACTTACATCCCTCTTTAAGATCAACCAAGCTGTCCCAACATATACACAAAAAACAGCCCTAAATACCCTCCACTATAACAATACAATATTGGACTCACCATCCCTTGAATTATTAATAACAACACATCCATAATTTATCACCCAAATTCATACATAAGGAGAAGTAATAAATGGGTAGTGGATTTACATTTTATTGGTGAAGAACCTTACACTCTCAACAGCTACAAGAACTTGAACTTCCTTTCTCTTGAAATAAAAAAGGGGAGAAACATTGTAGAAATTAAAGAAAGGTGGGACTGCTAAGATTGGAGGGATGTTCTTCACTTTAAACATGGAAAACCTGATTTCCATCTCCTTTTCATGGTGAAATTAAACTAAACCCATAGATTAATCACTACTTACCTTGTCTTAAAAGAGGCAACTACACCAAGAACCCTAGAAGAGTTTTGTGGCTGCTTCTTGAAGGGAGAGAGAGAGAGCTTATTATCCTTGACTGAAATCTATTTATTTTTGCTGAATTATTATGAGTTAAAATGAGTCAAATTGACCCTTAAATAGGCTATTTAGAACCTCCTCTTTTAGATCTATTTTCAGCCACAGATTGGTCCAAATAGGTGATGCACCTGCTTAGGGGTTCAAGCTGCTCAAAAGGTCAAAGTAGGTGATGAACCTACTTGTTTATTCATGTCTAAAATGGGCCTTTAATTTATTGGAATTTTGGGATAGATTTTAGGTGTTGGGCTGCTCATTCCATTCTTCTTTTATTTTACTTATTTTGGGCCTAAATTAGTCCATTAATATAGGCCTAAATCTGATCCATTAGCTTTGGATTCATTAACTTGGTCCATATAGCTCAAGTAGGTGACTCACCTACTAGCTTAAATAAGTCAAGAAAGCACCTCAATATTTAATTCCATTTATAGATCTTAATCCCTTTAATTTAACTTAAAACTTATATACACTTGGCCACTTTAAACTTTAGACTCAAATACCTACTAACAATCCCAAGTTTAAATACTCTCATTGATGTTAACTTTTCACATTGAAAAGTATGGGCAGTTCCTTCAAACCTATCTTACCATCACTAGTCGTATAGGAAACTGATTCCACAAGTCTATCTCAAGTGCCATATTAGTAGAACTAGTACACGTAGGATACGGGGTGTTACATCCTCCCCCCTTAGGAACATTCATCCTTAAATATTAGATTAATTAGCCAGCCTAAATAAGTTCAAGCCTAAGTTTAATCCCACTTATAGAAACATAATACATACATATTTATGCTTCCCTGTTAATACCCCAATTCAGCATCTTGAACCTTCTTTTTGGTTTCAAATAAATCAGGGTACGTGGATTTCATCGCTTCCTCAGTTTCTCATGTAACTTCTTCTACTTGTTGATTTCTTCAAAGTACTTTTACGGAAGTTACTTCTTTATTTATTAACTCCTTAACTTGTCGATCCAAAATAACAATGGGTACTTTTTCATAAGCGAGATCTTCCATAACTTGTACATCTTTAGTAGGAGTAATACAAGATGGATCTCCTATGCCCTTTTGAAGCATTGAGACGTGAAACACCGGATGAACCATCGAAAGTTCTTGGGTTAGCTCTAACTCATATGCAACTTGACCAAATCTTCAAATAATCTTGTATGGCCCTATATAGAGTGGGCTCAACTTTACTCTTTTACCAAATCTCATTATCCCTTTCATTGGTGACACCTTCAAGAATACCCAATCACCTATAGCAGACTCTAGCCCCCTTCTCCTAAAATCCACATATGATTTGTGTCAACTTTGGGATGTTTCTAGCCATTGCTGTATTACCTTAACTTTTTACATAGCTTGATGAATAATATCTGGCACAAATAAGGCAGTTTCACCCACTTCAAACCATCCAATTGGTGATCTACACTTCCTTCTATATAAAGCTTTTCACAGTGCCATTTTGATACTAGAATAATAACTATTATTGTAGGTGAACTCGATAAGAGGAAAATGATCATCCCAACTACCTTTAAAGTCCAATACACAAGCTCTCACCATATCTTTAAGTGTTTGGATTCTATGTTCTGCTTGTCCATTCGTCTGAGGGTGAAAAGCCGTACTTAAATTCACTTGCGTTCCTAAACTCCTTTAGAAAGACCTATAAAAATTTGTAGTAAATTGAGCTCCCTTATCAGATATAATAGAGATTGGGACTCCGTGTATCTAAACTATCTCTTTAATATATAATTTTGCATACTCCTCAGTTGTGTAAATAGTCTTAATTGGTTGAAAGTGTGCTGATTTGGTGAGTCTATCAACTATTACCCATATGGAATCAAACTTACGAATGGTGTGAGGCAAACCATTGATGAAATCCATGTTGATCATATCCCACTTCCAAATTGGAAGATTCATACATTGCATATAGCCTCCAGGCTTTTGGTGATCTACTTTAACTTGTTGACAATTTGGATATTGGGCTATAACTTTTGTAATATTCTTCTTAATTTCACCCCATCTATACACTCCTTTCAAATCATGATACATTTTAGTTGGCCCCAGATGGATATAATATCTTGATTGATGTGCATCCATCATAATCCTCTTTCTTAGCGCATCTAGATTAGGTACACATGATTTATTTTGGCACCAAAGTACTCCTTTTTATGCAAGTTCTAATACCCTTTTCATACCTTGTTTTACATTCTCCTTAAGTTGTACTAACATAGGATTATTATATTGCTTCTCTTTTACTTCAGCTACCAAAGAAGATTCTATTGTATTACATATAATAACCCCTACTTCTGGAGTTTCATGAAGGCGAACCCCCAGGCTAGCTAGTTGGTGTAGATCCTTAGTTAAACTTTGTATCTTTGTAGACTTCCTATAAGTTCTAGCCATTTCCTTACGACTTAACGCATCAGCCACTACGTTTGCTTTCCCTGGATGGTACAACATATCAATGTCATAATCTTTTAATAGTTCAAGCCACCTCTGCTGCCTAAGATTTAGATCCTTCTACTTAAAGATATATTGCAAACTCTTATGGTCTATATATATGTCAACATGAAACCTATACAAATATTGTCACCATATCTTTATAACAAATATAACCACTGCTAGTTCAAGATCATGTGTTGGATAATTTTTCTCTTGTGGCCGTAATTGGTTTAAGGCATAAGCTATTACTTTACCATATTTTATCAATAATAATCCTAAGCCAACTCCTGAAGCATCAAAATACATCGCATACCCTTCTGTGCCTTTTGGAAGTACCAATACGGGTATAGAAGTCAACTTATTCTTCATATCTTGGAGACTCCTTTCACATGCGTCATTCCATTAAAACTTGGTTGCTTTGTGTGTTAGCTTTGTTAAAGGTGCAAAAATAGAAGAAAATCCTTCAACAAACCTTCTATAATAACCTGCCAACCCAAGGAAACTACAAACCTCTGTAGGTGTTGTAGGTCTTGGCTAGTTCTTCACAGCTTTTATCTTTTGAGTATCAACCCTTATTCCTTCATCAGATACAATATGACCCAAGAATGCCACAGATTTTAACCAAAACTCACATTTAGAGAACTTTGCATATAACTTACGATCACATAGAATTTGTAACACCTGTTGTATGTGACTAGCATGGTCCTTTTTTAATCTTGAATAAACCAGAATATCATCTATAAATACTATCATGAACACATCTAAGAAGGGTTTGAACATCCTATTCATCAAATCGATAAAAGCTATGGGTGCAATCATTTGCCCAAATGACATAACTAAAAACTCATAATGACCGTACCATATCTAGATATATCTTTCTCCTTCACCCTAACTTGGTGATAACCTGATCTCAAATCAATCTTCGAGAAACACTTAGCACCTTGTAACTGATCGAACAAATCATTAATTCTAGGGAGGGGATACTTGTTCTTAATTGTTACTTTATTCAATTGCCAATATTCAATACACATTCTCAACGGGCCATTCTTTTTGTGTACAAATAACACTGGTATACCCCAAGGGGACATACTAAGCCTTATGAATCCCTTTTCTAGCAAGTTTTTTAATTGCTCTTTCAACTCTCGTAATTCTGTCGGGGCCATTCTATTTGGAGGAATAAAGATAGGTTGAGTACCTAAAATCACATCAATACCAAACCCTACTTCTTATTTTGGAGACAAACCTGGAAGATCTTCAAGAAATACATTGGGAAATTTATTTACCACTAGAATGGTTTGAAGAATTGGTGGCTCCGCATCTATTCTTTCACTCTTACTAGATGACATATGTACCCTTTAGACATCATTTTCTTTGCCTTAAAATAAGAAATAAATTTACCTCTTGGTGAACCAATATTACCCCTCCATTCAAGGACTGCCTCTTTTGGAAAATGGAAATGTACCCTCTAGTTTGGCAATCTACTGTGGTATAACAAGAAGCCAACCAATCCATACCCATTATAACATCAAAATCTACCATTTCTAGCTTAACATGGTCAGCCAATGTATCACGACCACTAATAGGTTTTATGCAATTTTAATACACTCTCCTAGCTATAATAGACTCACCAACTGGCATAGATACTTCAAATGCCTTAACCAATGATTTTAGTGTTCTTTTGAACTTTCCAGCAACCAATGGATTGACATATGATAGCGTAGAGACCGGATCAATTAATGCCTATAGATTATGTGAAAAGATGGACAATGTACCTATAACCACATCAGGAGAAACCACCAAATTTTGCTGATACGCTAGAGCATAAGTATGATTCTGAACTCCGATGGAACAAGCTACTCCTTTAATACCTCTACCATGACCTGTAGGCTGTATACCCCTACCCAAAGAATGAACCAATGATGATGATGCAACAAATGATCCAATAGGTCATACCATACCACCCATGCCCCTTTGAGGGCAATATCTCATCATGTATCCTGGTGTACCACACCAAAAGCAAGCATCAGTCCCAAATTGACATGCACATAAATGAAGCTTTCCACATTATTTACACGATTTCCAAGAAAGTCTTGTTTGATTCATACTTCCTTGCTCTTGGTACCCTGCTACTCGTGAACCTTGGCTCTTACTTCTTTGCCCAAACTGGTTACCCTTAAGCCCCTGGAATTGGGGTGGAGCACTCTTTGAAGAGTAGGAAGATGATGGACTAGGCGGTTTATTAGAAAGGCCTGAACTCACTTTGGGAAGGCATAAACTGCCCTGTAGATCTAGTCCTCTTTCTGTCAAGCCCCGAATTTCAACGAGGCGGATTGGCACCCGAATACGTTTAGGCCCAAGAGAACCAATCTTTACTCATGTACATTCATATGCATGTCTCTGTATGAATATTGTTCTATCTCATGTAACTAGATACCAATGGTGGAAGTCATGGAAAACATATGCTATATATGAAACTTGGCCGTTAGGGCCATCAAGTCAAAATGGACATACATCTCTTACATTCATCTTCCCACATACGTCTACAAAGCCTCTAAAAGATACATGTACATAGCCAACCTACAGTCGGGACAAATCCCAGCTTTATACAACACTTTATGCAATACCAAAACATATGCACACATGTGACTCGAAAAGCCCCGAACCAAACTAGAGCTCACAAATATTCCTTAGATGATTCGTAGCCTACTGTGGAGGTCTATGTAACACATCAGGTGCTATGATCACCTGACAATATCCATTAGTTGAGGTATAAGGCTAAATGAAGGAAAAGTGAAGAAATATGTATTGGAAACGAGCATGTGAAGAAGGAAAGAACTGAGGCTCAGAGGTGAGTCACGACATGACTCACGTGGTGTGAGTCCCACCCACGTGACGTGGGTGGCTACCGTGACCAACTTCAGAGAGTTGAACAATTGTCTGATAATAGTCTGATTTCCACGGCAGGAGTCATATGGCGTGACTCCACTCACATGACGTGAGTGGGTGCCGTGGAATAACTTCAGAGACATGGAAAAATGTCATCTAATTTCCACGACATCACCTACGTGGGACACCAGTCACGATACCATGGAATTTTGCCAGCTTTATTAACCTATTTTGGACTAGATGAAATATTTGAGTGTGGGACCCATTAAAGGTGTTGGGATGGATCTATATTCTATCTTTGAGGCCCAAATAGCATGTAATAAGACATGGGCCTCAACAAATATAAAAAAGACCCATTCAACATGGATCAAACTTGTGGCCAAGGATTAATTGGACTTGAGGGACTTTATACGAGACAAAAATCAGATTTAATTCATTATAACTCTCATCTCCTTCTAGATATTTCTCAAAGGCCCCTTATCTCACAAAAACCCCAAGGCAACAACACTTCCTTGGACAGGATCATCCTTTCACAAGCCTTGGTAAGTCCTTATTCTTATGGATTAATTTATTATATGCTTAAGGTGGGGTGTATATCATGATGGTTATGTTGGCAAGGTTGAATAGGACACTTTTGTCTTTGGTAAAATATGTGCCATCTTTGTGAAATTAAACTTGAAAGGCGACTTGTGGTTTTTATGTAAGTGCATGGTATGGATGAAATATCAACATGTATGGTGTGCTTATGTTTCTACACTTGTTATTTTTCTATAAGTATAAATTATGGGACTTTGGTCGATATGTTGTTATGAGGTGTATTGAGGTGATTTGATGGAGTAATTGTGATGTCGTGTTAATGAAGAAATGTAAAGAATGAACTTGGTATGAAATGCTATTGGATTGTGATATTTTGGTCAATGTTGGGCATGTTGTGGTATTGTTGACATGATGATGCCGTAAATGGTATTGTAAAGGGTGGAATGACATTATACGGCAGTCATATAGCTCATTGTCGTATTGTACACTTGTAAGGTAGTTGATTGTCAATGTAAGCTCCGTTTTGTACTTGTGATGTAGAGTGAAACATAAGGAAGGAGCGGGACTATTGTATGCACATTTAAGAATGTATATTCAATTGAGAATACAAGGTATGTAAGGTTACTCTGTCCGTATCCTTTAGAAGCACATAGTATTCATATTGATATTATACTTGTTCTATTCTGACATGTTCTAAGGTATCCTATTCCTGGTTACCAATGGTTGTTATCACATGTCTCCTACTCATTGATCAATTGTGATTCACATGTCTCATATGTATTGACAAATGTTCCAAAGGTCCCATGGTTCTAATAATGTTATGATTCCAATAATGTTGTGTTTCCAACAATGCATGACTATCATCGTATCAATCTCAAAAGTAATGAAGAAAGTACTACACATATGGTTAATGTTTGAGTATGGGTGGTATCTTTGGGGACGAAATCCTAGCCCAAGCCGATCCCTAGATTATTGGATCAGGGGGTAGTCCTAGAGGCATAGGCCTAGCTTGGACTGAACCTGACAGGGGGTAGCTCTAGAGGTAAGAACCTAGCTCGAGCCAAACCTGATATGTTGATTTATGGGTGGCAGCTCTAGAGGTAATAACCTAGCTCTGTCCAAACCCGATGCATTGATTTATGGGTGGTAGCTCTAGAGGCATAAGCCTAGCTCGAGCCTATCCCAACATAACGTTATGTTATGTAAAGACCCACTGATCAGTCGGGGCCCGAGTACATTGTGACACAATTGATGATGAATAAGCATAGCAGTAAAGAAGTAAAGAAAATAATGAAAGCAATACACATGGTTCCCAACGTACAGAATGGTGACGTATCCACATCGGTTATTCATTTGTATTTGAGTTCATTGAAGTATTTATATATCATACAATTTCTTATGAGCCTTACATACTCAGTACACTCTTCGTACTAACGTCCCTTGTGATACTTACCTTACTTGCTACAGGCGCAGGTGCTAGTAGGCCTCCACAGTAGGTTGCCAGTTGTTTGCGGATCATTGGAGAGCTCCAGTTAGTTTTGGGCTTCTCCGAGTCATAGTTGTACATGTTTTTTGGTATTGTACATGTTGTATAAAGTGGGGACTTGTCCTGACTTTCAATTGGTCTTGTAAATACATCTGTTAGAGGCTTTTGTAGATGTACCTGGGTGTATGAATGTAAGATATGTATGTCAATTTTGACTTGATGGCCTCGACGGCCAAGTTTCACATATGTGTATATATCACATGTTTTATGATTTCCGTTATTAGCCTTTCATGTTTTTATGTGATAGTGGTGTTTCTTATGGCATGGATATGAATGAATATAAGCAAAGCTTGGTTCTCTCGGGCCTTATCGGCTACGGTTGCCAATCTACCCCGATGGGATTCGGGACGTGACAAAAGTGGTATCAGAGCAGGTCGTTCTAAAGGTGTCTATAAAGCCGTGTCTGAGTAGAGTCTTACTTATCAATGTGTTATGCACCACATTTATAAGTAGGAGTCTACGAGACATTTAGGATGTTGTATCTTTTCTTCACTTCTACATCGTGCAATAGAGCCAATGTGCTAAGTGGAATTGTCTCTAACCATTGGGATTGATTTTCTTTGATATAGTAAAAATGCCGATGACAAGAAGAGGTAGAGGTGAAGGTAAGCAGGTAGATATGCCTGCTGGAGAAGGAATGAGTAGATTACCACCTGACCAAGCTAGTCAAGGTGGAGCAAATGCTGAAATTTCATCGCGGTCTTCTTCTACTTTTCCAGCTCCGGAAGAGCCAGTCAGTAGAGAAGTACTCGCAGAACCACCAATGAATGCCATGGATCAGGATCTAAGAAATGTAGTACATATGTTAACTCAGTTAGTGGCGGCACAAATTCAAGGACGAGCTGGCCCAACGACAAATGAGGATGATGCGACTAGAGTGGCGAGTTGCAAAACACAGGATTTTCTGAAACTAGACCCTCCTATATTCACTGGGTCGGATTTGAAAGCAGATCCACAGGACTTCGTGGATCAAATCCAGAGGGCACTAGAAGTTATGCACGTGACTGGTGTTGAAATAGTTGAACTCACGACCTATAGATTGAAAGGTGAAGCAATATTGTGGTATGAAGATTGGAAGAAGTTTTGTGGTATCGGTGCAATGCCATCAAATTGGGAAGAATTTAAAGCAACATTCCTTGATCATTACCTCCTGTATGATATTTGAGAGGCACGTGCAGATCAGTTTCTAAATCTACGTCAAGGAAATTTAAGTGTTAGAGAATACAGTTTGCAATTTAATTCCTTGGCTCGATATGCTCCAAATGTGGTAGCTACAATGACAGACAGAGTTCATCGATACATGGACAGATTAGAGCCATATTTTGTAAAAGACTGCACCATTGCTGCCTTGAACAAAGATATGGACATAGCCAGAATATAGGCTTTCACCCAGAAAATGGAAGATCAAAGATAGAGAAGAAGGGTACATGAATCCGACAGAGGACAGTCCAAAAGAGCTAGACCTATAGGACAGTCTATGATGTCCCAAGGAGAATCTAGGCCTCGAATGTTTCCTAGACCGCCTAGAACATTATTCTGTTATTCCACAGCAGGTGCTCACTCTCAATTTCGAGGGTTTAGAGGTGGTCAAACTGGGCAGAGTAGTGGAGTTCGCGGATCACAGGCAGCAGGATTTCCTCATTAGCAGTGTCAGCACTGCGGGCGTATTCATGTAGGTACATGCCGATTGGGGACAAATGCTTGCTTTTGGTGCGGTATGATGGGACACATGATGAAAGAGTGTCTTCAGAGGAGTATGGGTGGTATAGCACGACCGACGGGATCGGCCGTTGCATCATCATTATCGGTTCCTTCTTTAGTCCTAGGTGTGCAGTCTGTTGGTCGTGGTAGAGGTGCCAGAGGAGCAGCTAGTACTAGTGGGGTCCAGAATCGCACTTATGCTCTAGTGGACCGACAGAATTCGGAGGCTTCTCCCGATGTCGTCACATGTACATTATCCATATTTTCATATAATGTATATGCGTTGATTGACCCCGGTTCTACATTTTCCTATGTTACTCCATTGATTGCTGCAAAATTTGTAAAAGCACCAGAATTATTAACTAAGTCAATTGAAGTGTCTACACCGGTTGGTGAATATATTGTTGCAAAAAGAGTATATCGTAATTGTGTGGTAACTGTGTGTGGTCATGATACAATGGCCGACCTCATTGAACTAGACATGGTGGATTTTGATATGATAATGGGGATGGATTGGTTGGCTTCTTGTTATGCCACGGTAGATTGCCCGACCGAGAAGGTGCATTTTTGTTTCCCGCAGGAAAATGTTCTTGAATGGCAGGGTAATGTGGGGGCACCAAGAGAAATATTTATTTCCTATTTGAAAGCAAGGAAAATGATTGCCAAGGGGTACATATGTCACTTAGTGCGAGTGAAAGATAATGATGTGGAACCACTAACTCCGCAGTCGGTTCCAGTAGTCAATGAATTTCTTGATATATTTCCAGAGGATCTTCCAGGCTTACCCCCAGAACGATAAGTAGAGTTTGGCATTGATATGATTCCAGGCACTCAGCCTATCTCTATTCCTCCGTATAGAATGGCTCCGATAGAATTGCGTGAATTGAAGGAGCAATTGAAAGATTTGCTGGACAAGGGCTTCATCAGACGGAGTATGTCTCCGTGGGGTGCACTGGTATTATTTGTACAAAAGAAAGATGGCACATTGAGAATGTGCATTGACTATCGGCAATTGAATAAGGTAATGATCAAAAACAAATATCCCCTCCCTCAAATTGATGATTTATTTGATCAGTTATAGGGCGCCAAGTGTTTTTCAAAGATTGACTTGAGGTCGGGTTACCATCAAGTCAGAGTTAAAGAAGAAGATGTACCCAAGACAGCCTTCCGAACATGGTATGGCCATTATGAATTTTTAGTTATGTCATTTGGACTAACAAATGCCCCAGCTGTGTTCATGGATTTGATGAATAGGGCGTTTAAGCCATTTCTAGACGTGTTCATGACGGTATTTATAGATGACATCTTTGTTTATTCAAAGTCACAAGAGGACCATGCTAAGCACTTACGACAGGTGTTACAGATTCTTCGAGAGCGTAAGTTGTATTCGAAGTTCTCTAAGTGTGAATTTTTGTTGAAGTCCGTCGTATTCTTGGGTCACATTGTGTTAGATGAAGGGATACAGGTTGATACACAAAAGATTGAGGCGGTGAAAAATTGGCCAAGACCTACGACACCTACAGAGATTCATAGTTTTCTTGGATTAGCAGGTTATTACAGAAGATTTGTGGAAGGTTTTTCCTCTATTGTTGCACCATTAACAAAGCTTACACATAAGACAGTTAATTTTTTTGTGGAATGATGCTTGTGAGAAAAGTTTCCAAGAGCTGAAAGATAAATTGACTTCTACATCGGTATTAGTACTTCTGGAAGGCACAGAGGGGTATGCAGTATATTGTGATGCATCCGGAATTGGTCTAGGGTGTGTATTGATGAAGCATGGTAATGTCATAGCATATGCCTCACGATAGTTGCGGCCACACGAGAGAAACTATCCCACACACGATCTTGAATTAGCAGCGGTGGTATTTGCTTTAAAGATATGGCGTCATTACTTGTATGGAGTTCATGTTTATATCTATACTAATCACAAAAGTTTGCAGTATATGTTTAAGCAGAAGGAACTCAATTTGAGACAACGAAGGTGGTTAGAGCTCTTAAAAGACTATGATATTGATATTCTCTATCATCCATGCAAAGCAGATGTGGTAGCTAATGCATTGAGCCGCAAGGCAGTAGAAAGCACTAGTGGCCAGTTGACTGAAAAGGAAGAGATAATCAAAGATCTATGTCAACTTGCCAGCTTGGGAGTTCGCCTTATTGAATCTCCAGATGAAGGGGTTATTGTGCAAAATGCAGCGTAATCCTCCGTAATAGCTGAAGTAAAAGAGAAGCAGTTTATGGATTCTATGTTATTGCAGCTGAAAGAGAATGTACAAAAGTGTCTGACTACGGCCTTCGATCTTACACAAGAAGGGGTACTTCAATGTCAAGGAAGATTATGTGTACCGGATGTAGATAAGCTGAGAAAACAAATTATGACAGAGGCGCATCACTCGCGCTATTCTATTCATCCGAGTGCTACTAAAATGTACCATGATTTAAAAGAAGTGTATTGGTGGGGAAATATGAAGAAGAACATTGCAGAGTTTGTCGCCCAATGCCCGAATTGTCAACAAGTGAAAGTAGAGCATCAGAAACCAGGAGGTTACATGTAATGTATCAATCTTCTAGTCTAGAAATGGGATATGATTAACATGGATTTCATTACAGGTTTGCCTCGTACACTTTGGAAGTTTGATTCCATATGGGTCATAGTTGATAGGCTTACCAAATCAACACATTTCCTCCCAGTCAAAACCACCTATACAGCTGAGGATTATGCAAAATTGTATGTTAAAGAAATAGTGCGGTTACATGGGATTTCGATCTCCATTATATCAGACAGGGGAGCTCAATTTACTGTGCATTTTTGGAGATCTTTTCAGCAGAGTTTGGGCACACAGGTGAATCTGTGTACGACTTTTCATCCTCAGACTGATGGACAAGCAGAACGTACTATTCAAACACTTGAAGATATGCTACGAGCATGCACGTTAGATTTTCAAGGCAGTTGGGATGACCATTTGCCTCTTATTGAATTTTCTTACAACAATAGCTATCATTCAAGTATTAAAATGGCACCTTATGAAGCTTTGTATGGAAGGAAATATTGATCACCAATTGGGTGGTTTGAAGCGGGTGAAACTGCTTTACTTGGGCCGGATCTTGTTCATCAAGCTATGGAGAAAGTTAAAGTGATCCAACAACGGCTACAAACGGCCCAAATTCGATACAAGTCCTATGCTGATGTTAGAAGAAGAGGGCTTGAATTCGTCATAGGTGATTGGGTATTTTTGAAGGTGTCACCGACGAAAGGGGTAATGCTGTTCGAAAAGAAAGGAAAATTGAGTCCACGTTATATAGGCCATATGAAATTGTTCAAAGATTTGGGCAAGTTGCATATGAATTGACACTACCCCAAGAACTCTCCACAGTTCATCCCGTATTCCATGTTTTGATGCTTCGAAAGTGCATAGGAGAGCCATCTCAAATTGCTCCCATTGAGGATGTGCAAATTACAAAAAATCTCACATATGACGAAGTACCTGTTGCTATTCTGGGTAGACAAGTGAAGAGATTGAGGAATAAAGACGTCGCTTCCGTAAAGGTACTTTGGAGAAATCAGCAAGTAGAGGAGATCACATGGGAAGCGGAGGAAATGATAAAATCAAAGTACCCACATTTGTTTCACACGGAACAATAATTTCAAAGTACAGAAGAAGGGTAATGATAAGTAAGTGTCCATTAGTATTATGTATATGTGTATGTGATTAATGCATTTAAACTTGAACTTGTCTAGACTGGATAACGTTACTAACATTTGAGGACGAATGTTTTTAAGGGGGGGGGGAGAATGTAACACCTCGGGTGCTACGATCACCTGACAATATCCATTAGTTGAGGTATAAGGCTAAATTAAGGAAAGGTGAAGAAACATGTATTGGAAATAAGCATGCGAAGAAGGAAAGAACTGAGGCTCAGAGGTGAGTCACGGCATGACTCACGTGGCGTGAGTCCCACCCACGTGACGTGGGTGGCTGCCGTGACCAACTTCAGAGAGTTGGACAATTGTCTGATAATAGTTTGATTTGCACGGCAGGAGTCACGTGGCATGACTCCACTCACATGACGTGAGTGGGTGCCGTGGAATAACTTCAGAGACATGGAAAAATGTCGTCTGATTTCCATGACATCACCTAGGTGACACCAGTCATGATACCGTGGAATTTTGCCGATTTTATTGACCTATTTTGGACTAGATGAAATATTTGAGTGTGGGACCTATTAAAGGTGTTGGGATGGATCTATGTTCTGTCTTTGAGGCCCAAATAGCATGTAATAAGCCATGGGCCTCAGGAAATATAAAAAAGTCCCATTCAACATGGATCAAACTTGTGGCCAAGGATTAATTGGACTTGAGGGACTTTATAAGACAGAAAAATCAGATTTAATTCATTATAACTCTCATCTCCTTCTAGATATTTCTCAAAGGCTCTTTATATCACAAAAACCCTAAGACAACAACACTTCTTTGGACAAGATCATCCTTTCACAAGCCTTGGTAAGTCCTTATTCTTATGGATTAATTTATTATACGCTTAAGGTGGGGTATATATCATGATGGTTATGTTGGCAAGGTTGAATAGGACACTTTTGCCTTTGGTAAAATATGTGCCATCTTTGTGAAATTAAACTTGAAAGGTGACTTATGGTTTTTATGTAAGTGCATGGTATGGATGAAATATCAACATGTATGGTGTGATTATGTTTCTAAACTTGTTATTTTTCTATAAGTATAAATTATGGGATTTTGGTCGATATGTTGTTATAAGGTGTATTGAGGTGATTTGATGGAGTAATTGTGATGTCGTGTTAATGAAGAAATGTAAAGAATGAACTTGGTATGAAATGCTATTGGATTGTGATATTTTGGTCAATGTTGGGCATGTTGTGGTATTGTTGACATGGCGATACCGTAAATGGTATTGTAAAGGGTGGAATGACATTATACGGCAGTCATATAGCTCATTGTCGTATTGTACACTTGTAAGGTAGTTGATTGTTAATGTAAGCTCCGTTGTGTACTTGTGATGTAGAGTGAAACATAAGGAAGGAGTGGGACTATTGTATGCACATTTAAGATTGTATATTCAATTGAGAATACAAGGTATGTAAGGTTAATCTATCTGTATCCTTCTGCAGCACATAGTATTCACATTGACATTATACTTGTTCCATTCCGACATGTTCTAAGGTATCCTATTCCTGGTTACCAATTGTTGTTATCATATGTCTCCTACTCATTGATCAATTGTGATTCACATGTCTCATATGTATTGACAAATGTTCCAAAGGTCCCATGGTTCTAATAATGTTATGATTCCAATAATGTTGTGTTTCCAACAATGCATGACTATCATCGTATCAATCTCAAAAGTAATGAAAGAAGTAATACACATGTGGTTAATGATTGAGTATGGGTGGTAGCTTTAGGGGCGAAAGCCTAGCCCAAGCCGATCCCGAGATTATTAGATCAGGGGGTAGTCCTAGAGGCATAAGCCTAGCTCGGACCAAACCTGACAGGGGGTAGCTCTAGAGGTAAGAACCTAGCTCGAGCTGAACCTGATATGTTGATTTATGGGTGGTAGCTATAGAGGTAATAACCTTGCTCGGGCCGAACCCAATGCATTGATTTATGGGTGGTAGCTCTAGAGGCATAAGCCTAGCTCGAGCCGATCCCAACATAACGTTATGTTATGTAAAGACCCACTGATCAGTCGGGGCCCGGGTACATTGTGACACAAGTGATGATGAATAAGCATAGAAGTAAAGAAGTAAAGAAAATAATGAAAGCAATACACATGGTTCCCTACGTACAGAATGGTGACGTATCCACATCGGCTATTCATTTGTATTTGAGTTCATTGAAGTATTTATATATCATACAATTTCTTATGAGCCTTACATACTCAGTACATTCTTCGTACTGACGTCCCTTGTGGGACTTACCTTACTTGCTGCAGGTGCAGGTGCTAGTAGGCCTCCACAGTAGGTTGCCAGTTGTTTGCGGATCATTGGAGAGCTCCAGTTAGTTCGGGGCTTCTCCGAGTCACAGTTGTACATGTGTTTTGGTATTGTACATATTGTATAAAGCGGAGACTTGTCCCGGCTTTCAGTTGGTCTTGTGAATGCATTTGTTAGAGGCTTTTGTAGACGTACGTGGGTGTATGAATATAAGAGATGTATGTCAATTTTGACTTGATGGACTCGACGGCCAAGTTTCATATATGTATATATATATATATATATATATATATCACATGTTCCATGATTTCTGTTATTAGAAATGTGCAGAATGTTATATTTTTGCCCCCTTAGAAACATTCGTCCTCGAATGTTAGTGATATTATACAATGTAAACCAATTCAAATCTACAATTATTCTTCATATTATCATATATACATAATGCTTATAGATACTTACTTGTTATCGCTCTGATCCTGTATATTGAACTTTCTCTTCTATTTGAAACAAATGAGGGTATTTAGACTTCATCAGTTCTTCAGCTTCCCATGTGATCTCTTCTACTTGTTGATTTCTATAAAGTACTTTTACGGAAGCTACTTCTTTGTTTCTTAATCTCTTCACTTGTCGATCCAGAATAGCAATAGGTATCTCTTCATAAGTGAGATCCTCTGTAAAATATACATCTTGAATGGGAGAAATACGAGATGGATCTCCTATGCATTTTCGAAGCATCTAAACGTGAAACACTGGATGAACTGGGGAGAGTTCTTGGGGTAGTGCCAATTCATACGCAACTTGCCCAAATCTCCTGACAATTTCATATGGACCGATATAATGTGGACTTAACTTTCCTTTCCTTCCAAATCTCATTACCCCTTTCATCGGTGATACCTTCAAGAATACCCAATCACCTATGGTAAATTCGAGGCCTCTTCTTCTAACATCAGCATATGACTTGTGTCGACTTTGGGATGTTTGTAGCCGGTGTTGTATCACTTTTACTTTCTCCATATATTGGTGAAAAAGATCTTGTCCAAGTAAAGCAGTTTCACCAGCTTCAAACCATCCAATTGGTGATCTACACTTCCTTCCATATACATCTTCATAAGGTGCCATTCCGATACTTGAATGATAGCTATTGTTGTAAGCAAATTCAATAAGAGGTAGATTATCATCCCAACTACCTTTAAAGTCCAATGTACAAGCTCATAGTATATTTTTAAGTGTTTGGATAGTATGTTCTTCTTGTCCATCTATCTGAGGATGAAAAGCCGTACTCAAATTCACTTGTGTACCCAAACTTTTCTGAAAGATTTCCAAAAATGTGTAGTAAATTCAGCTCACCTGTCTGATATAATAGAGATTGTAATCCCATGTAATCGCACTATCTCTTTAACATATAACATTGCATAATCTACCACTGTATAGGTGGTCCTGACTGGTAGGAAATGCGCGGACTTGGTAAGCCTATCAACTATTACCCATATAGAATCAAATCTCCGCAGTGTACGAGCCAAACCTGTGATGAAATCCATGTTAATCATGTCCCATTTCAAAACTGGAAGATTGATACATTGCATATAACCTCCCGGTTTCTGATGCTCTACATTTACTTGTTGACACTTTGGACACTGAGCTACAAATTCTGCAATGTTCTTTTCATGTTACCCCACCAATACATTTCTTTCAAATCATTATAGTACTCCCTCTTGCGCAAGATCAAATGCATTTGTCAGGACCTGTCGTACATTCTTTTTTAGTTGCAATAATATAGAATCCGTATACTGCTTTTCTTTCACCTCAGCTATAAATGAAGACTCCGCCACATTTTACACTATAAGTCTTTCATCTGGAGTTTCAAAAAGATGAACCCCCAAGCTGTCTAATTGACATAGATCCTTAATAGTACCTTGCCTTTTTGTAAGTGGACCATCCATCAATGCTTCCCAACGTTTTGCGGCTTAACGCATCGGCTACCACGTTTGCTTTTCTCGGATGACATAAATTATCACTATCATCATCTTTGAGTAATTCCAGCCACCTTTGATGTCTTCAGTGTAGGTCCTTCTGCTTACAAATATATTGCAAACTCTTATGATCAATACATACATATCAACATGAACTCCATACAAGTAGCGACGCCATATCTTTAAAGCAAATATCACCACTGCTAACTCAAGATCAAGTGTGGGATAATTTCTCTCATGTGGACGCAATTTTCTTGAGGCATCTACTATTACATTATCGTGCTACATCAATAAATATACTATACAATGTGACCCAAGAACGACATGAATTTTAACCAAAAATCACGTTTAGAGAATTTTGTATATAGCTTACGGTCACGAAGAATCCGTAACACTTGTCGCAAGTGATTAGCATGGCTCTCTCATGATCTTGAATATCATCTCTAAACATGGTCTCGAACACATTGAACAATGGCTTGAACACCCTATTCATCACACCCATAAACACTACTGGTGAATTCATTAGTCCAATTGACATAACTAAAAATTCGTAATGACCATACCCTGTTCGTAAAGTTGTCTTGGTTATCTCATTTTTTTCCTAACCCTTACTTGGTGATATCTCGATCTCAAGTCAACCTTTGAGAAATCTTTGGCACCCGGTAATTAGTCCAATAAATTATCAATTCTGGGGAGGGGATATATATTCTTACTTGTCACATTATTCAGTTGCCGATAGTCAATACACATTCTCAATGTGCCATCTTTTATTTTTTTCGTACGATTAACACCTGATGCACCCCAAAGGGATATACTAGACCTCAATAATTTCATTTACCACCGAAAACGATTGAAGAGTTGGTGGCTTCACATCAGTAGCTTTCACTCTTACTAAGTGACATATGTATCCCTTTGGGTATCATTTTCTTTGCCTTAAGATGAGAAATAACTTTACCTCTCGGTACTCCCATATTACCCTTCTATTCAAGAACATTCTTTTGTGGAAAACGAAAATGTAACTTCTTAGCTCGGCAATCAAGCGTGGCATAACAAGAAGCCAACCAATTCATACTCATGACAACATCAAAATATACCATTTTCAGTTCAGTAGGATCAACCAGTGTGTCATAACCACAAACAATTACTATACAATTATGATATACTCTTTTAGCTGTAATAGATTCACAACTAGTGTAGATACTTCAAATGGCTTACCTAGTAATTCTGGTATCCCTTCAAATTTTTTTTCAGCAATCAATGGAGTAACATATAATAGTGTAGCATACGGGTCAATCAATGCGTATACCTTATGTAAAAATATGAATACTATACCTGTATCTACATCAGGAGAAGCCTCCGATTTCTGCTGATCCGCTACGGCATAGGTATGGTCCTGGGTTCCACTAGCACCAACTATCCCTTTAGAGCCTTTGCCACGACCAGCAGGTTGTACACCTGACGATGATAATGCAACGGCTGATCCCGGAGGTCGTGTCATACCACCCGTGGCCCTCTGTGGGCACTCTCTCATCATGTGTCCTGACTTACTACACCAAAAGCAAACATTCATTCCAAACCAGTATTCACCTGAATGAAACTTCCCGCAATGCTGGTACAGCTGACGAAAAGACCTCGATTGACCCATACTTATTTGTTATCGATACCCCACTGTCTGTGAACCCCGAGTCCCACTACTTTGTCTAGCTTGACCACCTCTAAACCCTCAAAATTGAGATGGAATACCTGCTGTAGGGTAAGAAAATGATGGTCTAGGTGGTCTAGGAAAAACACAAGGCCTAAATTCTCCTTGGGACACCATAAACTGTCCTGTAGGTCTAGCCCTCTTTGACGACCCTCTTTCAACTTTGTGCGCCCTTCTCCTTTGCCTCTTATCCTCCATTTTTTGTGCAAAGGCTTGTATTCTGGATATATCCATATCTCTATTCAAAGCAGCAATGGTACAATCCTGAACCAAGTATGGATCCAATCTATCTACGTACCGATGAACTCTGTCGGCCATAGTGGCTACTATATTTGGAGCATATCTAGCCAAAGAGTTAACCAGAGACTGTACTCCCTGACGCTCATATCCCCTTGAAGAAGATTTAAAAACTGATCCGCACGAGCCTCTCGGATCTGATATAGGAGATAATGATCAAGGAATGCCGTTTTGAATTCCTCCCAACTAGCTGGAAGTGCACCTAGACCCCTAGATCATTTCCAATCTTCGTACCATAATATAGCCTCGCCTTTTAGTCTATATGCTGCAAGTTCCACTATTTTTATACCAGTCACATGCATAACATCTAGAGCCCTTTTGATTTGGTCCACGAAGTCCTGTGGATCTTCATTTAGATCTGACCCGGTGAACGTGGGAGGGTCTAATTTTAGAAAATCCTGTGTTCGCCGACTAGCTGCCCTATCCACACCATTATTACTTATAATTGAACCTATTTGTCCTTGATTCAATGCAGCAACTATACGAGCAACTATATGAGTTAACATACTGCATTCGTTAGATTCTGCTCAGTATCATTAACAGGTGTTTTGGCAAATTCTTCTGTCACTCTCAGCTCTTCTGGAGCTAGAAAAGTAGGGGAAGCCTGCATTGTCAACTCTGTTTTAGCCCCACCTTGACTATCTTGGTCAGGTGGTGATTTACTAGTTCCTTCCACGGCAAGCATCTCTACCTTCTTATCTTTGCCCCTATCTTGTCTTGTAATTGACATCTTACTATAACAAAGAAAATCAATTTCAAGGGTCAGATATGATTCCACCTACGACATTGGCTCTATTGCACGATCTAGAAATGAAGAAAGGAAACAACTCCTAAATGTCCCGTAGATTCCTACTTATAAATGTGGAATGCAACACATCCATAAGCAAGACTCTACTCAGACACGACTTTGTAGACACCCTGAGGACGACCTGCTCTGATACCACTTTTGTTACGCCCTAAATTCCAACGAGGCAGACTGGCACCCAAAGCCGTTGAGGCCCGAGAGAACCAATATTTACTCATGTACATTCATATGCATGTCTCTATATGAATATCGTTCTATCTCATATAACTGGATACCAATGGCGGAAGTCATGGAAAACATATGCTATATATGAAACTTGGCCGTTAGGGCCATCAAGTCAAAATGGACATACATCTCTTACATTCAACTTCCCACATACATCTACAAAGCCTCTAACAGATACATGTACATAGCCAACCTACAGTCGGGACAAATCTCCGCTTTATACAACATTTTATGCAATACCAAAACATATGCACACATGTGACTCGAAAAGCCCCGAACCGAACTAGAGCTCACCAATATTCCGTAGATGATCTGTAGCCTAATGTGGAGGTCTACTAGCACCTGTGCCTGTAACAAGTAAGGTAAGTACCCCAAGGGACGTCAGTACAAAGAATGTACTGAGTATGTAAGGCTGTAAGAAACTGCATGATACATAAATACTCTAATGGAATCCAAACAAGTGAGTAATCAATATGGATAAACTTCTATTCTGTATATGTGGAACCATGTACATTACTTTCGTTATTTTCATTATTCGATCATTCATTCTTATCATTATCATTCATACAATGACATTCATATATACTTTCATTCAAGAGGTATACTTTTTTTGCTCTTACGATCATCCTCATTATCATTCATCCAGCTGATCATTGGGCCATATATCATTCATCCAGTTGATCAGTGGGCTTTAGTACAATCATCCACCTCATCGTCGGGCCATAACATAATATACTATATCATATTAATAATCATCCACCTTACCGGTGGGACATAACATAATATAATATAACGTATATATCAACACTCATCGGGATCATCTCTTTGAGCTACCACCCGGACTTTAAGAAATAAATATATTCATTACTTCATTCCTTCACTTGTGAAAGAATGACACATCTGTGGTTATAACATCATTATTGGAACTTGAGAACGTAATATTGTTGGAACTTTGGAACAATGTCCCCAATTATGTGACACATGAATAACAATTGGTCAATGAATGAGAAATATGTGAATAATAATATATGACAACCTGAAATGAGATACCTTTGGACATTTCAGAATGGAACAAATACAATGTCAATGTAAGTCAATATGTGCTGCAGAAGGATACGGAAAGAGTAACCATACATACCTTATTTTCCCAATATGAATACACAGTCCTATATGTGATTACAATAATCCAGCTCTTTCCTCACATTTTACTCTACAACACAAGTACATAACGAAGCTCATGTTAACAACCCACTACCTTACAAGTGCATAGGATGACAACGAGTTACATGATTGCCTTATAACGTCATTTACCCCTTTACAATACAATTCACGGCATTTTCATACCAACAATACCACAACATTCCACACATTGACCACAACATCATAAACCAATAGCATTTTGATACCACTTTTAACCTTTACACTTCCTCATTAACACCACATCACAATTACTCTGTCAAGTCACCTCAATACATTTCATAACAACAATCCCACAAGTTATACATATAGAAAAAAAACACGTTAAGGAACATAACCACATCATATATGTTGATATTTCATCCACACCATTTACTTTCATCAAAACCTCAAGTCTCCTTTCAATTTATCAAAAAGCAAAAGTGCACTATTTAACACTTTACCATCATAACCATCATGATATACACACCATATTAAGCATATAATATATTAATCCATGAGAGTTAGACACTTACCAAAGCTTGAAAAATGATGATCTTGTCCAAAGAGATGACTTAGGGTTTTGAGAGCTAAAAGGAAAATCTTGGAAATGTCTAGAATAACATATGTGTTTATGTGAATAAAAATCTGATTTTTCCTTGTCTTATATATCCCCTCAAGTCATCCTTAGCCAAACATTAATTGCTATGCTTACTTGGTTAATGATAGAATGGATCATTTCCATTTGGGCCATGCATTTTGGCTTCATTTTGGGCCTCAAATTGAGCCCATTAACCCATGTTAACTTAGCCCATCAAATTCAATGCATAATCCACCAACTATCTCATGTTTAAATAATTCCATAAATATTATGACCATATTCAAATCACGAGATTCATGTTCGTCGCCTCAATCCCAAGAATAAGCGATTTGAGCCACTCATGGCTTAATTTAACATAATTTGATAAAATAATTATGATGAAGAATTAACCCCAACTTGGATTCCAAATTCACTCAAGAGTAGTCCTACTATGATGGAATAATTATACCATAACCCAAGATTCCTCTTTATAGACTAATAATCGTCGAACAAATTTGGTAAAAAGCACCCCGACACGCTCACGAGTGCCCCTGAGACTTAGAAAATTTTTTTTGTACTTGAAAAGGTGTGCAGGAGCGGCCTGGTACACTGCCTGGTGCCCCCCTGTGCGGCCTGTGTCAAAAAAAATTCGACCAAAAGTAGCCTGGTATGCCCCTGGGCACGCTCCACACTATAATTCAAATTTCAACTTTTCTTTGCGGATTTAGTTGGATCTTTCAAGTTCAAATCTTTATCCTCCCTCTTATCTTTAATATCCTTTACTTGGAAGCCCTTCAAGCCTCCCTTTTCACTCCAAAAATGTTCAAAAAAAGTCACAAACTCCTCCTACAAAGGTTTAATCACATTTACTATGACAATATCAAATGTACCATCAATACTAATACAAAATACATACTTATTGCTCTCAAAACTAATGTTTATAAAGACGCCCTAGATCACCAATCAAGTAGGGTCGAAATGTGCGGGGTGTTACACTTTCCAACTCTTGTGTTATTCTTTTTCGCCCTTGATCCTCCATTTCTTATGCAAAAGCTTGTATCCTTGATATATCCATGTCTTTATTCAAAGCAGCAATACTATAATCTCTAACTAGATACGGATCCAATCTATCCACATATCGATGAAACTATCATCCATAGTAGCTACTACATTAGGAGCATACCTAGCCAAAGAGTTAAACTGAAGAATGTACTCCTTCACGCTCATATTCCCTTGGCGATGATTTCAAAACTGATCTGCATGGGCCTCCCGAATCTCAAATGGAAGGTAATGATCAAGAAATGCCTCTTTAAACTCTTTCCAACTAGATGAAGGTGCACCTGTACCCCTAGATCATTTCTAGTCTTTGTACCTTAATATAACCTCCCCTTTTAATCTATACACTGCCAGCTCAACTATCTTATTACCAGATATATGCATGAAATCTAAAGCCCTTTGGATTTGAACAATAAAATCTTGTGGGTCTTTATTAAGATATGACTTGGTATATGTGGGAGGATCTAATTTAAGAAAATCATGTGTCCATATACTAGCTGTCCTATCCACACCACTAGTATCTGTAATTTGACTGGCTTGTCCTTGACCTTGTCCAGCAACTATACGAGTCAACAATTGCACCGCATTCCTTATATCTTGATTAGTTGAATTAATAGGTGATTTTGAGGGTGCTGCTCTCCTCCTTAGCTCTTCTAGAGATGGAGGAGTAGAAGAAGTCTATGATGCAAACTCAACTTGAGCCTCACTTTGATTAGCTAGTCTAGGTGGTGACTTACTGGTCCCTTCTCCGACAGCCAAATTTACTTGATAACCTATACTCTTACTCCTTTTTGTAATCGATATTTTACTATATTGAGGGAATATTTTTTTTCAAAGGTTAAATACAATTCCACCTACAACATTGGCTCCACCGCACGATCTAAGAAACAAACAAAAAGAGATAACTCCTAAATGTCTCATAGCCTCCTGTTTATAGATCTGGTGCACAACGCACCCATAAGTAAGACTTTACATAGACACGGCTTTGTAGACTCCCTAGGATGACCTACTCTAATACGACTTTGTCACGCCTAAAATCCCATTAGGGCAGATAGACACCCATAGCCATAAAGGCATGAGATTTCCAACCCATATCCTAGTACTTCTCGTGCATGTAACTATGATAAATCAAGGGTTATGGAAAGTATATATATTATGCACTAATATAAAAAAACCACGTAGGCAAGCCCAAAACTATATGTACAAGACTTGGTCACTGGGGCCACAACGTCTAAAGGACAAGACACTACCATGCTTAACTTTACATTAGTCTAAAAAGCCTCTAGAAGATACATAGACTTAGTTAAGGTCAAGACAATCCTCTGCCTTACTCTAAAATACTATACAATACCAAAACATATATAAACAAACTCGAAAATCCCCGAATCAACCTGAAGCTCACCAATAGCCTCTAGATGTCCTGTGCTCTTATTGAAGAGGTCTACTAGCTAAAGTATCTATGCCTACAATATGAAATATAGGTATATAGTGAGGGACATCAATACAAAAGAATGTACTGAATATGTAAGGCATAACGTAACTATATGTAAATAAGAGCTTAAATGAAATCAGAACAAGTGTATAGGTAAGGAAGACCACCTTTTCTTGTATCAGTGGAACCTTGTACATTATATTCTTTTCTTCACTTTACCTTTCTTACTTTTATAATCTTTGTAAGTCATGTGATACAAATAACCCACTAATTAGTGGTAAATACACAAGTTAGGATAGAGCCATGCTAGGCTTACGCCCCTCAGCTGCTACCTATGTATAAAAAGATTGGGATTGGCCCATACTAGGCTTTCACACCTAAACTGCTAGCCTTATATAAAAGGATCAGTATCAGCCCATGCTACGCTTTTACCCTTGAGCTTTCACCCGTACATAACCAGATTTGCATTACTTAGTTTATTACCTTCTAGATTGTTACTTTGGTGGTCATAACATTATTGAGCTTTGGGACAATAGTCCACTAGTAAGAGACACGTGAATAAACACTTGATGCAGTAACAATGAGGTAGGGAGCAGTTTGTACACAAATGGAATGCTTAGAAGCTGAAATAACACATGTATCTTATTTGAATAAAAAGAGAACTCATGTAGCTTGCTATTGAATGTAGACATGCGAATTTGATAATAAGCACATATTGAAGTATTTAACACATTAGGGAGTGGGAACAAGGTCGTTAGCTATATTGGAGATCATACACTGCCACTATGTATCATTTGTTGTAAGAGAAATTTGGAAGCTTACTTTGTAACACACGTATTATATTTCATGCCAAAGAATACGGAGTAGAGTAGCCTTACATAACTTGCTTCACGTCTTTGATATTACTCCAAATTAACCTCCTACCTTTTGTATTACTTATCTACAATAAGGTAAGTGGTAAAACTAGTATTAGTAGCTAATCAACACATTAAGGCTGCTCAACCTAACCCAAAATAGTAGCCGGGCAGTAAGTCTATAACTTATCAAGTCAAGGGTGGTATTTCAACTCCTTCTTCTCTCATTACTTTTATATACTATACGGATGCATATATGTTCCCACGAAACTGGTTTGGCTTCATAACATATATAAAATAGTACGCAAAGTGTGTTAGGCAGCAAGCTCATATAACATCCGATTAAGTGGTGTATTTTTACACCCTCCCTTTATATGTCAATACCAATTACTTACATCCCTCTTTAAGATCAACCAATTTTTCCCAACATATGCACATAAAACAGCCCCAAATACCCTCCACCATAACAATACAATGTTGGACTCAACATCCCTTGAATTCTTAATAATAACACATCCATAATTTATCACCCAAATTCATGCATAAGGAGAAGTAAAAAATGGGCAGTGGCTTTCCCTTTTATTGGTGAAGAACCTTACACTCTCAACTGCTACAAGAACTTGAACTTTCTTTCACTTGAACTTTAAAAAGGGAGAAACCTTATAGAAATTAAAGAATGGTGGGACTACCAAGATTGGAGGGATGTTATACACTTTAAACATGGAAAACCTGATTTCTATCTCCTTCTCATGGTGAAATTAAACTAAACCCATAGATTAATCACTACTCACCTTAGCTTGAAAGAGGCAACTATACCAAGAACCCTAGAAGAGTTTTGTGGCTGCTTCTTGAAAGGAGAGAGAAAGCTTATTATCCTTGACTGAAATCTATTTATTTTTGCTGAATTATTATGAGTTAAAATGAGGCAAATTGGTCCTTAAATAGGCTCTCTAGAACCTCCTCTTTTAGATTTATTTTCAGCCACAAATTAGTCCAAGTAGGTGATGCACCTGCTCAGGGGTTCAAACTGCTCAAAAGGTCAAAGTAGGTGATGCACCTACTTGCTTTTTTCATGTCTAAAATGGGCCTTTAATTTATTGGGCTTTCGGGGAAAAATTTTAGATGTTGGGCTGCTCATTCCATTCTTCTTTTATTTTACTTATTTTGGGCCCTAAATTACTCTATTAATATAGGCCTAAATCTGATCCATTAGCTTTGGCTCCATTAACTTGGTCTATATAGCTCAAGTAGGTGAACCACCTACTAGCTTAAATAAGTCAAGCAAGTACCTCAATATTTAATTCCATTTATAGATCTTAATCCCTTTAATTTAACTTAAAACTTATATACACTTGGACATTTTAAACTTTAGACTCAAATACCTACTTACAATCCCAAGTTTAAATACTTTCATCGATGTTAACTTGATCTTGTCGCGTTGAAAAGTATGGGCAGTTCCTTCAAACCTATCTTACCATCACTAGTCGTATAGGAAACCGAGTCCTATATATCAAGTGACATATAAGTAGAACTAGTACATGAAGGATACTAGGTGTTACAATATCCTAGATGTAACACGATGCTTAAAGCCACAAGTGATCCCAAGCTATCCTATAACATAGCATGAATACTAATAGAACTAAATGTAAGAAGTACTGGGTGGAAGCTAAACTAAATATGAGATAAACACTAAATATAAGTGAAGTTTGAACAAGTACTAATACTGAAGTAGAAAGTTCAAATGTCTAGCATAACCCATAAAGCTGAAATATCTATTTGTCTACTAGAAAGCCTCTAGTAACTGATGATCTACTAGGAAAAGTCCCCTGCTAACTCTAAAACTTTAAAACTAGAATAGTACTAAAATAATATAATGACTCTCATTCTTGGATGATGAGGAATCACCCCTGTCAGCTGCGTAAATGGCACTGGAACATATTAATCACGAGGCTAATGCTAATCCAAACCTATATCATAATATGATACAGTGCAAGAAAAGGTATGCGATTAGTACTTTGAATGTAATAAGCATGTGAGGTATGCAAATATAAAATATCCTGAATATGCTAGAAAATGTTAAAATACTATACTGAGATATAAAACTGAACTGAAGTACAATAACCCTATCTGAGATACATGAATATATATATATATATATATATATATATATATATATATATATATATATAAACACTGATATGAAATGAAAATATGAAAATTCATATGTTTAAGCAAATAAAAACTGAACTAAAGGTCATGTATAGATATTGAGTCACAAACTGTAGGAGGTTCTTGTAACAGACATAGACCATGTGAGCAAATATGGAATCCAACCTGTAACCCAAGTTGAGAAGGTTTTGTATAACTTGCCAAGGTTAAGTACCATGACTGTCGTGAATTCACTCAAGAGCCCATTCAAGCGAAGGGAGACACTCTCAACTTGTGAGGACCCCTTAATCTACGGTGACACATAGTTTGGGACTTGGGTTATCTGAACCTGTGTTCTCTTGATGCTAAGTAATACTCCCATAATCATATAAATATGCTCATAGTTATACTTAAATCTAAGTAAATTAAATGAACTAGCTTAATTTACTATTATTAGATATGATTGAAATCATGGAACTAGTTATATGCACTTTACTATATGATGAAAATTATGAGAAACATGGTTTACTAAATAATCATATGAAAATATAATTCAATTGGGAATTCATTCAAATTTTACAAGAATCTAGTATCATGTGTTCATAACACACCAAACATATACAAAATTCCTATTTAAGTTCATGCATAAAAGTACTATTTGTATTCATAAGATATTCTGAGACATGGATACTAAAAGAATCATAAATTTGGGATACTTGGGAACTTGCACTAATTTATAAATTTCATAAAAACTGAACTTTGAAAGCAACTTTGGGGATGAGGGTGAAAGGAGGTCCTCATTGAATACCTACATACCTGGATTTTAGAGAATTCTTGTTAAGAAGTTGGACCTTAAAGCCTTTAGGGGAAGAACCCTAGTTTTCTTCTGCTTGAGAGAAGAAAATCGCTCTTTGTTGTTTTTCTCTAAGTGTTTTGGAGAGAATAAGGATAAAAAAGCATCTAAATCCCTTTAATCCTAACCAATAGGCCTTAAATGATGTAGTGGTAGTTTAGGAAATAAGGAAAGTATGGAAATAACCCTGGGAAACTATTTTAAAAAGACTACTGAATGTGATAGATGAGTCTCAAGACGACTCGTTGTGTCCTACGACTAATGATCTGGATGGTTGTGCAAGGTCTATTTATGGGCCCCTTGATAACGCGTGGTCACCACAGCTTGTGGCGACACCCAACGACTTGTCGTGCGAGGTCATCACCACTGGGCAAAATTTTCAACTTTTAGAACTTTCAATGGATCTTTTAGGACGGGTGAACACGATGACTCATTGTGCATGATGACGACTCATCATCACTAGGTAGAAAAATAATCCTTCAGGATGGTTTACCTAATGAGTCGTTGGTGCTAGCCATGACTTATTGTGTGAGTCATTTTGTTAAGTTTTTGACTATTTTCTACTCTAAATCTGAGATATAATCTTAGGGAATTTTGGGGTTTAACAAATTTCTACTCTTGAGATAAGTTTATTTTACTATTCTAACATAGGTTAATCCATTTAATCTAGAGAATTGTTAGAATAAAGTGTTAGAGTGAATTTTTTGGGTTAATCCCTAAAATTAATGAATTGATAAGAATTGTTTATGGGTAGACTTAAATTAATTGTTCTAGGTTGTTGATTTTAGTTCCTAACATAGAATCTTCCCTGCTAACATAAATTATGGGGAATTAGGGCAAATTATTGGGTGAAAAATACCTGAATTAGTGTTTTAGGCACTGAACTAGGGGATAAATCATGGGTTTTAGTTTCTAATGCCTAGAAGTAGTAAGTAAGTTGTTAGTTACTCCATGTTTATTAATTTTAGACCGAGAACAATTCAAAGCTATAAGAAAAGGCAAGGCTTTAGTAGATTAGTGCATTCAGGCTTGTATTTGATGTAGGTTATGGTTTAAATTGTAGTTATAGACTTGATTTTGATTCCATACCTACTCTTAAGTTAATTATTTATGAATTAGCCTTCGGGTATTTTGATGAATGGTAAGTTGGTTGATATTTACTGTATATATAAAATGGTGAACATTGAATTTGACTATGTGTCTAGATAAGTGTGTACTTGCATTATTGGTGCACTATATTTTATGCTAAATGATAAGTGATTTAATATCTTGTAGTGTGATATTTGGAAGATCGGGTACCATACCGATATATGTTACTTATCTATTGATATTCGTAGGGTAAGTTACAACGTCAATATCATACATGGACGAAGCTGGTCCTCTGCAGGTTATGACTATTCGGCATATAAGTATCCGTAGTATGTGTGTATAGAATGAGAGGATGTTGTGATGGTTGTGATGCATTTTTACATATTCATCGTCATTTGATTGTTCATTTGCATTCATAAAATGTTGTATTAAAATTGAGGTGGAATAAGTCTACTCTTATGAGATGGTTAGGTGGCAAATGGTTTGGCGTATTTACACTTGTGGTATTTAGAGGAGTCATAAATCCTTCCCTTTGTTGTTAAACTTATACATGTAATTTTAATTATGATATCATTGATAAAGTGAAGGTTAGTCTTGTTCAGGTTATTGTTTGACTAAGAGGTTGTCTGTAGATGGTAATGAGTGATTGAAATTACCTTTTATGTGCTGATTGCTAATTTACTCATATTTGATTTATGTTTAAGTATAGGTATGATTTAAGTCGGTCGATGATGACTACCAGTACATAGTGTGTGTGTTGATACTACCTGTGTTCTTTTTTTGTTGAGTGGAGATAGTGTTCTAGAGAATGAGACGAGACCTCAAGTATAGTGTGTGATCAACAATTTTTGATCAAAGAGTGAGATTCTACCTTCAGGCATCCATGGATCATTCTTATTAGATCATATCCCTCCTTTCAGACCATGATAATCTTTTGTTACTAGTTTTGGTTATTTATATTAGACATCATTTTTTGTTTAGATCTTCTTGTATGGTGACTTTTGGGTCCTCAGGATATTTGTAATAGGTAGTTGTTTTCCGCACTTTATATCTATATACTATTTTATTGGGACTTATTATTTTACTACTCAAGAATTTCTTATTATTGGTTAAAAATGGCTGTGTTGGGGTTAAGTTTGTGGTTAGATAGTTCTTTCCCCGGAGGGCTAGCATGGGTGCCACTCATGCCTATTTGTGTCATGGAAAAGTTGGTATCAGAGCTCTATGATCGTTGATCTCATCGTACAAGAATGCGTCTAGTAAAATTTTACAGAATAGTATAGAGATATCTGTACATTTCTTCGAGAGGCTACATGACATTAGGAAATTTACTTTTATTCTTTCTTTCAGGATAGTACTTGATTATAATTGGTATCTCATGATGCTAATTGGTATCTAACTTCTATCACACTTGTCTCATATATGGTTAGAACACCTGACAAAATAGCAGTAGCAGCAACATTCGAATCGGCTGCTGGGGGTATTTTTTGTGGTAGGGGTAGAGTGAAGGGGAGTGGGAGAGAAAGAGGTCGAGAGGTAGCACCCACCAAGAGTAGAGATTAGGCCGTTGGAGTATCGATAAGAGAAAGATCTAAATCTCCTCCCTCACACAAGGATATTCCATATATTATTCAAAATGAGGATGTAGTGCTAGAGGTTGGAGGGGTACCTATTTAAAGAGATAGTGTGCCAGTTCAGGGAGGTGCAACACAAATTCAGATATGTTTAGAGTTGATTCAGCAGGTTCTAGGGTTTTTTAATAGTTTAGCTGGTACATTTGCTACACGGTAGTTTCGACTACTCAATTCTAGGGTTGCAGCATGCCACTTCCGTGGAACCTATGATGATGAAGCATCGAAGATGGTTGCTTTCCCGTGTCAGGTTTTGGTCCGAGTGATGACCAGAGATGAGCATGACTTATTCTGGAAGTTCCTTAAGATGAAGCCTCCTATTTTTCATGGTATCTAGTTGGAAGATGCTTATGAATTTATTATTGACTGTCATGAGAGGCTCCACAAGATGGATGTGGTAGAGAGGTATGGTGTAGATTTTATTACTTTTTTGTTGCAGGAGGATGCCAAATATAGTGGAGGGCATACATCGAGAATAGAGTTGTAGGGTGCATCCATTGACTTGGACTCAATTTAATTCTGTCTTTTTGGAGAATTATATGCCACACACTCTGAGGGTCAGAAAAAGGATGAGTTCACTAGACTTGAGTAGGGAGGTATGTAGGTTGCAGACTATAAGGACAAATTTCATGCTTTGTCTAGATATTTTTTTCGCAGTTGTTAACTTCTGAGAAGAAGAGGATTTGATTGTTTTTTGAAGGGTTGTATACCGGTCCTCAGGTTTCTATAGTTTAGATAACTTCTTCTAGTAAGACTTTCCAGGATATGGTTGATTTTGTGAAAAAGATAGAGGGTGTGAGGCAAGATAGTTACACCAATTTAGGGGGAAAGAAGGCCCGTAAGGTTGTAATTATTGTTGTTCTTATTCTTGGGGCCAGAGTTCACAACCCTATCCATGCCATTTAGTTCATGATGCTAGTGTCTGTTGGGAGTCTGTTAGGGGCTAGCTAGCCATCTTCAGACTTTTATGGTTATGTCACTTCATCAACGTCAGCTCAGTGACCTACCCTAGATTGTACATGTTATGGGTGCATTGACGTCGGTCAGATTTAGAGATTTTGTCCTAATGGGAGACATTTTGGTCAGTCAGGCCAATAGTAGACTTCTCGAGCCTTGGTTCCAGTGGGTATGGGAGGTGGAGGTAATAATAGGGGTCATCCACAAGGTAGGCATGGTGGTCACCAGGAGAGTAGAGGTGGTAACCATACAGATTGAGGTGGTACATAGGCCAGTGGGGATAGTGGTCAAACTGGTAAAAAGTCCCATTTCTATACTTTTTCCAGTAGGCCCAAGGCCGATGCTTTGTATGCGATGATCATAGGTGCTATTCTTATCTGTGACCACATGACTACTGTTTTGTTTAATCTGGGTTCGATGTTCTTGTTTGTTTCTATTAAATTTACTAAGGTTCTGGATACGTTGTGTGAAATAATTGATACTCCTATATCTACAACAATTGGGGTTTTGGTAGTTGTTGATTAGGTTTATTAGACTTGTTCAATATTGTTCATGGGATATCAGACTTTAGGTGATTTAGTAATTCTAGACATGGTGGACTTTGACATCATCCTTGGGATGAGTTAGTTATCTCCATACCATGCTATTCTTGATTAGCATGCCAATACACTGACTATGGCCATACTGAGGATGGATAGATTAGACTGGGAGGGTGATTATGAGCCTGGTCCATTGAGACTTATCTCTTTTATTCATGCCAATAAGTTAGCAAGGAATGAGTGTTGGGGTTTTCTATGTCATCTTCGGGATACTAGTGTTGATGTCCCTTCTATTTTGTCAGTTCTAATGGTATGTGAGTTCTTAAAGGTATTTCTTGATGACCTGCCTAGTATGCCACCTAAGTATGACATCAATTTTTGCATAGACCTAGAGCCAGACACTCTTTCTATCTCTATCCCTCCTTATAGAATGGCACCAGTTGCGTGAAGGAAGATAAACACTCAGTTGCAGGAATTACTAGGTAAGGGGTTCATTCATCCTAGTGTTTCTCCATGGGGTGCTCCTATCTTGTTTGTTAAGAAGAAAGATGATAGTCTATGTATGTGCATAGACTACCGACAGTTGAACAAAGTTATGATTCGTAACAAGTACCCATTGCCCAAGATAGATGATTTGTTTGATTAGTTACAAAATGCTTCAGTGTTTTCTAAGATTTAGTTAAGGTCCGAGTATCACCAGTTTAAGACCAGGTTGAGGACATACCTAAGACTGCTTTTTGGACCCGTTATGGGCACTATGAGTTTTTGGTGATGTCCTTTAGTTTGACTAATGCCCCGACCGCTCTTATGGGATTAATGAATGAGGTATTAAAACCATAACTTGATTTCTTTGTAATTATTTTTATCAATGATATTCTTATGTACTCCAAGAGTAGGAAGAAGCATACGACTCACTTGCATATTATGTTGGGGTTGCTTAAAGAGAAGAAACTTTATGCCAAATATTCTAAGTGTGAGTTTTGGTCATCTTTAGCGTCCTTGCAGCACGTGGTTTCAAAGGAAGGGTTATGGTAGACCCACAAAAGATTAAGCTAGTTAAAAACTTGACTAGGCCTAACCCTATGACCGAGATTCACAGCTTTGTGTGGTTGGTTAGTTACTACCACAGTTTCATGTAGGGGTTTGCTTTTATTTCTTTGCATTTATGTCAGTAACTCAGAAAGTGGTGCCTTTTCTATGGATCGATGGGTGTGAAGAGATCTTCCAAAATCTCAAGACTCTGCTGACTTCAGCCTCTATTCTTTCCTTATCGGGGGAGGATAAGGACTTTATTATGTTTTGTGATGCCTCACATTCTGGTTTAGGTTCTTGTTTGATGCAGAAAAAGAATGTGATTTCTTAAGCTTCTAAGCAGCTGAAAGTTCATGAGTTGAACTACCCCACCCATGACTTGGAGTTTTCTATTTTGGTATTAGCACTTAAGATATAGAGACACTATTTGTATGGGTTGAAATATGAAGTGTTTACTGATCACCGTATTCTGCAACATATCTTTACTCAGAGAGATATGAATCTGAGGCAACATAGATGAATGAAACTACTCAAGGATTATGATATTTTGATTCTTTATTATCTGAGTAAGGCCAATGTTGTAGCATATGCATTGAGTTGGAAGATGTAGATTATGAGTAGTTTGGCATGTTCGGATGTTTCTAGACGTTTGTTGGCTAGGGAGGTTCAGACCCTAGCTAACAGTTTTATGAGACTGTAGGTGACTGAGAGAGGATAACTACTAGCTAATGGAGAGGCAAGGACTACATTTCTTGACCAAATTAAAGCTAAGCAGTTTGAATATGTAAAGTTGAGTAAAATTCACGACAAGGTGTTGCAACGTGAGGCCAAGGAGGCCATTCTTGATAATGAGGGTGGTTTTAGAATTAGGGGATGAGGTTGTGTGCCCCATGTGGATGACTTGATTCCAACCACACTTGCTAAGGTACATAGTTTGAAATACTCCATACAACCTAGTGTGAAAAAGATGTATCATGATTTGAGGCAACATAATTGGTGGCACTGAATGAAGAGGGATATTGTTGATTTTGTTGCTAAGTGTCAGAATTACCAACAGGTGAATTACGAGCATTATAATACTGGTGGTACTTTGTAGAGGATTTGTGATACACCCAAATTACACCTATTTTAAGAAGTATAAGCGGTCGTTGTCAAATATATAACCCAACAAATGTTGGGGTCGAATCCCATAGAGAATATGGTGAACAATAAGTCGTTTGTGAGTTAAAATGACTTTTAGTCTATGATTTCTATAAAATGGGGGTTTGTAGAAAATATTTTGTATTAATAAGTTGTTTGTTGTAAGTAATAGTTGTCAAAGTTCTTATAATATAAATCAATAGAGAAATCAAACAAGGCTTGTGTTCACCATGGCGTCATAAAACTTTTGGGTCGATAATGGTAATAGATTTTTTCTAATAAACGTGATGTAAGGCAATTGATTTCTTATGTGCATATAAATGTCTCTCAACCTTATTAGATGACTGTCACCTTACTTCTTCTGAACATAAAGAGATGAAAATAGAAAACTCAATTTTTGCCTCAAGTTGGTTAATCTTGTTATAGCAGTACCCATAGACGGAGGTTAGAAACTCCAATACCTTATTGATAACCCCTTTTCCCTATATTAACCTCTTATCTCAAGAAAGTTAAACCTAGGTCTTGTTATAGTATTTGAAACCATTACAAAGAGATTCAGATGAAAGGATTAGCAATACATACATAATTATTAGTCGAATCTAAATCGAATTCAACCTTAGATATATGATTTTGCGATGGATCCCACAACCCTAGTTGTGGGTTTTTAGCCACTCATCATCTTAAAAGAAAATATGATAATTGAAAACATAAATGAGAATTGCCCTTTCAAAAGATGTATTCAAATTTAACTTGTCTTCCAAATATTATCCAAAATCCCTAAAAACCAATAAAATATGAATACCTAAGTATGTTTTGTTCAATGTAACGTAAGATGTCTCAAAAATCCCTATTAGCAGCTATTTATAGTACAAAGAAACTTGGATTCAGAATAAAACATAGAGGTTTTCCACTCACGTGTGATGACGAGCCTGATGGCCCATCACACGACTAACAACTTATCAGTGTTGGTCGTCACTTGAAACCTGATTGGGCCAGTTTCTATTTAAGGATGATGGCCTGTGGTGATGGCTTATCACAAGGTTGATGGCTCGTTACCCTGGGCCGTCACTCAACTTTTGTTAACTTCATATTCTGTCAAGCTTGACAATATGAGTGATGAGCTATCACAAGGTTGACGTCTTACCACTTTGGCCTTTACTTCTTCTTTTTAGCTTAGTTTCTCCTGTTTGCTACTTGTTGCCTTTTTTTGCACATTAAAGTGAAAAACAATTAAAAACAACACAAATTGCTTAAGAACTTACAATTATCCCTACTCAAAAGCCTCAAATGTGCCGTCAAAATGCCGGTACATCAACACCCTCAACTTAGAACATTCTTTGGTCCTCAAGAAACTAAATAACACCGCACTTTGCAAACAACAAGATTCTAAGAAACGACACAACTGTCATAATCACTACACTTGACCTATCAGTTTAAAATAAGCTCACATACATGGACTATTTATCAAACTAACCAACAAGGATCCATGATTGGCATTACAATACAAACAGGTTACATTCCATACACATATAGTAGACAACCTAACAACTAGCTGTTAACAGTGCTATCCACATGCCATCACCTCAAAAAAGTCCCCCACACAATATATAAAATTAATTAGGGATTGAAATCAAATATCTCACTCTCACAATGAATTTCAAACAATGCACATGCGATGCCATTGGCTTTCCCTTACTATTCTACTTCAGCTCCTTAGAGGGTTGATCAGGATCACTATATGACTTTTTGTGGCTTGTAATGAAGGCTTGGGTACAAATAGGATACATTTGGGAAATTAGTGACTTAGCCCTCCTTGACATTAACACACTATTATTTTCACTTAAAACTGATTGTTCCTCTCTTATTCACCCTTTTCTACCAATTATTTTCATTATCGGGTGTAGCAACTCTTTTGATTTGACTTTCTCTTTTTCTTTATTTTTCTATCTTGTTCATTCTTTTTATTTTTCTTTCACATGATATCACCCACTAGTTCTTCTTCATCAATACCCGATCTTTTTATACCCCATTTTATTTATCATACTCCTTTATAGTATCCACTCTCAACTTAGGCACGATTTGCCTAAGTTGGGGTACACAATGTCCAAGGAAGGACCAGGGCCAAAATAGAGGTTCAAAGATAAAAGAGGGCATGTGAATGACAATTGAATAAAAAAAGGTCTAATCAGCTCAAAACAGGGATTAAGAGATTTATTCACATTATTGGATAGTCATTTTAGGCTACGTGGACTAGATTCAAACAAGGCATGTGATCCTTTCCTAACCAACCAACTTACAATTTAGTAGAATAGACTGGGAAAGCTCTAGATGTATGCACAAAGTAAGAAAAGATGAAATAGCTCACACACTCTTGGCACGGAATAGTACAATACACCACTAGCTATCAGATTCTTACTCAAGCTTAAGAAATAACTACCAAATGCATATATCATTAATCACAAGCACAAACCCATAACAATTAATTTATCAAAATCGAACCATACACATACATAAAAAATTTTATGGGTCCTCATTTTTCAAAAGAAATGACTGCTATAAATTCCTTATCCTCCTTTTTCTTACACAACATTAACTGAAAATAACCTAAACATGCCAGTTCTATTAGCTAGCATATGAGGGGAAAAAAACACGACAACAAAAACCCTCATATGGACACAGTTACCCCCACCCTCATAAAAATCTATGCATTGTCCCCAATGCATCAATACTAAAATGATAAAGCACTAGATAGAGGATGTATATGTGGCACCCTAGGTGCTTGTGGTATGTGACATGGAGTGGGCTATAACATCAGCTGCAACATCATCAATAGTGGCATCAGGAATGACCAACACACTCAAAGTAGTAGTTGGTGGAGTAGAAGACTTCACACTCAACTCTGCAACATCAAATGGCCCTGGTGGGACACTAGATAAGGATCCTATAGCTCGAGCCTACAATGCTTCTTCTTAAGATTCTTAGGCCATCTATTCTCTATTCATTGCTTCTTTTAGATCTCTCCTTTCTTGCCTTTTTCTTTTTTTCTCAACCTTTTTTGGGATATCTTTGTCTCTTCTTTTCCTCCTACTCTTGCCTTTGGATTTGAGAGGCTTACATGTTAGATCATATAAGTTTTATTTCTCCTACTCTAACTCCTTATCATTTAGAGTCAAAAATACCATGGTGCGTCTATTTTGTAGTGAAGTGATATCCGCTCGGGCCTTTTCTAATTTGGGTTCAAACTTGGCTAAATCTGGAATAGTCATGAACTTTAGTCTCTCAATTATCTGAATTTCCATATAATCAATATGACTGTAAAGGCTAGTATATGGTAGTAGTACAACTTTTATTGCTTTGTTCATGAATGGGTCGAATTGTTCTACAAAAAGCTTTAGCTGCCTATCAAACCTTTGTCCCTGCTTAACCCATTTCTTGAAATTATGGGGAGTAAGTGCATACTATGATATTTGGGTTGTAGCAGTTGCAGTGTCTATGGTCTAAACTATTTGAGTAGTGCCTGTAGTGTAGGTGGTAGGTGGAGCTGTAGAGATAGCTAACTGCAAACCTGAGGCAGATCCTACGGCCTCTGAAGTAGCAAGTGGGTCTCTTGTCGATCGAGTGTCAACCCCCAAATCAGTACGCTTGCTTAGTCGTAATCCAAGCTTTTCTTTATTCTTAGATCTCTCGAAGTTATGTGTCTAGGTTGCAGTTGTTTCAACATCAATGCCTGTTAGCAGTGGAACATGAACCTCCTCGCATAGCTGTGTGATCAAGCATGGAAACGGGCAGTAGGTGTATGGATTTGTAGCCCATATTCTCATCTTATCTTCTATGATCTCCCAAAAGTTAAGCTTAAATCCAAACATCAAAGTTGCTACTAATACCGCTCGATCATCACCTAAGTTGTTATCGCCTCACATAGGCATCAACCTACATCTCACCGGGGCCCACCTAAACTTTTCTATGAAAGATAAAATAGCCTTGCTAATCCTAAAGATATGATTTGTCATCCACTCAGGTTCTCTGTCAGTCAGTACCTGTGCTATACATGGACGTTGATTTGCCCTGTCATTCATCTTATGGTAAAAGTCCAGAGTGCTAGTTGGTGACACAAAATCTTCCTTATACAAGAATCGGTTGACTGTTCATTTTGAAATATTCACTGAAACTCCCCAAACTGGAACGTTGACAGGTTTGGTAACTCGATAACTTTCTTCCCTTTCATGTAAATATTTTCCAAAGTAGCAGCATAATTGCTGTAGAATTCACACACCATAGCTGGATAATAGTTCACAGGTTCTATGATAGTCCATCCCAATTCATAATGATTAAACCATCTTGCAATCTCATAATACTCTACTAGCCTTGAAGTAATTATCTGCACCTCCTCAGCCAGTTATTTCTTAGTACTACGCTTTCTAGTTGAAAAATGACCATCTTAGTAGACTTTGTCTGCCCTTTTTACTTTCCATCGGACACTATCTCTGATCCCTGGGTTTTTTCTCTTGATCACATCACCCCACACTGGTTTAAGGTCTCTTTTTGGACTGGTAGTGGTATCAGTTCCACCCTCAACTTCATCCTCTGAACTAAAACTTTTCCTACTAGACTCATTTCCTACTGACTTAGCTCCCTCATCAGACAGGGGAGTTAGTCCATTTTGTCTCGCACTCTGCCTCATTTTGTAACATGTGGCCTCCATTTTATTTACCTTGTGTTCAAATTCATCAATTAGTTTATGGGAAAATATGGCGTTGCCAGATCTCTTACTTGCACTGCCACATATAGGTTAAAACTTGGGAGGCATTGGTACCAATGGAGGAATGATGTTAACTTTGAACAATAATGTACACACAAAAAGAAGTTAAAGAATTTACATTGTATTTATAAACTTGATGACTTGATGTGAAAGCTCGTCACAAGTGTGGAATCTAATCACTTCTGGTCATCAGGCTTCACAATTTCTAAGTTACATGTGACGAACTGAGGTGACAGCTTATTCCAGGTGTGATGGCTCGTGACTCTCATCATTAAATCAATAATCACATAGTTGACACATAAGTGAGAACCATCTTGAAAATTATTAACACTCCATCCTTTCATTGAGGTTACATGCTTAAATAAGGTGTAAATCTCATGATATGATGTAGTGTTCATAATTGTCAAGCAAGTGCAAGGTTACTCAGACTTCAACGATGCATGTTTTCTAAAGATTTTTAATTCTCAATAGAGAATACTTTGTTGTCGAATTCAACCCATTGCTCACTCACTCATGGCAAACAAAATTAGAATAATCTTATGTTTCAAAGAGATGATGGATAAGAAAGAAATTCATATACCTTGATGATGAAGCACTGATGCACAATAAAAGAAGTGAATTTAAGCTTTAATTCCCTTTTTACACATGGTATGCACATGCTTGATAATAGGTTTTGGTTCAGTGTTGGTGTTGGTGGAAGACTTGGAATTTGTAGGTGATTTATATTATAGAAGAAGACTGAAATAATGGGTTTTAGAGAGGTGACGAACATACAAGAGGTTATGAAGATGGATTTAGTAGGGAGTTATGAATTTGAAAGTGTTTGATTAAAAATTGTTCCCTCTTGTATTCAATTCAGCTGGATTGGGTTAGGATTTCGGATTGGGTTAAATTAGTCCTGATTGTTGGGTCAGAATTAGTAAGCAGTTATGTTTAGGGTTTGAGGATTAATTTGTTTGAGGTGGTGGGGTTGTTTTTAATATAAAAAGAAAACACTTACCTGGCTTTGACGTTAGTTGAAGGCTCATCACTTGGATGAATGCTCGTCAGTGTTTCCGTCAACCTTAAATAGTTTAACCTATTTTGAATCACCAAGTGACGAACAGGGGTGATGACCCGTCACTTGGTTGATGGTTCGTCATTGAAGCCATCTTGCTTAAGTAGTTTGCTTTATTTCAAATAATCCAATAACGACTAGGGGTGATGTTCCATCACCTACTTGATGAGACATTAGGTAGGCCATCACCCTTATCCAGAATCTTACTTGATGAGCCATCAGTCTTCTGATGAGACATCACTCACGTTGTCACTTTAAATAGTTATCTCCAATTCTTTTTCTCTTAACTTGCACACTTCAGCACATACATTAACCATGTTCAAGAATACAAATTACTCCAAATATTATGGTACACCAACAAAATATGGGCCACCTCCCATTAGTGACTGCTTTAACATCACGACACGACTCAGGTATCTTGATTACTCAGACTTTATCAAGATACACCAATGCTAACACTTTTACCTCCTCCGGGACTCTGATATATTATTTTACCCGTTGGCCGTTCACTTTGAAAAGCTCTCCATCCAAGTTCTCCAATTCAACAACTCCGAATTGAAAAACTTGAGTAACTTTGAACGGACCAGACCATTTATATTTCAACTTATCCTAAAATAACATTATCCTTGAATTAAACATCAGTACTAAGTCTTCGACCTTGAATTCTCTTTTCTCAATTCTCTTATCATGGTACAATTTTATTTTCTCTTTTTAGAGGGCTTCCCTCTCATAAGCTCATAGCCAAAATTCATCCATCTCATTCAGTTGTTCCAACCTCAAATCACGAGCATTGCTCCAACTTAGATTTAGCTTTTTGAGCACCCACAGGGCCTTGTTCTCAATCTTCACTGGAAAGTGACAAACTTTACTGAAGACACGTTATTAAGGAGACATACCATTTTTCTTTTTGAATGTTGTTCTATAATCTCACAATGTATCATCAAGTTTGCAAGCCTAATCACTTCGATTGGTATTTACTGTCTTAGCAAATATCATCTTGATTTCTTAATTTGATACCTCCACTTGCCCACTATTTTATGGATAATAAGGGGTAGCTACCTTGTGTTTTTTCACTCTATACTTATCTAGAAGTGTACGGAACACCTTGTTGCAAAAATGTGACCCTCCCATCACTTATGATTGTTTAGGGAGTCCTAAACCTAGAGAAATATTCTTTTTCAAAAATACAGCCACACTCTTACCATAATTGTCCTCTAAATCCACAACTTCCACCCATTTAGATACGTAATCCACAACCACCAATATGTCTTTATGTCTATAAGAACTCACAAAGGGGCCCATAAAGTAGATTCCCCACATATCAAGTAACTCAACTTCCAGAATTGTGGACATAGGTAGTTCCTGTCTCCGAGAGATAGATCATTGTCGTTGACATTAATCACATGCCTTGACAAACTCTTGAGCATATTTATTGATAGTGGGACAGTAGTACCCATATTGTAGTATCTTTTGGGTTGTACGATCACCCGCATAATGTCCCCCTACCGGGGAAGAATGAATAGCTTGTAGACTGCTCAACATTTCCACTTTTGGTATACATCTCCTTATTATATTCTTAGCCTTAAGACGAAATAAATATGTATCATCCCCAAAGTAATTGCTTATATCATGGAGAAATTTCTTTCTTTGATGAAATGTCAATTCTTCCGATATCATATTACTAACAAGATAATTAGAAAAATCAGCATACCAAGGAACAAGATTAAGAGATGCAGCTAATAAATATTCATCAGGGAATGATTCGTCGATCTCCAACTCATCCTGCACCTTTCCTTCATTCTCAAGTCTCGAAAGATGATCTTCTACTTGATTTTTACAACCATTGCAATCTCTGACCTTAAAGTCAAACTCCTGCAGCAGAAACACCCATCTAATCAACTGAGGTTTAACATCTTTCTTTACTATAAGGTATCTCGAGGTAGCATGATCAGTGTGCATAGTAACTCTTTTGCCAAGTAAGTATGCCCAAAACTTTTCAAAGGCATAGACCACTGCAAGTAACTCCTGTTCTGGAATAGTGTAGTTTTTTTGTGCCCTATTTAATGCTTTGCTAGCATAGTATATGGGATGAAATATCTTCTCCTGCTTTTGTCCAATAACAATCCCAAGTGCGACCCTACTTGCATCACACATCACTTTGAATAGTTTGGACCAATCTGGAGCAACAATAATGGGTGCAGCCACCAATTTTTCTTTAAGGCACTCAAATACCTTCAAGTAGTCGCTATTTGATATGCCTAAATTATACCTCCCTTAAGAAGTATAAGAGGTCAATGTCAGATATAAACTTTACTTTCTTCTCCAACAACTTTCATAATGGATTAGCAATCTTGGAGAAGTCCTTAATGAACCTCCTATAGAACCCTGTGTGGCCAAGAAAAACTCCCTTCACCAAGATTGGTGGAGGAAGTTTTCAATCACCTCTATCTTAGATCTATCCACTTCAATACCTTTTTGCTAAAATTTTATGCCCCAAAACAATGCCCTCCTTGACCACAGAGTGGCATTTTTCCCAGTTTAGTACAAGATTAAAATCCTCACATCTTTGTAAGGCACTCTTAAGATTTGCTAAGCAATATTCATAAGCATAACCAACAACTGAGAAGTCATCCATAAATACCTCCAAAGTGTCTTCAACCATGTAGGAAAAAATAGACATCATACACCTTTGGAATGTAGTAGGAGTATTGCATAATTCGAAGGACAAACGCTTGAAGGAGCATTTCCCATAGGGGCATGTGAAAGTAGTCTTATCTTGATCATCGAGTGCAATGGATATTTTGATGTAACATGAGTAACCATCTAAAAAGAAATACCAGCCTTGCCCTGCTAATCTGTCAAGCATTTGATCCATGAACGACATTAGGAAGTGATCCCTGAGAGTCCATGAGTTTAGCTTTCTATAATCCATGCAAACATGCCAACCAGTAAATGGCCTTAGAGGAATTATCTCATTACGCTCATTGGATACTACAATCATACCTCCTTTTTTTGGGATACACTATTTATGACTTATCCCCTTGCTATCCAATATTGGGTATACAACACCTGCATCAAGCCACTTGTTTATTTCTTTCTTCGCCACCTCTTGCATTGGTGGGTTAAGTCTTTGCTAATGCTCAGTAGAGTTAGTACATACTTCTTCCAACTGAATCTTTTGGGTACAAATGCCCGGTGGATGCCAATAATATCTGCAATAGTCCAACCAATAGCCCTTTTGTACTTTTGCAACACATAAACCAATGCTTTTGCCATTCTACCAAATCAGTAACTATAATCAAGGGTAATGTATTATGATCACCCAATAATGCATATTGAAGGTGGCCAAGAAGCTCTTTAAGTTCTAACATAGGTGGCTCCTCTATTGAAGGTTTTCCTGGAGGAGTTGGCCTATTTTTCAAATCTAAGTCAAATTTCTTTGGGGCATAAGAATAAGACCCCATTCCAGTCAAAGCATTAATGGTCTCCTTATAGTCTTCAATGTCTTCACCATCAAAATTCATCATCACAACAACCAAGGTTTCAACAGCAAACCTTTACTTAATGGTTACCTCAATATCAGCTTCATCAACAAGATCAATGACTGAGACAACACTCATGTCTATTGGATGCTCCATATATTGATACACGTTGAACTTCTACTCTTCATTGCTCAATCTAAATTTAAACTCATTACCCTTCATGTCTACCAATAATTTTCTGGTGGACAAGAATGGTCTACCTAAGATTATGGGTACATCGAAGTTCATTTTGCAATCAAAGATCACAAAGTCAGCCGTAAATATAAAATTCTTAACTTTCACAAGCACATCATACAATATCCCACTATCCTCTTGGCTGAATGGTCCATCATCCATAGCTACATAGTTATCAATTTAGGGGCTCCTAAGCCCAACTGTCGATAAATAGCTAGTGGCATTAAATTGATGCTAGCACCAAGATCGCATAAAGCCTTTGCGAAGTCAAATAAACCAATTATTCAAGGAATAGTAAAAGCACCCTGATCTTCCTTCTTTTGAACCAGTGATCATGAAGCAATTGCACTACAATAATGAAGATTATCCTCTGGCTCAAAACTTACAGTCCTCTTCTTGGTGACTAAGTCCTTCATGAACTTTGCATAGCCTGACATTTGCTCAAGGGCATACACTAATGAAATATTCACTGATAATTATTTCAATATGTAGATAAAGTTATGAAATTTAATATCCTCTACCTTATTCTTCATTCAGTACGGAAATAGTGGGGGAGGTCTAGTTATTTGAGCTAGAGGCTTTTCAACCTCTTTGCTTTTCCCCTTAAGAACATGGGCATTATTTTTTTGTCATGGTATACTTTTCAACATCTACCTTTTGATTATCAATCTTTTTTGACTTTGTATACTCAACCAAATTCCCATAACCATAAATATCATCATCCACCATTTCATAATTGGAGGCAACATTCTTCACCCGTGTCTGAACCATAGGATGTGGTTCAAGTAGAACCTTACCACTTCTCATGGTAATAGCCATGTAAATTCCATCATTCGTAGGATTCTAAATAGTATCACTAGGTATAGGTCCACTCTTCTGCTGTTTGAATGCCGCAGACAACTGTCCCATCTGGTACTCCAACTATTTAATAGAGATAGAGTCTAAGTCCACAATCTGACTCATCGAAGATAGTTCACTCTTTATTTCTTTCATTATTGAGTCAGTAGATTTTATACTTTTTAACACTTTTGCCATCATCTCCTCCATATAAGACTTCTTTGAATCATTTCCACCCTTGTCACGATTTTCGGGAGGTACATAGAGTCCACTTCGATCATTCTTGTAGTTATCTTTATTTTTCCAATTTCCTTGATCACAATCTTTGTAACCAGCCTTGTCATAGTAATTATCCCTCTGATAGTTTTGACCTTGGTTTCCTTGACCATTGGCCTGAAATCCCCTCATCTAGTTATTCAAGTAATTCACCTCTTCTTTGGAGTCAGACTTAACTGCCTTACCCTGCGAACCAACAACTTTTGCTTTTTCAACATCACCTACCAATAAGTGTTTTATAAGGAAGTCCATTCGTATCTTCATGTGGGCCATGTACTGATCATACTTTTTTTCTCTTCGGCATTGTTTAGCCGACCTACCTATAGTATAAGTACTACTTTCAACCTCAGAATCCTTGGTATGCCAAGCTTTATTTGTTTTTGTCAGTCTATCCAGAATTAAAGTCACATCTGTAAAAGTAAGTGCCATAAAAGCTCCTTCTGCAGCGGTGTCAACCGTTGGTTTGATTACCAAATTTAGAAACCTGTAGAAAGTCTCTATTAAGTGCTCTTAACTTGTGATTGGGGCATTGAGTCAACTTTTTATTAAACCTCAGCCACGTTTCATGTAGTTGTTTATCTGGTTGCTGCCTGAAATTACTGATTTCATCCCTTAATTGTAACATCCTGGAGGGCAAAAAGAACTTTTGTAGGAAAGATCCTTTCAGCTGACCCCAGTTTGTAATAGAATTAGGTGCACTCAGTCATCCATAATGTTGCATCCCTAGACAAAAACAATGGAAATAACCTCAGTTAGATGACATTTTAACTAAATCCTAGCAATTCGAAGAACTTGTAGATCCCTATGAAATTCATCAACTGCATATTTGGATCATCACCAGTTGAATCATGGTGCTGGTAATATTAAAATTTTCTCTAGGAGCTAGTGGTGGGTGAATAATGGCCCTAGTAGCACCAACCCCATCTAAGTCAGCCTCATCTTCATCATCGAGGTAAAAAGCATCGCTTGTTATTGTCGCCCTCTCTTCCTTTATCCCTGACATTGGTTGGTTGGGGAAATATTGTCAACATATTGCGTATCAATATCATCACCTAAAGTGTCATCATCTTTGTTATTGGGTGAATTTAGGTTCTATTGATTAAGTTGGTTAGCAACAAGTTGTTGAAGCCTTGATGCTTCCTAGTCTTGTGCATTCATGTTCAGTCTTAAAGTTCTGGTAAGCTCGGGATTGTAAGGTAATATGGTTCACACAAGCTTTCGGTACTTGGCATACACAAATCTACACCCTGTAATTACCAAAACAACAAACAAAAGTAAAATTAGGAAATATGACTAAGAGTTAAATAAACACAACAGACTTAATAGACAACCTTATTCCCCGATAATAGTGCAAAAATTTGATACGCCCAAATTACACCTCCCATAAAAAGTATAAGCAGTCATTGTAAAATATATAATCCAACAAAGGTTGGGTCAAATCTCACAGGGAATATGGTGAATACTAAGTTGTTTGTGAGTTAAATGACTTTTAGTCTATGATTTCCGTAAAATGGGGGTTTGTAGAAAATGTTTGGTATTAATATCTAGTTTGTTGTAAGTAACAATTGTCAAAGTTCTTAGAATATAGATCAATGGAGAAATCAAACTAAGCTTGTGTTCACCATGGCGTCATAACACTTTTGGGTCGATAATGGTAATAGATTCTTCTAACAAACGTGAGGTAAGGCAATTGATTTCTTATATGCATCTACATGTCTCTTAACCTTATTAGATGACCGTCACCTTAATTCTTCCAAACTTAAAGAGATGAAAATAGAAAACTCAATTTTAGCCTCAAGTTGGTTAATCTTGTCATAGCATTACCCATTAGATAGAGATTAGAAACTCCGATCCTTATTATTAACCCCTTTTCTCAGTTTTAACCTCTTACATCAAGCAAGTTAAACCTAGGGCTTGTTCTAATGTTTGCAACCATTAAAAAGTGATTCAGATGAAAGGATTAGCAATACATACACAATTATTAGTCTAATATAAATCGAATTCAACCTTAGAGATATTATTTTGCCATGGATCCCACAACCCTAGTTATGGGGTCTTATCCACTCATCATCCTAAAAGAAAATATGATAATTGAAAACATAAATGAGAATCGCCCTTTCAATAGATGAATTCAAATTCAACTTGTCTTCCAAAAATCATCCAAAATCGCTAAAAACAAAGAAAATATGAATACCCATGTATATTTTGTTAATGTAATGTAGGATGTCTCAAAAAGCCCTAGTAGTAGCTATTTTTAGTACAAGAAAACTTGGATTGAAATAAAACTTAGAGTTTGCCTGCTCACGAGTGACGACGAGCCTGACGGCCCATCACACTACTGACAACTCAGCAGTGTTGGTTGTCACTTGAATTCCAATTGGGCTAGTTTCTGTTTAAGGATGATGGCCTGTGGTGACAGCTCATCATAGGTTTGATAGATCATCATATTGGACCGTCACTCAACTTATTTTAACTTTATATTCTGTTAATCCTAATGAGATGAGTGATGAGCCGTCACAAGGTTGACGTCTTGTCACTTTTGTCTTTACTTATCCTTTTTGGCTCAGTTTCTCCCTTTGCTACTTATTGCCTTTTTCTGCACATTAAAGTGAAAAATGATTTAAAACAATACAAGTTGCTTAATAACTTACAATTATCCCTAGCTAAAAGTCTCAAATATGCCATCAAAATACCATCACATCAATTCCCATTCCTGAATAGAAGTGGGAAAGGATTGCTATGTATATCATGTTGGGCTTCCCAAGACTTAGAGAAGTATGGTTTGATTTTGGTAATCATAGATAGGCTGACTAAGTCTTCCTACTTCATTCTGGTATAGGTTATGTTTAATGGAACTAAGTTGGCTAAAATCTACCTTAAGAAGAACATCAGGCTTTCTGGGGTTCCTACTTCCGTTATTTCTGATAGAAGTAAGCAGTTTACCTCTAAATTTTAAGAGAAACTACATGAAGAGTTGGGCGCTAGATTGGATTTGAGTATGGATTTTCACCCTCAAACCAACGGGTAGTCTGAGCATATAATACAGGTCTAGGATGACATACTCCAGGCATGTGTTATGGATTTTAGGGGTCATTAGGACTAGTTCATACCATTATGAGAGTTTGCGTATAACAATAGTTACTACTCGAGTATTGAAATGGATCTTTTTAAGGCTTTTTACATGATAAGGTGTAGATTTCCTATTGGATGGTTTGATGCATTTGAGGTGAGACCTTGGGGCATCGATCTATTGAAAGAATCAATCGTAAAGGTAAGGTTCATACAAGAGAAGCATGTGGTGGCTCAAAGTTGACAAAAATATATATGGATAGGAAGATACGAGATATGAATTTCATGGAAGGTGAGAAAGTGTTGCTCAAGGTTTCATCCATGAAAGGTGTAATAAAATTTGGGAAAAAAGGTAAACTAAGTCCAAGGTACATTGGACCCTTTCAGATTTTGAAAGGTGTAGGGCCGGTGGATTATCGGTTGGCTCTACCTCTATATTTGTTGGGAGTGCATCTCGAATTTCATGTTTTGATGCTCAAAAAGTATCATAGGGATGGTGATTATATAATTCATTGGGATTTGGTTTTTCTTGATGAGAACCTCTCATACGAAGAGGAGCCTATTGCCATTCTAGGTAAGGATGTTCAAAAGTTGAGAACTAAAGAGATTTCATCCATGAAGGTCCTGTGGAGAAACCGTACGATTGAGGAGGCCACTTAGGAAAATGAAGTGGACATGCGTAAGAGATATCTGCAGTTATTCACCAATTAAAGTAATTCTTGATTTTTTCCTCTTTTCCTTCTGGTTGTCATTCGGAGATGAACGATTGTTTAATTAGTATGTGATATAACTACCCATCCTATTTTTATAGAATTATTTTTGTGTAAGATCACAAATAGAGTTTTCCCTAGGATGAAAGTTGTGAAAATCTCAAGCTAGGGTGAGTTCAGACAAAGATTGAGTGTTGTGTGATTTTGAGATCGTCTGTGTATTATGGTGATATTTTTGATGGTTTTGTGGGCATGGAATTATAAATAATAGGTTTAGTGTTCCATAGAAACTTTTGAAATGATATTTGGATTGGTAAAACTCCAGTTATAGCATTTTCCATGATAGGATAAATCTGTGTTATTCAAAAACCAAGTGTGTGTTGTAAATGACGGAGTTCAGAAAATATCCCTAAAGTTATTGTTTAAGGGCCACCGTGGCGAGGGTCTCCATAGCAGAACCATAGTAGAGGCGAGCTGACCGCCATAACGGTCTGTGAGTAAATACAATGGATCAGCGTATCAACCCTCAGTCTACTACAATGGGACCGCCACAACGGGCAGGGAATAGCTATAGTGATCAGCAAGTAGCGTTTAACACCTGGTTTTGAGTTTTTACGTTATTCTCTCCCAAATATCAAAAATTTTGATCCAAGGCTTGAGTGTGGCATTTTTCTTCTGGTTTGGGCAATTCTTCTATTGAGGTAAGTTTATTTCACTATTCTAGCATAGATTAATTCGTTTAATCTAGAGAATCGCTAGAATAAAGTGTTAGAGTTAATTTCTTGGTTTATGCCCTAAAATTTATGAATTAATGAGAATTGTCTATGGGTAGGCTTAAAATCAATTGTTAATGGTTCTAGGTTGTTAGATTTTACTTTCCAATATAGAATCTTCCCCGTTAATGTGAATTATATGGAATTGTGGTGAAATAATGGGTGAAGACCCCCGAATTGGTGTTTAAGGCTATAAACTAGGGTAAAACCAATGAGTTTTAGTTCCAAATGTCTAGAAGTGCTGAGTAAGTTGTTAATTACTCCTAGTTTGTTATTTTTAGATCGAGAACAATCCGAAGCTGCAAGAAAAGGCAAGGCTTTTGTAACACCCCATACATTTCGACCCTACTTGATAACTTTGAACAATGCTTACTTAGGGTTCGAGAACCATAAGTATGTATTTTGTAGTTAAATTGACAGAACATTTGATATTGGGCCTAGTTCATGTGATTAGACCTTTATAGAAGGTGTTTGTGACTTTGTGGAGCATTTGTGGGGGTGAAAAATGAGGCTTGGAGGACTTCCAAGCAAAGGATATTAAGGTTAGGAGGTAAGCAAAAGACTTGAATTTGAAGGATCTAACCAAATCCGCAAAGAAAAGTCGAAGAAAGGAAAAAAATCACATTTTGAGTGTGGGGCGCGCCCAGGGGAGAGCCAGGCCGCTTCTAGCCAAATATTTTTTGGTACAGGAAGCCCTGGGGTGCGCCAGGCAGCTTGCCAGGCCGCCTATGCCAGAAATATTTCTGGCATAGGCAGCATTGGGGCGCGTCAGGCGGCGTACCAGGGTGGTTTTCGCAAAATTGTTTCTCCGACTATTTTGATATATAAGAGACTATTGAGTCATGGTATCATTACTCCATCTTAGTAGGACTACGTTTGAGCACGTCTAGCATCCGAGTTGGGGTTAATTCTTCGTCACAAGTATTTTAACAAATTATGTTCAAATAAGCCATGAGCGGCTAGAATTCCTTATTTTTGAGATTGAGGCTATGAACATGAATCACATGAGTCGAACATTGTCGTAACATTTATGGAATTATTTAAACATGAGAGAATTGGAGATTACACATTGAAAAGATAATATGGGTAAATGGGCTAAATTAGAGGCCCAAAAGAGGCCAAAATGCAAGGGCCAAAGGGAAAATGACCCATTCTTCCAAGAATTGACCAAGAAACATGGCATTTAATGCCAAGGAATGGCTAAGGATGACTTGAGGGCTATATAAGGTAGAAAAGCTGATTTGTATTCACAAAAACTCTCATGCCTTCTAAGATATTTCTAAAAAATTTTCTCAACTCAAACCCTAAGGCAACCCTTTCTCTTTGGTAAAGATCATCACTTTGCAAGCCTTGGTAAGTGTCTAATCTCATGGATTACTCTATTATATGCTTAAGATGGTATGTATATCATGGTGGTTGTGTTGGAAAGGTATTGTAGGCACAAGTAAATCGCCACCTGACCAAGTTAGTCAAGGTGGGACTGACACTGCAATTGCATCGCAGTCTTCTTCTACTCTTCCAGCTCCGGAAGAGCCAAGAGATAGAGAAGTACCCGCAGAACCACCTACAAATGCCACTGACCAGGATTTAAGAAACGCAGTGCATATGTTGACTCAGATAGTTGCTGCACAAACTCAAGGATGAGCTGGTCCAACGACAAGTGATGATAGTGCAGCTAGGGCAGCTAGTTGCAGAACATAGGATTTCCTGAAGCTAGACCCTCCCACATTCACTGGGTCAGACCTTAATAAGGATCCCCAAGATTTTATTGATCAAATCCAAAGGGCCTTGGAGGTTATGCATGTATCTGCTATGGAAACGGTTGAGCTAGCGGCCTACAAATTGAAAGGGGAAGCTATATTGTGGTAAGAAGACTGGAAAAGGTCGAAGAGTGTTGCTGTAGATCCAGTTAGTTGGGACGAATTTAAAATGGCGTTCCTTTATCACTATCTTCCATATGAGGTCCGAGAGGATCGTGCGGACCAATTTTTAAATCTCCGACAAGGGACTATGAGTGTGAGGGAATACAGTCTTCAGTTTAATTCGTTGGCTCGATATGCTCTGAATGTAGTGGCCACAATGACAGACATAGTCCATCGATATGTGGACAGATTGGAGCCATATTTGGTACGGGACTGCACCATTGCTGCATTGAACCGAGATATGGACATAGCCAGAATTCAGGCTTTCGCACAGAAGATGGAAGACCAGAGGCAGAAAAGAAGGGTACATGAATTTGAAAGAGGGCCTTCAAAGAGGTATAGACCTATGGGATAGTCTATGGTGTCCCAAGGAGACTCTAGGCCTCGAATGTATCCTAGATCGCCTAGACCATCATTCTCTTATCCTGCAGTGGGCACTCAACCTCAATTCTGAGGGTTTAGAGGCAGTTATAGTGGGCAGAGTAGTCGTATGCAAGGATCACAGACAATGGGATATTTTCATCAACCATGTCAGCATTGCGGGAAGTATCATTTAGGTGCATTCCGTATTGGAACAAGTGTTTGCTTCTGGTACGGTTTATCGGGGCATATAGTGAGAGACTGCCCACAAAAAGGCACAGGTGGTGTAGCACGACCTACGGGATCAGCTATTGCATCATCATCATCGGTCCCCTCCCTAGGCAGGGGTGTACAACCTGCTGGTCATGGCATAGGTACTAGAGGAGCAGCTAGTTCCAGTGGAGCTCAGAATTGTACTTATGCTCTAGTGGACCAGCAGAATTCAGAGGCTTCTCCTGACGTAGTCACAGGTACACTATCCATATTTTTGCACAATGTATATGCATTGATTGATCGGGGTTCTACATTATCATATGTTACTCCATTGATTGTTGTGAAATTTAAAAGAATGTTGAAATTATTAATTAAGTCATTTGAAGTATCCACACTAGTCGGTGAGGCCATTATTGTAAAAAGAGTATATCGTGATTGTTTGAGCTTACACAAGAGGGAGTACTTCAATGTTAAGGGAGATTATGTGTACCAGATGTAGATGAACTGAGGAAGCGGATTATGACAGAGGCACACCATTCACGGTATTCTATTTATTTGGGATCCACCAAGATGTATCATGATTTGAAAGACATGTATTGGTGGGGAAATATGAAAAAAAACATTGCAAAATTTGTAGCTCAATGTCCAAATTTCCAACAGGTCAAAGTGGAGCTCAGAAACCAGGAGGTTACATGCAATGTATCAATCTTCCAGTCTGAAAATGGGACATGATTAATATGGACTTCGTCACAGGTTTGCCTCGTACACTGCAAAAATTTGATTCCATATGGGTGATAGTTGACAGGCTTACCAAGTCAGCACATTTCCTACCAGTCAGAACCACCTATACAGCTGAAGATTATGCACGACTGTATGTTAAAGAAATAGTGAGATTACATGGGATTCCAATTTCCATTATATCAGACAGGGGGGCTCAATTTACAACACATTTCTGGAAGTCTTTTCAGAGGAGCTTGGGTACACAGGTGAACTTAAGTACGGCTTTTCATCCTCAGACAGATGGACAAGCGGAGCGTACTATCCAAACACTTGAAGATATGCTACAAGCTTGTACAATGGATTTTAAAGGCAGTTGGGATGATCATATTCCTCTCATTGAATTCACCTACAACAATAGTTATCATTCAAGTATTAAAATGGCACCTTATGAAGCTTTATATGGAAGGAAGTGTAGATCGCCAATTGGATGGTTTGAAGCTGGTGAAACTGCTTTACTTGGGACGAATCTTGTTCACCAAGCCATGGAGAAAGTTGAAGTGATCCGACAGCGGCTACAAATAGCCCAAATTCGACACAAGTCATATGCTGATGTTAGAAGAAGAGGGCTTGAATTTTCCATAGGGGATTGGGTATTCTTGAAGGTATTGCCAATGAAAGGGCTAATGAGATTTGGAAAGAAAGGAAAGTTGAGTCCATGTTACATAGGTCCATATGAAGTTATCAGAAGATTTGGGCAAGTTGCATATGAATTTAAATTACCCCAAGAACTCTTCTCAGTCCATCTAGTATTCCATGTTTCAATGCTTCGAAAGTGCATAGGAGATCCATATAATATTGCTCCCATTGAAGATGTACAATTTATGGAGGATCTCACTTATGAAGAGATGCCTATTACTATTCTGGATAGACAAGTGAAGAGGTTGAGAAATAAAGATGTAGTGTCCGTGAAAGTCCTTTGGAGAAATCAACAAGTAGAGGAGATCACATGGGAAGCTGAAGAATTGATGAAATCTAAATAACCCCATATGTTTCAAATGGAGGAAAAAGTTCAGAGTGTAGAAGTGGAGAAATAACAAGTAAGTATCTATGGGAACTAAGTGTGTATGTGTATGTATGCTAATAATAGAGATGCATTTGTTGTAATTGAAAAGATGTTGTTCACATTCGAGGACGAATGTTCCTAAGGGAGGAAGAATGTAACACCCCGTACATTCTGAACCTACTTGATAACTTTTAACAATTCTTACTTAGGTTTCGAGAACCATAAGTATGTATTTTGTAGTTAAATTGACGGAACATTTGATATTGGGCCTAGTACATGCGATTAGACCTTTATAGAAGGTGTTTGTGACTTCGTGGAGCATTTGTGGGGTGAAAAATGAGGCTTGGAGGACTTCCAATCAAAGTATATTAAGGTTAGGAGGTAATAAAAAGACTTGAACTTGAAGGATCTAACCAAATTCGCAAAGAAAAGTTGAAGAAAGGAAAAAAATCACATTTTGGGTGTGGGGCGCGCCAGGCCGCTTCTGGCCAAAAGTTTTTTGGCACAGGCAGCCCTGGGGTGCGCCAGGCAGTGTACCAGGCCACCTATGCCAGAAATATTTCTGGAATAGGCAGCATTGGGGGGCGCCAGACGGCGTGCCAGGGTGGTTTTCGCAAAAAATTTCACCGACTATTTTGATATATATGAGACTATTGAGTCAAGGTATCATTACTCCATCTTAGTAGGACTACTTTTGAGCGCGTTTAGCATCCGAGTTGGTGTTAATTCTTTGTCACAAGTATTTTAACAAATTATGTTCAAATAAGCCGTGAGTGGCTAGAATTCCTTATTTTTGAGATTGAGGCTACGAACATGAATCGCGTGAGTCAAACATTGTTGTTACATTTATGGAATTAGTTAAACATGAGAGAATTGGAGATTAAACATTGAAACGATAATATGGGTAAATGGTCTAAATTAGAGGCCCAAAAAGCGGCAAAAATACAAGGCCCAAAGGGCAAATGACCCATTCTTCCAAGAATTGACCAAGAAACATGGAGTTTAATGCCAAGGAATGGCTAAATATGACTTGAGGGCTATATACGGCACAAAATATGATTTTTATTCACAAAAACTCTCATGCCTTCTAAGATATTTCTAAAACATTTTCTCAACTCAAACCCTAAGGCAACCCTTTCTCTTTGGTAAAGATCATCACTTTCCAAGCCTTGGTAAGTGTCTACTCTTATGGATTAATCTATTATATGCTTAATATGGTGTGTATATCATGATGGTTGTGTTGGCAAGGTGTTGAATAGTGCACTTTTGCTTTTTGCTAAGAGATGTGCCATCTATGTGATTTAAAATTAAAAGGAGACTTGAGGTTTGAATAAAAGTGAATGGTATGGATGAGATATCAAAATGTATGGTGTGATTTTGTTCCTTAACTTGTTATTTTGCTATAAGTGTAAATTGTGGAATTATTGTCGATATGTGGTTATGAAGTGTATTAAGGTGACTTGATGGAATAATTGTGACATGGTGTTAATGAGGAAGTGTAAGGGTTGCAAGTGGTAGCAAAATGCTATTGGTTTATGATGTTGTGGTCAATGTTTGGAATGTTGTGGTATTGTTAGTGTGACGATGCCGTGAATTATATAGTAAGGGGTGAAATGATGTTATAGGGCAACCATATTGTCGTTTTATACACATATAAGGTAGTTGAATGTTAACATGAGCTCCATTATATACTTGTGTTGTCGAGTGAAACATAAAGAAGGAGTTGAACTGTTGCGTTACCATATAGGATTGTGCATTCTTATTGGATGTATAAGGTATGTAAGGTTACTATTATCGTATCCTTCTGCAGCACATATTGCCTACATTGTTATCATACGTATTCCATTCCGAAATGCCCTAAGGTATTCCATTTCCGGTTGTCATCTATCATTAGTCACATGTTCCTATTTCATTGATCATTTGTTATTCATGTTTCATAGTCATTGGCTAATGTTTTCAAAATTCCAATAATGTACCATCCCCAATGTATCACTCTCAAACAAAAGTAAAAGAATAAAGTAATGCTTAGTTGTTCATTGTTGAGCACAGGGGGTAATCCAGAGGGGTGAAAACCCTGGTCGAAATGAACCTATTTTATTGGTATGGATCATAATATAAGGGACATAAGCCTGGCTGGAACAATCCCAAAATTATGCTATGATGGATCACAATCTAAGGGGCATAAGCCTGGCTGGAACAATCCCGATAGTATGATATTTTCCACTGATCAGTCGGGGCCCGGGTATGATATGAATCAAATGAGGGTAAATGAATGTAAAGGCAAAGAACAAAATGAATGTAATACACTTGATTCCAAACATATGCACAGCAGTGGATTATCTATATTGTCTTTCCATTTGTTATTTGACTTCATTGAAATCCTTATGTATGATGCTGTTTTATATAGCCTTGCACACTCAGTACATTTTTTGTACTGACGTCTCTTGGGGGACTTACCTTACTTGCTGTAGGTGCGGTAACTAGTAGACCTCCACAGTAGGTTGCAGGTTATCTGTAGAGCATTGGTGAGCTCCAATTGCTTCGGGGCTTTCCGAGTCACATATGTACATTTTTTTTGATGCTGTGTTGGTATTGTATATATGTATAGAGCGAGGGCTTGTACCGACTCTAAGATTGGTTTTGGTTATGCATCTGTAGAGGCTTTGTAGATATTATGGGACATATAAAGGGTATGTAAGAAACGTATGTTTTGTCGTGATGGCCCCAACGACCAAGTTTCATAATTATCATATATGTTTCATGAATTCCGCTATTGACATCTTATATCCAATTGTGGTGGTTTTGTATATTGACTAGCATGCGTGCGAATGCACATGAGCAAAGATTGGTTCTCTCAGGCCTCAATGGCCTTGGGTGCCAGTCCGGCCGAATGGGATTTGGGGCGTGACAACTTTAGCAGATTAGTGCATTCGGGCTTGCATTTGAGATAGGTTATGGTTTAAACTGTAGTTATAAACTTGATTTGGATTCCATACCTACACGTAACTTAAATGTTTGTGAATTGGCCTTCAGGCATACTTGTGATTGGTGAGTTGGTTGATATTTGTAGTACACATGAAATGGTGAACATTCAATTTGACTAAGTGTCTAGATAAAGTGTGTACTTAAATTATTGGTGCACTCCCTTTTATCCTGAATGATTATTGATTTGATATCTTATATTATGATATTCAGAGGGTCGGGTACCACGCCAATAGATGTTACTTATCTATTGATATTTGAATGGTTGGGTACTATACCGGTACTGTACATGGACAAAGCTGGTCCCCTATAGGTCATGACTATTGGGCATAGAAGTCCCCTTAGTATGTGTGTATAGATTGGGAGGATGTTGTGATGGTTATGATGAATTGTTACATATTCATAGTCATTTGATTGCTTATTTTCATTTCATAAAGTGTTGTATTGAAATTGAGGTGGCATAAGTCTACTCTTGTAAGATGGTTAGTTGGTAACTGGTTTGGCGTGTTTACACTTGTGGTATTTAGAGGAGTCATAGACCCTTCGTTTTATTGTTAATATTATACTTGTAATTGTAATTATGAAATAAGTGATAGGGTATAGGTTAGTCTTGTTGAGGTTATTGTTTGACTAAGAGGTTATCTGTGGATGGTAATTGTTGATTGAAATTTCTTGTTATGTGATGATTGCTAATTTACTAATATTTGTTTTATATTTAAGCATGGGTCTGAGTTAAGTTGATGGATAATGCCCACTAGTACGTAGTGTTTGTACTGATACTACTTGTGCTTTTTTTTTTTAGTTGAATGCAGATAATGTTCTAGAGATTGAGACAAGACCTCGAATATAGTGTGTGATCAACAACTTTTGATCCAAGGGTAAGCATCTACCTTCAGGCATCCATGGATCATTATTATTAGATCATGTCCCTCCTTTTGGACCGTGATACTCTTTTGTTACTAGTTTTGGATATTATATTGGACATCAGTTTTTGTTTAGATCTTCTTGTATGGTAACTTTCGGGTCTTCGGGATATTTGTAATAGGTAGTTGTTTTCTTCACTTTATATCTATCTATTATTTTATTGGGATTTATTATTCTACTAGTCGAGAACTGCTTATTATTGGTTAAAAATGGCTAAGTGTTTGGGTTAAGTTTGGGGTTAGATGATTCTTCCACTGAAGGGTTAGTGGGTGCCACTCACGCTAACTATTTGAGTTGTGACAGGTTGCTTCTCATGATCATATTTAAGAAATATGTTTTGTGTTTACTCATGTTGAGTCATAGCCAATATGTCATATTTGCTACATGCCGCTTTCTGACTCACCCATATGTCATGTCTGGTTTTTACCACATAGATAGAGGTGGATGGGCGATATGCGTATCAATGTTTTCAATAGAAACCATTTTTGTCATGAAATATATGTGTGAGAAATATTACTAAATTTAAATAAATATTACATTTGAACCCATAATTTCAAAAGTATAATATGTTTCGCGCTACAATAAAAGTTGAACCGCCATATAATCTTAAGTTCATGAATAAGCTAAAAAATAAATGCATGTCGGAGGATAGGTACAATCCAATAGTACCCCGCACGCATAGATCCAAGGTTTAAAGATTATGGATTCTTACAACATCTTAAGTTTATATAATAATTATAATAATTTGTTCACAAACATATATCTATGATTAGTAGATTTTTTAATATATATGTTGGTATAGACAAAAAATTATTGAGTATAGATTATACTGTAGATGAGCACCTTATAACATTGCAAGAATGAGAGAAACCAAAATCATATTTGTTACTACATGACTAGATAAGTTTATTTCTTTACTGTGGCACATTATAATTTATTTATATGTGCCGATTACCCTACCGACAAAAGTATTGGAATGATTCACAAATAGGTTATATATATGTCATGATTCATTCCTTCATGCATAATATGCCGGCATTTGGTAGCATAGTTGATGATTTTAACCATGAATAAGTACAAGTTCTTAAGAAACTTTTTTTATATTTGATCGTTTTGTTGTCTCATTTTCAGGAAAATGTGCTAAGGTAGGAAATAGGGTGATTTTTACTGAAAAGAGTGAATTGAAGGCAAAACTGACTATCTGTCAATCCTTCAATGGACCATCGCCTCAATCATGGAGCTTAGATAGAATGAGATGTTAAGTTTCGGCTAGTCGATGGCTAAGTTGACGAACTGTCAACCTCCTGATGAACCGTCACCCTTAAATAGAATGGACTAGTGAAGGACTTCAAGTGACAAAGAAGCCGACGAACCGTCAGTACCTCAACGGATTGTCGTCCAAACTATGTGTCTCAAGAAGTTTTCAAGTAAATCTTACTAGATAAAACGATGGTTAAAGTGATGGACCGTCATGTAGGCGACGAACCGTCAATTTGACCGTGTGATGCGAGGTGGTATTTTTCTCTGATTTTAAATAGAGTTTTAAATCCTTGTACTATAAGTAACTACTATTCAGGTTATTTTTCGTATCTACAATTTTAGAAAAAAAAACATCATTATTGTTATGTTACTTTATGGGTTTTGAGCAATTCAACTTGATTTTTGAATACAATTGGAGTTTTGATTTCATTTTTGTAAGTGAATTTCTTATCTAATGAATTCTATGACTTTGTTTGCTTCAAAAGCTATGAAGGGCTAAACTCCAAAACTAGGATTGTCAAATCCATGGTGAACTGACATCTTTAGGATCAATATCAATGTAGATTCATATTGTGCAAATGTTCATATTGTTAATTCTTTCATATTAATCTATTTCTAATAGTTGCAAACATTAGAACCTGCCTTAGGTTTAACTTACTAGAGTAAGGGTATCCCGATGCACTAAATCTCCCGCTATACGCAGGGTCCGAGGAATGGCCCCTCCACAAGGGCGTATTGTACGCAGCCTTACCTTGCATTTCTGCTAGATGCTATTTCTAAGACTTGAACCCATGACCTCTTGATCACATGACATCAACTTTACCAGTTTAACTTACTAGAGTAAAGAGGTTAAAACTAGGAAAAAGAATTTATAGGGTTTCCAACCCTCGTCTAATGATTAATGCTATAATAAGATTGGCCAACTTGGGGAAATTGTTGAGTTTTGCATTTTCATTACTCTTAGTTCGAGAGAATTTGAGTGAAAATCATCTAAGTAGGTTGAGAAACGTTTAGATGTATTGCAGTAATTAATAGCCTTGCATGCTTAGCACTGGATTAGTCTACTATCATTAACAACCTGATTGTGTTATGAAACCATGGTGAACAAAAACCTAGTTCTTTCTATTAATGGAATACATTTCATTGAGTTATCACTATTGTTCTTGATTGCATTCAATATTGAAGTAACAAACCAATTTTTTAAACCCCCCTTTTTATGTAAATAACTGACTAATAGGAAGATAACTACATAAGACTTAGTTTTCACCTTATTCCCTGCGGGATTTGACTCCAACCTAGTTGAGTTCTATATTTGACAACGACCGATTTATACTTCTAAAAAGAGGTGTAATTTGGGAACATCAAATTTTGGTGTCGTTGCTGGGGAATACAGTTGCAGATTAAGTCAAGTGTGTTTATTTGACTCTTAGACTTATTTCCTAGTTTTTCTTTTATTTGTTGTTTCTATTTTCTATAGTGTACAAGTCAGTGCATGCCTAATACCCAAAGTTAGGGTGAATCGTTAATTCCTTACAGCCCCGAACTTGAGGATACTCTTAAGAGAGAGATGAATGAACAAGAGCGTGAAGCAGCAAGGCTACAACAACTTGCTTATGCTCAAGCTATCATCAGCAAGAGCGTGAAGCAGCAAGGCTACAACAGCTTGTTTATGCTCAAGCTAGGCCAAAAATCAAAATGCACCCGATAATAAAAATGATGGAATTATTGGTGATGGCATCCATGAGCAGAATATTGATAATGTTTCCCCTGCAAATCCACGTCAATAAAAAAGAGCTAGAGGACAACAACGACAAACTATTCCCTTTGGTATTGATGATGAAGATGATGCTGATTTAGATGGGATTGGTGCCACCGGGGCCATAGTTCGTCCCCCATTTGCACTTAGAGCAAAGTTCAATATTATGAGTATTATGATTCAGTCATTAAATCTAAAGGGTTTGTTTAGAGGAGTGGCTGGATATGACCCAAACTTGCATTTGATGAACTTCATTGGAATTTACAAGTCTTATAAGTTGTATGGGGTTAGTCAAATGTCATTCGTTTGTGTTTTTTCCCACTGTCATTATTTGGAGAAGAAACCTCAAATGTTGCAGTTGAGGTACAAGATTAGTAATTTTAGGTAGTTTCCTAGAGAAGCATTACATAAAGCATGGTTGTATTTTATAAAGAAACTGAAACAATGTCCTAACAATAAGATAACACATGAACATTTGATGGAGACATTTTACTGGTCCTTGAACTGGGTAATAAGATGATAGCTGACAATGCCACTGGGAGATCCTTCATGACCCAAACTTATGTAGATGTAGCGGTAATCTTAGATAGGCTCACTAAAACCAACATGGCTTAGCATATTAGAGACTCTAAGGTTTCAGGTGAGACGTACTCAATAGGTATGTCTGTTGAACAATATCAAAAAGAGGAGGAGCATGACCAAACCATGGCTCATATTATCTTATTTGTAAGAAAATGTATCAAGGCAAGAAAGAGGGTGATTTATGTTGAAAAGAGTGAATTGAAGGCAAACCTAACAGCCTGTCAACCCTTTGATGGACCATCTCCTCAATCATGGAGCTTAGATAGAAAGGGATGTCAAGTGTTGGCTAGTCAATGGCCAAGTTGAAGAACCGTCAATCTCCTGAAGAATCGTCAACCAAACCATCGCCCTTAAATAGAATGGCTCAGTGAAGGACTTCAAGTGACAAAAAAGCTGATGGAACATCAGTGCCTCAATGGACCATTATCCAAACTGTGTGGTTTAATCAGTTTTCAAGCAAATTTTACTAGATATAAGCGATGGTTAAAGTGACGGACCATCACCTAGGAGACGAACCGTCAACTTGACCGTGAGACGCGAGGCGGTGTTTTTCCAATTTTAATTAGAGTTGTAAATCCCTGTATTATAAAAAGATACTATTAAGGTTATTTTTAGTAACTACAATTTTAGAGAGGAAAACATCATTGTTCTTACGTTACTTTATGGGTTTTGTGCAATTCAACTTGGTTTTTTAATATAATTGGAGATTTTATTTTGTTTGTGTAAGTGAATTTCTTATCTTATAAATTCTATAACTTTGTTTGCATCAAAAGCTATGAGTGGCTAAACCCCACAACAAGGGTTATGGAATCCATTGTTAATTGACATCTTTAGGATTAATATAGGTGTAGATTCATATAGTGTAAATATTCATATTGTTAATTCTTTCATCTGAATCAATTTCTAATTGTTACAAATACTAGAACCTGCCTTCGGTTTAACTTTCTTGAGTAAAGAGGTTAAAACTAAGAAAAGGAATTAATAACGAGGATTTGGGGTTTTCAACCCTCGTTTAATAGATAATGATATAATAAGATTAGCCAACTTGGGTCAATTATCGAGTTTTCATTTTCATCACTCATGGTTTGAGAGAATTCGAGTGAAAATTATCTAAGTAGGTTGAGAAGTATCTAAATGTATTGTAGTAATTGATAGCCTTTCATGCTTAGCACTAGAAGAGTCTATTATCGTTAGCGACCCGATTGCGTTATGAAACCATGGTTAACACATACCTAGTTCTCTCTATTAAGTGAATACATTCTACTGAATTATCACTATAAGTCTTGATTGCATTCAATATTGAAGTAACAAACCAATTTTATAAACCCCCTTCTTAAATAAAAGACTAATAGGAAGATAACAATATAAGACTTAGTTTTTAACTTCTTCCCTGTGGGATTTGACCCCAACCTAGTTGGTTTCTATTTAGTAGCCATATCAAGACAATCTATGTGCCACTAACTACTATGTGCAGAGTTTCTAAAGGAGTAAACATCATGTTGGGCGAGTGGTGTCATGACCAGAGCCTATACTCTGGACGTAACACGATGCTTAGAGCCATAAGTGACCCTAAGCTAACCCATAGCCTAGAATAACACTAATAATACTGAAGGTAGCTAAAATAATGAATGTGTAAGACAACTGATTCGATAACAAATATCTAAACTAAACTAAAATAAACTAAGTCTAAAAACAAACTACAAAGCAAAAATGTCTAATATCTATCTGAAAGCCTCTACTAACTGATGAGTTGCTGGGATAAGCCCCCAGCTAACTCAAAGTTTCTAAAACTAAAATAAAATATAAAAATAAATAATAATAAAATCTCATCCTTAGATGATGAGGACTTACCACTATCTGCTGCTGAGAAGGTACCAAAATGTACTTATCATGTGTTTGATGCTGAGCATCAGAACCTATATTACAAGATGATACAGTGCAAAAGAAAGTATGCGATCAGTACTTTGAATGTACTGAGCATGTGAGATATGCAACAACAAATAACTAAGCATGCTGGAAAATACTGAAATACAAGTCTGAATGCATAAACTGAACTGAAGTACCATGACCTTGTTATAAATGCATATAAATTAATCTGAAAGGATAAATTAGAAAAGTCATAGTTAAAAATAAATAAACTAAACTGAGGGTCATGTACAAATGTTAAGTCTGAATCTGTGGGAGAGCTTGTTAAAAGACACAACCCATCTGAGCTAAATAAGGTCTAACCTGTAACCCTAGATAAAAGGGTGTTCTATACCTTGCCAAGGGTATTGGACCTAAATAACGTGGATCCACTAACTAATGTCCATTGGACTAAGGTATCAGCCTCAACTGGTGGGTGGCCCTCAATAACGTATGCTGGCAATGTAGTTCTGGGACTTGGGTACTCTATTGAAAATATCAACCTCTACTCATAGGTGAACCGTTATCCCTACGTCTGCACTGTGCTAAGTACTACTCCCAAATTGGTTTATTATTGATAGCTCATTAAGTGTTGATATGCTGAACTGAATTAGAATACACTTATCTAAAAAATACTTTGAAGGTCTGTATAAGCTAAAAATACTGATTATGTTTACAAAAATTGAGGTGTTGTGGTAGGGTCAAGACCTATGTATCTAAAAGTGATACTTTAGGTTTGTAGACTGAAAATGATTAATGTTTATTTATGCTAAAATCATTCATATTGGGATTGTGTGTTCATAACATGCCAAACTTATTGAATGAAGCTAATTCACATGGATATACTGAAAACGCAGGCTAAGAATCAAGTTATAAAATGCAAAATACAAAAAAAGCATTTAAAACATGTATTTAGCATTGCATGATCACAAGAATATTGAAATGGAGGGAAATTCATAAACTAAAGAGTAACCCTGAAATCATGATGTCTGAATTCCATATTTAACTGAAAACTTTTTGGGACACAAGGGTGAAAGGGAATCTTTGTTGAAATCCCACATACCTGGAGTGAAGATTTTCCCTGCTAGAAGCTTAATCCTTAGCTTGAGAGGAAGAATCTTAATTATGCTTTGAGAGAAGAAGAATCATCTCTTCTACTATTTTCTAAGTGTTCAGGATAGAATGAGGCTTAAGAAGAATTTTAGTCCCTTTAACCCCTCCCTGTTAAGCCTTAAACGATGGTTTTTAGGGAGTTAGGAAAGTGGAAAGGATGAAAATAACCCAAATAAAACTTGACTATTATTGTTGTACCTAGTCGTTGCGGATCTCAAGATGAGTCGTCATGTCTAAAATACAAGTTTGAATGCATAAACTGAACTGAAGTACCATGACCCTATGATAAATGCATATAAATTGATCTAAATGGATAAATTAAAAAAGTCATATTTTAAAATAAAGAAACTGAACTGAGGGTCATGTACAAATGCTAAGTCTGAATCTGTGGGAGAGCCTATTAACCGACACACCCCATCTGGGCTAAATGATATCCAACCTATAAACCTAGTTGGAAGGGTGTTCTATACCTTGCCAAGGGTATTGTACCTAACTGACATGGATCCACTAACTAATGTACATTGTACTAAGGTATCAACCTAAACTGGTGGGTGACCCTTGATATCCTATGCTGGCAATGTAGTTCTAGAACTTGGGGACTTTAATCGAAAGTATCAGCCTCTACTAATGGGTGAACCTTCATCTCTCTGTCTGCTTGGTGCTAAACACTACTCCCAAAATGGTTTATTATTGATAGCTCATTAAGTACTAATGTGATGAACTGAATTGGAATACATTTATTTGAAAAATACTTTGAAGGTTTGTATAAGCTGAAAACACTGATTGTGCTTACGAAAACTGAGGTCATGTGGTTGGGGCTAGAGCCTATGCATTTGAAATTTATACTTTAAGTTTGTAGACTAAAAACCATTCATGGTTATTTATACTAAAATCATGCATACTGGGAGCATGTGCTCAAAACATGCCAAACTTATTGAATGACAACTAATTCGAACGAATATACTAAAAACTTAGGCTAATAATCAAGTTATAAAATGCAATATACCAAAGAAACATTTAAAACATGTATTTAGCATAGCATGATCACAAAAATACCAAAATAGAGGGAAATTAATAAACTAAAGAGGAACCTTGAAATCATGATATCTGAATTCAATGTTTAGCTAAATACTTTTAGGATGCAAGGGAGAAAGGGAACCCTTACTGAAATCCACATACCTGGAGTGAAGATTTTCCCTACTAAAAACTTGATTCTTGGCTTGAGAGGAAGAACCCTAATTCTTTTTTGAGATAAAAAGAATTTCCTCTTTTGATATTTTCTATGTGTTGAGGATATAATGAGGCTAAAGAACTTTAGTCCCTTTAACCCCTCCCCATTAAGCCTTAAACGACGTATTTTAGGGAGTTAGGAAAGTTGAAAGATGAAACAAACCCTAAATAAAACATAATTGTTACTGTTGTACCCAGTCATCACAGATCTTAGGACGATTCATCATGTCTGACAACGACTCATTGTTAGACTTGTTGTGACTGGGTAGAGTTGTTGGGTCTAGGAACGACTGGGACACAATGGCTCGTTGTCATAGATGATGAGTCATTATGTGAACTCATTGCTTCTAGACCTAAAATATCAAATCTAAAGTCCTCATCAGAATGAATTACCTGATGAGTCATCTGAGGTGACAACGACTCATCCCATCCAGTCATTGTTACTGTGAAGAAAATGCTACTTTGTGGTGCTTTTGGTTTGATGCTCAGGATTAGTAACACGATGGCTCGCTGTGGTTGACAATGACTCATTCTAAAGGGTCATTGCCACTAGGATGAATTTTTCATCCTTTAAGACTTTGGAGACTACACTTAGGATGAATGCTCTGACGAATCATTAGAGCTAACCAAGACTCATCGTCAGAGTTGTCCTAAGGTATATTTTGCTGGTTTCTTTTTGGTTTCTATGCTAAGTATAAATTGTAATCTTAGGAACTTTTGGGGTTTTATAATATCTCCCCCTTGGGTACATTCGTCCTCAAATAAAGACTAACTAAGCTGAAAAGATAGGGAAAGAGCAGCAATCCTAAAATTGAGTTCTAAAAACTGATTACTGACATGATAACTGAATTTATGACTGAAACATAAGTTGAATTGAATTCATGAAACATGCATGCATACTAAGACATGAAAGCAACTAGGGGACATGAAACTGAGAGAAATACTAAAGAGAAAATTGTTACCTCAAGCTGGAACTGAATTCAAAGGGAAAAAATGAGGGTACTTGGACATCATATCTGCTTTTAATTCCCAAGTATCTCCCTCAACTAGTTGATTCCTCCAAAGAACTTTCACTGAAGTGACTTCTTTTGTAACACCCCGTATCCTACGTATACTAGTTCCACTTATATGTCACTTAAAATAAGGCAATGTGACACGACTAAGTTAACATCGGTGCAATTATTTAAACTTGGGATCATGAGTAGGTATTTGGATCAAAAGTTTAAAGTGACCAAGTGTACGCAAGCTGTAAGTTAAAGTAAAGGGATTAAGAACTGAAAATGGAATTAACTATTGAGGTGCTTGCTTGACTTAATTAAGCTAGTAGGTGAATCACCTATTTGAGATATATGGACCAAGTTAATGGACCCAAGGTTATGGATCAGATTTGGGCCAAGTTAAATGTTCCAAAGAGGTGTATTACCTACTTAAGCTATTGAGCTGCATTTGGACATATATTAATGGACTCAATTGAGGCCCAAAATTTAGTACACAAAATGGGAAAGATGACCAGCCCAACACCTAAGCATCACCTACTTAGACTATTGGGCTGAATTAAGACATATGTTAATGGACTCAATGGAGGCCTAAGTTAAGTAATTAAAAGGGGAGGGATGACCAGCCCAACTCCAAGTTTAATTAAGGCCCAAAACTAAGGTGATCCATGTAGAATAAACCAAGTAGGTGCATCACCTACTTGGACTGATTTGGACAGATTTAATAACCAAGTAGGTGCATCACCTACTTGACCAAAGTGTGGCTGGAAAATAGGATTAAAAGTGCCTTCTAGAGGGCTCAATATAAGACCAAGTTAGCTGGTCTTTTTATTCATTTTTAACACATAACATTTCAAGATTATCCCTAGTTTTCTCTCTTTCTTTCAAGGGCTAAAACCAGCAGCTCCTATATTCTTTTTAGGATTCTTGAACAAATCTTCCACTTTGCAAGCCTTGGTAAGTGTTTAACCTTGTAGATTAATGTAATATATGTATAATAAGGTGTGGAAATCATGTTGGTTGTGTTTAAAATGTATAGGGAAGTCCCTTAATTAGTTGGCAGTCCACTTGTTTTAGTTTTGATGAATTTGTCTTCCTTGTGATTTGGACTTGTATAAGGGCTTAAGGTGTTGAAGAAATTAAGTTATGAGGATGCAATTTCAGTATATTAAAGTGTGTTTCTGACCCTAAATTGTTCCTTTTATATATGGCTTGATGGGAATGTTTATACATGTTTTAAATGGAACGTTTGGTGTAGTGAAAAAAGAATACTCTCTTGGTATGTTAAACTGAATTTTGGAACTATTGTGGACTGTTTTTGGTATATTTTTGTGGAAGGTATTTATGTGACTTGATGGAATAAATATGTGGAGTTGTATTTTGGCGGAAATGTAAAGTAGAAACTTGGTGTAAAATTCTATCGGTTTGCGATGTCTACGTTGATGTGTGGTCTGTTTTGGTGGTGTGTGGACTGATTTGGTGTTTTTGTTTTGCAAAATCAGTAAGTTATAGTGTAATGTGGTGGAATAATGTTATTTGGTAGTATAATGAAGGGGGGAGTGATGCACCATGTGTTTTGGAGGTTGGACGGTTTCTACTTTTCGTTAAGCACCTACTTACCGTCTTGTGAACTTGTAATGTAGCTAGCCGTTAATGTTCTCTCCATTATGTACTTGTGTTGTAGAGTAACACATAAGGAAGGAGCTGAATCATTATAGTTACGTGTTGGGAAGATAAGGTATGTAAGGTTATTCTTTTCCGCATTCTTCTGCAACATCTATTGTTTCTATTATCATAACACTTGTCCTATCCCCAAAGGGTTGTACAGTGTATCCTTCCTCTAAATGGTTTAGAGTATCTCATTTCAGAGTTAGTAGCACTTGTTATTCACTTATCTATCATTCATTTAACATGGTTCTAATGTTCCAATAATGTTATGTTCTAAAGTTCTAAAGTTCCAATAAAGCACAATTATCAATGTATCACTCTTATAGCTAAAGAATGAAGTAATGTGAGTAATTGTGTAATGGTTAATGTTGAGAATAGGTGGTATCTCATGGAGTGAAAGAAACACTCACATGAATGTCGAGCCCATTACTACGGGTGGTATCCCATGGGATGAAAGGAACATCTGCATGGATGACGATCCCGATTATTATGTTATTTACCACTGATTAGTTGGGTTCGAGCATGATATGATTGATGATTGATGATGTACAGTATAGTAAAGTAAAGTAAAGTACAATAAAGTAAATAAAGCAATGTACATGATTCCACACATATACCATATGGTAGTTTATTTATATTGTTTGTTCACTTGTACTTAATTCCATTAAAGTTCTTATATCTCATACAGTTACTTATAGCCTTACATACTCAGTACATTCTTCGTACTGAAGTCCCTTGGGGGACTTACCTTACTTGCTGCAGGCACAGGTACTAGTAGACCTCCACAGTAAGATACGGGGTATCTGCGAATTATTGGTGAGCTCCAGTTCATTCGGGGCTTTCTGAGTCATATGTATATGTTTATTTTGGTATTGTATTACAGATGTATAAAGACGGGACTAGTCCCGACTGTAGGTTTGGTTATGTATCTGTTAGAGGCTTTGTAGACGTTGTACAGTTAAAGGAAGGGATGTTGTACCTTTTTGACCATATGGCTCTAACAGCCATGTCTCATGTTTATATAAATGTTCTTATTAGATTTCTATTACTGATATGTTGTGACCATAAGTGATTGAATGCTAGCCCATAGACGACAAGTATGTGAACGTATAGAATGGTTCTCTCGGACCTTAACGGCTTCGGGTTCCATGTCCGCCCCAGTGGGATTTGAGGCGTGACATCTTTGTTCCTCAACTTATGAACCTAAACGTCAAGAATCTCAACTAGGACCTCTTCATAAGACAGACTATCTTTCATGCTGACACTTTTTAATGGCACAACTAAAGCTAGATCACCAATGCATTTATTCAATTAAGACACATCAAAGACTAGATGCATTAATGCTAAATATGCAGGCAACTCTAACTCATAGGCCACATTGCCAATGTGCCTCAATATCCTATAAGGACCAATATATTGGGGAATGAGTTTTCCTTTATTGCCAAACCTTATAACCCCTTTCATGGGTGAAATTTTCAAGTAAACCCAATCATCAACTACAAACTAAAACTCTTTTCTCCTTATATCTGCATAGGATTCTGATGACTCTGAGCTATTTTCAGCCTTTTTCTAATCAACTGAACTTTCTCCATAGCCTCATGAACTAAATCAGGCCCTATTGAGGTAGCTTTACCAACCTTAAACCAATCAATAGGACATTTGCAACTCCTATAGTAAAGTGCTCTAAATGGAGCCATCTGAATACTGGAGTGATAACTGTTATTAGATTTTAACTCAATAAGAGGCAAGTGATTATCCCAACTATCTTTAAAGTTGATCATGTAATCTTTTAATATATCCTCTAAGGTTTGAATGGTCTATTTTGCCTGACCATCTGTCTACGGGTGAAAAGTTATACTGAGATGAACCTGGGTACCTAGACCCTTTTGAAAGGACTTCCAGAACTATGAAGTAAATTGAGTACCCCTATCCAAAATGAGAGTCAAGGGGACACCATGAAACTTGACTAAATCTCTAAGATAGAGTCTAGCATAATTCTTGGATGAATATGTAGTGTTAACTGACAAAAAATATGCTGACTTAGTCATCCGGTCCATAATAACCCATATTGAATCATGTTGTTGGCGTGTATAAGATAACCCTGTACTGAAGTCCATATCACCTCTTCACACTTCTAAGTAGGAATGTGAGTATTCTAAGTCACACCACCTGGTCTCTGGTGTTCAACCTTAACCTGCTGGTAATTTAGACACTTAGCCACAAATTATGTTATATCCTTCTCCATGCCATTTCACCAATAGACTTCTAGTAGACTGTACTTTTGCCAATATTTACTGTCTAAAATCATTTATATCTAGAACACATAATTGGACCTGACAACAAAGAGCACCACTTTCCCCTTGGGAGTAAACCTCAACTTTCTGAATTTAGATTGTTTTCTTTAACTAAAGAAGAATAGGATCACTATCCTGCTTCACCTTTACCTTTGCCACTAAAGAAGATTATGAACCATGACACTACCTTCGGCTAATCTAACCAACCAAACTCCAAATATAGCAAGTCTGTGATCATCACAAACCAATTCTTTCTTTTCATCCTCTACATGAAAAATACTACCCATAAAAATTCTGTTAAGAGCATCATCCAATACATTGGCTTTACCCAGATGGTACAAGACACTCATATTATAATCTTGTAATAACTCTTGCCATCTCTTTTGATGAAGATTTGGATCCTTCTGACTAAGCACATACTAAAGGCTCTTTTGATCGGTGAACACATCTACATAAACTCCATAAAGATAGTGCCTTAAAATCTTTAAGGCAAAAATAACTATTACTAGCTCAAAATCATGAGTCGGGTAATTCTTCTCATGAGGTTTGAGTTGTCTAGAGGCATAAGATATGACCTTACCATGCTGTATTAACACATAACCGAGGCCAACTCTGAAGGCATTAGAGTAAATAACAAACCCATCAAAACCCTCTGGTCAATCCAAAACTAGAGCAAAAGTGAGTCGCGTCTTCAACTCTTGAAAACTCTTCTTGCAAGCATCAGACCATTGAAATTTAACTTTCTTGTGAGTCAATATATACATAGGAGAAGCAATAGATAAATATCCTTCAACAAAATATCTGTAGTGACTGGTTAAACCTAAGAAAATCCTGATGTCTGATGGAGAGATGGGTCTAAGCCAGTTCCTAACAACTTTGGTCTTTTGAGAATCAACTTGAATGCCCTCACATGAAATGATGGGACAAGGGAATGCTACTAATTTCAACCAGAATTTGCACTTGCTAAACTTAGCAAATAACCGATGGTCTTTGAGAGTGTACAAGATAATTCTCAAATGGTCTGCATGTTCATTCTCACTCCGAGAATAAACAAGGATGTCATATATAAAGATAATGACAAACATATCCAAGTACTGCATGAACACTTTGTTCATCAAGCCCATAAAAGCTGCAACAACATTCTTTAGTCCAAAAGACATAACAACAAATTCATAGTGACCATACCAAGTTCTGAAGGCTGTCTTTGGAATGTCACATTCTCTGACTCTGAGATGATGATAGCCGGATCTGAGGTCTATCTTAAAAAAGCAACTGGCACCCTAAAGCTGGTCGAACAAGTCATCAATCCTAGGAATGGGATACTTATTCTTAATTATAACTTTGTTCAACTGATGGAAGTCGATGCACATTCTGAGAGAACCATCTTTCTTACGCACGATGAGAATTGGAGCACCCCATAGAGAGAAGTTGGGTCTTATAAATCCTTGGTGTAAGAGGTCTTTTAATTGTTCTTTAAATTTTGTAAGCTCAGCTAAAGCCATTCTACAAGGAAGAATTAAAATAGGTTGGGTATCTGAGAGAAGGTCTATTCCAAAGTCTATCTCCCACTCGAGAGGGACTCCAGGCAGATCATTAGAAAGCACTTCTAGAAATTCATTCACAATGGGAACTTACTGGAGAGTTAGGGTTGTGGACTTAGAATCCTTGACCAAACTAGATGGTAGATGCAACATTTGGAGATTATTTTTTTGGCCTAAAGGTAAGAGACAAACTGACCTATAGGCGCTAAAGTACTACCCTTCCATTCTAAGACTAGTTCATTTGGAAACTGAAACTTAATGATTCTGGTTCTACAGTAGACCAAGGAATAACAGAAATATAACTAATCCATGCCAAGAATGTCAGTAAAATCAGTCATTTCTAACTCTACTAGATCAACTATGGTGATTTTCTATGAAACTGAGATTGGACAATTTCTATACACCCGATTAGCTATAACTGAGTCACCAATAAGAGTAGAGAGTAAGATGGGTTCTGAAAGGGTTTCAGAACTGACATCGAAGTCTACTGCAATATAATTAGTCATGAAGGAATGTGTAGCTCAAGATCTAATAATGCATTAACATCAATATGGAAGACCCACAATGCACCAGTGACTACATTAGGGGAACCTTCCTAATCCTGCTAAGTCTGTAAAGCAATAACTTGTTTTGGCGCTGCCCGCCACCTGCACTAGATGAAGCACCCTGCTGAGTTGGACAACCTGAAGGGGCTACTAATAAACTAGGCTGGGTCTACTGGTGAATGTCTCTACCCCTCTATGAGGCCACTAGCCAATCCATCAATATGTGTCCTGGCTTACTACATCTTAAACAACCGCCACTTCCATCCATACACTACCCTTGGTGGTTCCCACCACACTTCTTGAAAATCGGAAAAGTGAGTTCGCTGGTAATATTTCCCTAAGACTTAGATCCTAGTTCTCTATCTTGCTAGAGATGAGGACCTTTTCTGAAACTGGGAGCGATTACCACGGCGCAACCTCTATTGATAATAATTAAAATTTCCTATTCTATCTCTTTTTATTTCCCTTTTCTTTTCCTTTATCTTCTCTTCCTCAATCTGCTAAGCATGAGTCATAAGTCTGGAGATATACATATCCCCAACAAGCATATTAGTTCTACACTTCTTAACCACTGGCTTTAAAACAATTGTAGCAAACTTACTCATTCGAGCCCTTAGCTCTGCAACCATCTCTGGAGCATACCTGTAGAGCTCAATAAACTTCAGAAAATACTGCTTCACTAACATGTTGTTCTGCTTCAAATTTATCAATTCCTCAACCATAGTTTCCCTTAACTCATAGGGAAAGAACCTATGTAGAAAGGAAGTCACAAACTCATCCTAATCAACTAGGCCTTCATCCACACGTCTACTCTTTTTCACTGCTTGAACCAAGTATGAGCCACTCTTCAACTAATAAGTGGATAAATTTTCACCCTCAACTAGAGTAATACCCATGATCTAAGTGATCTTTTGTACCTTATCAACAAAATCTTATGGATCTTCCTCCATTTTTGAACTATGGAACTCCAGAGGATTCACTCGAGTGAAGTCTCAAACTCTCCTAACAACTGTATTTCCATTTTGATTAGCAGGTGTAATGGATTACTGATTGACCTGGTTGGTCATGGCCTGAGCAAGCACTTAGAAAGCAGGCCTAAATTTGGCATGAGTGGCTTGCTCATTCAGGGGATCTGGTAGAGCTGGTAGGGCTTGCTGGTTACTATTTCCATTTCTTCATCTATTAGCTCTTCTAGAAGGAATTTTTTGTACATGCATAAAGCACGAATTAGAAGGAGATCAAATAGATTTCACATTCTATCGCACGATATGAACATAAAAGAAGTGAGACTTTCCTAAAATGTTTCATAGACTCTCCCTTATAAGTGTGGTGTACTTCACACCCATAAGCGAGACTCTACTTAATGCAGCTTTTAGACACCCTAGGACACTTTAAATCTGATGCTCTGATACCAAATTTATCATAACCCAGGCCTACACCCTGAAAATAACACAGTGCTTAGAGCCATAAGCGACCCCAAGATAACCCATGGTCTAGCATGACACTAATAATACTGAAGGTAGATGAAATACTAAATGCGTAAGCTAACTAAATTTGATAACAAATATTTGAACTAAACTGAAATAAACTAAGTCTGAAAACAAACTACAAAGCTAAACTGTCTACTATTTGTCTGAAAGCCTCTACTAACTGATAGTTGTTAGTTGAGTTTGGACTTTAATTCACATCCAAAATACTTTTCATAATTAAGACTTGAACTTTACACCTAGGTACAATCAAATTCACCAAGTCGAGTCTAATTATGTACGTTGGACGGTTCAAATCTTAGCCCAAAAGTTCAAGGTGTTACAAAGGGTAAGGCCGTATACATGCTACTCTACCTTAACACCACTTGTGGAATTTCACTGGGTATATTATTTTTATTTCCTTTATTCATATGTAAATATCATACATTTTTTATTCCATGAAAAAGCAAATGAAAATACTCCAGTATTGTCAGATTTGGTCTAAATATACACCCTCCGGTTAAATTTTTAGCTTACTTATGCACTTAAAACTACTAGACCTCTATTAAATTAGTTTTATTATCTATAGCGTGTCTACTTCCTATTGGAGGATATTTAAACCCATCCTCACCTAAACATTTTCCCTTTAGTACTCGCCCTGATCCAAAATACTCATCCCATGACCTAAAGCCTATTTTATCTAATCAAAACATCCAATCCTTTTTATTTCAAAACTAACCCTTTTTTTCTAATATGAAGTGTGATAGGCGATAATTTTGGAGGCTAAAATTTTGACTCAAATCTTGAGATTTCTTCAACAATATCATATTGAAGTTGAAGGATTCAAGTTGAAGTATTAATTTTAAAGTCTCACTCCATTCATGTATGTCTTTTTTCCTATTTTCATAGTTAGGATTTTGGGATCTTTCACGTATTATTGCTTTGATGAATTTGTGATGGTTTCAGTGATTTTAATGTCTTTGTAAACTAAATTTTTAGTTGTATATGATCCCTTGATGTTATGATTTGAATTGAACTTAGGGTGTTAATTTTGGTTGGTGTTTGGTTTATTTATTGGTATGAGGTCATCTCTTTTGTCAATTTCAGTATCACATTCGCATCATTTTGATTTGTTTATTCATTTCTGGTTGGCTATGGATCCTACCTTTATATTTATGTCTATATATTTGGTATAATAAATATGTAGATAACCCATTTTTTTGAATATTTTGATAGATCAATTTTCTTACTTTGTTTGTATGTACTTTCATTAAAGAATGATTCAGAAGGCTGAATTGGTATTTAACTATGGGGGACGAGTGGGTGTTCAATCCTAAAGTGGTGTACATTGAAAAATTGAATCATCTGTTGTGATCTTTCATTGTCAATTTGATGTCTTATATAGATATTGCTACTTAAAAGTTAGATTTTAGTGAGGTGAAACAAGCAATAGTAACAAGTAATTTGGGTAGGTATTTTTTGATTAAGGACAATGTAGACATGTAACACCCCATACCTTCCCAACCCTACTTGACGACGTCAAACAATGTTTACTTAAGTGAAGAGAGCCACAAGTATGTATTTTGTAGTGTCATTGATGAAACTGTAACACCCCGTACGTTTCTGAGTCTAGTTGACTACCTAAACATTCATGTAAATTTGGAAACATGAGAGATTTGATGAATTATACATTAATTTGTGGGTATTAATAAGTCTTGTACAATTGGGCCCAAATGAATCCCAAAAATCATAAGAAAGAGATGGCCCAAAATGGAAATTTGATCCATTCTTCTAATACTCTTCCATTGACCAAGTAAACACACCAAATGTGTGGATAAGGATCATTATAAAGGGACTATATAAGTAAAGAAATCAGATTTTATTTCAATACAACACCCATGCCTTTTCTAGAATATTCACAACATTTTCTTCTTGGCTCTCAAGAACCCTAAGTCATCTTTGTGGACAAGATCACCTTTGTAAAGATTTGGTAAGTGTTTATTACTATGTATTAATATATTTTATTCATAATATATGGTGTATATCATGTTGGTTGTGTTGGCAAAGTGCTGGATAGTGTGCTATGTGTAAAACTGTCTATTTTTGCAATCGGAGAATGGTTGTCTTGTAAACTTGAACATGGACTTGTGGTCTTGAAGGAAGTGAAATTTATGGATTCAATATTGTCATGTAAAATTTGATTGTAGACTTACCTTGTTTTATCCTTGTGTATAATGTTTGGAATTGTTATTGTGAAATCGATTATGGATTTGGTGACGTATTGACCAAAAAGTGTAGTTTTGGGTGTTGTTTATGTGTGTTGTGAGACCATGGCTGATTTTTGGCACTTAATATGATAACAAATATGTCAAAATATGTTTATTTATGATCATGGATCATTCATTGCATAAAAAGAATCAAAAGAGAACAATTTGGACCAAAACGGGCATCTGCCCCACAGACGGCATATGCCAAAGGCCACCTGCGGGTGCACATCAGCCACCTTATGGCGTAGGTGGCTTCGCAGGTCAGCCTCAGGTTCGGTTTTTTATGTTTTTGCATCTCTTTTATTCCCGAATGTCCCTATACCCTTTTTGGATATAATTATCAACTTATGATACCGTTTTAATGACTTTAAAGTGTCGTATGGAGGAATGATGGACTATATTAAGTATGGATTTTTGTTTATATGTTGTTATGAAGGATTAATGGTGACGGAATGATAACGAGAAAGCATAAAGGGGTAAGCGTGGTGTGAAATGCTATTGATGTACGATATCTTGGTCAATGTGTGGAATGTTATGGTGTTGTTGGTATGATAATGTAGTGGGTCGTATTGTAAAGGGTGAAATGACATTGTATGGCAGTCATATAGTTCGTTCATCTTGTACACTTGAACGATAACTAGTGGTTAACGTAAGCTCCATTATGAACTTGTATTGTTGAGTGAAACGTAAGGAAGGAGCTGGACTATTGTGTTCATATATATACTGTGTATTCATACTTGGAAGTGAAGGTATGTAAGGTTACTCTCTCCATATCCTTCTGCAGCATATAGTGTTCACCTGTCATTGTATTTGTTCATTTCCGAAATGTCCTAAGGTATCTCATTACAGGTTATCATCTATTGTGAAACATATACACTTTATTCTTGATCTATTATTATTCATGTGTTACATAATTATGGACATGGTTCCAAAGTCCCAATAATGTTATGTTCCAAAGCTTCCAATAATGTTAAGAATATAAAGGTATCAATCTATCCCAAGCAAATGTATCAACCTCTCATAAGTAAATGTATCAATCTCTCATAAGTGAAAGTATCAATCTCTCACAAATAAAAGTACCAATCTCATAAAAGTTAAAGAATGAAGTAAGGTATAATTAGTTGTATCAATAGGGTGCAATGAACACCTGCATGATGACTATTCCCCAAATTACGAGATGTATCCATGGGGTGAAAGGAACACCTGCATGATGTATCCATGGGGTGAAAGGAACACCTGCATAATGTATCCATGGGGTGCAATGAACACCTGCATGATGTCTATTCCCAATATCACGGGATGTCTCCATGGGGCGAAAGGAACACCTGCATGATGTATCCATGGGGTACAATTAACACCTGCATGATGATATTATTTTTCCCACTGATCAGTTGGGCCCGGGCAGTATATGAATGGAAGGATGAGTAATGAACGAAGTAGTGAGTGACGAATGAAGGAAAGAACGTAAAGGCAAGGAACATAATAAATATAATGAACACGGTTCCAAGCATTCAGATTGATGGTTTGTCTATATTGGCTATTCCTTCATATATTGATTCCGTTGACATTCTTATGTATGATGTACTTTCTTATAGCCTTACATACTTAGTACATTCTTCGTATAGACCCCTTTGGGGGACTTACATTAGTTGCTACAGGCACAGGTGCTAGTAGACCTCTTCTGTAGGCTATGACATAGTTGCAGATCATTGGTGAACTCCTATTGGTTTGGGGTTTTCCGAGTCACAGTTGTACATGGTTTTGGTATTGTAATATTGTGTAACGCGGGGACTTGTCTCAAATTTAGGATGGCTATGTGTGTAATTCTATTAGAGGATTTTGTAGACATATGTGGGTATATTAATGAAGGGATGTACGTCCACCTTGACTTGATGGCCCTAACGGCCAAGTTTCTTTTATGTATATATAACATGTTTCATGATTTACGCTATTACAATTTTATGTACTTATGTAGTGGTGATGTTTCTTAGGGTATGTATATGAATAGATGTGAGCAAATATTGGTTCTCTCAGGCCTCATCGGCTCTGGGTGCCAGTCCGCCCCGTTGGAATTCGGGGCGTGACAAAAGTGGTATCAGAGCAGGTCATTCTAAGGGTGTCTACAAAGCCGTGTCTGAGTAGAGTCTTACTTATCGATGTGTTGTGCACCACATTTATAAGTAGGAGGCTACGGGACATTTAGGAGTTGTTTCATTCTTTCACTTCTAGCTCGTGCATTAGAGCTAAAGTTATAAGTGGACTTGTTTCTGACCATAAAAATTGTTGTTCTGGTATATTATAGCAAAATGCCGATGACAAGAAGAGGTCAAGGTAAAAGTAAGAGGATAGACATAATTGCTGGAGAAGGAACTAGTAGAGCTCCGCCTGAACCAGTTAATCAAGGCGGCGTTGAACCAAAAATTGCATCACAGGCTTCTTCTACTTTCCCAGCTCTCGAAGAGTCGAGGAGGAGAGAAGTATCTTCGGAACTGCCCATTAATACTATTGAGCAAGATTTAATGAGTGCGGTGCAAATATTGACCCTTGTAGTTGCTGTACAAGCTCAACGACAAGCTCTTGTGCAGCAGAAGGAGGGACAGAGGCAGAGAAGGAGGATGCAAGAATTGGAAGAGGGATCATCAAAAAGGGCCAAACCCAGGGGACAATTCATGGCAACCCAAGGAGGATACGGACCTCGGATTTTTCACAAATCGCCTAGGCCATCATTTCCCCATCCCAAAACAAATGCTCCCCTCTATTCCAAGGGATTAGAAGCAACCAGATTGGGTAAAGAAGTGGAACTCAGTATTTACGGGTAGTGGGGTATCAAGCCCAAGGGTATGTGAATCACTCGAGGTCTAGATTCCAGCTGTGTCAGCGTTGCAGGAAGTTTCATATAGGTGAATGCTGAGTTGGAATGAATGTTTGCTATTTTTGTGGCGTGCCAGGGCACATGGTAAAAGGGTGTCCACAAAGGAACACGGGTGGCATGGCACGACCTACAGGACCAACTGTCGCACCGACATCATCGGTGCCTCGTCTAGGTAGAGGTGTACAACCTGCTAATCATGGAAAATATGTTATAGGGGTTGCTAGTTCGAGTGGAACTCGGAACCGTACCTATGCAATAGCGGGTCGATAGGACTCGGAGGCTTTTCCTGATGTAGTGACAGGTACATTATCTATCTTTTCACATAATATATTTGCATTGATTGACCCAGGTTCTACATTGTCATATGTTCTTCCATATGTTTTTTTTGAAATAAGAGATTACTAGGTAAGCCGTCTGAAGTATCTACACTAGTTGTGAATCTATGATAGCTAAAAGGGTATATCATACTTGTATAGTAATCTGTTGTGTTTATGATACACTGGTTGAGCTTACTGAACTAGAAATGGTAAACTTGGAGGTTATTATGGGTATGGATTGGTTGGCTTCTTGTTAGGCCACGTTAGAGTACCAAGCTAGGAAGTTACATTTGCTATTTCCATAAAAGAATGACCGTTAATAGAAAAGTAATGTGGGAGCACCGAGAGACAAAAGTTTCTCATCTTAAGGCAAAGAAAATGACACCCAAAGAGATACATAGGCCCAATAGGAAGAGTGAAAGATACTGATGTAAAGCCACCGCCTCTTTAATCGGTTCCGGTGCTAAATGAATTTTTTTTTGAGGTCTAGTATATCCCTTTGAGATGCATCAGTATTATTTGTACAAAAAAAAAATATATAAAAAAAAATGGCACATTGAGAATGTGTATTGATTATCGACAACTGAAGAGGGTGACAATTATGAATAAATATTCCCTCCCCGGAATTTACAAGTTATTTGACCAATTACAGGGTACCAAAGATTTCTCAAAGACTGACTTGGGAATGAGTTATTATCAAGTAGGGGTTAAAGAAAAAGGTATACCCAAGGAAGCTTTACGAACACGATATGGTCACTATGACTTCTTAGTTATGTCAAATGGGCTAACGAATGCACCAGTAGACTTATGAGTTGGATGAGTAGAACGTTCAAGCCATTCATAAATATATTCGATATTAGTTTCTTCAGAATCACAAGCGAACCCTGTTAATCATGTACGGTAGGTGTTACTGATTCTTCGCATCATAAGTGGAACGCAAAGTCTCCAAGCATGAATTTTGGTGAAAAGTGGTAGCATTCTTAGGTCACATTGTGTCTGATAAAGGAATAAGTGATGATACACAAAAGACAGCTAGAAGCCGTGAAGAATTGGCCAAGGCCTACGACACCTATCGAGAGTCATAGTTTTCTCGGATGGGCAAGATATTATAGAGGACTTGTAGAAGGATTTTCTCCTCCCTTTATACCTTTAATGAAATGAACATACAAGGTAACTAAGTTTCAATGGAAGGATGCCTGTGAGAGGAGTTTTCAAGAGTTAAAAATAATAAGTTAACCTCTACACCTGTATTGGTTTAGGGTGTGTACTGATGCGGCGTAGTAATGCGATAGCATATATGTAACACCCCATACCATCCCGGCCCTACTTTATGACTTTGAAAAATGGTTACTTAGGTGTCTAGAGCCATGGGTATGTATTTTGTAGTGTCATTGATGAAACATTTGATATTGGGCCTAGTATGTGTGATTAGACCTTTGTCGGAGGTATTTATGACTTCATGGAGCAATTGTGGGGTGAAAAATGAGTCTTGCAGGACTTCCAAGCAATGGATATTAAGGTTGGGAGGTAAGCAAAGGACTTGAACTTAAAGGATCTAACCAAATCCGCAAAGAAAAGTCGAAGAATGGAAAAAAAATCACATTTTGGGTGTGGGGCGTGCCGGGCCGCTTCTGGCCGAAATTTTTTTGGCACAGGCAGCCCTGGGGCGCGCCAGGCAGCGTTCCAGGCGGCTCTGGGTTGAAATTTTCAGCCCACAGGCAGCAAAGGGGGGCGCCAAGTGGCGTACCGGGGTGGTTTTCGCCAAAATATTTCTTCGACTATTATGATGTATATAAGACCTTTGAGTCATGGCATCATTAACCCATCATAGTGGGACTATTATTAAGCACGTTTAGCATCCGAGTTGGGGTTAATTCTTCGTCACAAGTGTTTTAACAAATTATGTTCAAGTAAGCCATGAGCGACTAGAATTTCTAGTTTTGCGATTGAAGCTACGAATGGAAATTTTGTAAGTGAATATTATCGATACATATATGGAATAATTTTAACATGAGATATCTGGTGTATTATACATTAAATTTGGTGGGTTAAGATAATATGTGCAATTGGGCTCAATTTGAGGCCCAAAATGAAGCCAAAATGCATGGGCCCAAGAGGACAAAGGATCCATTCTTCCATTTGACCAAGAGTATATGGCATTTAATGCCCAAGTATTGGCTAAGGTTGACTTGAGTACTATATAAGGACCAAAAAAATCAGACTTTTATTTCATTCTAAGTGTCATGCCTTTCTAGACATTTCTTGAAGATATTTCTCCCCTTTTCAAAACCTAAGGCACTTTTTTGGACAAGATCACTCATTTGCAGGTTTAGGTAAGTGATTATTCTTATGTATTAATATATTATATGCATGGGAGAGCATGTAGATCATGATGGTTATGTCTAAAGGTGTTGAATAGTAAACTTTTACTTTTTGCTAAAGATGTGCCCTTCTTGTTATTTAAACTTGAAAAAGGACTTGAGGTTTGAATAAAAGTGAATGGTATGGATGAGATATCAAAATGTATGGTGTGATTATGATCCTAAACTTGTTATTTTTCTATAAGTGTAAATTATGGGATTTTGGCCGATATGTGATTATGAGGTATATTGAGGTGACTTGATGGAGTAATTGTAATGTTGTGGTGATGGAGAAGTGTAATGTATGAACTTAGTGTGACATTCTATTGGTTTATGATGTATTGGTCAATGTTGGGCATATTGTGGTATTATTGGTATGGCCATGCAGTAAATGGTATTGTAAGGGGGTAAATGACGTTATAAGGCAAACATGTGACTCATTATTCGTTTTATGCACTTGTACAGTAGTTGATTGTTAATGTAAGTTCCGTTATGTAATTGTGTTGTAGAGTGAAATGAAGGGAAGGAGCTGGACTATTGTGTTCACGTATAGGATTGTATAGTCATATTGAGGAGATAAGGTATATAAGGTTATTCTATCTGTATCCTTCTGCAGCATATAGTATTCACATTGTTATGACACTTACTAATTTCCAAAATGTTCTAAGGTATCCTATATCCGGTTACCAATAGTTATTATCACATGTTTCCTACTAATTGATCAATTGTGATTCACATGTCTCATGTTCAGTGACTAATGTTCCAAAGGCCCAATAAAGTTATGTTCCAAAGTTCCAATAGTGTTTATACACATGTCTCTTGTTCATTGATTGTTGTTCCAATGTTTCCAATATTCTTATGTTTCCAATAATGTTGTGTCAAGTAAAGGTATCTATCTCAAAAGTAAAGAACAAAGTAATGCATACATGTGGTTAATGATTGAGTATGGGTAGTAGCTTTTGGGGCGAAGTGCCTAGCTCAAGCCGATCCCGAGATTATTGGATCAGGGGGTAGTCCTAGAGGCATAAGCCTAGCTCAGACCGATCCAGACAGCGGGCATCTCTAGAGGTAATAACTTAGCTCGAGCCGAACCTGATATGTTGGTTTATGGGTGGCAGCTCTAGAGGTAATAACCTAGCTCGAGCCGAGCCTGATACATTGACTCATGGGTGGTAGCTCTAGAGGCACAATCCTAGATCGAGCCGATCCCAACATAACGTTATATTATGTAAAGACCCACTGATCAGTTGGGGCCTGGGTACACAGTGACACAAGTAATGATGAATAAGCATAGAAGTAAAGAAGCAAAGAGAATAATGAAAGCAATACACATGGTTTCCAAAGTACAGAATGGTGACTTATCCATATTGATTATTCATTTGTATTTGAGTTCATTGATGTACTTACATATCATACAATTTCTTATGAGCCTTACATACTCAGTACATTCTTCGTACTGACGTCCCTTGTGGGACTTACCTTAGTTGTTGCAGGAGCAGGTGCTAGTAGGCCTCCACAGTAGATTGCCAGTTGTTTGCGGATCATTGGTGAGCTCCAGTTAGTTCGAGGCTTCTCCGAGTCACAGTTGTACATGTGTTTTGGTATTGTACATGTTGTATAAAGCGGGGACTTGTCCCGACTTTTAGTTGGTCTTGTAAATGCATCTGTTAGAGGCTTTTGTAGACGTATGTGGGTGAATGTAAGATGATACATGACATTTTTGACTTGATGGCCTCAACGGCCAAGTTTCACATATGTATATATATCACATGTTTCGTGATTTCTGTTATTGGCCTATTATGTTCTTACGTGATAGTGGTATTTCCTATGGCATGCATATGAATGAACATGAGCAAATCTTGGTTCTCTCGGGCCTCATCGGCTCCGGGTGCCAGTCCTGCCCGAATGGGATTCGGGTCGTGACAAAAGTTATATCAGAGCAAGTCGTCCTAAGGGTGTCTACAAAGCCGTGTCTGAGTAGAGTCTTACTTATCGATGTGTTGTGCACCACATTTATAAGTAGGAGGCTACGGGACATTTAGGAGTAGTTTCTTTCCTTTATTTCTAGTCGTTTCTTTCCTTCATTTCTAGATCGTGCAATAGAGCTGATGTTGTAAGTTAAATTGAATCTGACTATTGGAATTGATTTTGTTTGATATAGTAACAATGCCGATCACAAGAAGAGGTAGAGGTAAAGGTAAGCAGGTAGATATGCCTACTGGAGAAGGAATGAGTAGATTACCACCTGACCAAGCTAGTCAAGGTGGAACAAATGCTGAAATTTCATCGCGGTCTTTTTCTACTTTTCCAACTCCAGAAGAGCCAATCGCTAGAGAAGTACCCGCAGAACCACCAATGAATGCCACGGACCAGGATCTATGAAATGCAGTACATATGTTGACTCAGTTAGTTACAGCACAAAGTCAAGGATGAGCTGGTCTAACGAAAAATGAGGATGATGTAGCTAGAGTGGCGAGTCCCAGAACACAGGACTTCCTAAAGTTAGACCCTCATATATTCACTGGGTAAGATCCGATAGCAGATCCACAAGACTTCGTGGATCAAATCCAGAGGGCTCTAGAAGTTATGCACGTGACTGGTGTTGAAACAGAGTAACTTGCGGCCTATAGATTAAAAGGGGAAGCGATATTGTGGTATAAAGACTGGAAAAGATCAAGGGGTATTGATGCACTTCCAGCTGGTTGGAAAGAATTTAAAATGGCATTCCTTGATCATTACCTCCCATATGAGATTCGGGAAGCACGTCCAGATCAGTTTCTGAATTTAAGTCAAGGGAACATGAGTGTTCGAGAATATAGTCTGCAGTTTAATTCTTTGGCTCGATATGCTCCAAATGTGGTGGCCACAATGACAGATAGATTCCATTGATATGTGGACAGATTAGAGCCATAGTTGGTAAAGGATTGCAACATTGCTACCTTGAACAAGGACATTGACATAGCGAGAATTCAGGCCTTCGCCCAGAAAATAGAAGATCAAAGACAGAGAAGAAGAGTACATGAATCTGACAGAGGACAGTCCAGAAGGGCTAGACCTATGGGACAGTCTATGATGTCCCAAGGAGCGTCTAGGACTTGGATGTTTCCTAGACCGCCTAGACCCTCATTCTGTTAATCCACAGCAGGCACTCACTCTCAATTCTGAGGGTTTAGGGTGGTCCATCTGGGAAGAGTAGTGGCGTTCATGGATCACAGGCAGCAGGGTTTCCTCGTCAGCAGTGTTAGTACTGCGGGTGTATTCATTCAGGTATATGCCAAATGGGGACGAATGCTTACTTTTGGAGTGGTATGACGGGACATATGATGAGGGACTATCCACAGAGGAGCATGGGTGGTATAGCATGACCTGCGGGATCGGCCGTTGCATCATCATCATCGGTTCTTTCTTTAGGCCGATGTGTGCAGCCTGTTGGTCGTGGTAGAGGTGCCAGAGGAGTAGCCAGTACTAGTGGGGTCCAGAATCGCGCTTATGCTTTAGTGGACCGACAAAATTTGGAGGCTTCTCCTGATGTTGTGACAGGTACATTATCTATCTTTTCGTATAAAGTATATAAATTGATTGACCCGGGCTCTACATTGTCATATGTTACTCCATTGATTGCTGCAAAATTTGAAAGAACACCAGAACTATTAGCTAAGTCAATTGAAGTGTCTACACCGGTTGGTGAATATATTGTTGCAAAAAGAGTATATTAAAATTGTGTGGTATCTGTGTGTGGTCATGATACACTGGCCAACCTCATCGAACTAGACATGGTAAATTTTGATGTGATAATAGGGATGGATTGGTTGGCTTCTTGTTATGCCACGGTAGATTGCTTGGCCAAGAAGGTACATTTTTGTTTCCCACAAGAAAATGTTATTGAATGATAGGGTAATGTGGGGGAACCAAGAGGAAAGTTTATTTCATATTTGAAAGCAAGGAAAATGATGGCTAAGGGTTACATATGTCACTTAGTACGAGTGAAAGATACTGATGTGGAACCACTAATTCCATAGTCGGTTCCAGTGGTCAACGAATTTCTCGATGTGTTTCCAGAGGATCTTCCAGGCTTACCCCAGAACGGGAAGTAGAGTTTTGCATTGATGTGATTCCAGGCACTCATCCTATCTCTATTCCTCCATATAGAATGGCTCCAGAAGAATTGCGTGAATTGAAGGAGCAATTGAAGGATTTGCTGGACAAGGGCTTCATCAGGCCTAGTATGTCCCCGTGGGGTGCACCGGTATTATTTGTACGGAAGAAAGATGGCACGGTGAGAATGTGCATTGACTATCGACAATTGAATAAGGTAATGATCAAGAACAAATATCCCCTCCCTCGAATTTATGATTTGTTTGATCAGTTACAGGGTGCCAAGTGTTTTTCAAAGATTTACTTGAAGTCGGGGTACCATCAAGTCAAGTTAGAGAAGAAGATTTACCCAAGACAGCTTTTTGAACACGATATGGCCATTATGAATTTTTAGTTATGTCATTTGGACAAACAAATTCACCAGCTGTGTTCATGGATTTGATGAATAGGGTGTTTAAGCCATTTTTAGATGTGTTCGTGATGGTATTTATAGATGATAGCCTAGTTTATTCAATATCACCAGAGGACCATGCTAATCACTTATGGCAGGTGTTACAGATTCTCCATGAGTGTAAGTTGTATGCAAAGTTCTCCAAGTGTGAGTTTTGGTTAAAATCCGTCGCATTCTTAGGTCACATTGTGTCAGATGAAGGGATACAAGTTGATACACAGAAGATTGAAGTGGTGAAAAATTGGCCAAGACCTACGACACCCACAGAGATTCGTAGTTTTCTTGGACCGGCAGGTTATTACCGAAGATTTGTAGAAGGTTTTTCCTCCATTGCTGCACCTTTAACGAAGCTTACACATAAGGCAGTTAAATTTTAGTGGAATGATGCGTGTGAGAAAAGTTTCCAAGAGTTGAAAGATAAATTAACCTCCAAACCAGTTTTAGTACTTCCCGAAGGCACCGAAGGTTATGCAGTGTATTGTGATGCTTTCGGGGTTGGCCTTGGATGTGTATTGATGCAGCACTGCAATGTCATAGCATATGCCTCACGACAGTTGCGGCCACATGAGAAAAATTATCCCACATATGATCTTGAATTAGCAGCAGTGGTTTTTGCTTTAAAGATATAGCGTCATTATTTGTATGGAGTTCATGTTGATATCTATACTGATCACAAAAGTTTGCAATATATCTTTAAGCAGAAGGAACTCAATTTGAGGCAACGAAGGTGGTTAGAGCTCCTAAAAGACTATGATATGGATATTCTCTATCATACAGGCAAAGCAAATGTGGTAGCTGATGCATTGAGTCACAAGGAAATGGGAGGCACTAGTGGTGAATTGACAGAAAAGCAGGATTTAGTCAAAGATTTACACTAATTAGCCAGTTTGGGGGTTCGTCTTCTTGAATCCTCAGATGATAGAGTTATTGTCCAAAATGTAGTGGAGTCCTCCTTAATAGCTGAGGTAAAAGAGAAGCAGTTTGTGGATTCTATGTTATTGCAGCTGAAAGAAAATGTACAACAGGGTCTTACTGCAACTTTCGATCTTACAAAAGAAGGGATACTTCAATGCCAAGGAAGATTATGTGTGCCGGATGTAGATGAGCTGAGGAAATAAATCATGACAGAGACGCATCACTCGCGCTATTCTATTCATCCGGGTGCTACTAAAATGTACCATGATGTAAAAAAAGTGTATTGGTGGGGAAATATGAAGAAGAACATTGCAGAATTTGTCGCTCAATGCCCGAATTGTCAACAAGTGAAAGTAGAGCATCAGAAACTAGGAGGTTACATGCAATGTATCAATCTTCCAGTCTGGAAATGGGATATGATCAATATGGATTTCATCACAGGCTTACCTCGTACACTGCGAAAATTTGATTCTATATGGGTTATAGTGGACAGGCCTACCAAGTCAGCGCATTTCCTACCAGTCAAGACCACCTATACAACTGAGGATTATGCAAGATTGTATGTTAAAGAAATAGTGAGGTTACAAGGGATTCCGATCATTATATCAGACAGGGGAGCTCAGTTTACTGCATATTTTTGGAGATCTTTTCAACAGAGTTTGGGTAAACAGGTGAACTTGAGTACATCTTTCCATCCTCAGACAGATGGACAAGTGGAGCATACTATTTAAACACTTGAAGATATGCTACGAGCTTGCACGCTAGATTTTCAAGGCAATTGGGATGATCATTTGCCTCTTATTGAATTTGCCTACAACAATAGCTATCATTCAAGTATTAAGATGGCACCTTATGAAGCTTTGTACGGAAGAAAATATAGATCACCAATAGGATGGTTTGAAGCGGGTGAAATTACTTTACTATGGAGAAAGGTAAAGTGATCCAACAGCGGTTACAAACGGCCCAAAGTCGCCACAAGTCATATGCTGATGTTAGAAGGAGAGGGCTTGAATTCGCCATAGGTGATTAGGTATTTTTAAAGGTTTCACCGATGAAAGGGGTAATGTGGTTCGGGAAGAAAGGAAAATTGAGTCCACGTTATATAGGCCCATATGAAATTATTATAAAATTTGGGCAAGTTGTGTATGAGTTGGCCCTACCCTAAGAACTCTCCTCAGTCCATCCAGTATTCCATGTTTCAATGCTCCGAAAGTGCATAGGGGATCCATCTTGTATTGTTCCCATGGAAGATGTACAAATTACGGAGGATCTCACTTATGAAGAGGTACCCATTGCTATTCTAGATCCACAAGTAAAGAGGTTGAGGAATAAAGACATAGCTTCTGTAAAGGTACTTTGGCGAAATCAACAAGTAGAGGAGATCACCTGGGAAACTGAAGAAATGATGAAATACAAGTACCCTCATCTGTTTCAAATGGACAAAAAAGTTCAAAGTGTGGAAGTGGAGCAATTAAAAGTAAGTATCCATGAGCCTTAGTGTTTATGTATATATATGCTAATATAGAGATGCATTTATTGTAATTGAAGCAATATAGTTAACATTCGAGGACGAATGTTTCTAAGGGGGGAAGAATGTAACACCCCGTACCTTTATGATCCTACTTTACAACTTTGAACAATGGTTACTTAGATGTCAAGATCCATGGGTATGTATTTTGTAGTGTCATTGATGAAACATTTGATATTGGGCCTAGTATGTGTGATTAGACCTTTGTCGGAGGTGTTTGTGACTTCGTGGAGAAATTATGGGGTGAAAAAAGAGGCTTGGAGGACTTCCAAGCAATGGATATTAAGGTTAGGAGGTAAGCAAAGGACTTGAACTTAAAGGATCTAACCAAATCCGCATAGAAAAGTCGAATAACGGAAAAAATCACATTTTGGGTGTGGGGCGCGCCCAGGGGCGTACCGGGCCGCTTTTGGCCGAAATATTTTTGGAACAGGCAGTCCTGGGGTGCTCCATGCAGTGTGCCAGGCCGCTCTGGGCTGAAATTTTCAGCCCACAAGCAGCAAAGGGGCGCTCCAAGCAGCGTGCCGGGGTGGTTTTCGCCAAAATTTTTCTTCAACTATTATGATGTATATAAGACCTTTGAGTCATGGTATCATTAACCCATCATAGTGGGACTATTATTAAGCACATTTAGAATCCGAGTTGGGGTTAATTCTTCGTCACAAGTGTTTTAACAAATTATGTTCAAGTAAGCCATGAGCGACTAGAATTTCTAGTTTTGCGATTGAGGCTACGAATGAAAATCTCGTAAGTGAATATTATCGAGACATATATGGAATTATTTTAACATGAGATATCTGGTGTATTATACATTAAATTTGGTGGGTTAAGATAATATGTGCAATTGGGCTCAATTTGAGGCCCAAAATGAAGCCAAAATGCATGGGCCCAAGAGGAAAAATGATCCATTCTTCCATTTGACCAAGAGTATATGGAATTTAATGCCCAAGTATTGGCTAAGTATGACTTGAGTACTATATAAGGACCAAAAAAATCAGATTTTTATTTCATTCTAAGTCTCATGCCTTTCTAGACATTTCTTGAAGATATTTCTCTCCTTTTCAAACCCTAAGGCACTTCTTTGGACAAGATCACTCATTTTCAAGTTTGGGTAAGTGATTATTATTATGGATTAATATATTATATGCATGGGAGAGCATGTAGATCATGATGGTTATGTCTAAAGGTGTTGAATAGTGAACTTTTGCTTTTTGCTAAAGATGTGCCCTTCTTGTTATTTAAACTTGAAAAAGGACTTGAGGTTTGAATAAAAGTGAATGGTATGGATGAGATATCAAAATGTATGGTGTGATTATGATCCTAAACTTGTTATTTTTCTATAAGTGTAAATTATGGGATTTTGGCCGATATGTGATTATGAGGTATATTGAGGTGACTTGATGGAGTAATTGTAATGTTGTGGTGATGGAGAAGTGTAAAGTATGAACTTGGTGTGACATTCTATTGGTTTATGGTGTATTGGTCAATTTTGGGAATGTTGTGGTATTATTGGTATGACCATGTCGTAAATGGTATTGTAAGGGGGTAAATGACGTTATAATGCAAACATGTGACTCATTATTCGTGTTATGCACTTGTACGGTAGTTGAATGTTAATGTAAGTTCCGTTATGTAATTGTGTTGTAGAGTGAAATGAAGGGAAGGAGCTGGACTATTGTGTTCACGTATAGGATTGTATAGTCATATTGAAGAGATAAGGTATGTAAGGTTATTCTATCCGTATCCTTCTGCAGCATATAGTATTCACATTGTTATGACACTTACTCATTTCCAAAATGTTCTAAGGTATCCTATATCCGGTTACCAATAGTTATTATCACATGTTTCCTACTAATTGATCAATTGTGATTCACATGTCTCATGTTCAGTGACTAATGTTCCAAAGGCCCAATAAAGTTATGTTCCAAAGTTCCAATAGTGTTTATACACATGTCTCTTGTTCATTGATTGTTGTTCCAATGTTTCCAATATTCTTATGTTTCCAATAATGTTGTGTCAAGTAAAGGTATCAATCTCAAAAGTAAACAACAAAGTAATGCATATATGTGGTTAATGATTGAGTATGGGTGGTAGCTTTTGAGGCGAAGTGCCTAGTTCAAGCCGATCCCGAGATTATTGGATCAGGGGGTAGTCCTAGAGGCATAAGACTTGCTCAGACCGATCCTGACAGCGGGCAGCTCTAGAGGTAATAACCTAGCTCGATCCGAGCCCGATACATTGACTCATGGGTGGTAGCTCTAGAGGCACAATCCTAGATCGAGCCGATCCCAACAAAACGTTATGTTATGTAAAGACCCACTGATCAGTTAGGGCCTGGGTACACAGTGACACAAGTAATAATGAATAAGCATAGAAGTAAAGAAGCAAAGAGAATAATGAAAGCAATACACGTGGTTTCTAAAGTACAGAATGGTGACTTATCCATATTGATTATTCATTTGTATTTGAGTTCATTGATGTACTTACATATCATACAATTTCTTATGAGCCTTACATACTCAGTACATTCTTCGTACTGACGTCCCTTGTGGGACTTACCTTAGTTGTTGTAGGCGCAGGTGCTAGTAGGCCTCCACAGTAGATTGCCAGTTGTTTACGGATCATTGGTGAGGTCCAGTTAGTTCGGGGCTTATCCGAGTCACAGTTGTACATGTGTTTTGGTATTGTACATGTTGTATAAAGTGGGGACTTGTCCTGAATTTCAGTTGGTATTGTAAATGCATCTGTTAGAGTCTTTTGTAGATGTATGTGGGTGAATGTAAGATAATACATGACGTTTTTGACTTGATGGCCTCAACGTCCAAGTTTCACATATGTATATATATCACATGTTCCGTGATTTTCGTTATTGGCCTATTATGTTCTTACGTGATAGTGGTATTTCCTATGGAATGCATATGAATGGACATGAGCGAAGATTGGTTATCTCGAGCCTCATCGACTCTAGGTGACAGTCCGGCCCAAATGGGATTCGGGTCGTGATAATATGCCTCACGACAGTTGTGTCCATATGAAGACCATTAACTAACACATGATTTTGAGTTAGCAGTCATGATGGTTGTTTTCCAAAGTGTATGGCGCCATTATCTATGTAGGTTTCATATTGATATATATACTGATCATTAGAGTTTGCAATATATCCTTAATCAAAAGGACCTAAATTTGAGACAGCAGAAATGGTTGAACCTATTAACAAACTATGATATTGATATTGATATCCCATCTGGGAAAAGCAAGTGTAATAGCTGATGCGTTAAGTCACAACACAATAGGAAGCACTAGTAGCCAGTTGACAAAAAAAAAATTATAGTCAAGGAATTACATCAATTAGTCAGTTTGGGAGTTCATTTTCTTGAAACTCCAGACAAAAGAATTATAGGGTAAATTGTGATAGAACCTTCATTTATAGATGAAGTGAAAGAAAAGTAGTATGCGGATCCTATGTTATCGCAACTGAAAGAGAATGTATAACAGGGCCTGACAAAAAAATTTTTTAAAAAAATCTGATTTTATGTAAAAAAGGAGTACTTTAACGCCAATGTAGATTGCCTGTACCGGGTATAGACGAGTTAAGGAAAGGAATTATGCTAGAGGGACATCGTTCAGGGTATTGTATTTATTCATAAGCAACCAAAATGTACCATGGTTTAGCAGAGATGCCTTAGTAAGGTTACACGAAAAGCCCATTGTAGAACTTGTAGCTCAATGCCCAAGCAGTCACTGATTAACAATATGGCATCAGAAATCTGTATGTTTATGCAATGTATTACCCTTCCAGTTCGAAAGTGGAACAGGAATAACATGGATTTAATCACAGGGTTGCCTCGTACACTGCGACGATTGATTCCATATAGGTAAGAGTTGAGAGGCTTACCAAGTCTGCATATGTCCTACCAGTTAGGACCCTCGATACAGCTAAACATTATGCAAAGTTGTATGTTATAAACATAGTACGATTACATGGGCTTCCACTCACTATTATATTAAACAAGAGAGCTCAATTTATTGCACAGTGTTGGAAGTCTTTTCAGTAAAGCATGGGTACAGAGGTGGCTGTACGTACGACAGTCATCCTCAGCTGGATGGACAAACAGAACGGATTATATGAACAATTGAAGATATGCCACAAGTTTGTACATTGGACTTTAAAGGTAGTTGGGATAAACATCTATCGTTTATTGACATTGCTTACAATAAAAGTATCAAAAAGCACCTTACGAAGCTTTATATGAAAGAAAATATAGATCACCAATTGGATGGGTTACAGCTGATGAAATTTGCTTTGCTCAGGTCAGAGTTTGTTCATCAAGCTATAGAGAAAGTGAAGGTGATATAATAGTAGCTACAAATGACCCAGATCAGATACAAATCATATACCGATATTAGAAGAAGGGAATTAAAATGTGCCATAGGTGATTAGGTATTTGTGACAGTGTCACCAATGAAAAAAAAAAAGATAATGAGATTCAAAAAGAAAAGGGAAATTGTCCAAGACTTGGGCAATTTACGTATCTAGCAGCACTAGTCCAAGAACTCTTCACAGTTCATTCAGTATTTCCTATTCGATGCTTTGAAAGTGTATAGGAGATTATCCCATATTGTTCCTAGTGGAGATCTACAAGTTACGTAGGATCTCACATATGAAAAGGTACTTATTGTTACCTATAGTTGTTCAAGATCGATAAGTGAAAGAATTAAGATATGTAGAAGTAGCTTTCGTAAAGGCACTATTGGAGAAATTAGCATGTAGAAAAAATCAGAAGGGAAAACGAAGAACTAATAAAGTCTAAAGTACTCGTAATTGTTGTACATGGAATAAAAAGTTCAAGATACGAAATTGGAGTCATAATAAGTAAGTCTTTACAAGTATTACGTGTGGATGTGATAGTGTGAAGGATTCACTTCGACTTAAGTTGTTACAATGAAACTATGTTACTAACATTCGAGGATGAATGTTTCTAAGTTGGGAAGAATGTAACACCCCATACCTTCCCAACCCTACTTGAAGACGTCGAACAATGTTTACTTAAGTGACGAGAGCCACAAGTATGTATTTTGTAGTGTCATTGATGAAACTGTAACACCCCGTACGTTTCTGAGTCTAGTTGACTACCGTAACATTTATGGAAATTTGGAAATATGAGAGATTTGATGAATTATACATTAATTTGTGGTATTAATAAGTCTTGTACAATTGGGCCCAAATGAAGCCCAAAAATCATAAGAAAGACATGGCCCAAAATGGAAATTTGACCCATTCTTCCAATACTCTTCCATTGACCAAGTAAACACACCAAATGTGTGGATAAGGATCATTATAAAGGGACTATATAAGTCAATAAATCAGATTTTATTTCAAATTTTCTAGAATATTCACAACATTTTCTTCTTGGCTCTCAAGAACCCTAAGTCATCTTTGTGGACAAGATCACCTTTGTAAAAGATTTGGTAAGTGTTTATTACTATGGATTAATATATTTTATGCATAATAGATGGTTTATATCATGTTGGTTGTTTTGGCAAAGTGCTGGACAGTGTGCTATGTGTAAAATTGTTTATTTTTGCAATCGGAGAATGGTTTTGTCTTGTAAACTTGAACATGGACTTGTGGTCTTGAACGAAGTGAACTTGATGGATTAAATATTTTCATGTGATATGTGATTATAGTCTTACTTTGTTTTATCCTTGTGTATAATTTTTGGAATTGTTATTGTGAAATCGGTTATGGATTTGGTGACGTATTGACCAAGAAGTGTAGTTTTGGGTGTTGTTTATGTGTGTTGTGAGACCATGGATGATTTTTTTCACTTAATATGATCAAAAATATTTCAAAATAAGTTTATTTATGATCATGTACCATTCGTTGCATAAAAAGACCCAAAAGAGACCAATTTGGACCAAAACAGGCATCCGCCCCGCAGACGAGGGCATCTGCGGGCGCAGATGCCAATGCAGGTGCCTCTGGCGTAAGCCAAAGGCCACCTGCGGGTGTACCTCATCCACCTGATGGTGCAGGTGGCTTCTCAGGTCAGCCCCGAGTTTGGTTTTGTATGTTTTCGCATCTCTTTGATTCCCGAAGGTCCCTATACCCTTTTTGGATATAATTATCAACTTATGATACTGTTTTAATGACTTTAAAGTGTCGTATGGAGGAATTTTGGACTATATTAAGTATGGATTGTTGTTTATATGTTGTTATTAAGGATTAATGGTGACGGAATGATAACGATAAAGCATAAAGGGGTAAGCGTGGTGTGAAATGCTATTGATGTATGATATCTTGGTCAATGTGTGAAATGTTATGGTGTTGTTGGTATGATAATGCAGTGGGTCGTATTGTAAAGGGTGAAATGACATTGTATGGCAGTCATATAGTTCGTTGTCATCTTGTACACTTTAACGATAACTAGTGGTTAACGTATGCTCCATTATGAACTTGTATTGTAGAGTGAAACGTAAGGAAAGAGCTGGACTATTGTGTTCATATATAGACTGTGTATTCATACTTGGAAGTGAAGGTATGTAAGGTTACTCCCTCCGTATCCTTCTACAGCATATAATGTTCACCTTGTCATTGTATTTGTTCATTTCCGAAATGTCCTAAGGTATCTCATTACAGGTTATCATCTATTGTTAATCATATACACTTTATTCTTGATCTATTATTATTCATCTGTTACATAATTATGGACATGGTTCCAAAGTCCCAATAATGTTATGTTCCAAAGCTTCCAATAATGTTAAGACTATAAAGGTATCAATCTATCCCAAGCAAATGTATCAACCTCTCATAAGTGAATGTATCAATCTCTTATAAGTGAAAGTATCAATCTCTCACAAATAAAGGTACCAATCTCGTAAAAGTTAAAGAATGAAGTAAGGTATAATTAGTTGTATCCATGGGGTGCAATGAACACCTGCATGATGACTATTCCCCAAATTACGAGATGTATCCATGGGGTGAAAGGAACACCTGCATGATGTATCCATGGGGTGAAAGGAACACCTGCATGATGTATCCATGGGGTGCAATGAACACCTGCATGATGATATTATTTTTTCCACTGATCAGTTGGGCCCGGGCAGTATATGAATGGAAGGATGAGTAATGAACGAAGTAGTGAGTGACGAATGAAGGAAAGAATGTAAAGGCAATGAATGTAAAAAATATAATGAACATGGTTCCAAGCATTCAGATTGATGGTTTGTCTGTATTGGCTATTCCTTCATATATTGATTCCGTTGACATTCTTATGTATGATGTACTTTTTTATATCCTTACATACTCAGTACATTCTTTGTACTGACCCCTTTGGGGGACTTACATTACTTGTTGTAGCCACAGGTGCTAGTAGACCTCTTTCGTAGGCTACGAGACAGTTGCGGATCATTGGTGAGCTCCAGTTGGTTCGGGGCTTTCTAAGTCACAGTTGTACATTGGTTTTGGTATTGTAATATTGTGTAAAGCGGGGACTTGTCCCTAATTTAGGATGGCTATGTGTGTACTTCTGTTAGAGGCTTTTGTAGACATATGTGGGTATATGAACGAAGGGATGTACGTCCACTTTGACTTGATGGCCCTAACGGCCAAGTTTCTTATAAGTATATATAACATGTTCGATGATTTATGCTATTAGCATTTTATGTCCTTACGTGGTGGTGATGTTTCTTATGGTATGTATATGAATAGACGTGAGCAAATATTGGTTCTCTCGGGCCTCATCGGCTCCGGGTGCCAGTCCGCCCCGTTGGAATTTAGGGCGTGACAAGACATTATAGCACTATAAGCTTTACTGTCTAATCAGTTTTATGAACTACAATTATATATTTTAAATGAAGGTAAATTATTTGTTTAAGCTCTGAACATCATTTACAGTAATAAACTTTATAATATCACAGTAAATGTTTATTGATTGTTATTCATCTTACGAGGAGAAAATTTTTGAACTAAACTCTAATGATTGTGTCAATGAAGAATTAGAACTCTTTAGAAAGTAAAGGACTAAAACTTTTAATGAATGTGATCCAACATAGTAGAATAGAAGAGATATTTCCAATGCTTTAGTACATTATTTAAAGAACAATCCAAAATAATCTTAAGTAAAATATCAAAGACATGAGGATGTATTTGGAGGATCAATTCAAACTGAATATTAGCTAATCAAAGTTGCAGAGGGTTAAGTGGATCTTCGCTCTGTCCTTGTTTGGTACAATAGTTATAAAGGTAGAATTGATGCTTTTCTCAAACACTCCAAATTCTTGACAATCCACAATAGTCCCATCAACTCATCTTTTACAATCCTCCGGCGAAAAAAGCTAAAATAAAATCATCTGGTCCCAGATCCATGTCCTCCAACTCTCCATTGTTTCCCTCATCTCGTTCATCTATAGCCCTTTCCAATCACTTCTCATACCCTTTTTAATGGCCCTATCTAACTAAATTCCAACCCCTAACTTCGGTCTCCACATAATATATTTCTTGAACAAGTGTTCATAAAACCCTACTATGGCCCCTTCACTTCCTCCTCTCCCTCATACACTTCTCCATTCCATATCCAGGGACTCAATGAAGTTCCCCCTATTTTCCACCACTACCCTGTGAAATATTTATGTATTATAATCCCCTTCTTTCAACCACAATGGCATCAATTTTGTCTCTGGAGCTATCGTTAAAGCAATAATGGCCCCCTTCGCCCCCATCTTCATATGTCTCTCCCTCTCTTTTACAATATTTACCTTATACATGTTCTATCTCTCCATGCCATTAATCAACTTCTTCGCTTTAACATCCACCCTTACAAACACCTGCTTGTTCCACTTCCTTATATTTCCTTTTAATATTTTCTCCTCAAAAGCAAGTAAAAAAAATGGTGTACCAAATCATATCCATTCCACCAAGCATCAGCTCTATCACCAAAATTTGGAGCAGTAAGCCACATGTTCTCAAATCTAAATGTTATATGCAAATTCCCCCTACTCACATCAAGGATGATGGGCGAATGATATGTGGTTAGTCTGAGTAAAGAGACTTATAGCAAATCTAGAATGATATCCTCCCAATCTATAGACACAAATTTTTTTTTTTTTAAACTTTATAATGGTAACATACTATATCTCAATAGGTACACTATACCAAAAAAAATGATAGCCCCCCCAAAGCAAGACATTATATATTATAACACGATTCCTTTTTATATTGATAGTTAGTATTGTCTAAGCCATCAAAAATATCTTCGATTTGCATTAATAATCATGTTTACATCAAAAATAATACAAAGCTAACTAATTCATCTTCAATTTTTGAATGTTGCATTGTTTATCTTCAAAATTCCTCTAGTTTCTATCTTTCAATACCGACCCAAGTGAAGTTTTCCCCTATCAAAGGAAGATAAATAAGACACATGTTATCAATAAACTCTGACAACTTCTCTATCACCCTGGAAATTGTATTACAACATACCATTTCCTCCAATAATCTTATTGTGTTGAAATTCCTTCCTAACACCCAAGGAACCTCCCACCCTAACATTAAAGTGGTCATCTAAAACTCTTCTTAGATCCCTCTCTCATGAATTATACACTTCCCCAAAACCCGACTCTTCAGATATCTGTCCTACCAGATTGTACACTACCCTCCCCCCCCCCTCAAAAAATAAAAAATATCCCACTCGTGTCCACTCTCTAAAGTTTTCACACAAACTGCAATCATAAACTCCCCCTTAATCATTTCCACAACCTTTAACTTTTTTATCCAATAATATTATAATACCCCCTATATTCCCTATCACCAGGTAATGACTATCTTGATAATGACCTTGTTATTGGGTCATTCATTCATCCCATCACATTTCATGTTATAATCTTAACTTTTATGGACAAAATTTTTATCCTTACTATCACTCCTCTTCTCCCCTAGCATCCTACCTCTCCTCTCATACACCATCAATATATCTCCTCCCTTCTTTTCCTTACCTATATTCCTATCTTTCCCTCTTAAAGTGAGCTTCTTTCTTATCTCGACCCCTTTTATCCTTCTTTTTCAATGTCTCTGGAGTAGTTCTAACATCCAAACCTCTCCCTCAGACACCATATCCAAAATTTCCCTAAACTTAAACTATTTTTGTCCCACTCGGCTAGTCATATTTCTACCATCCCTAATATAGGCTAACAGTAACACATCATCTCCCTAAACATCATTATAGTCGCTGCTTGAACCCAAAATCACTTGACAAGTGGCTGAATTTTGAAAATAGCCCCTTCCTTCTTTAAAAAAACTTGAAATTAGAAGTGCTCCAAGCCCTTTCACCATTTCCCAGACCAAATCTACCAGTTTCTTGCTTTAAAGGTGGTTAAAGACACCACCTGAGAATTTTTGGCAAGATCCAATGACTTTTCAGCCAGTTCACTAAAGATTTATCAAGCAACAAATCTGTGTAAATTGCATTGCCCTCAATCCCTAAACGCTCAAGGGCTATCATTTGGTCAAGACATCCCTAAAAACTGCCGAACTTCATTTTCAACTTCAGTATCAATTCAGGCCAGATGGAACTACTCGAGCTATGGAGCCCCTTATGCTGCAGCCACCTGCTAAAATAGAAAGCCCAGGCGCTACAGAAGGATCACAACTTGAGATCAAGCCTATATATTGGATTTTATCCACCTGACATGAGACTTCTAGCATCAAAACAGTAGTGTTCTGTCTTTTTGGAGAGTAACGACAACTGGTGGAACAAAAGTTCCAAATGGTCTTTTTTATAAATTTTTGAACTGTATTACTCTTTAACTCCAACCTAGTTCATAACCTAGTTTAAGGAAGTATTTTTTAGTTTTAGGATTTTTTCTTCCTCTCAAAAATTCAAATTTACTATTATTTTCGATCTTCCTCTCCACATCAGGCATTCTCCTTTCTTCTTACAACAAAGGACCATTTTTTCAGCCACCCCATTCCCCTCTCTACTTGCTAATACTTATCCCCTCCTAAATACTACTCTCTTTTTCCTCTAGTAATAATTTCACACATTGAAACTTTAAGGATAACCAAATTCTACAGACCAAATCACCATCATCCACTTTTAGGGAAACTGACACCCTTCCCCCTTCACAAAAATTCCCAGACATACCATGCAAGCTACATATCACATTCACAATTCCCCCACATAAATGCAGACCTTTCAAAAAATCAATACCTAAAATTTGAACTGGAAGGCCCGCCATATTGAACATCACCGTGTCACCAGAAAGCATGGATCAACACAACTTTCACACTCTATCTACCTCTACAACTTTAAAAATGTACCATCAAACCATCTTCTTCCTTCATATAGAATCTTCATCACTTGCTCCTTATTCATAAATCAAAACAAGAAATAGGTATCGTTCATATACGTGACCCTTCTATTGCTCTCCACTCCTCAATAGCTGAATTTTGAACAACCTCCAATTAACTTTCCCATTTAGCAAAAGACCCAACTAGACAAGATTTCAAAAACCCCTTCTCTTAAAAGTATGTTCCTTTGAGAGTGAGAATCTTGAGAAGCTGAGTTCTCTCCATGACTTCTTCCTATGTCATCTTCCTCCTAAGTCAAAAGTTGACCATGTCCTCCTAAGTTAAAAGTTGACCATGTCCTCCCAAGTTAAAAGTTTACCATGTTAAAGCTTCTTGAAAGACATGTTCTCCATATTCCCATATTCTAGAGAAGATAAGGAGCTTCTCTCTCTAAAAACCATTACAAGGGCAAAGGCTTGACAAATTACAAAAGTTTGGTAGAACACGTATACATAGTGCAAGGCATGTGTCTTAGTGCTAGTCTGGGTTATTTTAAAGAGTATCTTGCACTAGGTATGCACCCAAGAGTCTTATGCACTTTCTTATATGTTGTAAATTCTTTCTGCAAAAAAAGTTCAGTGACCCCAAGTAGAAGGCACAAATATATACATTAATCTTCATACTTGTTTTTTTGCAATTTTATTGAGCTATGTACTTCATAATTTCTTAGTTTATGATTATTTAGTTAGATTATAAATATTTATATCAAACTTAATATTTGTGGCTTATGTCCCATAGCTGGGAACTTTTGCTAGGTAAAGCGCTTGCCCTGTGTTTCTGCCTTTTAAAAAACACTTGTATAAACTATACACTCTTATGAATAGAATTTTTTGTATAGAATAGATTTGTTGTTAACAAGTTTTCTTTTCCTTGTATTATGGAGAAATATAGTTGGAGTGTTCATTGTTTGGTAACTTCTTCTATTCCTTTCCCATCAAGTTCATGATTTTTGTCCCTCACCTTTTTAATTTCATTTCCTATTATTTTTATACAAAGAAAAATCACTCCCTGTTAGCATCCAAGGGTGTGACCTTGTCACGACCCAACTAACCGAATTGTGAGGGCACCTACTTTAATCCACCTAGATAAGAGAACCCTTATCGCCCATATATAAAACATGCAGAAGTCATAAAGAAAACATTAAACCATAGGTTTTATTATCATGAAAATAGTTACAATCTTTAATACAAAAGGAAAGTTATCCCAAGGATCTTGTCATGACAGATACAAGAGCTAATACAAGACAAGGAAAATGACCAAGACCCAGCTTCCACCATAGGAATGACAGGAAGGAAGCTGATGGAGATCTCTACCATATCAAGAAAGAAATACCAATTGATTCTGTAACCAGACTATACCCTAAAAGGATATAGCAAGAGTAGTATCAGTACGACCATACGTACTGGTAAGCATCATCGGCCGACCCAAATTAGATCAGATAAACAATAACATAAATATCCAAAAGGAAACATGCACTTAAATAATTAATTAGTTAAATAACATTCCTCCTATAAATTTTTCAACAATTATACAAGGGACAAATGCACAAAAACTCACACTCAACAAAGAATTTCCAATGCAAACAAGTATCATACCATAGTCTTGCCAATATTTTCAATCGCCACTAACTCAAAAGCATCTGTTGGAAATCCCGAAGGACTTTTTCTAGCTTGTAATGTAGGCTTGGGGAAGGGTAGGATAAGCATTTGGGAGAAAAGTGACTACACCCTCCTTGAACTCTACAAAACATTTTACAAATCAACCCTTAATCATTTGTCTCTTCATTTCCATACAACACAGGCGCCTTTCCTTTTTATTCTAGTTCACCCACTTATTGATAACTTTCTCTTTTTATTTTATTTTCTCATTTTCTTTTCTTTCCTCTTTTTCTTTTCTTTGTTTTTTTTTTCTCTCATTTTATTCAACCATTGATTTTTTCTTAAGGCACTCACTTACAAAATCATGATGCATGATCACTTCTTCCAAATTCCACCACCCCCAACTTAGGCTTTTAGAGTCAAGTTGGAATTTTCAAGTTCAAGAAGGGTAGGGTTCAAGAGAGGAAAAATTTCAAAAAGGTTCAAGGCTTGTAATATGGTTGCCAAAGAAAGGGTAGTAGCCTAAAATGGGGTAATTAGTGATAACATTTATGCACGGGTGGGATTTTAAGGATAAAGAATTTCCAAGAATCACAAAGAAGGACTAAGATAATTTCTCTAACCAAGAATAATCATGATTAGCATTGAAAGACCAACTGAGCAAGTTCTAGATGACAAAAGTAAGCACAAGAATTATTGAACAACAACTCATAACACATGGCATGCAAACTATTCTAGAAGGATCGATTTTATTTCCTAAAAAAGAACAAAAGAAGTCATTTTCCAAGTCAAATTATCACCGCCTAATGAATAAGTAGTCACAAAAAGAGTCAAAGTGTTGTCACAAACATCATTCACTTCCATGCACTTATTTTCACAGAAGTTTTTGGAGGGGTATGCTCATTTCAATATTTCACAATGCATGACTAACTCTATTCCATAATCCCACATTTTGACTCCAACAAGAGCAATAATTCAATGGCTACTCAAACTTTACCATAACAATTGGTTACTCAGACTTCACCATAACAACAATCACAACCCCTATGAGTACTCAAACTTCCCCTGCACAAATGACACCAACACCCTACGAAGTAACTATTTCCCTTAAGAAAGTCATCACTCAATCTATCATTGATAATGGTCACTCAAAACCACTACAAAAATAAAAACTATAAGAATCTAAGCTAAAAACAAAAAACAAATAAAAAGTGACTAATCCAATAAAATCATCAAACAAGAACAAGCCCGACAAGGGTAGACAATATCCATAACCACCAAAATCAAGCCCGGTGAGCGCACACAATAACACATAAAATGATAATGAAGCCAGACGAGGACACATAATAAAGCACTAGAAGATAATAAAGCCCGACAAGGGCACAAATGTACCAAAACAAAACATAAACAAGTCCAAGCCCGACAAGGGTACAAATGTATTAAAATGAAATAATACTAGCAATTAATAAGCTACCCCACCCTTAACTAAAATACATCTCATTATCCCTAATGCAGACATGATAAAACATAGAAAGAGATAGGGACTCCCTGAAATGCATCAATTAGAACTGGAGCTACTGGTACCCTTTAGAATATAGTCATCCTCATCCTCCTTACCATTATTATTAGGCACCAGATGAGAGGAGGAACTATCTCTTGGGCCCATGGGAAGACCAACTACAAGCTTTTGAATATGGGCATCCATGTCGTACACTTGGCCGAATATATATCAGAGTGTAAAGGGTCAAGTCTGAAGTGACTCAATGCAAAATGAAACTCTAGGTGGATTAAGGCTCTAACTTGCCTCAGTGAAAGTGCCAAATACTGGAGAAGCCACATCAATCTTCCTTTTCTTAAGAATATTACTGACCTTGATTTTCTTCAAAGGATGTACCATTTTTCAGGATCCTTCATAAGGTCACCACTCCTCTTTTCAACCTCAGCCTCTATGCATAACCACGTGATTAATGAAGAAAAAACAAACTCTTAGACTCCTAGAGAACAATATTCAGAATATGTTTAACAATAATCTCCCCGACATTAACTTGGAGACCCTTCATAATAGCACAAATAATCTGAGCTCTCTCAATTAAGACATCTGTCTCATTCTTTGAAGGAATAATGCGAGCATAAATGATGGAAAGCCAAGATTTGGCTTCAGCAGTAAAATCTGTGGAATCAACCAACATATTATTGGCTATCCATTTTGGCAAGTGTCCACTGTGAAAATGTTTAACAAACCACTCGTGTCCTACTTCACCCAATATTTACTTATACAATTTATTGTCCACATTGGGAAGGTTATAGTAATCGTTCATTATCGAAGGATCAAACCTTAGTTGCTTCTCTTAGACTGTCATGACCAAATCATTGGAAAAGTCAGCCTCGATGGTGTTAGAATAGCACTCTTGCATAATTTTAAAATTTTCCTCTATTATCTCCTCGGCAAAATGCATCCAACCACTACTCACCAATCTCTCATGAAAATCAGGCCATCGGGCTTGGAGCATATCTAAGAGAATGCCTCTTTCCCGTGTGAAATCTTTTGTCAAAAGATGGTCATAAAATCGCGAGCATTTGAGTGATATGAAGGTTTCTTGATTAAAGTAATCATTATCCACCGCTTTTTCTACATTTTTGGGCACATTGACATTTGATTCGTTGGCTATTTTGAAGAATAAAGTACCTATAAATGAAGCAAAAATGCCAAACGATTGTATAGGTATGTAAAGCAAGTGTATTAGCACACAATTAGGCCAAATAAATGTGTAATGGGCATCAGACAGCCTGGGGCAGAGTTACTTTTTTTGATAGTTTTGGTTTAGTTATCGCGATCGTGACACTGTTGCTTGTGATCGCCAAGGCTTATTTTTTTTCAAGGAAATTTGTTCATTGTAATTGCGGCATATCTCCTCGTGATCGTGTAGAGATAATTTATTTTGTAAAATTTTTGTTCATCACGATCACAACTTTAGGCCTCACAATTGCGAAGGGCATCAGTTTTGCCTAGAAAATTTGCTTGGGTATTTCATCAAACATGTGGGCAATGCTTTTTCTTATCTTTTTTCAAAGAATTTAAACACTTCTTGCCCCAATTTTCAATACCACCATTTTATCAACACAAACCCAATAATTTTCAATTCAGTACACTCAATTTTTAAGCACAAAATTTGAAAAAAGATCCAAGCCCTTAACAATATTTCTTCTCTATTTCTACCTACCGAAAAAATGGAACAATTAAAGAATCAAAAAGATAAGATGAAGTTCATACCTTAATATTGACGAGAAGAGAGATCTACAAACTTGAGAAGAAAAATCAGAGTTTTTTTTTAGATGCAAGTTTTCTTTTCCTTTTTGGGCTTGTGAGAATAAGGGAGTTATGGATTTGCAGAAACTAAACTCACTATTAGACTTTCAAACTTCTTGCTTGGTCCTACTAGGTTGCAATTGCAAGGTCAAGTCACGTAATTGCGATGAGTTAAACTTCTTAAACCATTGTGATAGCAACATTAAGCAACGCGATCGTGGTAGTTACCAAAATCTAACTCATAGCGATCGCGATGGTCCCCCGTACGATAATGATAAGTAATATAGGTCACAGACATGGGCAATTCTATCATTTTTGGCGATGCCCAGGACAACTTTGGTGATATTCCATCAACTTTGGCTATCCAAACACTTCCAAAAAGTGTTCAAACTCCCGTTTTCAAGGTAATACAACCCCAAACTTCATTCCAGACAAATATTTGCATCCAAACCTGTTCAAATCACTTTCAAAAACTTTAAAATTTTGTGAATTAGTCAAAAATAAAATCCTAAGCTATTCTAAAAATTAAACTTTCTAAAGTAAACCAAAAAAATTGAGATCGATTGATTGCCTCCTATCAAGCGCTTGATTTAATATCGCGACTTGACACAAGCAACCTTACCATTTATCCCTCCACTTTGAAGATTTGAATCTTCGATCCAACTCTGAATCAAAATCTCAATGAGTCACATGGGGCAAAGGTAAGAAAGCTATGAGACCAACTCTATCTCCCTAGTTGGAAGAATTGAATCTTTTACCCAACTTCATATCAAAATTTAGTTTAGGATCGTTGGGCATTGGTGAGAATATCAATAGGTCACTTATTAGACACCACATTTTGCACTTCTTAGACTTCAAGTGAGGTATGTCATTTTTCCTTTTTGGAATGACAAACTCCAAATGTAGGGGCTTTGTCCCTCATCTCCAAAATTCTCCATTTGCCTAGTTATTTCAATTTGTATTATATCCACCAAGCACAATGTCAAAAAAATGTTAGAATGAGGTTTAGGCCTCTCTATTTTTGAATTTGCATCTTTCTGGACATTCTCACCCCGAAATGAACTAGAGGCTTCACCAAGGATTTGATTGGCTTTTTCTTGCAACTCTAGTGTCATTTCATCAATTTCAGCATCTTGCATTATTTTTGGCTCGGTTGATTTAAAAATCAACATGAATTCTTCAATATTGATCTTGATCACATATTCATTGGAAACCATCTCATCACAACTTGTCATGACCATTTGACATTGAACATCACATGCCACAATTTTTGCATTGAACTCGGTTTCCAATTTTTGGGTAGCAATTTCAATTTGCATCCACACTTGACATCGCTCAACATGAACTTTGAGGGCTTCATCCATCATTAGTAAAATTCTATCAAGTTGATCCTCACTGGCTTCAAGTTGTTGAGCTTGGTTCAATAGCCACTCTTGGCTCACAATTTCACCCTTGTAAAGTTTCTCTTCATTTTGGGACGCAATCACATAGCTTGAAATCTTTTCTCCGACAACTTTATTTTGAATATTAGGCAAACTCCATGGCATTTGAGAGATTGGCATATTCATAAGGGTCTTCTTCTTTTTCACATTCCTTTCCAAATTCCACCATGGATTGGTGCAAGAGATGTATATCCTCACCCATACTAGTCACCCGATCCAAGATAGTTTCAAGCATTGCTTCAATACCTTTGCACATTGCTCCTCCTTTGCCACATCATGATTACTATGAAACTCAAAAGAACAACTAGCATTTTCATTAGCATAACTAGGAGAGGGGGAATAACAGTGGGGACAATCACTCTAATGTCCATCTCGGCCACCACACAAGTAATAATTATACTCCCCATAGGATCGAGATGGAGCACACACCTCTTTCTCGAGAGAATTTTCACAATCTTGCTAAAAGTAGGGTCCTCCACAATATGGACATGGGTCATCAAGATAAGATTTACAACCACCAAACTCACTTTTATACCAAGATGTCATAGTAACAAGTATAACATAAAAAAATCTAACTAACACAAGAAAAATCAAAAACACATATTCACAAGTTCGAATAAAAGCAAGCACGCTAAAATTTCAAACTAATTCAATACGGTAAATTATTCTCCACCAATGGCGCCATTTTTTATAACGCTTAAATACACCCTAGAAATGAATGTATGTGGTCATTGGCAATATATTTACCCAACTTAGAGTCGGGGTCGATCCCATACGGAACAATATGACTAGCGATCGAGAAAGTAAGGAATAAAAGCAACTCACTAAAATCCAAAGAAATGATACAATTTTTTTGGGATTTTTTACTATAAAAATATAACACGGATAGAACCAATTATAATATGAACAATTTGATCAAAGGCTTTCACAAACAATAGAAAATAAGGGAAAATGATAACGGGGAATCAATTCTATCAACAATCCATAATAATTAAATCAAGTACTCATGATTAATAACAAATTAGCAAATTAGCCTTGAAACCTCAAGTATACGCCATGTTTTTTGATCGATTGATGAATATTTCTTGGCTAAATTCTTTCAAATATTAGCCAAGTGTCAACATGAATAGTTCCAATCCATGGCCATACTAAGATTTTGAGTATGTCTAGTATCAAATACATTAGATGGGTCATAGTTCCCAAATCGCATTAATTAATCTTTCCCAACCTCAATTAGCTCTTTCAAGTATTAATCGAAGTAAACGGGAAATTCCTACTATAATCTCCTTTTTCAAGCTCAACTAAAGTAGAAATCTATAAAGCACGAGATTAATTTAAATATGCAAAACCCATTTCTAACTCAAGATTATTCAATCACTACTAAAGTATGAGATAAAATAAAAAACCAAATTCAAAACATGAACATTGCATTATGTCTAACAACAATATCCAAGTATGAATTTATCTACACCCCAATATTCTATACAAAGCAAGGAAATAAAGAAAGGTTTAAGAAATATTCACTACTAAGCTTTCAAATCTTCATGCCAAGGGTATTGGGTCAAGAACCCTAGCCTCTAAGGTTGAGAAATATACAAAAGATGGTCTTGGGATAAGTGGGGATTGAGTTTTGATGCTTTGGGACTAAAATTGTGAAGTTCCAAATGTGCCCCTGATGCCTAACAATTTCGCTCATCGCTGTTGTGAGCCTATACCATCCCTATCACCTTGTTTTTGGGAAGGAGTGTCATATACCGGTTGAGCTAGAACATTATGCTCTTTGGGTTTTGAAGAAGCAAAACAAAGATTAGGAGAAATCTTCTAAGTCTAGAGTAGAGCAATTGCAAGAGTTGGAGGAATTTCACCTTTGGGCTTATGAAAGCTCCACTCTATACAAAAAGCAAATAAAGAGGTGGCATGATGCCAAGATATAAATGGTTGGGCCCTTTCAAAGTGGTAAACGCTTATCCTAGTGCTGCAATTGAGTTGGAGGATCATGAGAAGAGAAGGTTCATGGTGAATATCCAACATTTGAAGTATTTCTACATCGGTGGTCCAAGAGTTACTAAATTTGAGGTACTCTAGTTCAAAGATGTTTGATAGATGAAAAGAAATATCATGCCATGAATATAACTAAGGTACTTCTTAGGAGGGAACCCAATTTATACTTTTTGTTGTTTTGAATAATGTTTGTTGCAGGGTGTAGGTGTATGATGGGGTTGGAATGTGGAACACATATCACAAAACAAGTCAGAGTAAAGAAATATGGGATATCGTGCACTAAGCTTCAGAGAAGAGGCTTTGGTGATTCACCAAACACTTTGACGTATCGGTGAAGTCCTTTCCCTAACTCAATCTTCTAATGCATGAGAATTGTTATTTTTGGTAATGTTCTTTTATGTTTGGTGAATCCCCGAACACTTTGGTTATACATCCGCCTATTGCTGAACTCATTCACCAAATCAAGCATTCAAGTTGTGGAAACTGTTATTTTTAGAGATGATAACTCATTTTGGCGCATCGCCAATCACCTAAGGTGATGCATTTTTCTATCACCAAACTCGAGGGTATTAAAAAGATGGTTTGACTTTTCAACTCTTATCTCTTGCTCTTCTCCTAGTCGTTTCCCATACCCCATTTTACCTCTTTATTACTCACTTGCACTATATGACATACTCACTCGCAATCTTACTCAAATCACCGCCACCACTGGACACACACCCCACCGCCATTACTATCTTCTCCACCACATCAAAACCCACCATTGCTCCACCATTGTGCTTGAATTATTTTTTATTTACCATCTATAGGTTAGAGTTTTTATTTTTATTATGCATGCATATTTTTGTTCATACTGGTTAATTACTTGTTATTCATGGTGTTTTTGATCATGATTCTTGAGTTAATATGAAATTGTGATGGTTTGTGCTTGTTTTTCTCAATTGGTTAATGGGTATTTAGGGTTACTCGATTTGGGCATAAATGGGTTTTAATTTTGTTCTTTTTTTTAAATTAGGCTTAAATTCTTGTCTGTGGATTGGATTCCATTGAAAGGGTATTAATTTTGAATTTATTATTTGAATTGAACTTCGAGTTTGAATGATTTTTCCAAATGATAGATTGGGTGAAGTCATTCTTAAGGGAATAATCATCAAACTCGTTGCTTTAGTGTTGGAACCTGGGGAAGTCTTAGTACCCATGGTTGATTTTTGTTGAAATTTCCATTGAAATGGCTTGATGGGTTTGAAAAGTTGAAGTTGGGGAATATGAACTTTTAGATATTGGGTTGAGAACTTGGGCGATGCACCGAACTACGTGGTAGATCACCAAAGTGCTCCCCATATCTCCTAAAATGATAGTTGAGATTGGCTAATTAAGGTGAAAGTTTGGCGATGCTTTACTAGTTTATAGATGCTCAGGGAGTATCGCCAAACTATTCGGCATATCGCCAAACTCCAACTTTTCTTCGCCAAACTCCATGCTGCCAGCTGTTAAGTTTGGTGATAGAGGTAATGCTTTGCCGAACCTTTTGGCGATTCACCAAAGTAGTTTAGCGATGCACCTCTAAAATGTTTTTTTGATTGCTAACCTTGGTCTAATGCATTGCTTCTTTCATTTGTGGATATGGTTATACCAAAGCACGTAGCCATTAAACACACCTGTACTCTTCTTCCTACATCAAATATCTCTAAAGGGGTCTTAATTATAGGAAGATCACATCCCAAAGTGTTCAAAAGAAGAAAAGGGTAGAAGATGAAAAAGGGAAAAGAAAGACTCTGATCACTGAAGAGTCAAGCTTTGAACACAGCTCCAATTATGAGAGGTATAATATTTCTACTTCAGAGGGAGGAAACCACACTCTAATCCATGAACCACTCACTACTTCGGGAGTTGTTCAAAAGAAAAATAAGAGGGTGGAACAAATCTCTAATGTTACCTCAAACCCTCAGAACGTAGTGGTTCCTAGATTCCCCATTCGTCTCAAAGTGCTTAAAAAATAAATAATAATTGAAGAGCAAAGATCGAGCTTGAATGGATTGGAGGGCCAACATCCCAAGGCTTTGGCTTTTTTGAGGTATCATAACTTTGAAGTCTTCACTGAGCCTCTGAAGCCATATGTGGAGAGTTAGGTGGTGTGAATTTTATGAAACCTATGAGAAGTTGTTTTCTGCCAAGAGAAAGAAGAGCAAAGCTCAAGAGATGAAAGATTTTATAATTGTTCACGGTGTGAAGGTCAAGTTTGATGAGAAACTCATAAATTTGATCTATGGTTATAATATGGATAATGCATATTACTTTGTGGTCTGGGCATTAAACACAGTTAATGATCTTCGGGATTGGTTCGCCCCTTTGATGAATGATGGTACACCATCGTGGATTGCACCAGGAGTCCATATTGAGAAGACTGACATTAATATTGAGGCTCGATATTGGTTGAATTTCATTTGCAGCAACGTCATGCCCTCCTAGAATGAAACATTCCTCTAGCCCCCTAGGGAAGTAGTAGGCACAATCATCATGAAAGTGAAAATAAATTTGGCCTCCATAATTTCTTTGGAGATTGCGATATAGGCCCAATAAAAGTATATTTTTATGTGCTTCCCTTGTCTTATTATCGAGTTATGCCATTGGGCAAAGGTTTCTTTTGACCAAAGACAGATGTTGAGTACACCCCTACCACTACTGTTGACATTACAAGACTTGAGACAGTGCAAAATGAGAAGAACAAGAAAACTCAGGTGGATTCTTCCCAAATAATTGACATTGAGACACTTAGTTCTGGTGCTAGCCAGCCCACTCCTACTACTACAGCTCCTACTCCTTTAGAATCCTCTACCGGGCCTTTCTTATATCCTCCTTGTCCTAGTATTGTGGGTCCTCGACCATCCACTACTCTAGGAACATTAGGGACTCAGGGGAATAAAGCTTTCAATATTTAGAAGGGTCACCTCGCCTATTCTGTTTTATAAGGTCTACTAGATTGGAGGCTCAAACACCTCAGATGATTAAGAATCCAATTAAAGTAGCCCTAGTTCCTATTACTAAGGAGATAAGAGGGATCCGTGAGACTCTATAAGTTTATGGTGCCAAGTTGGATGAGTTGAACACCCTATAGCAGCCTACAGTTCCAAATGTAGAGTTGTCCAAGATGAAGACTGAGCTCATTTCTTTACGAACTCATGTGGATCAGCTCAAGTTCCCTGACTTGGCATATATTTGGACTGCACCATCTCAGACCCAACTCCAGTACCTATTTAGGAGAGTGTTACTATGGCTGAGAATGAGGAGGGGGAAGAGGAGGATGACCATGCTTTAGAAGATAAGGAGATTGATGAGACAGAGACAGTTGATGACACAGTTGAGCAGGTTCAGGCTGATGTGCATTTTATGAACCAGATTATATTCGAGGCAGCTTTGGTGAGGTCAACTCAGGAGACCTCTCAGATTGGTGGTAGGAGATCCAAGCCTGTTGAGGACACATCCTATCAGACCACTGATCTAGTTGCTGATCTAAAGAAAACTTCCATCACACTAGATCCAATCCCACAGAACATTTCTAGAGCTGAGCCAGGCACTGATGCCTAGACAGAGACCGATTCTACTAGCTAGTCATAGGCACAGGCTTAGCATCGTTTAGGGGGGCCCTTACAGTCACTCTCTTTTATTATGTTAGTCCTATTGCATTGAGTACAATGCTTGCTTTTGAGTTAGAGAGGGGTACCATTTATTTTGGATCTATAATATGGCTAGTTCTGGTTCTTAAGATTTTAATTTCTTTGTTGGTTCTGATTTGGTTGATTTTGAAACTATGTTGGTGTTGATTAGGTTTTGGTGCAAGAATTCAGGTAATATTTTTAATTTGTGTTGTAATAAATTTGGACAGTTTCTCTTTTTATAGGTGTTGATGTTTTGGGTTGATTTGAGTGTATGTGATTAACATTTTCATTTCCTTACTTTTATTTTAGTATGGTATTTCATAGTATAGTTGATAAATAAAATACTTTTGGCATTGGTACTTAAGAGAAAAGTGCACTAGCAATAGAACAATTTGACTCGAATAATACTCTTGGGGAGATTTTTCATATGTGCGACCTTTAAAAATTACAAAGTGTTTTGTGAATTACTCCACTTTTCAAATATACCCATGTTTTTTTAAAAAAATTTGTATTTGGCTGAGTTGAACTAGTTAGACACTCATTTTTGTGAATATCCACATCTTGTTTTGACTATTTGAGTACCTTCTTTGACATGTGCTATGAATGTGGTACGTCAATTGAGGAAGGGTTTCTTCGAGTGTGTGATTGAGTGCCACGTGTGGTGAGATTTTGATTCGATCTTGTTCAATGAGTCCATCTAGAACTTGACTAGTTTCTCTATCACTAAGCAAAGGGTGTTGTGATATTGGAGAAATGATCTTAGGCCATTAAATGAGGGTGAACATTCAAATTGACCAAAAAGACATCCCCATCGTGAGTTAAATGACCAATTTTTTCCCCAATTTATGCCTTAGAACTATTTCTTTGTCAACCTCATTACAAGCCATAACTTGTCTTCTACAATCCCCTCTTTTGAACAAAACCCATCTTGAAGCATTTAGGTGAGGCTGTAAACCAACTTAGGCCAAAATCCTAGTGTGAACTGCAGACGACTGACTTTGGAAGCGAAACACGAACCTATTTCCGCTATTTCGGGTTCTTATTGAGCGTAGCAAAATCAAGGTTGATGATAAAGTCAGCGAAGTTTCCATGGTGTTCTACCTTTGCGTAGTCTCGGTCCACAGTGGAAGGCTCCGCACCTGAGCCTCGTTAGACTCAGCTGAAGTGTAAGGTGTAAGTGAAGAAAAAGAAGAGATGAAGTCCGTCCCTTAGCCTAGTCTATATCCACAGCTGACGCAACTCAGTACCGACGCCTCACTACTACTTTCATTTTTCAATTAATTAACGGCTAAGCGATTTCATAACCTGAGCTTTCCTTAACCAGCTGACCTTACTTCGTAACCTTAGCCTCCCTTTCTTTTGAGTTTTCTTATTCTTTAAGGCTCTTGTCAATGGTTGCTCTTCTGGTTTAAGTAAGGATAGTATCCATCTCTGGACTTCATCCATATCTTGTTGGCGTATTTCCCTTGAATTAGAATAAATCATAACTTGATTTTTAATGGTATAAGCCCATATAGCATTTCCATTTAAGTAGTTGTTGGCTAATTCCTGGATAATTGTGGCTATGCCAATAGCTCTTTTGTTTGCATAGAAGCCTGGTATATCATTGACTGGTATTTCTGGTTGTTGTTCTATCTCGTTTGGGATAATCATATCTCTGGTCATTCCAATTTTTATCACTTGTATAACTGGTTTTATCTCATTGTACAATATCTCCGCTGGTACTGTATAAAACTTGATGTAATATAGATCTCCTTTTGTAATTCTTTTGTATCTTGTGAATGCACTTTGTAAGTCTGGTATTCCGGATAATTCTTCTCCACTGTATGTGTATATAGTATTGATTAGTTCGTATGCATAACATGATCTGATTAAATTTGCACTAGTCTTGGGTTGTGTAATTAACTTATTGTATCCTTGTAATTTTTGGGTTATATAATCTTGGGTTGGGTCTTTAGTAGTCGTAGATCTTAGTTGTAAGTTTAGGTGTGTTTGTATTTCATGGATGTTTTTGATGTAATTTTGAGAAATATGGTTATAAGTTCTTTTATCACTAGTTAGGCTTTCGGCATATGTGGATGTTTGTGGGGTTGTGGTATTTTGGGAGGGAGTCGACTGAACATCTCAGCCATTGGCGGGAATTTCGCCCGCATCCGATCCCCAATTCTTGTTCACCCCGGATGATCGTGTTGGGTGAATTGTGACCTCGTACGATCGTGTCGGGTGAGCAACAGCCGCTTCGTCATAGTACTTACTTATGGGCTAACAGGTCACACTTTGGCCAAGTATCCTACAAAGAGACTCTCGAGAGCCAGAAGTATTAAAGGAATGGCCATAGGAATGGGCGCATCATGACATCGTAAGATGTCTCGCCCGAATGAATTAGTTGGTACTAGAAATGTTAGAAAAAGTGAACGAAAGGAGTAATAAGAAGTGAAAAGGACAGAGACACTTCCCAACCAGAAAGCAAAGTTCCCACTGATGGTATACTTAGTGTAAGCGAGCTCTAAGATCACATCTTTGGAATAAAATCCAGTTAGAAAAGGAAATCCAATTAGAGATAAGCTGCCCATGAGCATCATGGCATAGGTAAAAGGGAACGAGGAGGCAAGCCCCCCCATCTTCCACATATCTTGCTCATTCGACATGGCATGAATCACCGAACCTGCACTCAGGAACAATAGCTGCTTTTCTAGAACTTGTGCCTTGGTTTGCCAATTTTGCTAACTATCTTGTTAGCAATATGATGCTGGAAGATCTAAGCTCTTATCAAAGGAAGAAATTTTTGCATGACGTGAGTAATTATTTTGGGATGAGACATATCTCTTTAGGCTCTGTGTTGATAGCTTGATAAGAAAATGTGTTCCAAATGCTGAGATGATGAGTATATTGGAAACTTGTTACTCATCCCTATAGGAGCTTGCTATTGTTGTGTTATTGTTGTGATTTCAGAGTGGAGGTTATGGTGATACCGGTATGATTTATGTGCTCCTATTGTAAACTCTGTATGGTTGACTGGATTGTTGATTTGGTTGAACGACTATTTTGTTATATGTACCGATGTTGTGTTATGGGAAATTGTATGAAAATAATTATCAGTTAATACTGTCCCTTGAGTTTTTGTAGAACAAAACTGCTAAGGATTGTGAACTAAACAAACTTGATTATTATTGTTGTAGAGTCTATTGAGGAACTAGAGTTACTATATGTGTTTATGCGTATTTATACCCCTCTTATTTTTGCATGATAATTATTAGTTGGTATTACGCATTGAGTCAATTGTGAAATTCATATTCTTATGGTGCCAATAGGAAATGGCTCCGACGATTGTCATTATGCCGATGGGAAATATTTCCAGTGAGTCGCGATTGTGAGTTCTAGTACAATTAGAGCGAGACAAATAATTTAATATGTCCACTTGGAGAGTTGCATGTCCTTAATGTTCGGACAATTATTTTTTGTTGGTGACTTACATGTCCTTATGATTATGGATTTGATTGGTATTAACATAATAAAGAAGCTATGTGTTCAATGAATATATTTAATTAAATTGATATGATCTCCACTTAAATAAACTGATGTGAGTTGTGGTGGAGAATTTATGGGTAAATAAAACTCATAGTGTGTGTTTGTTAGTGTTTGTACTTTAGATAATTTATCTTGTGCAATGACCAATAAGGTGTGAAAAAGAGTCATAACATAGATGTCTATAGGGGAAGACATAGTGTAGTGTTTGGTGTTGTTGTATTTGTTGTAGCATTGCTTAGGGTATAAGTTCCTAGTAGAGTTTTTCCTAAGATGAGAGTTGATAAAATATCAGGCTAGGGTGATTTATAATGAAAATCATGTGTTATGTGGGTTAGAGATTATTTGTTTCTTAAGGTGAAGCGTTTGATGGTTTGATGGAGGAATTATGATATTTGAGGCACACAATAGCCTATAAAAACTTTCTTAGTAAGAAATAGGTTTGTCTAATCCCGGTTATGGCCTGCCATGATAGGATAAATCTAAGTTGTCATATTTCAAGGTATGGTTATAAAACGAGGGAAATCTGAAAGTTCCCCCAAGTTTCTGCCAGTTACCACAACAGCGGACTCCTCATTGATGTAGCGGGACCCTTGTAGCGATCAGTGAGGTTTCATTTAAGATTGTTGTAGCGGGCCTCTTCTCGCCATAGCAGGACTACTTTAGCGAGCCACTGGTAGCCAAAGCGGGACAGCTGTAGCGGTTAGGTGACCGCTGCAACGGTCATCGACAGTTAAAATGTCTTATTCCCTATTTTGACCCTATTTCTCCCTATAATTCAAAGGGTTAATTCTTAGACCATTGTGTGAGTAGTAATTTGTTTCATGCTTAAATATTTATTTTTGCACCTCCTAGTTTCGAACGGTCTTGATAGAAAGGCTGAGTATAAAATGTTGTTAGTTAATAATTGAGAGCAAGGTAGGGTAAGGGTGTAGTATGTAACCTTGAAGCTAATATCCTTCTAATTTTGACCTCTTACTCCTCCTTACCAATGTCCGTTCGAGGACCAACAATTGATAAATTGGTAGATATGTAACAAATAATACATGGGAAAGGAAGGAGTATTGGGTAATTGCCTTCTTACGTGTGCCTTCTTGGCTTATGGAGGCCCAATAAAGTTGTATTTACTGCATTTCTCTTATTTTTAGAGTTATTTACTTCTTTTATTTCACTTGCCTAGTTCAGTAGCTATTTATATTTCTACCCCTGTTACTGTTGACTTAGCTTACACACTCAGATTATATTCATGCTTTTAAGAGATTTGAGCTCCATCGGCTGATAATTTCTATTGAGTACCCATTTTTTTGGCACTCATACTACACTTTTGCATCATTTACCTTATACAGATCCATCTACGAGCTACCGGTATTGATATTATTCTCAGGCCGTACTACTGATCTGGAGATGGGGTGAGCTTTCTAGAGTCCAAGGCTAATCCTCCTCCATCTATTTCAGTTACAATCTTTTGTATTTCCCAGACTACCATATATATGTATATTTTGGATACTCTCTAGTACTCTTATTTTGGGTTATAGTGACTCTAGTATCGACCTTACCAATTCTTGGAAGGGATTCTTCCTGTTCAATTTTGTCCTCTTCCCTCTTTGGTACAGTATATTATATATGTGTATCTACTTACTTCTATTTATATAATTATTGTATTTTTTATCTCACCCTTGTGTACCATTATTTTCTGCCTGTTAGCACATTACTTATCATTCTGGGCTATGGCTTGGCTTACCTACTGGTGTATTAAAGTGGGTGTCATCATGACCTGAGAAATTGGGTCATGACAGCTTAGTATCAGAGCTTAGGTTCACCGATATTGTTGGTACAAAAGCCAATATTTGGTAGAGTCCCGCGGATAGGTACGAAGATGCTTTTGTCCTATCTTCGGGAAGCTACAGGATAATTTTAGGAAAATCTCATCTTTTAAGTTCACTTTCATGGTTTATGTCTCTGTTGGTTCCTAAATTATTGTTTTGTTTCACTCTTTCACAGATGGTTAGGACGTTAGGCAAGGCAGTCAGGGATCAGGACCCCGAGCCTGCTGCTAGAGCACCATTTTGGGGCAAAGATCGACCTAGAGGTCAAGATCGGGCTAGAGAGACATCACTAGATCATATAGTTTCTCCTGATCCAGAGATAGAACAAGAGATTCTACCGCCATAGTAGCAGGTGGTCCAGGGAGAAGCCTAGACCCCACCCTATATCTTCTGCAAATCTCTAGGATGCTTTGGTTCAGTTATTAGGGTTAGTTGGTGGTCCTCCAACAAATGAGGCTCAGACATCAGCCCAAGGGAGTATTGATTTAGGGGCACAGCATGCAGTTGTGGCTCCCAGAGCAGGGGTTCCTCTAGTACCAGTAGTTCCATAGCCAGTAGTAGCCCGGCTAGTTATGACAGTAGAGGAGCAGAAGATGTTGGGTAGATTTTTGAGATTAACTCCACCCAGGTTTGCCTGGGCCCCAGGAGAGGATGCTTATGAATTTTTTACTAGTTTTGAGGAGAGGCTGCATAATTTGGGGTTGTTCAAGTCCCATGGTGTGGATTATACTACTTACAATCTTGATAGGGCAGCGAGACAGTAGTGGAGAGGTTATCTTGATATCAGGATAGCTATATCTCCACCTGTGACTTGGACTCAGTTCTTAGAGGATTTCTTGGGGAAGTTCATGCCTCGCAGCATGCGCAAGTGCCTCAAGGATGAGTTTTCTTCATTGAGACAGGGTTCTATGACTATGGCCGAGTATGAGGTGAGGTTTCACGAGTTAGCTAGGCATGCCATTATGATTCTTTCTAAAGAGTATGAGAGGATTCGGTGCTTTGTCAGAGGGTTGAGACTACCGCTCCATGGGGCTACTCAGAGTTTGGTGACCTTGGGGAAGTCTTTTACCGATATTGCTGACCACATCTACACTTTTAAGGAGATGGATCACAAGACTCAAGAGGGAAATAATAAGAGGCCCCATTATCAGGGTAGTTTTAGTGGGAGCCACATCGGATCATAGTTCAGGGGTTGAGGATTTTGAGATATGTACCTCCAGCGTCAGTCTTATCAATACTAGGGTTAGCCTAGTAGGCCCATTCAGGCAGCACTTCAGATTTCAGATAGGGTTCAACCCAGATATGGTAGTTCGGGTGGTCAGATCAGTAGTCATCTAGTAAGGGGTATTCAGTCAGGGTCATCAGGATGAGGTGGCCATTTTGGGTCAGCCGGACCTTCTAGACAATGTAGGGTGCCAGGGGCTTGTTATGAGTGTGGTGTTGTTGGCCACTTCGCTAGAGAGTGCCCCCGCCATGGGATAGGTGGTGAAATTGCTAAACCCAAAGAAAATAACTCAAGAACAGTAAGTAGTTTTATCTTTATAACGTAAGATGCATAAATAAGCCTTAAAATGGTTATTTATAGTCTAGAAAAATTTAAATCCAAATAAAACTCGAAGCTGACGGCCTTGCATCGGATGATGAAGTTGATGGACTGTCAAGAGGTTGACGTCTTATTAACCGGACCGTCAACTTGCCTTCACTTTATGTTGGATTCTTTTTTACCTTGACGATGTGGTTAACGGCCCGTTAGAGGGTTGACATACCCTCCACTTGGCCATCAACTTGAGTTCAACTTGTATGACATTCTGTCTTAGCCTAACGATGTGGTTGATGGCCCGTCAGAGGGTTGACGTCTCATCAACTCAGCCGTCAACTCCTTTTTTTAGCTTAATTTCTCTTATTTTCTACCTTGTCACCTTTTTCTGCACACTAGAAATAAAAATGATTAAATCTAACAACAGTTGCTTAAGAACTTGCAATTATTCATAATCAAAAGCCTTAAATGTGCCATCAAAATGCTGACATATCAATCAATTGAAGTTTCTTATTTGAAGTGGCAAGTATCCACCAATACTTTTTGCTCATCTTATTCCTATGGTAGGAGCTGCGTCTTTTATTTTATTTGAATTTCTACATATTATTGGTTGAGTGGTAAAGGTTCTTCTATCTAGTTTGAATAGAGTATGTGCCAGCATGATCTGATAGTTGGATCCGACAGTTGGTGTCAGAGTGCTAGGTTACCAATCTCACAAGTATAATAGAAAATATCCAGTAGAGTCCTCTGTATTGGTGTGTAGACGTCCATATTAAATCCTTAGGGATCTTGAAGCATCTAGGAGTCATTCCTTTTCTTCTTTCATATCGTGCTAGCTCAGTTTTTTGTCTACCTGGGATTAGCCCAATTGGTATCTAGTCGATTTTATTTGGTATCTCTGCAACTACAACTGGAATCTAGTTAATTCCAATTAGTATCTTAAGGAGTTCTTAATTGGAACTTAGTCGATTCCAATTGGTATATATCGATAAGAGTCAGATCTTACTATTGTCGGTTGAATTATGATGATTTTTTTGGTAAATCCTTATTTGTAGATATTTATAATGAACTAATGTTGTTATAATTATAAAGTTGAGATTAATAAGGTATATTTATGATGTGATTACTATTTTATGGTTGTTTATGAATTGGTTTATACTCTTATTTCTTACGTGGTTATCTATGACATTGTTTGTTATGGTTGTTGCACTTGTTGACTTTATTGAATTGCTTGCTATTGTTGTGTTATTGTTGTGGGTTCCAAGCCTATCTACAAACCATAAAGTCATAAATACGAATCTCGAGCATATAAGTCCACCAAGGCAAGGTGGGTCCCAAACACTAGGTCAAAGAGGTGTGGTCCAGGATCAGTTACTACTCTACCCGGGAAAAAGAGCTAAAACAGGCCCAAAACCAAGTCTAAGTCATATCTAACCCAAGGTAATAGCCTCAAGTAGCAACCAAGAGTCTAACTTAGCCTAAAGGAACTTAATGTCAATTGTACTATCTAAAAAAGGCAGTAGGGCCCATTACGGGGTCCCAATAACCAAACCTAGACCAAAACCTACCCTAGGCTAGTGTAAGGCTTCCCATTCCCATCTCCAGGTACTAATAGCACTAATCCTTGCCCTAAAGGATGATAATACACTATACTAGGGGAGAACGGGCTCGAAATCTACCAAAGTGGGGCCCTAACTAAATAAATATGGCATAAAAATACTAAAATGGTTCCCGGGCTATAACTACCTACCCAAAACTAACACAATAGTACACTAATACCATCAACAAGATTAATCTAATAGTATGGTAAGCCTATAGCATACCTGGATGCCGCCGAACGCTTGCTAAATCCTCTACACAGAGCTTTCCCTTTTGGAGATGCCTCTAAGCTGCCACACTATAAAAATAATGATCCATGCATCAAGATGAGCAAAATGATACCCATAATGCGTATAAATTCTCTGAGTTATAAATTGTACTAAAAATTCCATGTGAGGCCCGTTTGTGAAATCACGAAATTGAAACCATCACAGCATCCCATGGCGCTCAAGGATCAATAGCCACATACATTTAACTAAATCTGAGCTTACTTAATCCCAAAATCAGTCCCAATAACAATTCAAAATATAAGGAATGAACCGGGGCATTACATGGAAAATTAACAGGAAACTTACAGATTAATAATGATTTAGGGCCCACAAACACGTCCCCCAGCTAAACCCAGCTCAAATATATGATTCTCCCACAATCTACCAGCTCAACTAGCCTCAAATTGAGTTTGCACTTAGGAAAATGAGAGAGAAAAATGAAGGGGAATAGATATATATACTTCCAGGGGTTTCTAATCACTGTTGCGAGGTCCCCTGTTCGTATTCGCGATATTTCACTAATGGGACCATCACAATCGCGGTGGCATAACTAGGAGATGGCGATGAACAAGCTAGCCCGGCCCCACGACCTCCTTCATCGTGGTTGCGAGCCTTCAAGCCTCGCGATCACGATAACTAAGATCATGACCCCTCGCGATCGCGGGGGTCCTCATTGAGTCGTGATGAAAGAACTGGGCCTGCACCAGGTGCTGCTGCACCAACAATTCCACCAAGTTGCAAATATTTTGATCGAACCCTTGGGGTTTGTTTGGAATCTCGTGAATGAAAATAAACTATGTTACCCTACCAAATTCGGCATTCCGAACTCAATGACACCATCAAAACTTCCAACCGGGGTCATTTTGATAATAAGCGGTTCCCATACCCCAAGTGTCGTTTTAACCAAATTCCACCTAATAGCCCAAAATGAGTCTGGAAGCTTCGGGACCCAAACCAAGGGTCCATCTAGCCTAAAATCAATGTTCCAGATCTGATGAGACTGTAAAAAATAACATTCGAGGCTGTTTACATGAGGTTTAGTCCTGAGACCCTATTCTTAACTTCAAAAGCTCCAAAAAAGGAAAATGGCTCTAGAAACCAAACGAATTGCCCGGTAACTGAACTGTCAGTCCCAGCAAGTCACAAATAACCTAGGGCAGCTCTGGGAAAGATTTAATACAGTAAAAGCATGAAAATGAGTAAAATGACCTGGAGGGTCATTACAACATCCACTACTAAAAGGACTTTCATTCGCAAAAGTAAAGGATTAAGATGTACCTGAAGGATCAAACAGGTAGGGATATTGGGCCTGCATATCACGGTCGATATCTAAGGTAGCTTCCTTGACTAGACGGTGTCACGACTGAACCTTAACTACAGGAATGTCTCTGGAGCATAATCGCCTGATATCTCTAGCCAAAATAGACATAGGCTCCCTTGTAAAAGTCAACCTCTCATCCAACTACACCGAGTCCCATTAAAGCACGTGAGATCATCCAAAATGTAGTTTCGCAGCATAATACATGAAAAACCAGATGGATGGATGAAAAGGCTGGAAGCAAAGCTAACTCATAGGCTACCTCCTCAACTATCCGCAGTATATCAAATGGTCCAATATACCTGGGGTTAAGCTTGCCCCTCTTGTTGAACCTCATTAGGCCCTTCATGGGAGATACTCGCAGAAAGACCCAGTCACCAACTCTGAACTTCAAGGCTTGAAGTCTACAGTTAGCATAACTCTTTTGCTTTCTCTGAGCTGTCCGTCGCATATCCTGAATCACCCGAACGCGGTCGAATGACTCACGAAGCTAGTCTGTACCACGGGGCCTAACCTCAGAAATCTCAAACCAACCAACTGGAGACCAACAATGCCTACCAGACAATGCCTCGAACAGAGCCATCTGAATACTCAAATGGTAGCTGTTATTATAAGCAAACTCTGCCAAGGCTAAAAATTGGTCCCACCGAACCCCAAAATCCAACACACAAGCACAGAGCATATCCTTTAAAACCTGAACAGTTCGTTCCTACTGCCTATCATTCTGGCGATGAAAAGTGATGCTAAGATCAACCTGGGTACGCAACTCCTCCGGAAATGTCCTCCAGAAGCTAGAAGTGAAATGAGAGCCTCGATCTTAAATAATGGACACAGGTACCCCATGAAGGTGAACCACCTTTCAAATATAGATACGGGCTTACCTCTGGGTACTGAAAGAAGTCTGAACATAGATGAAATAGGTAGACTTGGTTAGTCGATCCGCAATGACCTAAATGCTATCGCAACCATAAGAAGTGTGAGTCAAACATCCTACAAAGTCCATGGAAACCCAGTCCTATTTCCACTCTGGAATGGGTAGCCTCTGAAGCAACCCACTAGGTCTCTAATGCTCAGTCTTTACCTTCTGACAGTCAATAAACTCTGCTATAGTATCTGCATACCACTCCACCAGTAATATTGCCTCAAATCCTTATACATTTTAGCTTGTCCCGGGGTGAATAGAATACCTGGAGCTATGAGCCTCACAAAGTATCAGCTAAATCATATCCCCGACCATCGAAACATAATTTTGGCCGTCAAATCTCAGAACACCCTCAGAATTTAAGATAGCCCTCCTTGACTCACCCCTCAACACCTACCCTCGAATGTTACGAAGCCTGCTATCCTCAAACTGACGACCCCAAATCTACTCCAAAAAGGTAGATCTGACTTCAATACTAGCAAGAATCCTCCTAGGGTTAAATATATCAAGACAAACCATCAAGTTGGCTAAGGAATGGATATCCAAAGCCAATGGTCGCTGCAAAACTAAAATAAAGGCCAAGATACCCATACTCACTACCTTCTAACTCAAGGTGTTCGCTACCACATTCGCTTTGCCCGAATGGTATAGAATAGAGATATCATAGTCCTTCAGCAACTTAATCCCTCTGCACTGCCTCGAATTAATCTCCCTTTGGGATACAATGTACTGACGACTATGATGTTCAGTGAAGATTTCGCAATGAACACCATACAAGTAATGCCTCCAAATCTTAGTAACAACTACCGCAGCCAACTCTAAATCATGAGTGGGGTAGTTGTGCTCATGTACCTTCAGCTGTCTTAACGTATATGCAATAACTCGGGCCCGCTACATCAACACATACCCCAAACCAACACTAGAAGCATCATAGTAGATGGTGAATCTCTCACCCTTCACTGGAAGAGTCAGAATGGGAGCTGAAGTGAGCAAGTCCTTGAGCTTTCGAAAACTCACCTCAAATATCGCGGACCATTAAAATGTAACCTCTTTCCTAGTCAACCTGGTCATAGGGGCTGCAATAATAGCAAATTTCTTGATGAACCGCCTGTAGTAGCCTACTAATCCAACAAAAATATGAACCTCAATAGAAGACATAGGCCTAGCCCAATCATGAATAACCTTAATCTTTACTGGGTCCACCATAATACCATCCTTGGACACCATGTGCCCCAAGAAAGCTATAGACTCAAGCCAGAACTCGCACTTTGAGAATTTGGCAAAAGCCTATGATCTCTCAAAGTGTGGAACACAATCCTCAAATATTGCTCGTGCTTCTCCCTACTCCTCAAATATACCAGAAGATCATCAATGAAAATAATCACGAAGGAGTCCAAATAAGGCCTGAAAATGTGGTTCATCAAATCCATAAATGTTGTTGGGGCATTGGTCAACCCAAAAGACATCACCAGGAACTCATAATAGCCGTAATGAGTTCGTCCAAAAGGTTGTCTTAGGGATGTCCTTAGCTCTAATCCTCAACTGATGGTAACTAGACCTCCAATCAATCTTAGAAAACACTGTTACACCCTGAATTTGGTCAAACAAATCATTCATACTAGGCATAGGATGCTTATTCTTCACTGTTATCTTATTCAACTGCCTATAGTCGACACACATACGCATAGAACCATTTTTTTTCTTTACGAAAATAACTGGATCACCCTATGGCGATACAATTCGGTATGATAAAACCCTTACCCAGAAGATCCTAAAGTTGAATATTTAGCTCCTTTAGCTCTGCAGGAGCCATACGATAAGGAGTTAAGAAATAGGTTGGGTGCCCAGCTCGAGGTCAATAACAAACTATATATCACGCTCAGAAGGAAGGTTAGGTAGGTCGACAGGAAAAACATCAGGAAAATCATAAACAACAGGAACAGAGTCAAGAAAAGAACTCACTGTATATCTTGTTAGCAATATGATGCTGGAAGATCTAAGCTCTTATCAAAGGAAGAAATTTTTGCATGACGTGAGTAATTATTTTGGGATGAGACATATCTCTTTAGGCTCTGTGTTGATAGCTTGATAAGAAAATGTGTTCCAAATGCTGAGATGATGAGTATATTGGAAACTTGTTACTCATCCCTATGGGAGGGACATCATGGTGGTGCACGCATGACATAGAAAATATTGCAATATGGGTATTATTGATCCACAATCCATTAAGCTACGTAAGAGTTTGTAAAGGCTTATGACCAATGCCAAAGGCAATGAGCTATCTCACAAAGCCAGGAGCTGTCCATAACCCCAGTCCCAGAAGTCAAATTATTTGATATGTGGGGTATTGACTTTATGGGTCCCTTTATGATTTCTTTCAACCATAAATACTTATTGGTGGTAGTGGATTACGTGTCAAAATTAGTGGAAGCTGTGGCACTACCAAATAATGAAAGCAAGAGTGTGACTACATTACTGAAAAAGAACATTGTCTCAAGGATTGATACTCTAAAGGCAATCATTAGGAATGGGGAATCACATTTTTGTAACAAAAAATTCCTTGCTCTGCTAGCGAAGTATGAAGTCAAGCAATATAAGGTGGCTACCCCTATCATCCGCAGACCAGTGGTTAGGTGGAAGTGATAAATTGAGAGATAAAGATGATTTTTACAAAAACAGTGAATGCCCACCAAACGAATCGGGAACTAAAGCTTGATGATACCTTATGGGCATATAGAACTACATACAAAACTTCTATTAGGATGTCACAATATCAGTTGGTTTTTGTCAAGGCATGTCATTTGCCAATGGAGCTTGAGCATAATGCCTTATGGGTGCTCAAAAAGCTCAACCTTAGCTGGAGTGATACCTTGAACTGGATTCTTGATTAGATGAATGAGATGCATGAATTTTAGTTGAGAGCATATGAATGATCGGCCTTGTATAAAGAGAATATGAAGTTGTATCACGATCATAGGATTGAGAAGCATGAATTCAGTCTAGGCGACTTGGAATTGTTGTTCAACTTTAAGTTCTGGTTGTTTCTGGGAAATACCATATCCACGTTGTCCGGTCCTTTTTACAGTGACACAAGTTTTCCCTTCCAAAGTGCTTGAGTTGGAAAATCAAAAAGGGGAACACTTCAAAGTTAATGGATAATGGGTTAAGTAGTACTTTGGGATAATTGAGGAGGTAAAACTATTAGAGATGGTGTACCTTGATGATGTCTGAGTAATCAAGGTACCCAAGTTGTGCTGAGATGTTCAATAAGGTGCTACTGGGAGGCAACCCATGAATATTGTGTGTAACTTGATTTTTAACTAGGCTATATACCTTGGAGTTGCTTGATGTTTTTGTTGAAGTGTGCAGGTAAAGATTCAAAGGTGCTAAAAGTTAACAGTTAGAGGTGACAACTTGGATGATGATTGTCAAACAATTGATGGCTCGTCAAAACCAAGCATCAGTTATGACCAACAAAAAGCTATATTCTAGATAAGGTTGACGACCCACTTCACTTTTTGTTAACAAGGTGACGGCCTATCAACTTCATCATCACTGAGTGCCTCAAAGAGCATCATTAGGCCCAAGGCTGACGGTACTGTTGACGAGTGGTCAGCCACTTGACAAGCCGTCAAAGTGCATCGGGCCTAGGTAAGTGTTGTCTTTTATTTTAAATAAATCGACCTGACTCCCTTTATCCAATCCAATCCCAACCTGAACTATCAACCCAAAACAATTCGACTCAAACCCAATTAGTCCTAACACATCCAGAAATACCAAATCCAAAACCCTAATTACCAGATCCACAACCCATTCTTTTAAAATAAGGAACATTTTAAAAGTGATTGACCTTCCTCTTAATCCCCTCTTCCATCACTTCATCCATTATCAAACCTCCCTAACTTCCATAACTCTATCTCCTATACCATATAAATCATCAACCCAACTTAATCCCCACCAAAATCATGCATACTTTGCTTAAAGAAACGTTAGGTCAAAAGTTGAATTGCTTTCTTTGTTCTCCATTCAATCTTCACCAAGCTATTTTTTATGCATTACTTTTGAAGTATGGTGTGATTTTACTCTAATTTTTATGGTTGAGTGAGTCAATATATGAATCGAAGGGCAACATATTTTCAACTATAACCTAAAATTTTGGGGCAAATAGTATTGCCCACTAAATTTTGGAAAGAAAAACTGGTTAATGTAAGGGTGAAGTATTAGTAACCCAACTTGCACTCAAAAATTGTTAAAGCCCCATTGCACCATGAGATTTACACCTTTCTTGATCTCGTTAACTTAATGGTATAATAGAGGAGTAAACAATTTTAATATGACTGCTCACACATACCAGTATTCAATCTTGTTTGAGTTGATGATTGGTTTGATGAGCCACCAAACATATGATGGGTCATCAACTACACCATCAAATCTAGATAATTTTCATGATAAATGGGATAAGCTTGATGATAAGGCTTGACGATGAGTCTTGATGATACATCAAGTAATTGATGGGCCATCACTTCAAGACATCAATTGGGAACTGGAAACTGTTAAGCTTGATGATGAGGCTTAACAAGATGTCAAGTCATTGATGGGCCTTCACCTCAAGTCGTTAAGAATGTACATATCAAGTGAATGTTTTTAATTCTTTTCTTTTGATGTTGCAAAGTTAACATTAGACCTCTACAAGTACAATACCTCTTAAATTTCAACCAACATGAGGTGAGGCTCGTAAGATATCAGGAAGGGATAACTCTACCTGAAAACTTGTTGATGAACCTAAAAATAAAGTTGAGGAGGTAGAGTCCTCAGTCTATAATACTAGACAGAGTGAGAGGCAACAAGCACTCACTCCCTAGTCGGATGAGGGATATGAGTCGTCAAGCAATGATTCTAGCATACAAAGTGCTAGTTCAGAGAATGATGAAGAGAGTGGCAATGATGCCACCACAAGTCCAGAAAACAAACTTGAACCGGTGTGGGGTGATATAATTAAGAAAACCTAGGGTTCAGAGAAATTATTTGATGAAAAGTGAAAGGGTCAGATAAACTTTATCAAGATGGTCTCTCCTCAACAAAGAAGAAGAGTATCAAGACACCTATTGTTAACAAATTATTAGTTTTGAGATAGTGGAGTATCTGGAGATTCAATAGTGGTTCAATCATTATGATTTTGGATAGACTATCACAACACCTGGGAAATATAATCCGGCTATAGTTTGCGAGTTTTATGTGAACTACGTTGCTACTCTGGACAACAGCTGCAAAAAAGGTTAGAATGTTACAAATATACCAAACTTGAATAAAGTCCAGTTTAGGGAATCCCAGTAGACAGTTTAGATCAAACAATCAACCATTTCCTACATGGGCAAGATTTTGTTCCTCCAGCGAGTACTCTGGATTTTATTAAAAAGATGGCTAATAGAGTGAATTAACGTCCTTGGTTAGCACAACTGTTGACTGAGGGAGAATTCGACCAGTTGAAGAATCTCAGTGTAAAAATTTACAAGTCTACATTGTCTTTTAAAGCCAAGTTTTAGTGGGCACAAGTGCATTTTAGGCTGATGCCTACTGGAGGGGACAATACTTTAGGTGAAGATTGGTATATATTGGCAGCTAGCTTGATGTGTGGTTTCAAGTTAAATTTTGGAGAGATCATAGATAATAAAATAAGAATACGAGTAAAAAAGCCCAATACCTCATTACCATTCCCATGCCTTGTCACTCAGATATTCAAGGAGGCTCATGTTCTAGTGTTAATCGGTATAGATGTCGAAGTGATAGCAACAAAGACACATAACTTTTAGAGATCTCATGATGTAGAGAAGCTTAGGCTATGAGTGAACAAAACCTACATGGTTTGGATTTTATACTCAGATAGGAGATTTCCCTGCCACTTTAGAGGCTTTGAGATCCACTTCAGGTATGCAACTAGTTGTTTCCACAGTTCCACCCACTACATCCACCAATGGCACGACCTCGACTACTGAGTCTATAGATATTGCTGCTGCTATAGCCCGAATATTGGAGAATGTGCTCACTCTATAAAATTTTAAGAAGTGGGTTAAGCAGTCACAAAGGTTTGAAGTATAGCTAAAATTATTTGCAAAATAGTTTGAACCCTTTGTTAAATAGCCATCCAAGCTGCACTAGTGCCATATGCATGCCTCTATTGCTGCAATAATGATATATCAGGGAGGATAAATGAGCGACTGAAGGCCATGACTATGCCAAATTTGGCCAAATTTGAAGCTAAATTAGAAAAGCCCGAGCTGATATCATAGAGCTACATAATAGACCCACCTTAGTGTTCCTAAATCTGGATAAAGAGGAATCAAAGGATTAGGAAGAGAAGACCTTATATGATTTGATGGGAATATGTCTAAAAGCCAAGGGCAAGAGTAAGAGGAAAATAAAAGACAAATTTGATCCGAAAAAGGCCTAGAAAATATGGAAGGAGCAAGAGAATAAAGATATCAAGGAAGAAACAAAGAGAGCAAAAGAGGACCAAAAGAAGAAAGAAGAATATTTGAGGGCTCGATTTGTGGGAGCCTCTTCTAGTGTCCCACCAGCTGCAGCTGGTGGTGTTGAGTAGAGTGTGAAGTTTTCAACTCTACCACCTGCTAAAATGAGTGTGTTGGTCATCACTGGAGCCACTACTAATGATATTGCAGCAAATGTTATAGCCCACTTCATGTCTCATGACACAAGCACCTAGGGCACATAGGTACGTCCTCCCTCTAGCACTTTATTACTTCATTCTTGATGCATTAGGGATAATGCATATAATTTTTATGGGAGTAGGAGTACCTGTGTCCACATAAGGGTTTTTATTGTCGTGTTTCTTTTACCTCTGGTGATATCTAGTAGAACTGGCATGTTTAGGTCATTTTCAATTTTATGTGTTGTCTTGAATAGGCGAAAGAGGTTTAGGGAACTTATGGCATTTCATTTTGGAAAGAATTTAGTTTAAAAATTGGGACCCTTCTAAATTATATGTATTGTATGTGTTTCTAATTTGATATATTGACCACTATGGATCTTTTCATGAAATTATAAGTATATGAATGTGGTAACTATTGGTTATTATTGAGCATGAATCGGATAGTTAGTGGTCAATTATGCTATTCTGTGACAAGTGTGTGTGAGCTATATTTGCTTAGTTCTTGCTCTGTGGATGAAATTTCAGAACTTGCCCGATTAGTCTAGCATAGGTCACAGGATAGAAAATTAGGAAAGGATCGTAGGCCTTGTTTGATTTCAGTCCACTCAAGCCAAATGATAGTCCAAATAATAATGATAAATCCCTTGTTCCCAAAGTTTGTTCCTAATTAACCCTTTTTAATTAGCATATTCACTTTCTTTATTTTTATTGAAACCCTTGTCTTGGCCCTGGTCCCTCCTTGGACATTATGACCCTTAACTCTAGCAAATAGCGTAAGTTAAGAGTGGCTATCGTAGAGGCATCTTGGAACCTCTATTTTGGCCCTAGTTCAGTTTACGATATTATACACCTCAACTCAGACTAATCACCTATGTTGAGGGTGGCCATGTTTAAGGGGTGTGAAAAGAAAGAATAGGGTATAAAAAGAAGAGATTGATGATAAAAGAGAGATGCAGGCGTGGCTTATGCAAAATAGAAAAGATATTTATAAAAAAAAAGAGAAAGTATTGTAATTAAACAAAGAAGCACATCCGTAGTGGAAGAAAATAGAGAATAAATAAGGAAAAGAATTGAAAAAGGCTGGTCATAAGAGGAGCAGAAGTAGTTTAGTGCCAAGGAGGATTTAGTCACGAATCCCAAATGTACCCCCCCAAGCCTACATTACAAGCCAAAAAAGTCCTAGATTGATCTTAGTCTAACTGTCCAAAACCTGAAGCATTGAAAATAAAGGCAATCCTGTGATATTGCATGTGCATTCCTTGAACTTCATTGTGAGAGTGAGAGATTTGATTCCAGTCCTAATTTAATTTGATCTTTTGTATGTGGGACTTCTTTATGGTGAGTGCATATGGATAGCGCTGTTAACCGCTGATTGTTAGGTTGACTGCTATATATGTATGCAATGTTGTCCATTTATATCATAATGTCACTCATAGATCCTTGTTGGTTAGTTTGATGAATTGTTAATGCACATTGGTTTTGTTTAAAGGAAGGAAATAATGGGGTTAAGTGTTATAATGTATGATTATCATAGTGTTCCTTAAAGCTTTGTTGCTTATATAGCATGGTGTTGTTTATATTCTTGAGCACAAGCAAACATTTTAAGTTGAGGGTGTTGATGTGTCGGTATTTTGACGGCACATCTGAAGCATTTGACTATGAATAATTGCAAGTTCTCGAGCAACTCTTGTTAAATTTAATCATTTTTAATTCTATTATGTAGAAAAAGGTGATGAGGTAGAAAATAGAAGAAATTAAGCTAAAAAGAGGAGTTGAAGGCTGAGTTTACAAGACGCCAACCCTCTGATGGGTGTCAACCACATAATCAGGCTAAGGTAGAATGTCATGCAAGTTGAAGTCTAGTTGGTGGCCAAGTTGATGAGACGACAACCCACTGACGGACTGTCAACCACATTATCAAGGTCAAACAGAATCCAACACAAAGTGAAGGTAAGTTGATGGTCCAGGTGATGAGATGTCAACTTCTTGATGGGCCACCAACTTCACCGTCAGACAGAAGGTGGTCAGCTCGAAGTTTTATTTGGATTTCAAATTTCCCTGGACTATAAATAGCCACTGTTAGGTCTTATTTCTGCACCTTATGTTATAGAGACAAAAATGCTTATTATTATTGGGTTATTTTCTTTAGGTTTAACAATTTCATTGGAATTTTAAAGACTATTTGGTTAGTGGATTAATCTTGTCAAGGGTAATCTTCATCTATGATTCATATTGCTGTATTTTCATTAAAACCTATGAGTGGCTAAAACCCCGCAACTAGGGTTGTGGGAACCATGGTGAACTAATAACTCTAAGGTCATTAATTCATGTAGATTCAAATAGTGCTTATGTTTGTATTGTCCATTCTTTCATTTTAACTAAATTCTAATGGTTGCAAATATTAGAACATGTCTTAGGGTTAAATTGCTTGAGAAAAAGGTTAAAACTAGGAAATGATTTGATAATATGGATTCAGGACTTCCAATTTTCATCTAATGGGTAATACTATAATATGATTAGCCAAGCTAGGGTAATTATTGAGTTTTGCATTCCCATCACTCATAGTTTGAGAGAATTTGAGTGAATATCATCTAAATAGGTTGAGAAGTATTTAGATGTAGTGAAATAGTCAATAGCCCGCATGCTCTACACTAGAAGAATTTACTATCTTTAGTGACCTGGTGGTGTTATGAAATCATGGTGATCACAAGCCTAGTCCTTTTTATTAATTTATTACAATTACTGAAATTCTGATAATTGTTATTTACACACATCTGTAACCTTAAGAACAAACTTTGTGAACCAACCCCCTTTAAGGAAGTAATTGACTAGAAGTCCATTAACCGTATAAGGCTTAGTTTTCACCTTATTTTCTGTGGGATTCGACCCTACCTAGTTGTGTTGTATATTTGACAACTACCGCTTTATACTTCTAATTGAGGAGTAATTTTGGGGTATCAAATTTTGGCGTCGTTGTCAGGGAGATAAGTTGGCAGGCTTGAGTTAGTAGCCTTTGAGCTAAGGGGGAAATGTTAGTTGAGTGTTTTTCCATCTAAAAGATATTTGGTATGAAGAAGAGTGTGATGAAGTTTTCATTATGTGTAATAGTTACTAGGGTTTTTTAATGTGTGACTCTATGTGGAAGTCTACAAAATGGTTTTAGTAATAGGCCTGAATATCTCATTGATGTGAATGTGGACTATCAAATTGTGAGACTAGTAGCTTCATAGACATAGTCAAGTCAAGTCAGTTATAACCTATTTTAAACATTTGTAATGTTTTGGTTAAGAAGAGTTCATATTATTTTTATTTCATATTTCCCACAAAAGTTAACCCATATTTCCCGCTTAAGCATTTTATTAAAAGTTCAACTTTATTAGTTTCATGCTAGGCCAAGTGGTTCTCTCGGGCCATTTTTGGCTCTGAGTGCCTGTTACATCCAGGGTGTAGGCTCGAGGCATGATAAACTTTGTATTAGGTCTAGGTTTTCAGAGCATAGAGTTCAAGAGTCCTAGGGTATCTCAAAAATCGTGTCTAGTTGAGTCTTGTTTATAGGCATGTTATGCACCACACTTATAACCAGGAGGCTACAGGCATTTAGGAATAGTTTCCCATCTTTCATACTCCAGATTATGCAGTAAAGTTGTCCCCTTCAAAACTTATGCAGATTTATGCGTTACATTGAATTCCTTAAACTATGACTCATCTTTGAGTTAATAGAAGTAGTAAAGCTTAATTACTACTAATATATTGCTCTCAGATAGAACTATCAGACACTTCAGAAACTATACAAAGGGCTTGCGAGCAGCCTGTTATTATGTTTTAGTTCATAGATTTGAAAGTTTATGTCCTTATCCATATGAATTATGTTGTTAAACAAAATATTATATGTATTCATGTTTCTCTTTAACCATTCATTATAGATGCCACCCATGAAAGGAGAGAGTTTGTACCTAGATTATTTGATAGAGTTGTCATGTAAGGGATAGTGTGACTTAGGATGTTATAAGCTATAAGTAGTAGAACAACGTCAGAGTTGGGATATGAATTTAGAAGTGTAGTGACTAGAATAGTGGGGATAGCTATTGATTAAAGTATATTGATGTATCTATGTATTCTATTAAGTTAGAATTGAGGTGATATGTCTTTAAGTATTAACTAAGGGGTAGTAAGGGCGATGTAGATTTCATTTTGAAAGGTCGAGAAGGAGTTATTAAGTTAAGGTGACTTGGAGTATGATTGAACTAGGAAAGGAGTTCTTGATGGCTTGTCATTGTATTAGATCTAGGCTACCCTTTGTGATTCTGAAAAGGAAACTGTTTGATGCTTATAGAGTTATGAATATAATTAAAACATATGGATGGATAAGTATTAGTAATGTGTGAAAGGAGGATATTTTAATAAACCGTAATTAGATAGACTGTAAGATTAGGATCGACTTGTGTTATCATGATGTTTTAGTGGACTACTATTTTTTGATGTTTTTTTAGTAGCTGCTAAGTAAGAATAGTATGTGAAGTTGTGTTTTTAATCATGTATAATACTAGACACTAAGTTTGAACAGTGGATGATCATCAAGGTGGAAATAATGATTGCTTAGGGTAGTGATGCTAGTTATATGAAAGTGAGCTAGTAGGATTTAAATAAGGTATGTAGGAATCTAAGTTCATTTATTTGCAATAAATGTGATGTACAGGTATGATATAGATGTGTACCTAAGATAATATGTGTCTGCATGATATTCTATGATTATCAGGTGTCATGTGTGCTTAAATAGTACCCTTGAGATGCTAAGTGTGAAGAAGGTTATTTATATAATATATGGTGTTCTTAGTAGTTAAATTAAGGAGTTATAGATAGATGATGTTGAGCCTCTTGCTATAATTTTAATTCTCATGGTTTTTAGAAAAATATAAAGTTAGAGGTGTGATGTTAGTAAACTAAGAAGAAGTGGGCAGATTGTTGTGTAGAGAGGCAGATATGTTCGCCAATGAGTGTGTAAGTATAAGATAATGATTATTAAAGCTAGAGAAATTTAAGAGTGGTACCTCTAAAAGGAATGTCCTAGAATGAGGTTAGTATCTTCCAAACATAGTTTATCCGGGTGAGTTAAACATTCATGTGTAGACCATTAGAGTAAACAAATTATCGCTCAGTTTTGAGGATATGTAATAGGCCCATAGATATAGAATCTATGAATTGCAGCCCTACATTAAGCAACTTATGATATATATGAATTCATGTTTTGCAGTATGCTCAGTCCCCTGAACTCATGATATTCTCTCAATGACTAGTGAAAATCACATTCTGTCATGTATGTTCACAGATCAGAACTCTTGAAAAATAATCATGCTTTATGATCTCTTGCTCTAAGCCCCATGTACACCCACCTATGAAAGTGATGGTTAGTTACGTCATGTCCATGCCCAGGATAACTCCCTACTCACACTTTTTGTGTTAATATATGAATTATTCCTTCCCATTGTACCCTACCTCATAGGTCCTGATAAGTATAAGTCATAAGTAGTATCCCTTATATTCGAAATCCTCATACTCTTGTCATTTAGTGATCCTCCTTATGTTAAGATAATGCTGATGAATGTGGCGGAATAATGGTTTAGATGGGAGTGAGTAGATGTTACTTATTATGTTCTTGTTCTATTTAAGGTTATAAGTATGGAGGAAGATTTGTTATATAAAATAGTTAGATATGAATATTTGGGAAGTCTCTTTGTAGTAGTTCCTGAGATTGTAGCTGGTAGATATGTTAGAGAATATGGGAAAGTTCTTAGGTGGTTAGGTCGCTTAGAATTTTATAAGGTGCTTATAGTGATAGGCTTGAATATCATGTTGATAGCATGTGGGTGGAGGCATCGTGCACAAATTGGCCTTTTGATTAGGGATCAAAGTTAGTTGCTTGAGGTGGTAAGAAAAAGTAGTATCTTTGGTATGAAAAGAACTTATAGAATATAGAATCCCCTAGTTTAGACTAATATTTTTGTTTTATATGTAGCACCTTGTACTATCGAGTTAAGCTTGAAGATGGAATTAACTGATAGCAAGACTTAGGCTCTAGTAATTATGTGTTCACATGGTGATCGTAAGTACAAATTAATAAAGTGTAATATTTAGAGAGAGGAGCATAGTTGAGAAGTGTTGCTAAGCTTAAAGGTTATCAGGCATACCGCTTAAGATGACAGTAGTTCTATTCTTGATTCTTGCCCATTGTACTCATGTCCTTTTATGAGTCCTTCATGTCTATGCTAGTCCCTTGTACTCATAGCTCGTGCTTTCACATTTCTTAGTATTGATTGCCAGACCCTTGTTGTTAATACAGTTCAGTCTATGCTAGTATGTAGCACAAATATCCCAAAGAAATCTTGAGTTACTCCATCTATACGTTCACTCTAGCTTTGACCTTTATTCGAGAATGAATGAATCCAAGAGGAAGATATTGTAACATCCCTAATTTTGTGAACTAAGATTCGAATAGTTCTTAAAATGAATATGGAACCGAACCCAATGATTTCTAGTTCTACATAATTGTTAAGTTCAATTTCTAAGTGTGAGAGGAGATTTGGATATGAATTAAGGTCATAAGGAACTTCTAGCTCAAAATTAAGTTGAAAGATTCTTTACTGATTGAGTTTTCATATAAAATCAATTGCTAGTGAATACTTGCCGCTTTAAATAAGAAACCTCAATTGATCCTGCAATATATCTACTTCTCAAAAGAGATATAGACTGAGAGTAGTATCAGTACAACCATATATACTGGTACATATCATCATCCGACCAGGATTAGATCATATAGACATCATATAAAAATCACAGAAAAAAAGCATGACAAATTATATAATAGTTTAATTAAAATTCACAATTTATATGTCCACACATCACATTCCTAGGAGCTTCTATTTATATTTCATTAGCTTAAGTCACCCCTTTAAGTATAATTCATTGGCCAATTCAATTTCCATCTAATAGCCATGCCTTCTCACTAATTCATAAACTTTAAATAATAGGAGGACTCCTCATAATTTCCAAACTCAAGAATTAAACTATAGTTCTTTACTATTTATACCATGGACACACAACAAGTACTAACTCCATAATCAACTCTATGAGCTAGTAGTAGCCACTATGCCTCCACATGCTAAACCATTATATTTTAATCATCTTATCACATTAAGGGAATGCCATAATAATTATCAAGGAGGAAAAGACACACAACTCATAAAATATTGCAACTAACAGATAAGCGCTACCACACTTAGACATAAATCAATATGATTAAATTAGTAATCAACACATAACAAGTAATTTTAGCCACCAATTTACCATCTATAGATAACCACTTAAACAACTAATAACCTCAACAAGACAAACCTTCACCCTATCAATAACTTCACAATTACAATCATAAGTATAACTTTAACAACAAAGGGGAATGGTCTATGACTCCTGTACAAAACACAAGTGTAAACCACACCAAACCATTTATCACTTAATCATCTCAAAAGAGTAGTCTAATGATACGCCAAATCACTACAACACTTTATGAAATGCATAAGAGCAATCAAATAACTATGCATATGCAACAATGCAATCCCAACTATCACAACCTTTCCTCAAATCTATACACATATACTAAGGAGACTTATCATCCCAATAGTCATGGCCTATAGAGGACTAGCTTTATCCATGTACAGTACCTGCATGGTACCTAACCCTCTAAAATATCTATAGATAAGTAACATGTACCGGTGTGGTACCCGACCCATCAAAAATCACAGTATTAGTCACAACCATCACATCATCTACTAACATCTGTACATACTTAGTTAGGGGACTTATCTTCCAATAGTCATGACCTGCAGGAGAACAACTTTGTCCATGTACCACACAGTCTTTCCACCCTTATACAACCTTTTCACCCTTATATACCTCCTCTCCTATACTACCTTTATTCAACAATCAAATACTTAATTATTCAAGAATTATTAACAACTATTTATTAATCGCAAGTATGTCTGAAAACCAATTAACAATTTAATCAGTCAAATATTATCAACAATAACTCATCAACCACAAGTATGTTCAAAGACAAATAAATAACTTATTCATTCAAACATAACCTTAGCCCCAAAAAACCATCACCATGAAGCAATTTATTTCATATACACCTTAGCCAAGCTGTGTCTGAAAAATGGAAAGGCGTAACCTATCAAGAGGTCAAATGACACGCTCGCGGTCAATCACACCAAGGCCTTTCCTTTTTGTAGAGCCTTTGACAGCTGCAACATTATTAAAAATATGATAGAATCCTTAAGATGAGAAAATTGGTACCCATATTCTAATTTTATATTTTGAGCCAAAAATAGGGTCAAAATTGACCTGTGGGGCCTAATAACAAAATATAAAAATTGAAACTGTGATTACCTTCCCCAGTAGGGTAAGGAATGCATGCTCAAACTTACCCGAGGTGATTTTTGATGAAATCCCACAATTGAAATAATCCTAAGCTCCAACAATGGCAAAAGATTAATGGAACAAGAAACTAAAATGAAGGGATGAAGTATTTATTATGAAAGGGGGTCCTTCATATCGAACGCGGGATCCCACCAGCCTGACCCTTTACGAATGTAAGGATTTCTTCATGAATATGAAGGGCAAGTCCCGACCAGGTTGGACCAGCCCTTCTTTCCAAATGCAACTGAATGCCTGTAAACACGAATTCTTAACCTTCACAAATGTGGCCCATTGTTCGAGAACTCAAAGAAGAAAAGTGATGTGCACCACCAACAACACATCAATAATTTTCTAAGTCCAAAAAGACTTTGAATAGGCTCTTGGGATAAATTTGGAATCCTGTGAACACAAACCAAATATGCTACCCAATCGTAAACAAAATTCTAGACTCAACATAATAGACCAAATGACCAAAGGAAATCATTTTGACAGAATGTTGATTGAAGTCAACTCTTTGTTAGTTTTCTCTAAAATCCACCCAAGTTCCCAAACTGAGTCTGGATGCTTCAGGATCAAAACCAATGGTCCCCTAGCCTAAAATCCATGTTACAAGGCTAAAAAATCATCAAAATTTCCATCCGAGGCTGCTTACTAGGAATGTTGACTAAAGTCAAACTTCTTAATTGAATAGCTCCAAAATAGGAAAATTAGCTTAAAACCCAACTAAACTCCCCGAAACTGAACCGTCTATCCCAACAAGTCATAAATACATTGTACCACCTACAGGAAAGCTCAAAATAGGAAAAATAAGTGAAAAGCAAAAAAGTAACCTGAAGGGTCATTACATGTAGGAACTTGAATCTGCGCTCATTTGGAATAATTATGTCACATGTATATATCAATAAAATATTATTTGATCACTCATTCTCTTTCTTGATAAGTAGTTGGTTAAATTTTTTATGATGAATGAGGCTCATTTATTATTTGACTATAAGAGGGGGCGGGGGCAAACATGTGCTGACATAACACTATGTACCCAACTAAGAGGAACATATGTATGTTAATGTGTGGTATTTAAACTATGTGATCCCATGCACCTGATCTAGTTCGTCTATCATTTTTGTGTTATACCTTGTATGGCATACCCGCCTTTATGGCCGACCTTTAAAGTGCTATGATCGAAGGGGCAGTCTATTATGTGATACAAAACATATAGAGTAGATTTGGTGTGCTAATAACCCTTGAGACTTGCTTGTTTAATTACTCACTTTCTAATTTGAGTCTATATAATACATAAGAATTCCAAGTGTAATAATGTTCTATCTGCCAAAGTATATAATTAGCAACGTAAAGATTATTGTGTAACGTATGTAAAGACACGGTTTATTGATTTTGAAGAGGTTTCAAGTCTCATATGATTTTAATTGCTCATATTTTTTATTATATCCATTTGAGAATCCTTATTTGTTACATAATGTTTAGTCTACTATACATATAAGTACATGCTATATATGTTCTCACATCCATATTCTAGTGTCATTGTATTTTTCCAAAGGCAGGATTTGAGTACAGGATAGCAGATATCCTCACCAGACATCTTCTATATTTAGCTGAGCAGTTGGTGAAGTCCACTTCTCCCTAAAGCTAGGATCTATATAGTATATTTTTGTTGTACATATGTACATAGTATGGGTATTTCAAGGCCGTATGCACAACAATAAATATGGTTTTTAGCGACCACTTCTTAACAAAGCGATATGAATCCAGTTATTATAGATATATCTATAGAGACCAATATTTTCTCTAGTAGTTAAAGCCAATTTTTAGCTTAACATTAACTAGGAAATACCATTCCATCATTCAAAAGCAAAATATATGGTCCCTAAATTGTAATAAATCAATAAAAAGAGTAGCAGATATCCCTCTTTTTTTACAAAATCGACCTTCGCTCCCCCTCCAAAAAAGAAAACTTATAGCCTTCTCTCAATCAAAACACATATGCACAGGTTGAAAGAATAAAATAACCATTCCTCTGCTCGTGTGTAGCATGTTCACTTATAACTGCTATCAAGATTAAATTATGGGAGGAGAAAACTGCAACACCCTACACATTTCAGCGTGCGTATGACTAATTTAACAACGATGAATGTATTTAAACTCTATAAGTAAGGTGGGTTTTTATTTTAAAGTTTAGAGATGACTGTTAATTTTAAGTAAAGGGATTAATAGTTGAAAAATGGGGATAAATTAAGTGAGGTGCTTGCTTGACTAAATTAAGCTAGTAGGTGACAAGGCGGTGCATTACCTACTTAGACTATTTCACCAACTTAAAAGATCAAGTAGGTGCATCACCTAATTAAAATAAATAGAATAAAAAAATGGGGAATTATTTGCATCAACTACTTTGACATTTGACATATTTAAAATTGCCAAGTAGGTGCATCACCTACTTGACCAAAATGTGGATGAAAATGAGCAATCAGAGGTGGTAAAAGAGAGACTTATAACATGAAGATTAGCTTATTATTTTCTTTATTTGTTAACCTTACAAATATTTAGTTCCTACCAAGTCTCTCTCAATTCATTCATGGCCTTCAAATAGCCACCACTATTTTCCTCTAGGGTTCTTGATGTTCTACTTATTTTCTCATGCCAAGGTAAGTAAATTGTTCATGTACTTAACTTAATTATACCATGGAAGGTTATGGAAATCATGTTATTTATGTTTATAATGTAAGATAGCCCTCTCCAAGTTTGCCAGTCCCACATTCCCTTTAACAGATTTCTCCTCTTCTTTGGTTCAAGTTGAAGAAATGTTTAAGTTATTGAAGAAGTAGAAGTTGAGAGTATAAGGATCTTTACCAACAAAGGTAACATTACTGGACCATTTTTTTCCCTCTTTATGTATATGTTTGAGTGGAGGATTTTGTACGTATTATTGTTAAGAACACACAAGACGATGATCGAAAATCGTGAGTTCAATATTTTTCCTATTGTGTTGAAGGACTTGGGACTGTTAAGCCACTGTTTTTATGTATTGTTGTTTGGAGGTAGTTGATTACCTTATAAAATGGTTGAGTGGAGTTATATTGAAGTATACTAGGGTATGGTGATACACAACATATTTAGGGGTTGGACGGTCTTACTTCCCATCATAGTATTTAGCTACTATTTTGCAAGTCTTACATTATTATTAGCTGGTAATATTAGCTTCATTATGTACTTATATTATAGATTAATGCCTTAAAGGAAAAAAGGATAATTCATTGTAATATTCGACTTGCGCAACAAGGTATGTACAGCTATATGATTCCATATTCCTTGGTATGAAATCTTATACTTGTATTATTACTAGAAAGCTGAGCTTTATAAGTGCTCTTCCTCATAAAGGACAAATATTAATGGTGTACAATCTCCGATATAGTTAATGATCTTCTTCCTACGACCTATGGTTTACCAATGTGTTAAAGTACTACTATATGAGTTCATTATTATATACCACTGTGTTTATACTTTCAAGTACTAGTATGTAAAAGATACTACAAACATCAAGGTTCGTGATTTATTCTCTAAGTCAAATGAGCTTCATTAAATCAATGGGATCCTATATTACACATGTTATGAGTGCTCATATGTCGCATGCACGTTCTGCCAATTATATATTTTATATATCCTTACGTGGAAAATACACATGTCCCTAATATGTATTTGCCCACGATCTCTTAAGTGTGTTAAAGTAATTCCATGTGTGTTCAGTACTCTATATATGCCTATTTATTCTTCCAAGTACAAGTATCACAAAGTTATTCTAAACAATAAGTTTTATAGGTTATTCCTTTCGTTAACGAGGTTCATTATGTTGTATGAGTTCCAAATTTATTACATTGATGTTACATTTGTTTCCTACGTCATTTTTACTACCCTAAGTATATTATTCACATGTCTATAGTTTCAAAGCTAAAAATTGTTATGACTACCAAAAGAACAATCTCAAAGATTAAAGAAACAAGGTAAAATGAATCTATGTACTTATGGGTGGTATCCCAGGGGCCAAGGGATAACATGGGTTGATCCTAATTAATATATTTATGGGTGGTATCCCAGGGTAGAAAGCCTAGTATGGGTCAATCCCAATTTGTGTTTTTATGAGTGGTATTCCAAGGGAAAAAATTAGCCTAGGTTGGGTTGATCCAAATTTGTATATCTATGAAGACAATATCCCAGGGGTTGTAATGCCTGGCATGGGTCATCCTTTTCTATCACTGATCACTTGGTTATTTTTATCACATGCTAAAGTTTATAAAGCAAAGAAGAGTAAAGTAAAGAAAAGAATGTAATGTATATGATTCCACAAGTACAAACAAAGGTGGCCTTTTATCCTTAGCTATAATTTGTACCTGATTTTATTTAAGCTATTTTTTTTACTTATAACTACTTTATTACTTCCATATATAGTATATTCTTTCATTCTGATGCCCCTCATGGGGGATTCTATGTTTCATGCCATAGATATATGTACTCCAACTAATAGATCTCCCTAAGTACAGGATACCCAGCGGCTTTTGGTGAGCTTCAGGTTGATTCGGCACTTGTCAAATCTTTTGTATATATTATGATATTGTATTGTAGTATTGTAATGACCCTCTAGGTCATTTTCTCTTTTTCCATTTGGTTTCAGCATTTCATACCTTTCCATAGTGGTTACAAGTCATTTATTACTTGTCAGGACCATTAGTTTGGTTTTTGGGAAGTTCGTTTGTGTTTTAAGCCCATTTCCCTATTTTGGAGCTTTTAAAGTTGAGAAATTGGTCTTGGACCAAAACTCCTAGTAAACAGCCTCAGATGAAAATTTTGATAGCATTGTTAGCTCTAAAACATTGATTTTAGGCTAGGGGGACCCTTGGTCCAGGTCCCGAGGCTTCTAGACTCATTTTGGGCTGTTGGGTAGATTTTGTGAAGAAAATAGAACTATGGGTGTGTGTCCCACTTTTTATCGAAACGACTTTGATTTGAAATTTTGATGGTTTTATTGAGTCCGGAATGTCAAATTTGGTATAGTAGCATAGTTCTTTTGCACGTACGGGTTCTAAATGGATCTCGAACCCCCGCTCGGAGTCCGTAAAGACTTGGCATTTTTGATGGTTTTAGGTATCTGGTGCAACCGCTTTAGCGGTCATAGAGCCACTTTAGTGGTGGTCGCTTTAACGGCCTTGGCTTCACGGTTGAGAGTCGTTTTTACTAGTCCATGTCCACTTTAGTGGTCCATGTCTGCTTTAGCGACCAGTGTGCCACTTTAGCGGCCCCTCACCTCTCGACCAAGTGGTCACTTAAACTGTTAATGTTGGGTCTATATATTCTCTTTTCACATGAATTGCATCCATTTTCTAGTCTCTTTTCAGCCATTTATGTTCTTGTAAGCTCAAGAAAGTAGAGGAATTGCAAATTGGAGCTGGGATTGTGTAGGGGCCGTTGGTGTGACCTTATCCTCATCAATATCTCATAAGTTTTGGTCAAATTCTTCATTTGATTCTTATTTTCCCCTTTCATTGTCCTTAGCTTAGAGGGCTGTTTTAAGCCCCAATTGAGACTCCATTTGTGCTCAACTTTTGAGCATGTATTCCTTATCCTTCGAGGGATCTTATGACATATTGAATTTTGGAATTCCATTTGTGGGCCCCACGTGTCACACCCCAAACTCCCATTGAGGCGTGATTGGCACCCGAAGACGATAAGGCCCAAGAGAACCAATCTTTGCTTATGTTCGCTCATGTGCATGCCATAAAAAATTACCATTACCACGTAAGAACTTATCATGTTAATAACAAAATTCATGAAACATGTGCTAAATATATATACATATGTGAAACTTGGCCGACAGGGCCGTCAAGTCATCATGGACATACATCTCTTACATTTGTCTTCCCACAACTGTCTACAAAGCCTCTACAGATACATGACCATGTCTTTATACAATATTTACATAATACTAAAACCTAGTATTCACGTGTGACTTGGGAAGCCTCGAAGCAACTGGAGCTCACCAAAGACCTGTATACGATCCGCAGCCTACTAACGAGGTCTACTAATGCCTGCACCTGCACATGTAAGGTAAGTCCCCAAGAGAGGTCAGTACGAAGAATGTACTGAGTATGTAAGGCCATAAGAAAATGACATCAATGCATTAATACATAAGAACTTCAATGGAAGTAATTATAAGAAAACTCTATATGCGGAACCATGTACCTTTCTTTCATTATTATCATCTCCAATGATTCATACATAATAACAACAACCATGAAATCAATATAAGAGAAATAGCAAATGTGAGTAAACTCTCTTTCTGTATGTGGGATACCATGTACATTACGTTCTTTCTTTATCTTGCCGTTACTTTACTTTACTTTCACATTGCTCATATACTGTTAGGTCCCTCATCATGCAGGTGTTCATTTCACCCCATGGATATATCATGCAGGTGTGTTCTTTCACCTTATGGATAAAATATCATCATCATGCAGGTATTCTTTTTACCCCATGGATAAGATCATGTCATCATGCAGGTGTTCTTGCACCCCATGGATAAATGAACATCATCATGCAGGTATTCTTTTTACCCCATGGATAAAGGAACATCATCATGCAGGTACTTGTACCCCATGGATAAATAGCATCATCATTATACCTTACTTTACTCTTACTTCATTTCTTTACTTTTGAGATTGATGTCTTTACTTGTGAGAGATTGATACATTTGCTTGTGATAGATTGATACCTTTATAGTCTTAACATTATTGGAAGCTTTGGAACATAACATTACTGGGACTTTGGAACCATGTCCATAATTATATAACACATGAATAACAATAGATCAAGAGTAAGGTATATGTGATTAACACTAGATGATAACATGGATTGAGATGCCTTAGGACATTAGTTGAAACACACAATTATATCACTCCTTGACTTCATAAGATTAACACCTTAACTAGTGAGGGATAGATATAGTAGCTCGCACTTCACCTCCTTCACTAGTCTTATGAGATCTTATATAAGTAAACATGATACCGGGCCTCCACCTTTGGTGAGATCTAACAAAGAACATAGCATAATATTGGGATTTTCCATATTGAACTTATACCCTGTAGAATGTGATCCATGCTCAATAAAACATCTAGTAACCATGAGCCTTACTCTTTACAATCTTATACCCTTTACATAGTTGTGAGTGCCACATTAGAGATCATGACATTAAAGCACACACTTATGTACACATCTCACTTCACTACCTTACTTCATGAGATTGACATATTCATTTATAAGGAATCATTATACTAACTTGCACATCACCTCTCTTATTACTCTTATGAGATTGGTACTTTTACTTATGAATGATTGGTACAAGGATAATCATCACACTATAGGACTTTTGGAACATTACTAATGAATATGAGACATGTATACAACTCCATTGGAACTTTGGAAACATAACATGATTGGAACAATGCTATTCAACTAAACAATCTCTCTTTACCTCATTGCTCTTGTTGGGATAATTCTCTTAGGATCTACAACATATGACGACTTAAGAACTTCCGCCCATAAATAAGAACTAAGTGGGTCATGATTCGTCTAGGAGTAAAACACATATGAATAACAATATATCAATCTTAGTTGGAATACTAGAACCCCCTTGGAATAGTACACGTGTGGAATCTTAGGATAATAAGCACTAAACACGATACATGTGGATTTCAACTGCTCACCAACCTGAGATGCAATACCTTAGAACATTTGAAACTCTTGGCATATTAGCCAATGAATGCGAGTTAACCAATGGTCATAAGTCCATTTAATGAACATAAGTCAACCAATGAACATGGGTCATATGATTCACCATTGACCAATGAATAAGGAACATTTGAGTAACTCTAGCCAACTATCGGATACGGAATACCTTAGAGTATTTTGGAATCGAATGAGTACCATGACAGTGTGAACACCATACGTTGCAGAAGGAAATAGAAGAGTAACCTTACATACCTTTGCGTCTCACTATGAATACCCAAGCTTATATGGAAATACAATAGTCCAGCTCTTTCCTTACGTCTCACTCTACATCACAAGTATATAACGAAGCTTATATTAGTAACCAACTACCTTACAAGTGCACAAGATGACCATGAATCACATAGTTACTTTATAACGTCATTTCGTCTTCTTACAATGTCATTTGTCATATCAAAATGCCAACACTACCATAACATTCCACTCATTGACCAAGATTTCATACGACAATAGCATTTCGCATCACAATTACCCTTTATGCCTTCTCATTATCATTTCGTCATATTTACGCTTCTCAATTGGACTCATAACAACATATGAACAACCATACATACTTAACATAGTACAAAATGCTTCCATACGATATTTTAAAGTCATTAAAATGACATCCCAAATTGATAATTACATCCATGAAGGGTATAGGGGTTTCGGGGGGCCAAAGGGATGCAAAAACAAGCAATTCGGAGTTCTGGGCCGATATGCTAAGCCACATGCACCTGCAGGTGGATGAACTGCGTATGCAGGTGACCTTTGGAAGTAGCCAGAGGCACCTGTGTTGGCACCTGCGCCCGCAGGTGCTTCATCTGCGAGGGCGGGTGCCCATTTTGGTCCAAAATGGTCTTTTTGGGGTCTTTTTATGCAATGAATGGTCCATGATCATAACCAAACTTATTTTAACATATTTGTGATCATATAACATGCCAAAAACCATCCATGGTCTCACAACACACATAACATCACCAAAACAACACTTCACGGCCAATCCGCCACCAAAACCATAACCAATTTCACAATAGAAATTCCAAACATTATACACAAGTATAACACATGGTAAGACTATAATAACACCTCATATGTCAATATTTAACCCATCAAGTTCAATTCCCTCATGACCATAAGTCCATGATCAAGTTCATAAGACAAAACCATTCTCCGATTGCAAAACTAGACAGTTTTACACGTAACACACTGTCCAACACTTTGCCAATACAACCAACATGATTTATACATCATATTACACATATAATATACTGAACCATGAGAATAAATACTTACCAAAGTGTGATCTTGGCTCAACAAGTAGTTGCCTTAGGGTTTGTATCTTAAGAGATAATGTTTGAGAAAAATGGCAAAAAGGCATGTGTATATATAATGACCAAAATCTGATTTTTACTCATGTATATAGTACCCTAATGGTCCTTGATTTACCACCCACTTGGTCCAATCATATTGTAACAACTTGGTCTTGCAAGAATGGGTCATATACCCCTTTTGGGCCATGTCTGGGATATCTTTTTGGGCCTCATTTAGGCCCAATGACACATGAATAATTTAAGCCCAACAAAGTTAATGCATAATTCACCAATTCCCTCATGTGTAAATATTTCCATGAATGTTACGGTAATCGACTAGACTCAGAAACATACAGGGTGTTACACCACGAGTATATTTTTAACCCAATTTTTAGCCCAAACCGTTATATACAATATGGGTCTCATTTTACTTGTATTAATGTGTAGATTGTGATTTTGATAGCACAGTGTCATTTAGAGACCATGAAGGAAAGATGAGCGATTCAGGGTTCATAGACTATTCGAGATTGTGGTTTGACATCGAAGTAAGCTTTGATCTACTCTTCTCTATGAGACTATGTATTGTATCAATTGCATGCTAGGTACAGGTTATAATATAGGGTTAGGTCTAGTTGTATCAGTATTTTGCCTATGTAGAGGGTTTAGGATAGAACTCTAAATTAAGCCTTAGCCTAGAATACCCGCCACAACTTTAGCATACTGTTAAGCCTGATAATTTATGTAGGCGACCTTAGGTAAACACTAGTAATCCTTAGTGTAGGAGTTGGGGTATTACTTATCCATTTCAACTACATTCCTTGGTTAAATTTACCTAGTAAAATGATGCCTTTCGTTGATCCTGCTTCTGAATTTCTGCATATACTTATACACTCTTATTGTTCTATATATTACATTATTAGGTCCGAGGCCTTAGTTGCGAGACCATGGAAACTTGGTTAGTTCTTTATACTTTAAAAGAGTTGTGGCTTAGTTTATAGAGGTTTTGGTGCTTACATTTTCTTTGTTTGGATACTGGTGGTGGCATATATGCATTATTCGCATTCTAACTCCTATTTTAGCCAGTTAAGGTACCTTATTGACAGAATTTGGGCCCATTTTCCCTTAGGTTGGTATATGGTCTGCCTTTAGAACTATACTTAGCTCTTTTAGTGCCTTGGGTTGAGATTGAGAAAACTTAGCCTAGGTTCGGGTAGGTGCTCGCCTTAGGTTGGGTTGTTGGGGTTCAATAGTGGGCCCCACTACCCTTTTTTGATAGAATGCTTTAAATGACTCTCCTTTAGGCTTAGATGGGCTTATGACTACTTCCTTAGGCTATTGCCTAGGGTCTGGGTTGACTTAGACTTGATTGCATTCCTATTTAGCTTCATTACCCTGGGAAAGTGCAGTAACTAATCTTTGACAGCACCTCCCTAACCTAGTGGTTGGAACCCGTCTGGCCTTAGAAGATTTGACCTCCTGAAACTGAACTTTACTAGTAAATGGATTAGTCATGGGCTTAGGAGATTACCGCTAGTTATGTCATACTTATGAGTTCCGATATGAGTTTGGATTAGTTTATGGTTGAGGTTGGCTTCTTGTAGGATCACATGTTCTAGTTACAATTTGTTACTTTAAGTTTTGGTTTGATTCCAGCATCTATCTATGATTATAAGTTGGGTGTTTTGGTGTACAATTATTGATCATCTGGCCTCTTATTATTATCCATTAGTTTCGGTGTGATTTTGGTTCTCGTTATTATTATCGGTATGGATATAGACTGAGGAAGTCTTGGTTTTGGACTCGGTAGTGTATATGGATATCTTGAGTCCCCTATGGACCCCTCTATCTATGAGCCATAGTGCCAGAGGAGGATGGTCGTCGTAGGTTCTACCTTTGTAAGCTGTTGAGTTGGATGAGGTGTATACAATTGTGTTGGATATGGTACTTGGTTTACCCTGCATCATCAGGACCTTTCCATGACTTTCATTCTTTTGCATACATCATCTATCACCAGTATAATTGTTTGGCATTCGTATCTATTAGTCTTATGGGGGGCTGCATTGGTATAGGGTATGTTTGTTGTTTGCTGAGTAATTGATTGTACCTTCTTAGCTTATGCAGGCTCGGTTAGGTTATTAGTTGTCTGGGCTAGCCGGTTATATTATTGATTGGATATTATCATACGGTTCATGGTAGGTCAGTTATAGATTGGTACTCGAGGTTGTAGGTATAACTTCCGAGTTTCTTTCCTCTTTATTATGCTGAGCTTTATTTTTAGTGGACTACCTTATGATTATTCATATTTCGGTTAGGGACCCTGTTTATGCCAGAGTTAGCTCCCTTATTACTTATGATCCTTGTGATGTTAGACCAGCTCCTTCATAGTAGTACCTTTGGTTGCCTGTATAACGCTGTTGTATATCCATCCTTATCTAGCTATTCTTTGTTTAATACTTCCTTCCTACTACTATTGTATAGTGTATATCTCTTTCTTTACTATACTTTCGTATGTTGACTAGCTACTTATGGTATTGCACTTTTATTCCTGATTACTGGTAGTATATGATAGCTTATCCTTATTACTAGCATAGCTTCGTCCCAGATTACTTGTAGGGTATGATAGTTTATCCTTACTTTACCTTTAGTAATACTATGTGTTATTTATTAGATAGTTGTCTGTAGTTTATATTCCTACCTTACATGTTATTTATACTTGCATCATCTCTGGAGCTTAGTCGGCCGATGCCTATTGAGTACCTCGTGTTTGGTACTCATACTACACTTTTGCTCCCAGTAGATCATAATACAAGTTCTCATCATTGATTGGTGCATCGGGAGAAGCTGTAATGGATAAAAGATTTAGGGTGAGCTCATGCATTTGGAGTAGTTCCTGCTCTCTCTCTTTCACTTGATTGATCTCTATTTTATATTTCAGACATGGCTTTGTATATATTTATACTGTGTACCTTGTCCTCTTATCTTATTAGTAGCTCTTGTACTGACTTCACCATGTTTTGGGGTTACTTCTCTATATTAGTCTATTTATTGGAATCATTTTCTGTTGCTTTCTTCTTTTCTATTGATAGTCCTTTACTTGTTGTTCCAGATTATGGGTTGGCTTACCTACTGGTGGGTTATGGTAGGTTCCATCATGACCTGAGAAATTGGGTCATGACAAGTTAAGGGTATGATGGGGTGTTGTCCTGACCTAAGCTAAGTTTTTTTATCTTTTAGATGCTTTATAGACTACTAATAGTAAAAAATCAATTGTATCTTACTTCCTAGTAATTATAGCCTCAATACCAAGTCATGTGTTTTGGGCATATCTATGTTGGTCACTCTATCAGGGTATCTTACATATACCCGTCAAATCTTTACATAAGTTATAAGTTAGTTCTCTCGGGTCTTTAGGGAATCGGGTGCCTATCCGTCTCAATGAAATTGGAGGCGTTACAGAAGTGGTACCAGAGTAGGTCATCCTAGGAAGTCTACAAAGTCGTGTCTAGTAGAGAGTTGCTTTTGAATGTGTTGCATTCCATATTTGTAATTAGGGGGATATTTGTACATTTAGGAAATTTAACCTTCTTTTATAAGCTAAATCATGAGATAGAGCTGATTTAAGAAATCTATATTAACTTATACTATGATGTCATACAGATTATGCCTATTATGGCTAATGTCAAACGTGGCAAAAACCTCAAATAAAGGTATGTAGATGTTTATGTGTTACTTACATCTATAGTTGTATTTATACCACTTTTATCATCTTGGTTAATCTTAGTGGGATATAATTGGGTCATCCTTATGTTACCTGCAATATTTCCTAATACAACTTCTTAAGAAGAGGTGACTGGTTTTTGACTCAAAGATTTCCACCACATGACCCCTCCCATGGTTGTAGGATCTAATCCTAGTAGGGGATGTTTAGTACTCTGTCAGTAATAGGCATATAATCTTTAGGGTTATGCATGTATTAGAAATAGAAATTGTTGATTTAGCTTTGTATTAGGTAAAAGATGTGGCAGTAGGATAGTCCAATAAGTGAATATACCACAATGGTATTTAGCAGAGATACTTTAGGTGGCCAATAGATCTTGGATGCTTACTCAACATCCTTGGTATGCTAATAGCCGAAATTACAAGATATGTGCATATGACCACCCCAAATAGTGTAAAAGTTGTGATCCTTTTTGTGGCTAGAAAATTCAGAGGATAAGTGTTTTAATTGTTTCATATAAAGAGAATATGTATAATAATTCCCTATTGTGATCTATGTTTTAGTTATAGAATTGAATGTGACTAAAGATTAAGGTTGAAAATGTTGAAGGGTTAGACATAAGTTATGGTTTGTTGGAATATTTAGAGTAGAGGAAGGCATAGTGTTAATTAATCACTTATAAGAGAGTGTTTTGTTTTATATGAAATAAAAGAGAATGACATTCGAATATTATAGAATAGAGAGGCGATTTGAGTAAAGTTTCCTAATAGTATAAGAAGATGACGTACATGAGAATTAGAAGAAAAGTTGACATAACTTATGTCTTTATTATAGAGAATGCTTATTAAGCATGTGAAAGTAAGAAAAAGATATTGACTCTACGATCCTAACTACATGTAGAGGCACACCAGAATCACTCACTAAACAACTCTTTGAACTTTTGTTAAATGGAGAAATCATTTTAGTATCGATGCAAAATCTGGTACCCAATCTTAATAGCTATAAGAATAGAGAGGGCAACCAAAAGACCAGCTTGACAGAAGATACATTCATTAGTGCGTTACATTGGAATGCACCTACATCATTCATATGAAATAAAGATGGTTCATTATGCATATGGATGGAGTCCACTAAATAAAGTTGTAATCATAGATCTACTAAGAAGAGGACATTTGATTATATACTAGTTGTTCTTATTGGTTCTTTTGTATGGAAAAGGGCTGGAGCACACTCACTTGTTATACCATTATGGTAAATATGTTAGCATGGACAAATCTAACTTGCTGAGCCAAAGTGGTTACTCCTCATGTGCTATAAAATCACAAGATGATTTTTCATGTACTTCACATTATGTGTGATTGGTAGTGTGTAAAAGATCATTGGTTATGATTCCCTCAAGATTCATTTATTCATTTGCTTAGTTGAACCTTAATAAGGTATCAAATATCAAGTGTAATTAGGTATCATTATCCAGGAGCAAAGACATAGTTAGCCTCGATCCTTCATTACTATAGAAGATTTATAGGGCTCTTATACCCTTATCCCAATGTTTGGATATACTCAGAAAATTTCCCGATTCTATTGGTCGAAACACTTGTGAGAAAAATTCTCAGGAGCTAAAAGACAACATGGGAAATCAGTTGCATATTTTTTGAGGTGAGTAAGAGACGTGATCATAATTACACCATTCGTAAATTAGAACTATTGGTAATATGCTTGCACTTAAGATACAATAGAGTAGTTCCAAAGGATGTCTCTAGTTTTTAAAAGTTCTGGAGATGCAATTAGAATTACACCATCCGTGAGTTAGAACTAGCGGTAGTATGCCTACACTAAAGATATGCTGGAGTAGTTCCATAGGATGTCTCTAGTTTCTAAAGGTTCTGGTTGTTTATATGTTTATACATGCTATATGTCCTATAGCTCATCGGCCATGTTCCCTTTGTGGAAATTATCACACATGTTATATTTGTCATAGAGAACTTGCATATAACTATTATCTACTTCATAAAACTCTCGCTGATTATTATATGTTTTATAGGACTTTGTTTTATTTCACCACTTACTTGCCACAGATCACTTGTCCATATTTTATAAGCAACATATATTCATGTCTCATATGTTATAGGGCATTATAAATTACTATCTCAAGAGTAATATATACAATAAATCACTTGTCTACATATTATATGCTTCATAGACCCTCTGCCGATATGTCACATGGCTCATAGCCTACTTGTTTACATTGCAGGCCTCATAGTTTATTTGTCCATGTATTATATGTTCGCTTGCTCATATTTAATAAAGTATACTTATTCATGTATTAGTCCACTTATTCATGTACAGTCCACCTGCCCATGTGATTCATATTTCACTTTATTATAGGACTACATGTCTGGCCTACTTACGAATATGTTATATCCTTTCATAGCTTTAGTACTCATATGATGGGTAGTTCTCATACCTAGTCTATTTGATCAACCTATTTTATAGTCCACCTACTCATGTACTAATGTTTTGTAATTCATCTTTCCACGTTATATGTCTTAGTTTATTTTTTGACATGCTACCTGGCTTACATGCTCACATATTACATGTTTTTACAATTTACATGCATATAGATCATATATTCCTAAATCACAAATACCAATCTATCGTTTGCCTCTTATGTGCACTTTTCATATGCTAAATGCTCTTCCTTGTGTCTTACTGTTCATATATTAAGTAATCCTTTGTGCCACTTGCCTATGTGTCATAGACTCTATGTGACTTATTTGTCCATATGTTATATGCCTCCATTGTGCTTGTTTACTTAAGCATTGAATATATTGGGGTAAAGTCCTTTGTTTCATGGTGAATTTAGGATCTTGCTAGGAAAAATTTGACACATACGTGAATTTTACACAACCCATACCTGTAGATGGATGGCTAAGAATAATGCCCTATCAAGATGTAAGGAACAAGAAAATTAGAGTTTCACATTGGAAATTGTGTTTTTTTTTAAAGTTCAACTATGAAAGGCTTGATGAGATTTGAAAAGAAAGAAAAGTTGAGCCCTTGGTGTGTCGGGCCTTAACATACAGAGAATTAACTAGGAGGCCTAAGGTAGATCTACCTTTAAAGTAACATTTTGTACACCTAATATTTCACATGTCTATGTAGCGTTAATGTTAGGGCACCCGTAACTTATTATACTCACTGAGGGTATTGAATTCATTGAGGTTTAGTCACTTGAATAAGTTCTAATTTCTATCCTTGACCAACAGATTGGAAAGTTGAGAGCCAAGAGATGTAGCCTCAGTTATAGTATTGTGTAGGAGTCAAAGAACTTAAAAACAGGCCACTTAAGAATTTGAGAACTCTACAAAGTCCAAGTATCCATATTGTTCCAAGAAACTACATGAGATTCTGACATCACTTGTCTTCCTTACTCGATTATAAGTTTAACATGCATCTATTCTCTTGTTCATATGATCAATTAATTACTTGTTAACTTGATCACTTGCTCATCAGTTCATCTGTTATCTTACTCACGTGTCATATGTTTAGATATGTAGTTCATACTTGAGATTCCCAAATTTTAAACGGTCCACATCAAGATAGTGTATAAAAAAAGTGAAAGACAACCTATGCTAAACAGAATTATTTCACTTGATTATATGTGTCCGAAAGGAGCCTTACTTTTCATTCGATTTCTTAATATGCTACACTTATTAAAATTTTGTGTGAGGCTTGTATATGTGTATTATGGGTAGTTGACATGTTTTGAATAGTCTTGCTTACAAAGGAAACTCTAGCAAGAAGAAATTCTAGAGACAACATTATTTTGACATACACCTCTCATTCAAGGACGAATGATCCAAAGGAGGGATAATGTAACACCCACACATTCAACATTTATATGACTAAGTTAACATCGACAAAAATATTTAAACTCGAGAAGTAAGGTGGTTTCTTATCTTAAAGTTTAGAGATGAGTGTAAAGTTTAAGTAAAGGGATTGAGATTTGAAAAATTGAGATAAAATACGTGAGGTGCTTGCTTGACTAAATTAAGCTAGTAGGTGACAAGTAAGTGAATCACCTACTTAGACTATTTGACCAACTTAAAATAACAAGTAGGTGCATCAACTACTTATGCTAAATAGAATAAAAAAAGAGGGGGTAGTAGGTGCATCACCTACTTTGACATTTGACCAGCTTAAAATGGCCAAGTAGGTGCATCACCTACTTGACCGAAATATGGCTGAAAATGAGCAACAAGAGGTGGCAAAAGAGGGACTTATAATATCAAGATTGTCTTATTAATTTCTTAATTTTTAACCTTATATATATCCAGTTCCTACCAAGTCTCTCATTATGTCTTGGCCTTCAAACAACTGCAACTATTTTCCTCTAGGGTTCTTGAAGTTATACTTTTTTTGTCATGCCAAGGTAAGTAAATATTTCATGTACTTAACTAAATTATACCATGGAAGTTTATGAAAATCATGTTATTTATGTTTATTGTTGTCACGCCCCGAATACTTTTTTTTTCATGCCAAGAGAACCAATCTTTGCTCATATCCACTCATATGCATGTCACTCACTAAGCAGAACCATCACGTAGAGATATGAGATGTCAATCGTGGAAGTTATGGAAACATGCAATTTATACATATAAGGAACTTGGCCGTTAGGGCCACCAAATCAAAATGGATATACATCTCTTACAATACATCTCTTCCATTCATTTTCCCACACATGCCTACAAAGCCTCTAATAGTTACATGACCATGCTTATGCAATATTTACATAACAACACTAAAACCCATGTACACATGTGACTTGGAGAAGCCCCAAAGCAACTGGAGCTCACCAATACTCAACAAAAGATCAACACCCTACTATGGAGGTCTACTAGTACCTGCGCCTGCAGAAAGTAAGGTAAATTACCCAAGAGGGGTCAGTACAAAGAATGTACTGAGTATGTAAGGCAAATAGTAACTGTGTAAGATATAAGAACTTTCAAGATTTCAAGTACAAGTTAAAAATTCATGTAAAATAAACCATGATTCTATGTACATTTGGAAACACATATCTTGCTTTCTTTGCTTTCTTTTCCTTTGCATTCATTTGTCATTAACCATTGTCATGTGATACCCGGGTCCCAACTGATCAGTGGGATATAACATATCATTGGGATCGTTCCAGCAAGGCTTACGCCCCTTAGAGTGCCACCCAAAAATGATATGCCCCTTAGATTGCGATCCATGAATAATAATAGTGGGAGCATTCCATCCGGACTTATGTCCCTTATATTGCACTCCCCAATTGAAAAATTATGCATTACTTCACTTCTTTACTTTTGAGAAATCGATACATAGGTTACTATTTCATTATTGGAACATTTGGAACAATATTGGAATATTTGGAATAATATAGGACTATTTATGTAACGCCTGAATAATAAGTGATCAACAGATGAGGAACATGAGAGTAACAATATATCTACTTGATTTGGACTACTTTTGGACATTTCGGAATAATACAAGGATATTGCCAATGTAATCAATATGAGTTGTAGAAGGATACGGACAGAGTAACCTTACATACCTTGTCTCTTCAATATGAATATACAATCCTATATGTGTACAAAATATTCCAACTCCTTCCTTTCATTTCCCTCTACAACACAAACACATACCGGAGCTTATATTAACAATTCGTTACCATACAAGTGTATAAGATGACAACGAGCTATATGACGGCCATATGACGTCATTTCCCCCTTTTTAATACCATCTAAGATATTGGCATATCAACAATACCACAACATGCCCAACATTGACCAAAATATCACAACCCAATAGCATTTCATGCCAAGTTCATTCTTTACATTTCTTCATTAACATAACGTCACAATTACTTCATCAAATCAGCTCCATACACCTCACAACATCATATCGGGAAAAATGCCATAATTTACACTTTTAGAAAAATAACAAGTTTAGGAACATAATTGAACCATACATGTTGATATTTCACCCATACCATGCATTTTCACCCAAATCTCAAGTCACTTTTCAAGTTCAATTCACCAAAATGGCACATCTTGAACAAAATCCAAAAGTGCCCTATTCAACCTTGACAACATAACCAACATGATCTAAACCATCCCTCATGTATAGAATATATTAAATCACAAGAATAAACACTTACCAAAGCTTGATAAATGATGATCTTGCCCAAAAGATGACTTAGGGTTTGAAGAGCCAAAAGAGAATTGTCTTGAAAATTCTAGAAAAGTGATGTGTGTATTTTAGAATAAAAATATGATTTTTCCACATATATATAGGCCCTCAATTCTTCTTGGCATTAATTTCCATGTTTAATTGGTCAATGGTAGAAGAATGGGTCATTTGGCCCATTTGGGCCATGTCTTTGGCTTCTTTTTGGGCCTTAATTGAGCCCAATAACACATATACATTTAACCCATACAATTCAATGTTTACTCCATCATATATCTCATGTTAATCCATCATATATCTCATATTTAAATAATTCCATAATGTCACGACAATATTCACTTACGCGATTCACGTTCGTAGCCTCAATCGCAAAAATAGAAATTCTAGTCGCTCATGGCTTCGTTGAACATTTTTGGTAATTACTTGTGTATCATTATTTGATCATGTAGGAGTGTATTGAAGTATTTGAAACCTTAACCATGAGTAAAGAAACACCAAGGATCTAAAAGAAACCAAGAAAGAATCGTCATTGAAATGCGTCGCAAAATGAGCACGGGAAGGGCCAAGGTGTTGTGCCTTGGGCCACTTGCTGCAAAGAAAGCACTGGCACAAGACTTGGCTGCTCTCTGAATCAGGGGGCTTGCGCCACACCCCCTGAAATAGGGAGTGGTGCAAGTTTGGCCACCTTGCTGAATTTTTCTACTCCGTCTAATTGTAGCGTATCATCCAATGCCCCATCCAAACATCACAAAATACGTACTTAGTGATCTTAATCATCAAATAAACATGACTCCAAGTTATCAAATGAGGTTGGAATATGTATGGGGTATTACATTCTTTCCCCCTTAGAAACATTCGTCCTCGAATATTAACAACATCATCTTATATACAACAAATGTATCTCTATATTAACATACATATACATATACACATAATGCTCTTAGATACTTACTTGTTATTGCTTCTCCTCTGCATTGTAAACATTTTATTCTATTTGAAACAGATGAGGGTATTTGGATTTCATCATCTCCTCAGCTTCCCATGTGATCTCGTCCACTTGTGGATTCCTCCAAAGGACTTTTACGGACGCTACGTCTTTATTTCTTAACCTCTTCACTTGCCTATCCAGAATCGCAATAGGTATTTCTTCATATATGAGACCCTCCGTAACTTGTACGTCCTCAACGGGAGTGATATGAGATGGATCTCCTATGCACTTTCTAAGCATCGAAACATGGAATACTGGATGGACTGAGGAGAGTTCTAGGGGTAATTTCAATTCATATGCAACTTGCCCAAATCTTTTGATAATTTCATATGGGCCTATATGACGTGGACTCAATTTTCCTTTATTTACAAAGTGCATTACTCCTTTCATCGGTGACACCTTCAAAAATACCCAATCACCTATGGCGAATTCAAGCCCTCTTCTCCTAACATCAGCATAGGACTTGGGTCGACTTCGGTCTGTTTGTAGCCGTTGTTGGATCACTATAACTTTCTCCATGGCTTGGTGAACAAGATCCGGTCCAAGTAAAGCAGTTTCACCTGCTTCAAACCATCCAATAGGCGATCTACACGTTCTTCCATATAAAGCTTCATAAGGTGCCATTTTAATACTTGAATGATAGCTATTATTATAGGCGAATTCAATAAGAGGCAATTGATCATCCCAAATACCTTGAAAATCTAACGTGCAAGCTTGTAGCATATCTTCAAGTGTTTGAATGGTACATTCTGCTTGTCCATCTGTCTTAGGATGGAAAGTCGTACTCAAGTTCACCTGTGTACCCAAGCTCTTCTGAAAGGATCTCCAAAAATGTGCAGTAAACTGAGCTCCCCTGTATGATATAATGGAGATCGGAATCCCATGTAACCGCACTATTTCTTTAACATATAATCTTGCATAATCCTCAGTTGTATAGGTGGTTTTGACTGGTAGGAAATGCGCTGATTTGGTAAGCCTATCAACTATAACCCATATAGAATAAAATTTCAGCAGTGTACGAGGCAAACCTGTGATAAAATCCATATTAATCATATCCTATTTCCAGACTGGAAGATTGATGCATTGCATGTAACCTCCTGGTTTATGATGCTCTATTTTCACTTGTTGACAATTCGGGCATTGAGCGACAAATTTTGCAATGTTTTTCTTCATATTTCCCCACCAATACACTTCTTTTAAATCATGGTACATTTTAGTAGCACCCGTATGAATAGAATAACGCGAGTGATGCGCCTCTGTCATAATTCGTTTCCTCAGCTCATCTACATCCGGCACACATAATCTTCCTTGGCATTGAAGTACCCCTTCTTATGTAAGATCAAAGGCCCTAGTCAGATTTTGTTGTACATTCTCTTTCAGTTGCATTAGAATAGGATCTGCATACTGTTTCTCTTTTACTTTAGCTATTAAGGAAGATTCTGCTGCATGTTGCATAATAACCCCTTCATCGGGAGATTCAAGAAGACGAACCCCCAAGCTGGCTAATTGGCGTAGATCCGTGAATATACTTTGCTTTTCTGTCAATTGACCATTTGTGCTTCCCATTGCTTTGAGGCTGAGGGCATCAGCTACCACATTTGCTTTCCCTGGGTGGGGTATAAGATATCGACATCATAGTCTTTTAAAAGTTCCAACCACCTGCGCTGCCTTAAATTTAGCTCTTTCTACTTAAAGATATATTGCAAGCTTTTATGATCGGTATAGATATCAACATGAACTCCATACAAATAGTGGCGCCATATCTTTAAGGCAAATATCACCGCTTATAACTCAAGGTCATGTGTGGGATAATTCTTCCCATGTGGCCGCAACTGTCATGAAGCATATGCTATTACCTTACCGTGCTGCATCAATACACAACCTAGGCCAATTCTGGAAGCATCACAATAGACTGCATAGTCTTTTGTACCTTCGGGAAGTACTAGTACAGGTGTGGAAGTTAATTTAGCTTTCAGCTCTTGGAAACTTTTTTCACATACATCATTCCATTGAAATTTGACTGCTTTATGAGTTAGCTTCATTAAAGGTGCAGCAATGGAAGAAAACCCTTCAAAAAACCTCCGATAGTAACCTGCCAGACCAAGAAAACTGCGAATTTCTGTGGGTGTCGTAGGTCTCAGGCAGTTTTTCATAGCTTCAATCTTTTGTGTATCCACCCTTATCCCTTCGTCTGACATAATGTGACCCAAGAAAGCTACGGATTTTAACCAAAATTCACATTTAGAGAACTTTGCATATAATTTACGATCGCGTAGAATCTGTAACACTTGCCATAAGTGATTAGCATGGTCCTCTTGTGATTTGGAATAAACCAGAATATCATCAATAAACACCGTCATGAACACGTCTTGAAATGTCTTAAACACCCTATTCATAAAATCCATGAAAACAGCTGGTGCATTCTTTAGTCCAAATGACATAACTAAAAATTCATAATGGCCATACCGTGTTCGAAAAGCTGTCCTGGGTATATCCTCCTCTCTAACTCTGACTTGATGGTAACCCGACCTCAAGTCAATTTTTGAAAAACACCTGGCACCCTGTAACTGATCAAACAAATCATCAATTCTGGGGAGGGGGTATTTGTTCTTGATCGTTACCTTATTCAACTGCCGATAGTCAATGCACATTCTCAAGGTGCTATCTTTCTTTCGTACAAATAGTACCAGTGCACCCCACGGGGACATACTAGGTCTGATAAAGCCCTTGTCCAACAAGTCTTTCAATTGCTCTTTTAATTCACACAATTCTGCTGGAGCCATTCTATATGGGGGAATAGAAATAGGCTGAGTGTCTGGTATCACATCAATACCAAACTCTACCTCCCGTTCTAGGGGTAGGCCTGGAAGATCCTCCGAAAATACATCAAGAAATTCATTGACCATCGGAATCGTTTGAGGAGTTGGTTGTTCTACATCTATATCATGCACTCAGACCAAATAACATATATACCCTTTGGCTATCATTTTCTTTGCTTTAAGATAGGAAATAAATTGTCCTCTTGGTGCCCCCACATTACCCTTCCATTTAAAAATATTCATTTGAAATTGAAAATGCACCTCCTTGGCTCGGCAATCCACCATGGCATAACAGGAGGCCAACCAATCCATACCCATGATAACATCAAAATCCACCATGTTCAATTCAATAAGATCGGCCACAGTATCATGATCACACACAGTTACCACGCAATCACGATAAACTCTTTTTGCAATAATGGACTCACCAACTGGTGTGGATACTTCAAATGACTTAATTAATAATTTCGACGTTCTTTTAAATTTTGCAGCAATCAATGGAGTAACATATGATAATGTAGAACCCAGATCAATCAATGCATATACACTGTGCGAAAATATGGATAATGTACCTGTGACCACGTCAGGAGAAGCCTCTGAATTCTGTCGGTCCACCAGAGCATAAGTACGGTTCTGAACTCCACTAGAACTAGCTGCTCCTCTAGCACCTCTGCCATGACCAGCAGGATGTACACCCCTGCCTAGAGAGGGAATTGATGATGAGGATGCAACAGCTGATCCTGTAGGTCGTGCTGCACCACCTGTACCCCTTTGTGGGTAGTCTCTCACTATATGCCCCGACAACCCACACCATAAGAAGACATTCATCCCAGTAGTACATGCGCCTACATGATACTTCCCGCAACGCTGACATGGTTGACGAGAAGATCTCGCTGTCTGTGATCCTGGCATACCACTGCTCTACCCACTGTAACTGCCCCTGAACCCTCGAAATTGAGGTTGAGCGCCCGCCGGGGAATAAGAGAAGGAAGGTCTAGGCAGTCTAGGATACATTCGGGGCCTAGAGTCTCCTTGGACACCATAGACTGTCCCATAGGTCTAGCCCTCTTTTAAGGTCCTCTCTCAAATTCGTGTACCCTTCTTCTCTGCCTCTGGTCTTCCATTTTATATGCAAAATCCTGGATTCAGGCTATGTCCATATCTCGTTTCAATGTAGGAATAGTGCAGTCTCGTACCAAATATGGCTCCAACCTGTCCACATATTGATGGACTCTATCTGTCATCGTGGGGACTATATTTGGAGCATATCGAGCCAATGAATTAAACTGGAGACTGTATTCCCTCACACTCATGGTTCCTTGTAAGAGATTTAAAAATTGGTCTGCACGAGCCTCTCGAACCTTATACGAAAGATAGTGATCAAGAATGCCGTTTTAAATTCATCCCAATTAACTAGTTCTACACCAACACCCCTCGATCTTTTCCAATCTTCATACCATAGTATAGCTTCTCCTTTCAATCTGTAGGCAGCAAGCTCGACCGTTTCCATACCAGATATATGGATAACCTCTAAGGCCCTTTGGATTTGATCAATAAAATCTTGTGGATCCTCTTTAAGGTACGACCCAGTGAATGTGGGAGGGTCTAGCTTTAGGAAATCCTACGTTCTACGACTAGCTACCCTAGCTGCACTATCATCACCTGTCATTGGACTCGCTCGTCCCTGTGTCTGTACGGCAACTAGTTACGTCAACATATGCACTGCATTCTTTAAGTCCTGGTCAGTAGTATTTACTGGTGGTTCTACAGGTACTTCTCTTCCTCTTGACTCTTCGAAAAATGGAAGAGTAGAAGAAGCCTGGGATGCCATCTATGGTTCAGCGCCGCCTTGATTAACTGGTTCAGGCGGGGCTCTACTAGTTCCTTCACCAGCAATTCTATCTATCCTCTTACTTTTACCTCGACCTCTTCTTGTCATCGGCATTTTACTATAATATAAGAAAAACAATGTCAGAAAGAATTCCACCTATAACTTTGGCTCTAATGTACGATCTAAAAATGAAGAACAGAAATAACTCCTAAATGTCTCATAGCCTCCTACTTATAAATGTGGTGCAAAACACATTGATAAGTAAGAATCTACTCAGACACGGCTTTGAAGACACCCTTAGGACGACCTGCTCTGATACCACTTTTTTCATACCCCGAATCCCATTCGGGACTGACTGGCACCCGAAGGGACTGACTGTCACCAGAAGCCAATATGGCTCGAGAGAACCAATCTTTGCTCATATCCACTCATATACATGTCACTCACTAAGCAGTACCATCACGTAGAGATATGAGATGTCAATCGCGGAAGTTATGGAAACATGCAATTTATACATATAAGGAACTTGGCCATTAGGGCCACCAAATCAAAATGGATATACAGCTCTTACAATACATCTCTTCCATTCATTTTCCCACACATGTCTACAAAACCTATAATAGATACATGACCATGCTTATGCAATACTTACATAACAACACAAAAACCCATGTACACATGTGACTTGGAGAAGCCCCGAAGCAATTGAAGCTCACCAATACTCAGCAAAAGATCAACACCCTACTATGGAGGTCTACTAGTACCTGCGCCTGCAACAAGTAAGGTAAATTCCCCAAGAGGGGTCAGTACTAAGAATGTACTAAGTATGTAAGTCAAATAGTAACTGTGTAAGATATAAGAACTTTCAAGAGTTCAAGTACAAGTGAATAATTAATGTAAAATAAACCATGATTCTATGTACATTTGGAAACACGTATCTTGCTTTCTTTGCTTTCTTTTCCTTTGCATTCATTTGTCATTAACCATTGTCATGTGATACTCGAGCTCTAACTGATCAGTGGGATATAACATATTATTGGGATCATTCCAGCTAGGCTTACGCCCCTTAGAGTGCCACCCAAAAATGATATATCAATAGGATCGTTCCAGCCAGGCTTATGCCCCTTAGATTGCGATCCATGAATAATAATAGTGGGAGCGTTCCATCCGGACTTATGTCCCTTAGATTGAACTCCCCAATTGAACAATTATGCATTACTTCACTTCTTTACCTTTGAGAAATCGATACATTGGTTAGTATTGCATTATTGGAACATTTGGAACAATATTGGAATATTTGGAATAATATTGGAACATTTATGTAACACCTGAATAATGAGTGATCAACATATGAGGAACATGTGAGTAACAAGATATCTACTTGATTTGGACTACTTTTGGACATTTTGGAATAATACAAGGATATTGCCAATGTAATCAATATGAGCTGCAGAAGGATACGGACAGAGTAACCTTACATACCTTGTCTCTTCAATATTAATATACAATCCTATATGTGTACACAATATTCCAACTCCTTCCTTTCATTTCCCTCTACAACACAAACACATACCGGAGCTTATATTAACAACTAGTTACCATACAAGTGTATAAGACGACAACGAGCTATATGACGGCCATATGACGTCATTTCCCCCTTTTCAATACCATCTAAGACATTGGCATATCAACAATACCACAACATGCCCAACATTGACCAAAATATCACAACCCAATAGCATTTCATACCAAGTTCATTCTTTACATTTCTTCATTAACACAACGTCACAATTACTTCATCAAATCACCTCCATACACCTCACAACATCATATCGGGAAAAATGTCATAATTTACACTTATAGAAAAATAACAAGTTTAGGAACATAATCGCACCATACATGTTGATATTTCACCCATACCATGCATTTTCACCCAAATCTCAAGTCACTTTTCAAGTTCAATTCACCAAAATGGCACATCTTGAACAAAATCCAAACGTGCCCTATTCAACCTTGACAACATAACCAACATGATCTAAACCATCCCTCATGTATAGAATATAGTAAATCACAAGAATAAACACTTACCAAAGCTTGATAAATGATGATCTTGCCCAAAAGATGACTTAGGGTTTGAAGAGCCAAAAGAGAATTGTCTTGAAAATTCTAGAAAAGTGATGTGTGTATTTTAGAATAAAAATATGATTTTTCCACATATATATAGGCCCTCAATTCTTCTTGGCATTAATTTCCATGTTTAATTGGTCAATGGTAGAAGAATGGGTCATTTGGCCCATTTGGGCCATGTCTTTGGCTTCTTTTTAGGCCTTAATTGAGCCCAATAACACATATACATTTAACCCATACAATTCAATGTTTACTCCATCATATATCTCATGTTAATCCATCATATATCTCATATTTAAATAATTCCATAATGTCACGACAATATTCACTTACGCGATTCACGTTCGTAGCCTCAATCGCAAAAATAGAAATTCTAGTCGCTCATGGCTTCGTTGAACATTTTTGGTAATTACTTGTGTATCATTATTTGATCATGTAGGAGTGTATTGAAGTATTTGAAATCTTAACCATGAGTAAAGAAACACCAAGGATCCAAAAGAAACCAAGAAACAATCGTCATTGAAATGCGTCGCAAAACGAGCACGGGAAGGGCCAAGGTGTTGTGCCTTGCGCCACTTGCTGCAAAGCAAGCAACGACGCAAGACTTGGCTTCTCTTTGAATCAGGGGGCTTGGGCCACCCCCCCTGAAATAGGGAGTGGCGCAAGTTTGGCCACCTTGCTAAATTTTTCTACTCCGTCGAATTCTAGCGTATCATCCAATGCCCCATCCAAACACTACAAAATACGTACTTAGTGATCTTAATCATCAAGTAAACATGACTCCAAGTTATCAAATGAGGTTGTAATACGTACGGGGTATTACAATTGTGTAGGATAAGCCTCCCCAAGTTTTGGAATCCCACTTTCCCTTAACTTCTAAAAGATTTCTCCTCTTCTTTGGTTCAAGTTGAAGAAAAGTTTAAGTTCTTGAAGAAGTAGAAGTTGAGAGTATAAGAATCTTCACCAAAAAAAGTAAGGTTACTTCCCCAATTTCCCCCCTCTTTATGTATAGGTTTGGGTGGGGGATGTTATACATATTATTGTTAAGAACATACAAGACGATGATCGGAAGCCGTGAGTTTAATATTTTTTCTATTGTGTTGAATGACTTAGGATTGTTAAGGTGTTGTTTTTATGTATTGTTGTTGGGAGGCAGTGGGTTACCTTATAAAATGGTTGAATGGAGTTATATTAAAGTATACTAGGTTGTGGTGATACGCAATGTTTTTAGGGGCTGGACGGTCTTACTGTCCATCATAATGTTTAGATACTATTTTGGAATGCTTAAACTGTGATTAGCTACTAATATTAGCTTCATTATGTACTTATATTGTAGATTAATACCTTACAGGAAAGAAGGATAATTCGTTGTAATATTCGAGTTGCACATCAAGGTATGTAAGGCTATTTAATTCCATATTCTTTGGCATGAAATCTTATACCTGTGTTATTACCAACATGGTGAGCTTCCTAAGTGCTATTTATAGTAAAGGACACATATTGATGGTGTACAATCTCCAATGTAGTTAATGATCTTCATCCTACAACCCATGGCTTCCCAAATGTGTCAAAGTACTTCTATATGTGATCATGACCTAAGGCATATTTATATGCCTTATTGCCGACTTTAACCAATGTTTACCTTAGTTTTGAGAGCAATACGTATGTATTTTGTATGGTTTTGATGGACTATCTGTTATTGTACTAACAAATGTGATTAGACCCTTGTAGGTGGAATTTGTGACTATTTGGAGTGCTTTTGTTGTGGAAAGCGAGGCTTGGAGGAGTTATGAGCGAAGGATATTGAAGATAAGAGGCAAGCCAAAGATTTGAACTTGAAGGATCCAACCAAATCCGCAAAGAAAAGTCGAAGAAAGGAAGAAAAACGAAGTCTAAGTCCCAGGCACGCCAGGCAGCGTGTCGGGCCGCTTTTGACAAAGATTTTGTTAGGTTGGATAGCAGAGAGGGGTGAGCCCTAGGGCATGCTGGGCTGCTCAGGAGCGACCTTTCAGAGGGAAAAAATTGCCTAAGTTCCAGGCGCGCCCAAGGGCGTGCCGGGCCGCTTTTTGGCAATTTTTTGCCTCTGAATTTTTGCCTATAAATAGGGATTTTGGGTTATTATATAATTATTCCATCATCATTACACTACTTTAGGCATTTTTTGGATTGAAATTACGTTTCATTCTTTTCATCTTTTATTTCTTTTTATGGTATTTTATTAAATTATGATGTTAGTTAAAAGTATTAGTGGCTAAAATCCCTCATTCTTGGGGTTGAGGCTATGAACAAGAATCTCTTGAGTTAAATTTTATTGGTTTTTGCTGAAGTTTATCATTTATTGGTTATTCTTATATTCTTAATTTTACTATTTTAATGCTTGATCACCATTGAAATAAACTCATTGACTTAAGGTGAGCTCGAGAGAGAAACTAACAGAGAGAATGTGGAATATAGGAAGTGTGGTCTTTTCTCGAGGAAGGGATTCCAAGATATTGATATGCGGTTAGGACAGAGAGGTACCTAATCCTCCGCGCTTGTTCAATTACGAGAAGATAGCTTAAAGGCATTAGAATTGGTTAAATCTATCACCGCTCAATGATGTAGTTAGGTTTCTAATTTCTAGTAAAAGGTTATAGTTTAGAGAGAAATATAATCGTAACATTAACCTCATGATCAATAACCAAGATAAATGACTCAAATTGCTTAAACCAGTAACAATTATGCTCAAGAGATGACGTTCGGAGTGCCTTAACCCTGGGAATTTACTTTTTGTTGAATTTTGAATCATATTTACAAAAACTAAAGTTACGGTAGCGAAGATAGTAGTTTATAGTCCGCAATCATTTAATTTTTAGTAACAAATCTCTTTTCCTTTTGGCAACACTAGTTTTTAATTACTATTTGATGTCTTAAATTGACTCTGTTGACGAAAGTCCCTTGGGTTCGATATCCGGCTCTTTTAAAGAAGCCATTATATTACTTGAACAATCACGTACACTTGCATGTATAGCTGGGTCACAACAAGTTTTTGGCGCCGTTGTCGGGGACTTTCAAATAAATAGATTTCAATTCTCGACGTTTTTACTTTAATTTTTAAGCTAAGTGTTGACAATTTGATCTTAGCTATTCTATTTTGCAGGCTTACTTCATCTGAACGCTGGCAAGGAACAAAGATTTGGTAACCCCGCAGTCTGAACCTGAGATATACTTCCATAGATTGAGGAGACAAGTTACAGATTACCCAATCCCACAGTTTGAACTGGATGACAAAGGCATACGGGGTGATCCCGTAAGAATTGAAGACCCAGTTATGGATAGACGTGAGCCGGTAGTGATGGCAGCTAGAATAGTTCGCGATGTGTCAATCCCACTCGCTACTAATGTGACTTCCAGTATTCTAAAACTGGCAGCTGGAGGTAGATTTGAGCTTAAACAAAACATGGTGCAACTCTTGCACTCAAGTGGACAGTTTACAGGTCTTGCTCATGAGGATCCACAGAGGCACATCCAAAATTTTTTGGAGATCAGTGACACATATTTTCCTTCAGGTGTGTCTTCGAATTATGTGAGACTAACTTTGTTCCCCTTTTCTCTATTGGGGGAAGAAAGGAGGTGGTTAGATGCAGAGTCGGTGAATTCTATCACTACTTAGGATGATCCTGCTCGAAAATTATTGATAAGGTTCTTTCCGTTAGGAAAGACAGCAAAGCTAAGGAGTGAGATATTGAGTTTCAGACAGAGAGATGATGAATATTTGTACCAAGTATGGAACCAATTCAAATCCATGTTGAGGGATTGTCCCCATCACCACCAAGATAATGAAGTGTTGGTGCATACTTTTATTGAGGCTCTCGACCCCAACACTAAAATTCTACTTGATTCAGGTGCAAGTGGACAAGCTTTAGAGAAGACTTACGATTAATTATATGCTTTGTTGAATCATATCTCGTAGGTAAATCCAGATTGGCATAGTGATAACTCTAGAAATTCTACAAAAAAAGTTGTTGGGAAACTAGATGTGGATGCAGTCGCTACATTATCTGCCCAAATTTCAGATATGCAAAACATGATAAACAATCACTTCAGCAGTTTGAATTTGGGGAAGCAACAAGCTCCCGTAAATGCAGTACAACAACAGGTTTCTGTGTGGTGTGAGGTATGTGAAAATGGGGACCATAGTTGTGCGGTGCAAATCCGAATTTCGTGAATTTTGTGGGTAATGCCCAAAGAAGAGTTGGAGCACAGAATTATGGAAATACTTACAATGCTGGTTGGAAAAATCACCCGAACTTATCTTGTGGAGGTAATCAGAATCAATATAGGCCTCAAGGATATGCACCACAATACAACCAACAGAAGAGTCAAGGTAATCAATTGGGTGCTAAGCCTAGAAATATGAGCGTGGAAGATATGTTGAAGTAGATTATGGCAGAGCAAGCTAAGATGGCAATAGATGTGAGGAACACTCAGTTGGCTACTCAAAATTTTGAAAAGCAAATTGGTCAGTTAGCAAATACACAGAATACAAGGCCTCAAGGAGGTCTTCCAAGTGATACCGATCCTAACCCAAAATAGGTGAATGCTATTGTTAATCGTAGTGGTAAGCAGTTAGAGGATATAGTTCCATCAGCAAAAGAATTGGAGTCGAAAGAAGTTGTGGTTGAAGACGAACAAGTTGAGTCTGCCAAAAGCTCCAAAGATGATAAAATGATCCATAGTGTGAAGTTGCCTCCTCTTTTTCCCCAGAAGTTCAAGAAGAAGAAGGAAGATGAATGCTCTGGTAAGTTCATTGAACTACTTAAAAAAGTGCACATTAATTTTCCTCTGGTGGATATCTTGTAGGATATTCCAAAGTATGCTAAGTTTGTGAAGGATATTGTGGCAAACAAGAGTAGATTGACTGAGTATGCCACAGTTGCACTAACTGAGGAGTGTATCTCTCGCATTCAAAATCATTTACCCACCAAACTGAAGGATCCTGGAAGCTTCACTGTAAAAATCACTCTGGGAGATCGTGTATATGCTCGTGGGTTGTGCGATTTGGGGGCTAGTATAAATCTGATGCCCACTTCAATTTTCAAGGAGTTGGGTTTGGGTCATCCTAAACCAACTACTATTATTTTGCAGCTTGCAGACCAATTCGTGACTAAACCTGATGGTATTGTTGAGGATGTTCTGGTTCAAGTGGGTTCGTTGATCTTTCCAGTTGATTTTGTGGTGCTAAATTTTGAGCCTGACCTAAATTCCCATTTACTATAGGGCATCCGTTTCTGGCCACAGGATGTGCGATCATTGATGTAGCTGCAGGGAAATTGACTATGCGAGCTCATGATAAGGTTGAGGTTTTTGATGTATATAGGGCTTTGAAGCTACCAAAAATTTATGAGAACTTGTCAGCTATTACAGCTATAGATTTGGAGGCTGAAAGCATCCACACTTTGTCTACAGATCCTTTGGAAAAAGTTTTGATGGGGCAAGATATTTTTGGTGATGCAAAAGCTATTGAAATGGTGCAGGTTCTTGATCTTATGGGTATCTATGCTAAAGAGGGTGGATGGGAACCTTTAAATCATCCACTCAGTCCTCTAACCAAGCCATCAATTAAGGAGGCACCGAAGCTTGAATTGAAAGAACTTCTATCTCATCTTCAATATGCTTTCTTAGGTGAAAATGAGACCCTTCCTATTATTCTTGCAGCAAATTTATCAAGGGAACAGGTTGATGCAACATTGGTGATACTCAAAAGAAGAAAGAAGGCTACTGGTTGGCAGATGTATGACATCCATGGTATTAATACGGGTTTGTCTATGCATAAAATTTACATGGAGGAAGGGCATAAGCTGAGTGTGCAACACCAAAGACGCTTGAATCCAGTAATGAAAGAAGTGGTAACGAAAAAGGTAATTAAGTGGTTATATTCGGGCATTGTTTACCCTATTTCTGACAGTACATGGTCTAGTACAGTGTGTCCCAAAAAAGGGTGGTATGAAGGTAATCACTAATGAAAATAATGAGTTGATTCCTACAAGAACTGTGACTGTATGGCGTATTTGCATGGATTCTCGAAAACTAAATGATGCCACGAGGAAAGACCATTATCCAATCCCTTTTATTGATCAGATGTTGGATCGCTTAGCCGGGCAGAAATATTATTGCTTTCTTGATGGGTATTCCGGGTATAATCAAATTGATATAGATCCTCAAGATCAAGAGAAGACTACATTCACATACCTTTACGACACTTACGCTTTCAAGTGTATGCCCTTTGGATTGTGCAATGCACCGGCTACTTTTTAGCGTTGCATGATGACTATTTTCTATGACATGGTGGAGGAGTTCGTAGAGATTTTTATGGATGATTTTTCAGTCTTTGGTAACTCTTTTGAGGTATGTTTGCAAAACCTTGATAGAGTCCTTTCTCGGTGTGAAGAAACTAATCTTGTTCTCAATTGGGAAAAATGCCATTTTCTTGTGACGGAAGGTATAGTTCTTGGGCATAAAGTGTCAAAGCAGGGGATCAAAGTTGATAGAGCAAAGATTGAAGTTATCGAGAAATTACCTCCACCTGTGTCGGTGAAAGGGGTGCGTAGTTTCTTAGGACATGCTGGGTTTTATATATGGTTCATTAAAGTTTTTTCCAAGATTGCACGCCCCATGTGCACGCTCTTAGAAAAAGATGTTAAATTTATATTTTGTGAGTCATGTGAGCTATTGAAGAAGAAGTTGGTGGATGCACCTATCCTTACTGCTCCTGATTGGGCTTTACCATTTGAGCTTATGTGTGACGCAAGTGATGTTGCACTGGGTGCGGTTCTTGGGCAGCAGAAGAACAAGGTATTTCACTCTATTTATTATGCGAGCAAGACCCTTGATGTAGCCCAAGTGAATTACACGGTGACTGAAAAGGAGATGTTAGCTTTGGTATACGCATTTGATAAATTTAGATCATATTTGGTAGGCACTAGCGTCATTGTATACACAGACCATGCTGCAATACAGTATTTGTTCAATAAAAAGATGATAAGCCACAGTTGATTAGATGGATTTTATTGTTACAAGAGTTTGATTTGGAGATTAAAGATAGGAAGGGGTCAAAAAATCAGATTGCTGACCATCTTTCTAGACTTGAAAGCTCAACACATGTAGCTGATGATGGGCGTATTGGTGAGGAATTTCAAGATGAGCAATTTCTAGTTTTGGGGGTTGATGAGTTGGTATGGTATGCAGATAGTGTAAATCTACTAGTAAGTGGGCTATTTCCTCCTGATTCGAGTCATTAACAAAAGAAGAAGTTGTCATATGAGGCACGTTCTTATATTTGGGTCGAGCCTTATTTATTCAAGCAAGGGCCTGATCAAGTAGTAAGAAGATATATTCTGGATGCAGAGGTGAAACAGGTGTTGGAGAGTTTCCACGCATCACCTTATGGTGGTCATCATGGTGGTGAACGCACAACCCAAAAAATTCTGCAATCAGGTTTCTTCTGGCCTTCTCTATTTAAAAATGCTCATGCATTTGTGAGAAGTTGTGACCAATGCCAAAGTATGGGGACGATTGCAAAGAGACATCAGATACCTTTAAATAATAGCCTAGAAGTTAAAATCTTTGATGTATGGGCGATAGATTTTATGGGCCCTTTACCGAAGTCGAATGGGAATCAATACATACTTGTAGCAGTGGATTATGTGTCTAAGTGGGTGGAGGCTGCTGCTCTCCCTACGAATGATTCCAAGGTGGTGGTGAAGTTCCTTCAAAAAATATCTTCACAAGATTCGGAACTCCAAGAGCTATTATTAGCAATGGAGGTTCACACTTTATAAACTATTGGGTGAAGAGTGGTTGTCTAAATATGGTGTTAGACACAAGGTTTCAATAGCGTATCATCCCCAAACAAGTGGCCAAGTGGAAGTGTTTAATCGCGAGATAAAACAAATGTTTCAAAAGACCGTGAATACTCAGAGAAAAGATTGGTCGCTCAAGCTAGATGATGCTCTTTGGGCTTATCAAACTGTATATAAAACACCTATAGGGCCTTCTCCATATCATCTTGTCTTTGGGAAAACATGTCGCCTCCCAGTTTAGCTTGAGCACCGAGAATATTGGGCGGTGAAAAAGTTAAACCTAGATCCAAAGTTGGTTGGTAACAGGAGGTTGTTGCAACTATATAAGTTAGAAGAGTTTTGTTTCAACGTATATGAAAATGCAAAGATTTACAAGGAGAAAACAAAGCGATGGCACGAAAAGCACATTCTCCACTGAACTTTCGAGCCAGGCTAATTGGTACTACTGTTTAATTCTAGACTTAGGTTGTTTTCGAGCAAGCTAAGATCTAAGTGGAGTGGTCCTTTTGAGGTAAGTCGCACAACTCCTCATGGTGCGGTGGAAATCATGAATAAAGGTGATGGTACTAAATTTCTTGTAAATGGCCAAAGATTTAAGCACTATTTTGGTGAAGAAAAGAAGCATAAAGAGGACGTGCTTCACCTTGATAATGATTGAGCAGAGCGTGGTTGAGCAGCGACATTAAACAAGGCGCTACATGGGAGGCAACCCATGAATGTATTGTAATAGTTAGGAATTATAAAGTAAAAATACAAAAAGAAGAGTTGTGCCACGACCAAAACTAAGGCGCTTGATGGGAGGCAACCCATCTCTTTTAAAAATTTTCTTTTCTAACTTATTTCTAGGATTTATTGTTTATGGAGAGACACACAGAGTATTTTTCCATGGAAATCCAAGAGAAAAAGGTAAATTGGAGATAGATGATCTTTTGAAGGTGCCGGGAAGGTAGGACATGCTTTGGAGTGAATTTTTGCATCATGAGACTTGTAAAAGCCCCAAAATTATGTGAAAAATGTGTAAAAACACCCAGGTATGATTTTAAGTGAGCAGCGCGCCAGACAACGTGCCAAGCTGCTCCTGGCCACTTTTTTGTATGCCTTGGCAGTGAGCAGACGCGACACCTAGCATGCCAGTCTGCTCCTGCCCATTTTTTTGTGGCCTTTGGCAGTGAGCAGGCACGACACCTAGCGTTCCAGGCCGTTCCTGCCCATTTTTTTGTGGCCTCAGGCAGCGGGGTAGCGCAACACCTAGCGTGCCGGGCAGCTACCCCCTTAAGTTTTGGGGCAAAATTTTTTTTAACAAAAAAATCCTACCCACCCCACCCCACCCCCTATCCTTTAAATCCCCAAATTCTCTTAATTCTTCACAATCCTCACCCCAAAAATCAATTTTTCTCAACACACCATCAAAATTTTCTCTCTTAATTTTCACTTCTCTTTCTACACAAAGCATGATTCTTCCCCTCTCATCTTTGGTTTATGATAGCAAGACTATATTAAAGCTACCAAGGTATGTTTTCTTTAAGCTTTCTCTCTCTTGATTTCTATGAGAATGTTGAACATTTGGGGATGTTTGAAATTCGAAATTTTTTTGATGCCCTTTATGTTCTTTGTAGTTTGATTTGATTATTATGCTTGAGTTGGAATGTATGGGGTATCATGAATAAGAACTTAAAGTGCAAGTGGAAGTGTTCTAATTAATTATGTTTTTAGTTGAATAACTTGCAAGTGTGTTTAGATTGAATGGTGATAATTGAGAATATTGTTTGTTGAAATCACTTGCTATAACCCATATATTTTTGAAAATGCATAGATCTTGTTTGAATTCATGAGTAAAACAAGTAAGCCATCCTATTGATAATTATGGGACCGTGGAACTTGTCTTGGGTATGTTGAATTTGGATATGGGTTGGACTTTGTAATGGGGCATTAAGTGATGAAGGGAAGTCTAAGTACCCTTACACCCATATATTTTGAATTGGTGCTAAGCAACTAAGTGTGGGGTGGCCCTTATAGTCAACACACATTGAGTTGGTTGGCTATCTTTACATGGGAAATTGACATACTTATTTGAACTTTGTCACAGGTACCATGTTGGAATCTAACGTGGCAGCTTTAAGTTCACACAAACGACGACGGTCAAGAAATAAGGTTCCAGCAGCTCCCCCGGTCCCTAAAGGCCAGAAAAGAAAGTATGGGCTAAATGCTATCTCTAGTGCCGACAAGAATTGGTATAAGAGTCATACCGAAGCCAAATACTTTGTGGATAAATGTATTGATAGGGCTAGTCTATCTCGGACTCACCCTAAAATATTGGATCGAATTGTGCAATTAGGGATGGGTTTCATCTTTGACAAACCAACGGATTGCAACCTTCATCTTGTGAGGGAATTGTATGCTAATTGGAAACCAGTTGCACCTACCAGCTCGGTGGTTGTACGAGGGTCAGATGTAATACTTGATTCCCGAGGCCTAAGTGGATTATTGGGAGCACACACTCGGGCTAGTCCCCATGACCTACACAAGCTGAATGTTAGGCCTCGCTATGCAGAAATTTGACACACTCTTTGTGGTCAACCTTCGACAGCATGATGGCTTCGCTATCACAAAAAAAGTACCACATGAGTCTCCCCTATTCTCATTTCAATAAAGAGGTGAGGATTTGGTTGAAGATTGTGTGTTGTTGCTTGATTTCAGGTAGCCACATGACAGAGGTCACTAGGGATCGAGTTTGTTTGGTGTATGCTTTAAGGACCGATGTTGAAATTGATGTAGGTTCTGTGGTGCTATCGGCTATGCATCGAGATCATCTACAAGGAGGTCTTTGATATGATTTTGGCGGTGTATTGACTAAATTAATGAGAGCATTCGAAGTCACAGAAGAAGCTTTTGATTATCATCCTTCTTTAGTGACGACACCTGTTGATGTCACCCAAACCAAGGCACCTGATGCACTCGACCCCACTCTCACATTAGCAGAGCGTCACGCTCGTGATGATGAGATTTTAGCCCGTATGTATGGTTTGGAGATGCTACGACATAAGACTTGGGGTAGGCCCTTTATGGCAGACGAGCTGAGCCAGGTTGAGAGGGATTATCCTCTTAATGAGCATGCCATGGTATTATTGCGAATTGGGCCTGATTTTATTGAGCTTGTGGATGATGATGTCCCCACAGATGAGAATGACCGCCAAACCGATTCCAATGATAACGAGGTGGAGGCGGATGATACACCGCTAGCAGTCTGTGGGCCGAAGGATGAATACTTCCTCGACTGACCAGGGAGCTCCTCACACCCTACTCTTACCTTGTTTCATTTTTTTAGCATTGGGGACAGTGCTCATCTTTTAAGTGTGGGGTGGGGTGTTATGGGAGTCCTTTTGTATGTGTATATGTGTGTTTTTAGTTGTTTCATTTTGGGTTCCTTAGCCTTTTTTTTTGGTTCTTTTACTAAGGATAGTCCCTTTGAACCGTAGAAAAACACCAAAAAAATTTATTTTTTTGTTTTTTTTTATTACTTTGAGTCTCTTTTAGTCATAGTATTAGGAGCTTTGCTCTATGATGGATGAAGGACGACCATCTTAAGAGCAAATTAGTCATGTTATTGGTGGGTGTTCTTGTTTGCTATACAATTGTGCATACATGTCCACTATGATGGTGGAACATGCTAAGATATATAATAGCAAGTGTTGAGACATCTAATGCTCACTTAGTCGACTTGATAAGTTTCTTAATGTTGAACTCGTGCATGACTTCGTATAAGTTATATGGTGAGCCTGCTTGAGTTAAACATGTGCCATGTGTGAGTGAGGTTTTTGTGATATTCCATGTGCATAATGATGTCTAGAACTTGCCCGGTGTGTTTGCAAAGCGAAATAAAAGGTGTTGAGTTTAGGATTATGTTTTATAGCTACTTTATCTACCCTTTTTGCATGATCTTAGTTAGTCCCGTTAAGCCTTTAGCCTATTCTTTGGTAGCTTTATATGTAGCTTAATTCTTTTCTTTCAATTAACCATAATTTGATCCAAAACTCTTAAGCTCTTTAGTTGAGAAATTAAGATGTTAAGGAGTTGGAAAAAAAATGGGAAGAAGGAAAAAGTGAAGTTGAAGCCCCAAGTAAATAGCTTTTGGGTGTGTGAAAAAGTTTGTGTTGTTGGTAGGGAGTAATGTAATGAAAAGAAAAAAAAATTGACCAAAAGAAGTAAATCATGTGTTGATAGCAAATACTCCCTGCCTAATATGTGTAAGCTAGCTTAAAGAGATGGGGCAAAAAAAAGAGAGTGGGAAGATAAAAGTGGTGTAAAATAGGTTAGTTGGAGGTGATCTTAATGTAAATTGTAGTGTATTAAAGCGCTTAGGGAAGATAGTCACTATTCTTGACCAAATAGTTCCTACCCGTCCCTTAGCCTACATTACAACCCTTAAAGTCATACTTGATCTTGAGCTTTAACATTCTGATATTAGTGGAGTACTACACTAAGGGCAAGCTTATGGTTCATCTTGTGTTGTATGTGAATTCTTTTCGAGAGTGAGTAAACTTTTATTCATGCACCCATTTAATAATTACTTTGTGTGAAATATTAGGTGATTGTCTTGTGGTGAGGGCGCATGTTTAGCGAAGTGTGGTGATCTATTGGTAACGTGTCATGCATGAATTTGCAACTTGTAAAGTTGTTTTGTGAGGATAGGTTTTTTCAATTTTCTATTCACTTTTTGGTGATACTAGCAAGTTAGTTGCATAATTTGATGAATGTGGTTGTGTAGCTATGCAGGAATACCTATTATGTGTCAGTTGTCTTAAGTTGCCCGGGTTTGAGTCTGGTTATTATTCGAGGATGAACAAAGGTTTAAGTGTGGGGTGGTGATCTAAGTCATATTTATATGTCTTATTGCCGACTTTAACCCATGTTTACCTTAGTTTTGAGAGCAATCCCTATGTATTTTGTATGGTTTTGAGGGAATATCTGATATTGTACTAACAAATATGAATAGACCCTTGTAGGTGGAATTTACGACTATTTGGAGTACTTTTGGCATGGAAAGTGAGGCTTGGAGGAGCTACGAGCGAAGGATATTGAAGATAAGAGGCAAGCCAAAGATTTGAACTTGAAAAATCCAACCAAATCCGCAAAGAAAAGTCGAAGAAAGGAATAAAAATGAAGTCTAAGTCCCAGGCGCACCAGGCAGCGTGCCGGGCCACTTTTGACAAAGATTTTGTTAAGTTGGACAACAGAGGGGCGCACCAGGCTACTCAGGCGCGACCTTTCAGAGGCTAAAAATTGCCTAAGTCCCAGGCGCGCCCAAGGGCGTGCCGGGCCGCTTTTTGGCAATTTTTTGCCTCAGAATATTTACCTATAAATAGGGCTTTTGGGTTATTGTATGATTATTCCATCATCATTAGACTACTTTGGGCGTTTTTTGGATTAAATTAGGTTTCATTCCTCTTCTTTTCCTCTTTTTTTTTTTTTATGGTATTTTATCAACTTATGATGTTAGTTAAAAGTATGAGTGGATAAAATCCCTAATTTTTGGGGTTGAGGCTATGAACATGAATCTTTTGAGTTAAATTTTATTGGTTTTTGCGGAAGTTTATCATTTATTGGTTATTCTTATATTCTTAATTTTACTATTTTAATGATTGATCACCATTGAAATAAACCCCTTGTCTTGAGGTGAGCTCGAGAGAGAAACGAAGAGATAGAATATGAAATATAAGAGGTGTGTTATTTTCTCGAGGAAGGGATTCCAAGATATTGATATGCGGTTAGGATCGAGAGGTACCTAATGCGATGCGCTTGTTCAATTACGAGAAGATAGCTTAAAGGCATTAGAATTGGTTAAATCTATCACCTCTCAATGATGTAGTTAGGTTTCCAATTTCTAGTAAAAGGTTATAGTTTGGAGATGAATATAATCGTAACATTAACCTCGTGATCAATAACCAAGATAAACGACTCAAATTTCATAAACCAGTAACAATTATGCTCAAGAGATGACGTTCAGAGTGCCTTAGCCCTGGGAATTTACTTTTTATTGAATTTTGAATCATATTTGCAAAAACTGAAGTTACGGTAGCGAAGATAGTAGTTTATAGTCCGCAATCATTTAATTTTTAGTAACAAATCTCTTTTCCTTTTCGCAATACTAGTTTTTAATTACTGTTTGATGTCTTAAATTGACTCTGTTGACGAAAGTCCCTTGGGTTCGATATCCGGCTCTTTTAAAGGAGCCATTATATTACTTGAATGATCACGTACACTTGCGTGTATAGCTGGGTCGCAACAGATCATTCTTCTATACCGGTGTGTTTATACTTTCAAGTACTAGTATGTCAAAGGTACTACAAACAACAAGTTTCATGAGTTATCTTCTAAAGTTAAATGAGGTTCACTGAATCAATGGGATCCTACAATAGGAGTATTTATATGTCAGACACACATTTTGCCCATTATATATTTTATATGTCCTTACATGGAATATAAACAGGTCCCTAATTTGGATCTGCCCATGGTCTCTCAAGTGTGTTAAAGTAAGTCCATGTGTGTTCAGTACTCTATATCTTCCTATTCATTCTTCCAAGTACAAGTATGACTAAGTTATTCTAAACAACAAGTTTTATGGGCTATTTACTGGGTTAAACAAGGTTCATTGAGTCATATGAGTTCCTAATTATTATATTGATGTTACATTTGTTTCCTACGTCATTGTTACTACCCTACTTATATTGTTCACATGTCTACAGTTCCTGTCACACCCCGAATCCCAACGAGGCATGATTGGCACCCGTAGCCGATAAGGCCCGAGAGAACCAAGCTGTGCTTCTATACATTCATATGCATGTCGTAGTAAACACCACCATCACATAAGAACATGAACGACTAATATCGGAAATCATGGAACATGTGACATATATATACATATTTGAGAAACTTGTCCATTGAGGCCATCAAACAAGACTTCATGAGTCATCTTATATACATATACCCACATGCATCTACAAAGCCTCTAACAGATGCATTGACCAAAACAACTAAGAGTCGGGACAAGTCCCCGCTTTAAACAACACGTACATCACCAAAACATATATACAACTCTGACTCGGAGAAGCCCCAAATTAGCTAGAGCTCACCAATGAACCGCTAACAACTAACAATCTATTGAGGAGGCCTACTGGTACCTGCGCCTGCAGCAAGTAAGGTAAATTCCCCAAGAGGGGTCAGTACGGAATAAGTACTGAGTATGTAAGGCTCAAATGAAACTGTACAATATATGAATATTTCAATGAGCTCAAAACAAATGAATAATCAATGTGAATAAGTCACCATTTTGCATTTTGGAAGCCATATGTATTGCTTTCATTACTTTCTTTACGTCAATGCTTACTTGTGAATACATGTGTCACAATGTACCCGAGCCTCGACTGATCATTGGGTCTTTACATAACATATCGTTATGTTGGGATCGGCTCGATCTAGGCTTATGCCCCTAGAGCTGCCACCTATAAATAAACATTTCAGGTTCTGCTCGAGCTAGGTTTTCACCCCTAGAGCTGCCCCCTGTCAGGTTCGACTTGAGCTAGGCTTTCTCCACCAAAGCTTCACCCTGATCCAATAGTCTCGGGATCGGCTTGAGCTAGGCATTCTAACCCCAAAGCTGCCACCCGTACTCAATCATTAACCACATTTGCATTATTTTGATCTTTACTTTGAGATTGATACTTTGAGGTTGGTACAATGGTGGTCATAACTTTGTTTGAAGCTTTGAATCATTAACCAATGAGTGAGAGACATAATATTAAACATTATTGGAAACATAGCCTTCATGGAAACATAACACTATTGGACCCATTGGACAATAATCAATGAACGAGATACATGAGTATAAGCACTATTGAAACTTTGGAATATAACCTTATTGGGATTTTGGAACACTATTCATGAACATGAGACATGAGATTCAAAATTGATCAATGAATAAGGAACTTATGAGTAATACTAGTCAACTACCGGATACGGAGTACCTTAGAGCATTTTCGGAATCGAATGAGTACTATGACAATGTGAACACCATATACTGCAGAAGGATATAGAAAAGTAACCTTACATACCTTTGTGTCTCACTATGAATACACAAGCTTATATGGAAATACAATAGTCCAGCTTCTTCCTTACGTTTCACTCTACAATACAAGTACATAACGAAGCTTATATTAGCAACCCACTACCTTACAAGTGTACAAGATGACCATGAATCACAGAGTTACTTTAGAACGTCATTTATCATTCTTACAATGTCATTCATCAAATCAACATGCCAACACTACCATAACATTCCACTCATTGACCAAGATTTCATACAACAATAGCATTTCGCATCACACTTACCCTTTATGCTTCCTCATTATCATTCTGTCACAATTACCCTATAAACTTGCCTCATAACAACTTATGAACAATAATACATACTTAACATAGTCCAACATGCCTCCATACTACACTTTAAAGTGTTGATAATTACATCCATGAAGGGTATAGGGGTTTCCGGGGGCCAAAGGGGTGCAAAAACAAGCAATTCGGAGTTCTGGGCCGATCCGCTAAGACATTTGTGCCCACAAGTGGATGACCTGCGTACGCAGGTGACCTTTGACAGTAGCTAGAGGCACCTGCGCCCGCAGGTGCTTCGTCTGTGAGGGCGGGTGCCCGTTTTGGTCCGAAATGGTCTTTTTGGGGTCTTTTTATGCAAGGAATGTTCCATGATCATAAAAAAACTTATTTTAACATATTTTGGATCATATTGATCCCCAAACATCAGCCATGGTTTCAAAACACACATACAACACTCAAAACTACACTTTATGGCCAAAACGCCACCAAAACCATAACCAATTTCACAATAGAAATTTCAAACATTATACACCATGACAAAACAAGGTAGGACTATAATAAAATATAACATGTCAATATTGAATCCATCAAGTCCACTTCCTTCAAAATCACAAGTCCATGTTCAAGTTTACAAGACAAAACCACCCTCCGATTTAGCAAACACAAATTGTTTTACACATAGTGACCTTTTCATACTTCACCAACATAACCATCATAATATAAACCATATATTATGAATAAAATATATTAATCCATCATAATAAACACTTACCAAGTCTTACCAATTGATGATCTTTGCCAAAAGAATGAAGGTCTAGGGTTTGTGGAAATATTGCGAAAATTCTAGAAAAGGCATGGGTGTCCAAATGATATAAAATCTGATTTTTCTTTGCTTATATAGACCCTTTAAGGTCATACTTATCCCATACCTTTGGTCAATAATTGATTTGTGGACTTGGTCTTGCAAGAATGGGTCAAGAATGGGTTAATTACCCCTTTTGGGCCATGCCTTGCATGGTAATTTTTGGCCTCATTTAGCTCATTACAAATTGTTAATTGAGCCCACCAAGTGAATGAATAATTCCTTATATATATATATATATATATATATCCCTCAAGTCACTCTTGTCCATCTCTTGGCATTAAATGCATGGTTGATTAGTCAAATGGAAGATTGGATTTTTACCCCATTGGGCCTAATCTTTTATTCTTGTTTTAGGCCTCATTTGGCCCAATGACTCAAGACTCATATAAGCCCCAACAAATAATTGCATAATTCTTCACATATCTCATGTTTAATTAATTCCATACATGTACATGTAGTCTTATAGGTTCGACAACATACGGGGTGTTACACCTCCCACGAGGGTCTAATCCCTTGTTCTAGGCCCAATATCAATTACCTCATCACTAACATTACATAATACATACTTTTGGCTCTCGACACTTAAGTAAACATTGTTCAACATTGTCAAGTAGGGTTTGGTAGGTACGGGGTGTTACATTCTTCCCCCCTTAGGAACATTCATCCTCGAATGTTAATAACGGTGTCTCATGTGTAACAAATGCATCTCTATACGTATATTCATTGAGATACTTAGTTTTTCTCCACTTTCGCACTTTTGATCTTTTTCCTTCCATTTGGAATAAATATGTGTACCTTGGTTTCATTATTTGTTTTCAGCTCCTCGAGTTATCTACTCGACTTACTGATTTCTCCAAAGAACTTTTACGACAGTTACATCTCTATTTACGAACCCTTGCACTTGTCAGTCTAGAATAGCCATAGGTATCTCTTGCTTGGCAATCTTCGTGACATACAAAAAGGTAATCACTTCATACCCATTACAACATTAACAATCCTTCATTTCCATCTCCATAAGATCAACCATCATAACATTATCACAAATATCTACTATCCCATTACGATACGCCCTTTTAACTATATTAAAGTCACTAACTGATGTAAAGATCTCAAAGAACTTGACGAGCAATTCTAGTGTCAGCTCCACCTTGACTAGCTTGGTCAGGTGGTAATCTACTCATTCCTTCACTAGCAGGCACATCAACCTGCTTACCTTTACCTCTTCCTCTTCTAGTGTTTGGCATTGTTACTATATCAAAGAGAAACAATTATCATTGTCAGACATAATTCAACTTACAACATTGGCTCTATTGCACGATCTAGAATGAAGAAAAGAAACAACATCCTAAATGTCCCGTAGCCTCCTACTTATAAATGTGGTGCACAACACATTGATAAGTAAGACTCTACTCAGACACGGCTTTGTAAACACCCTTAGAACAAACTGCTCTGATACCACTTTTGTCACACCCCGAATCCTAACAAGGCATGATTGGCACCCGCAGCCGATAAGGCCCAAGAGAACCAAGCTTTGCTTCTATACATTCATATGCATGTCGTAGGAAACACCACCATCATATAAGAACATAAACGACTAATATATAAAATCATGGAACATTTGACATATATATACATATTTGATAAACTTGGCCATTGAGGCCATCAAACAAGACTTCATGAGTCATGTTATATACATATACCCACATGCGTCTACAAAAGCCTCTAACAGATGCATTGACCAAGACAACTAAGAGTCGGGATAAGTCCCCGCTTTATACAACACGTACATCACCAAAACATATATACAACTCTGACTCGGAGCAGCCCCAAATTAGCTAGAGCTCACCAATGAACCGCTAACAACTAGCAATCTACTGAGGAGGCCTACTGGTACCTGCGCCTACAGCAAGTAAGGTAAATTCCCCAAGAGGGGTAAGTACGGAATAAGTACTGAGTATGTAAGGCTCAAATGAAACTGTACAATATATGAATATTTCAATGAACTCAAAACAAATGAATAATCAATGTGCATAAGTCACCATTTTGCATTTTGGAAGCCATATGTATTGCTTTCATTACTTTCTTTGCTTTCTTTACCTCAATGCTTACTTGTCAATACATGTGTCACAATGTACCCGGGCCCCGACTGATCAGTGGGTCTTTACATAACATATCGTTATGTTGGGATCTGCTCGAGCTAGGCTTATTCCCCTAGAGCTGCCACCCATAAATCAATGCATCGGGATCGGCTCGAGCTAGGCTTATGCCCCTAGAGATGCCACCCATAAATCAACATGTCAGGTTTGGCTCGAGCTAGGTTTTCACCCCTAGAGCTGCCCCCTGTCAGGTTCGGCTTGAGCTAGGCTTTCTCTCCCAAAGCTTCCCCCTGATCCAGTAGTCTTGGGATCATCTTGAGCTAGGCATTCTGCCCCCAAAGCTGCCACCCGTACTCAATCATTAACCACATTTGCATTACTTTGATCTTTACATTGAGATTGATACTTTGAGGTTGGTACAATGGTGGTCATAACTTTGTTTGAAGCTTTGAATCATTAACCAATGAGTGAGAGACATAAGATTAAACATTATTGGAAACATAGCCTTCATGGAAACATAACACTATTGGACCCATTGGACAATAATCAATGAACGAGATACATGAGTATAAGCACTATTGGAACTTTGGAACATAACCTTATTGGGCTTTTGGAACACTATTCATGAACATTAGACATGAGAAATGAGATTCACAATTGATCAATGAATAAGGAACTTATGAGTAATACTAGTCAACTACCGGATACGGAGTACCTTAGAGCATTTTTGGAATCGAATGAGTACTATGACAATGTGAACACCATATACTACAGAAGGATATAGAAGCGTAACCTTACATACCTTTGTGTCTCACTATGAATACACAAGCTTATATGTAAGTACAATAGTCCAGCTTCTTCCTTATGTTTCACTCTGCAATACAAGTACATAACGAAGCTTATATTAGCAACCCACTACCTTACAAGTGTACAAGATGACCATGAATCACAGAGTTATTTTAGAACGTCATTTATCCTTCTTACAATTTCATTTATCACATCAACATGCCAACACTACCATAACATTCCACTCATTGACCAAGATTTCATACAACAATAGCATTTCGCATCACACTTACCCTTTATGCTTCCTCATTATCATTCCGTCACAATTACCCTATCAACTTGCCTCATAACAAATTATGAACAGTCATACATACTTAACATAGTCCAACATATCTCCATACTACACTTTAAAGTCATTAAAACGACATCACAAGTTGATAATTACATCCATGAAGGGTATAAGGGTTCCGGGGGGCTAAAGGGGTGCAAAAACAAGCAATTCGGAGTTCTGGGCCGATCCGCTAAGCCAAATGTGCCTGCAGGTGGATGACCTGGATCCGTATGTGACCTTTGGAAGTAGCCATAGGCACCTGCGTTTGCAGGTGCTTCGTCTGCGAGGGCGGGTGCCCGTTTTGGTCCGAAATGGTCTTTTTGGGGTCTTTTTATGCAAGGAATGGTACATGATCATAACCAAACTTATTTTAAAATATTTTTGATCATCTTGAACCCCAAAAATCATCCATGGTCTCACAAACACACATACAACACTCACAACTACACTTTACGGCCAAAACGCCACCAAAACCATAACCAATTTCACAATAGAAATTCCAAACATTATACACCATGACAAAATAAGGTAGGACTATAATAACATCTCACATGTCAATATTTAATCCATCAATTGCACTTCCTTCAAAATCACAAGTCCATGTTCAAGTTTACAAGACAAAACCACCCTCCGATTTAGCAAACACAAATTATTTTACACATAGTGACCTTTTCATAATTCACCAACATAACCATCATAATATAAACCATATATTATGAATAAAATATATTAATCCATCATAATAAGCACTTATCAAGTTTTACCAATTGATGATCTTGGCCAAAAGAATGAAGGTCTAGGGTTTGTGGAAATATTGCAAAAATTCTAGAAAAGGCATGGGTGTCCAAATGATATAAAATATGATTTTTATTTGATTATATATACCCTTTAAGGTCATACTTATCCCATACCTTTGGTCAATAATTGATTTGTGGACTTGGTCTTGCAAGAATGGGTCAAGAATGGGTTAATTACCCCTTTTGGGCTATGTCTTGCATTCTAATTTTTGGCCTCATTTAGCTCATTACAAATTGTTAATTGAGCCCACCAAGTGAATGAATAATTCCTCATATATATATATATCCCTCAAGTCAATCTTATCCATCTCTTGGCATTAAATGCATGGTTGATTAGTCAAATGGAAGATTGGATCATGTTTTGCCCCATTGGGCCTAATCTTTTATTCTTTTTTTGGGCCTCATTTGGCCCAATGGCTCAAGACTCATATAATACCCAACAAATAATTGCATAATTCTTCACATCTCTCATGTTTAATTAATTTCATACATGTACATGTAGTCGTATAGGTTCGATAACATACGGGGTGTTGCACCTCCCACGAGGGTCTAATCCCTTGTACTAGGCCCAATATCAATTACCTCATCACTAACATTATATAATACATACTTTTGGCTCTCGACACTTAAGTAAACATTGTTCAACATTGTCAATTAGGATTTGGTAGTTACGAGGTGTTACAGTTCCAAAGCTCAAAAATGTTATGACCACCAAAGAAAAATCTCAAAGATTAAAGAAACAAGGTAAAGTGACTCTATGTACGTATGGGTGGTATCCTAGGGGCCAAGGCCTAGAATGGGTTGATTCTAATTAATATTTTTATGGGTGGTATCCCAAGGGCAAAAGTGTAGCATTAGTCAATCCCAATTTGTGTTTTTATGGGTGGTATCCCAGGGGCAAAAGCCTAGCATGGGGCAATCCAAATTCATATATTTTTTGAGAAAAGTATCCCAGGGGTTATAATGCCTAGCATGGGTCATCCTATTTTACCACTAATCAGTTGGTCATTTGTATCACATGCAATAATTTATAAAGCAAAGAAGAGTAAAGTAAAGAAAAGAATGTAATGTACATGATTCCACAAGTACAATCATAGGTGGTCCTTTATACTTATCTATAAATTTGTACCTAATTTCATTTGAGCTCTTGTTTTACTTATGGATACTTTATGCCTTACATATTCAATACATTATTTCCTACTGACTCCCTTCATGGGGGGCACTGTGTTTCATGCCACATGTACATGTACTCTAGCTAATAGATCTCCCCAATAGAAGCACAGGACACCCAATGGCTTTTGGTGAGCTCCAGGTTGATTCGAGGTTTGTCAAATATTTAGCATATATTTTGATATTGTATTAAAGTTAAGGGTATGATGGGGTCCTTTCCACTAAGCTAAGTTTTCTATACTTTAGAGGCTTTGTAGACTAACGTTAAAGTAAAAAACAATTGTATCTTGTTTCCTAGTAATTAAGGCCTCAACAACCAAGTCATGTGTTTTAGGCCAATCTATGTTGGTCTCTCTATCGGGATATCTTACCTATATATGTCAACGCTTTATAATTATCATAGTTACATACATGGTAAGCATATAAGTTAGTTCTCTTGGACCTTTAGGGCATTGGGGTTCCCTCCCGTCTCGATGGGATTGGAGGCAAGACAAAAACACCCTTCGTCACCTCCACCCTTTGTCATCTTAGACTTTCTTCTCATTAATGTAAGTTTTGAAATTTACTCTTTTTATGTGTTAGTTTTTGTTCAAATTAATAGGTTTGTGATTTCTTTTTTCACTTTGGTAATGTTGGAGTTCAAGAATTTGTGGCATGGTCAGTTAAAAAATAAGAACTTGCAATATAATCAATTATAATTATTTTAATTTGGGGTTAAGAATTCTTCACAATTAGGGATTATGAAAAAAAATTTGCGGCATGGATCAATATCATTGTGCAACCTTCATGTATAATCTCTATATTTTTCAATTCTTTCTATTTGTGTTCTTCTCTTCCTTTCTCCTATTTAGTGGTGTCACTTACAGTTTTCTTTGTATTGAGTTTAGAAGATTTAGTTTTTCCCCAGCTAGGTTTTCGAAAATTTAGAGCCTTATTAGGATAAAGTTCATTGCCGGAAAACTTGGTAGTGGTTTTGATGGTTGAAGCATACTAGTGATTTGTATTGTTTTGGGTGCTACAATATAACAGAATATCTATTGAGTTTTATGTATCTACTTGGTGTTTGAGTCTTTGCTTCATGAAATTATTCTGTTTCCAGTTCACAATTTACTGTGCCAAATCTTATGATGATTTGTTATGCTTTGTTTAATTTTCACTATCTCTTTTAGAGAATTGTTGTTGGCTCGAAATAAAAGAGATCGATGTCTAAAATATAAGAAAGACAAATGTAGCGTCCGGGGAAAAAAACATTTATATCTAGTTCAGTAATAATGTTTAGATTATATAGGAGAGGTTTTCATTTTATTGTTAGTTTAACATGAGGTTTAGAATCTTAAGCTTATGGCACCTTCATTTATCTTTTTCTGTGGATTCTTCTTTGATGAAAATTTTGGTTATATTACTTGTTCTTACTTTTCCTGATTTTAGTAGAATGCCTCATCATATGGACTTGTGGGTAGTTGAACTCTACTTTTTGTTGGGTTATTAGTACTGCAATAGATTGCACCCATTAGTTATGTGGTAATAAATTGTTAATTTATCGAGAAAAAACGTCAAGCTTTTCTGTCAATTTGCAATCATCTACTGTAAGGATGTAATGGTCATTTACAGTTTTCTTAATTTTTTAAGTTAATATTTGATGGGCTTTTTAGGCCATTTTATTAATAATCAAAAAGGAAAAACAAGAGGCTGGCCATGGGCCCAAAAAACAAAATAAAACTTAAAAATCCTAAGAAATGTCGGGCAAAACCCACTCTAAATATGATCCATCCCTCCATTTTAAATAATCTTGTATGATACTCTTTGCCCTAACTTTCTAAAATTTTCTTTCGTCTTCACAAAAGATGCTCCCTTCTGGTTCTCGCCAGAACCTTCATTTTGCCGCATCCACTGGGTCATCAGAGATTTAGTTCCTAATGGGTGTTTCATTTTTGCGCTCACACAAGAGCCGTCATCGTTCTAAGGTGAGTGTTTTTCAAACTTGATCTGATTATTTCGTGCTCTTTCATTTCTTTGATCTGCACTTGTTTTCTTAGGTGTTTGGGGTTCATCCACTTGAAGGTGGACTCGAAGGAGGTACCCTTCTGGAGTTCGCAGCTCGTCCTTCTATAATTCCCTTCTAATCGCCTTATTTTCTTTCTTTTGTTTTGTTCTGACTGTATCTTTCCTCTTTCCTTTCAGATCTGTTCTTCTCATCAACTATGGGAACATGGCTGACCTCGCACTTCTAATCCAGATTTGACATCAGACCCCTTTGTATTTGGTGAAATTTTTGTGTGCTAAAATAATTTAGCACAACTAGATTATCAACTTCAATGACCTTTTATTTTTGGCAAACATTCATGTATCTATGTGTGCTTCTATAGCTTTGTGTCCTTCAGCTTTCCTATGGGTAAATGCATGATTTGTTTCTACTTATCGTCCTTGTTCTCAATCTAATTGCTGGTATCTAAGCGTTCTCTGTGTTTATGATTTTCATTCCCAGTGATGGAAGGTCTCTAAAGTTAGAATACTCAATTATTTTCTTCTGTGAAATTTCTTGATTAGCTAGGTAATTTGCAAATTGGTTCCCTTCCTGTCACGACCCGATTTCTCAAGTCATGACGGCAACTAATTTAACCCACCAGTAGTAAGCCAAGCCATAGCTCGGAATGGTGAGTAATGAGCTGAAAGGCAAAAGTGAGGTAAATAAGGGGCAGAAACAATAATAAATAGCGACAAACGGAAAATATATACAAATAAGCCATACAATAAAGGGGAGAGGACAAAAATGCATCAAAAAGAACCCCCCCCGACCTGGTAAGGTCAGTACAGGAGCCATTATACCAAAAAGGAGTACTAGATAGTGACAAAATATACATCATAGTCTCAGGATATACAAAATAAGACTTTCATGAAAGCAGAAGGAAAAGGATCAGCTCCGGACTCTGAAAGCTCACCCTAATCTTTGGTCAATAGCACAGCTCGAGATCAGCGTCAAAGGCGGTGACTCAAACTAGGTTATGCATCAAAGAAAATGATACAGAAGTGTAGTATGCGTACCAAAATATGGGGAACTCAATAGGCATCATAGGCTGATTGAGCTCAATTACAATAAAAGCATATACAAAGTGCGAATATAAACTAAAGGCAATAAATGAGGATCAGAAATGGAAATAATAGGCTATGGTAAGCAAATGCGGTAAATCAAATACAAGTAACTCAAAAGTAGAAATAAAATCCTAGCCATAACCTAATTGGACCCCCATAAGCCTAAAAGGTACACACAAACAGAAATAAACCCAACCGAGCCCCTATAAGCACGGTGGGTACAAACAAAGTGTAGTTCTAGTACAAAGCCAAATATAATAGTAAGAAAAGTAAAAGTGAGCCAAGATGTGATATACGTACCGTATATTCCTCCTCTAGCCATAACCATAATCTTATCGGTCTTACCAAGATTACCAACCAAGGATTAATAATAATAATAAATGTAGGACTCGAATCGGAACTAAGAGATAGTAAATAATATTCTAGATGCTGAACTCAAATCGGAACTAATAGATCATAAACAATATACATGATGCCGGACTCGAACCAAAACTAATAAGTGTTGTCGGACTCGAACCGAAACTCCTAACTAAGTAATACCTAGTAATATGTCGTGTTATAATTCGTCCCAAGTCCATTTGGTCATTTATCTCTTTTTGAAGGCTGAATTCACTAAAGGTAATCCAGATTCCATTTATTAAGTCAAAACCCGCGATTTGAAGTCAAAATGAAATCATGACAAGGATGTCGAAGCTAATAAGCTTAATATAGTGGTGAAGACAACCCAATCCTTTAATAACAGTTTCTCGAATAGTTCTATCATCAATTAAGTCTAAAAAGGTGTTATACTAAAGCAACCTACCTTAAAAATAAGGGTGATAAAGTTAACTACAAGGCTCGGGAACCTAATTTTAAGGTAAGAACCTACCCAAACCTAGGCTAGGGCTTCTAAATCCCATCCTAAGGCTCTAAATAAGCTAAGTCAAGACCTAAGGGATAAGCAACTACTAAATTAAAGGAAAAGAGGTTGAAATCAACCCTTAAAGTCCCCTAGTTGGCTAAAAATAATTAGAAGTTACTAAATGAATATTCGGACAATAAAAACCCACCCACAACTTGCACAATATAAAACTAATACCATAATAGAGCAAAGTCTAGAAAAAGTGTAAGCCTAGCCTACCTGGACGCTGCCGAAAGCATGCGAAATCCTCTATAATAGATCTTTTTCCTTCTGAGAAGCTTTCGAACGCTGCCACGCTATCAAAATAATAATCTAGGTGTAAAGACAAGAACAACTATATACATATTAAGAATTTGTGCTCTGGGTCAGAAAATGGTCTAAAAGTCAAATTATAGGGCCCACCAATAGAATTAAGAATTGAGTCTGTCACTAGGTCGCTCTTACCTTAAGGATCACTTGCCCTAAAATTGAGCATAATCAGAGCTCAACAATAGCCCCAAAATAGTCCCATCGATAGATGAAAATATCAAGAACTAAAATAGAGAATTAAATCTAAAATAGATCAAGAACTTATACGATAACACTTTAATGTTCCCTATCAAACCCAACTCCAATTTAAGATTCCCCACACTTTTTTGAGTTCTTAATATCAACTATGGAGTTTTTACACTTAGAAAATAAGCTAAAAATTATGGGAGAAAATATTTATATGATATACAGTGCTGGCCTTTTAAGCGGCAAAAGGGGCACTTAAGACACCTCGCCAAGCTGTCTAGCTACCGCTAAAGAAGTCCTCAACTACTAAAGTGGCTACTTCTAAAGAGTTACAATACAACTAAAAAATCTCCAAGCCACTTAAGCGGCTACACCAGCAACTTGGCACCAATAATTTTTATTAAGTCCAAACCAACCCCGATCAGGTGCTTGGGATTCGTCAGAATCTCGTGAACACAAACAAACTATGCTACCTTACAAAATTCGGCATTCCAGAAACTAAAAAACCATACAAATTTCCAACAGAAGTCATTTCAACAAAATATGGTTCCCAAACCTAAATCCACACAATAGCCCAAAATGAGCCCGGAAGCCTCAGAACCTAGACCAAGGGCCTCCTAGCCTAAAATGACCTTTTAGAGCTAACAAAACCTTCAAAATTGCTATCTGAGGCTGTTTACCTGAAGTTTTTGCCCAAGATCATTTTCTTAACTTCAAAAGCTTCGAAACAGAAAAATGGCTATAAAAACCAAGCGAACTACCCGATAACCGAACTGTCAGTCTGAGTATGTCATAAATGACTTGGGGCCTCTATAGTAAAGGTATAAATGTAAAAAAAGAACAAAAAAGTAGAAAATGACCTAGAAGGTCATCACAACATTCACTACTATATGGACTTTTGTCCGCAAAAGTAAGGAGTAAAGAAGTACCTGAAGTCTAAAACATGTAAGGTTATTGAGTCTGTATATCATGCTAGGCCTCCCCGGTAGCTTCCTCGATCAAGCAATGTCTCCACTGAACTTTAACGTTAGGAATCTCTTAGGAATTCATCCACCTGACATCTCTAGCTAGAATAGTGACTGGCTCCTTTACAAAGGTCAACCTTTCATCCAACTGAACTGAGTCCCACTGGAGTACGTGAGACTCATTTGGAATATAACACCAAAGCATTGACACCTAAAAACATGATGGATAGAGGAAAAGGTTGGGGGTAAGGCTAACGCATAAGCTACCTCCCTAACTCTTTGAAGTATCTCACATGGCCTAAGATACGTGGGGCTGACCTGCCTTTCATGGGTGACACATGAAGTAAAACCCGATTACCAACTCCAGACCTCAAAGCACAATGCCTACGGTCAGCATAACTCTTTTGCCTACTCTAAGTTGCCCGTAGCCTATCCTGAATAACCCAAACTCTATCCAATGAATCTCGAAGCAGGTCGGTACCCTGTGGCCTAACCAATCGAAGATCGAGAACACCTACCATAAAATACATCAAATGGTAGCTATTATTGTGGGTAAACTCTGCTACATCTAAAAATTTCTCCCACTAACCTCCAAAGTCCATTACACTAGCTTAGAGCATATCCTCCAAAATCAGAATAATCTACTCTGACTAACCATCGGTCTGGGGATGAAAAGTGGTGCTAAGGTTGACCTAGTTACCCAAATCTTCCTGAAATGCTCTCCAAAAGCTAGAGGTGAACTGTGATCCTCCATCTGAAATAATAGACACGGGAACCCCATGAAGATGAATCACCTCTCTAACATAGATCTAAGCCAATCTCACGACACTGAGCAAAGACTGAATAGGTAGGAAATAAGCAGATTTGGTCAACCAATCTATCATGACCTAAATGTTACCAGAACCACAAGAAGTATGAGGCAAACTACCCACAAAATCCACACTAATCCACTCCCACTTCTACTCAGGAATGGGTAGCCTCTAAAGTAAACCACTTGGGCTCAAATGCTCAGCCTTCACCTGCTGACAACATAAACACCGAGCTAAAAAATCCCCTATGTCTCTCTTCATACGGCTCCACCAGTAATGCTGCATTAGATACCAATACATCTTAGCTGTCCTATGGTGAATAGAGTATTTGGAGCTATAAGCCTTTTGAAATATAAACTGAATCCAACCTCCTACCCTCAGAACATAAATGCAACCATCAAATATTAATATACCCTTAGAATCTAAGGTAGCCCTCTTAGAAGACTTTCCCCTTTGAACCCGATCTCAAATACCACACAACCGATTATCCTCAAATTGCCGACCTCAAATCTTCTCCAACAAAGTATTCCTGGCCTTAACCCTAGCAAGAATCCTTCTGGGGTCTAAAATTTCAAGCTGAGTCAATTTGTCGGATAAGGACTGGATATCTGAGGTCAATGGTCGCTCCGAAACTAAAAAGAGGCCCAATATCCCCACTCTTATCGCCTTACATCTCAAAGCGTCCCCTAGCACATTTACCTTACCCAGATGGTACAAAAAGAGAGGTCATAGTCCTTCAGCAACTCAATCCACTTGCGCTATCCGAATTAAGGTCTTTATAAGCCATAATTTATTAAAGATTACAGTGGTCAGTGAATATCTTACAGTGAACACCACATAGGTAATGCCCCTAAATTATAAGTGCAAAAACTATTGCTGCCAACTCGAAGTCATGAGTAAGGTAGTTGCACTCGTACACCTTTAGCTGTCTCAAAGAATATGATATAAGTCAGCCTTGTTGCATTAAAACATAATCCAAACCAACACTTGAAGCATCAAAATATACTATAAACCCCTCGCCCTCAACTAGAAGAGTCAGAAGAGGAGATGAGGTAAGTAGGTCCTTGAGCTTCAGAAACCTCGCCTCACACTCGTCGGACCACTAAAATAGGACCTCCTGTCTTGTTAATTTGTTCATTGGTGCTGCAAATCCCTTGATGAACCATCAGTAGTAGCCTACCAACCAAATAAAGTTGTGAACCTTGGTTGGAGATGTAGGCCTAGCCAAATCACGAATGGCCTCAATCATCACCAGTTCTTCCATAATCCCATCCTTTGAAACCACGTGCCCCAAGAATACCGCAGACTTAAGCCTGAACTCGTACTTTGAGAATTTTACATAAATCCAATGATCTCTCAAAGATTGGAGCATAATCCTCAAATGCTGCTCGTGCTCCTCCCAACTTTTTAAATAGAAAAGAATGTCATCAATAAGCACAATCATGAAAGGGTCCAAATAAGGCCTGAATACACGATTCATCAAGTTCAATAATGCTGCTAGGGCACTAGTCAACCCAAAAGACATCACCAGGAATTTATAATGGTTGTAGTGAGTCCTAAAGGATGTCTCAGGGATGTCCTCTACTCGAATCCTCAATTGATGGTATCCAGATCTCAAGTCAATCTCAAAGAACATGGATGCACCCAGTAACTGGTCAAATAGGTCATTGATACGAGGCATAAGATACTTATTATTCACTATCACCTCATTCAGTTTCCTGTAATTGATACACATACGCATAAAACCATTCTTTTTCTTAACAAACTGAACATGGACACCCCTAGGTATGACACTCGATCTAATAATCCATTTACCCAGAAGATCCTGAAGTTGAATATTTAGCTCCTTTAGCTTAGCAGGAGCCATACCGTAGGGTACAATAGAAATGGGTCGAGTGCCCGACTAAAGATCAATAGTAAAGTCTATATCATGCTTAAAGGAAGGCCAGGTCGGTCTGTAGGAAAAACATCAAGGAACTTATAGACTACAGGAACAGAGTAAAGTAAGGGACTTTCAATACTAACATCACGCACATATGCAAGATAAGATATACACCTTCTCGATAGTAATCTCCTAGCCTGAATGTACAAAATGATCCCTATTGGTATGCGACTATAAGCACCCTGCCATATAATCAGGGGTATGCCAGGCATAGCTAAGGTAATGGTCATGGCAAAACAATCCAAGACCACATGATAGGGGATAACTAGTCCATGCCTAGAATTGCATCAAAATCAACCATGTCAAGCATAATAAGATCAGCCGGAGTGTCATAGTCCCAATTAGTCACTATACATGATCTAATACTATAGAATCACCCACATGAGTAGCTACATGCATAGGATAGCGATAATGGCTCATAAGACAACCCCAACTGAGATGCATAGTAAGTATAAACATAGAAATAAGTTGAACCTAGATTAAATAATGTATAAGTTGGGTGATAGCACAACAAAATTATACCTGTAATAATAGCATCTAAAGCCTCAGCCTTCGGCTTACCGAGAAGACCATATAGATGACATTGCCCACCTCTGAACTTAGTGCCTGCTAGACCACCTACCCGAGGACCTCCACGTGAACCTTCCGGACTACCTTTGCAACCCTGGGTATCACTCATAGCTGGAGGTGTCTCTAACTTGATCAGTGGAAAACTCTGTGCAGAAGGTTCAATCATCCCATGTTAGGGAAATTATCTAGCGAAATGACCCATAATACCACAATCATAACATGCCAAGGGTACTATAAAATAGAGAGAAGGTCCAGTTGATCGAGAATGGACACCTCAGTCTAAAGAACTTATCTGAATACCTCTCAATGGCTGACCACTGCCTTGACCAGCAAAATCAGTATAACCAGGTTGACCCCCATATGAAATATGTATTGCTACCTAAACGGGCCTACTAGACTAACCCAGATACTTACACTACTGTTGTATGGATATCTGCCCTGAAAACCTCTTCCCTTGAACTGTGATCCATTATAGCTCCCATTGTAAGTGCACTACTGATGAGGTCTCTTATCTCTGACCCCACGGGACTTGTGATGCAAATCCTCTATAGTGTGACAATAGTGAGCAATATCAATAAATAATCTACCCATAGCGACCAGACTCTAAGTATCCATACAGAGTGGAAGTCTAAACCCTCTGGTAAAGCACTGTATCCTCTCATACTCAATAGGTAGAATCATGGTGAAATATCTTGCTAACTTATGAAATCTCGTCTTTTATTACACCACTATCATAGAAACCTATTGTAACCCTATGAACTCATCCCTCAGGCGCTCACATATGCTATGAGGAATATACTACTCCAAGAAAGCCTAAGAGAACTGACTCCATGTCATATGAGGAGATACAGCTGGCCTGGAATCAAGGTGTCCCCTCCATCATTACATCGCTGCTCTATGAAATTAAAATATGGTGTAATCCACACCACACGACTCAACCAAACTAAAATTACAAAGTCTGTCCTTTCAACTTATAAAGAAATCAAATGAATCCTCCCCTCAGCCCCCTACAAACCTAGATGGAGCCAATCCAAGAAACCAGCCCAGCATCTTCTGCTTCTCAGAAGTCATGGCTAGCTGGGATACTGCTAGATGTAGAACCACTGGTGCTAGTGGAATCTCTACTCTGAGAGCCTTAGCTACGGGCTACGCCCCTATACCCAGTCCATCTTGAGCTGCCCTCTAAGCAGATGTTTAGGCCCCATCTATCAGTTAGCCATCAACCATTCCCCATAACTGTACCAAGGCATCACGAAAGATATAAATCTAGGTGGAGCCTGGGCTGCCCCCTGGCTTACTAGCTGTTGTGGTGGCAGATCCTTTGGTACAATGTCTGGTGCTTGATTAGTAACCAGCTTCGGTGAAGGCTTTTTGGCCTGACCTCAAGCTGGTGCTGCAGCTCTAGCCTGGCCTTGACATCGAGTTCGACCTCTGCCTCTAATGGGTGCCCTAGCTACAGGGTCAGTGGCCCCGTCCCTAGCCGTCATAGCTCATGTCCTAGCCATATATGAAAGAGTGAAGCAAATGAGAATCTAGAATCCAATATAGAAAGAATACACGATATTGAATCTAAAAGGTAAGATTTTTCTAAGAATGTCCTTTAGCTCCTGAAGAGAGGATATAGACGTCATCATACCTATTTGTGGGACTCTACTAGATGCTTGCTCTTGTACCGATGATACCTGTGAACCTAGGCTATGATGCCAAACTTGTCACAACCCTATTTCTTGAGTCATGATGGAACCTACTTTAACCCACCAGTAGGTAAACCCAGCAATAGCCCAGAATGGTAGGTAACAAGCTAATATATGGACGTATGGTAAACAAGAGGCAATAATAATAATAAATAGCGACAAGTAGGAAATATATACAAATAATCCATACAAGAAAGAGGAGAGGACAAAAATGCATAAAAAGAATCCTCCAAGACCTGGTAAAGTCAGTACAAGAGGTACTATACCAAAAGTGAATACTAGATAGTGACAAAATATACATCATAGTCTCAGGATATATAAAATAAGACTGTCATGAAAGTAGAAAAAGAAGGATCTGCTCTGGACTCTAAAAGCTCACCCAAATCTCAGGTCAACAACACAACTTGAGTTCACGTCAATGATGGTGACTCATACTAGGATCTGTATCAGGAAAAAAGATACAGAAGTGTAGTATGAGTACCAATACATGGGGTACAAAGTAGGCATTATAGGCCAACTGAGCTCAATTATAGTCAAAGCATATATAAAGTGCGAATCTAAACTAAAGGCAATAAATGAGGGTCACAAATGGAAATAATAGGCTATGGTAAGCAAATATAGTAAATTGAATATAAGTAAATCAAAGGCGGAAATAAATGCCTAGATATAACCTAACTGGACCCCCATAAGCCTAAAATGTACACACAATGAGAAATAAACACAATCGATTCCCCATAAGCACAGTCTGTACAAACAATGTGCAGTACTAGTACAAAGACAAATATAATTGTAAGAAAAGTAAAAGTGAGCCAAGATGTGATATGCGTACTGTATATTCCTCCTCCATCCATAACCACAATCTTATCGGTCTTAATTGAATTACCAACCAAGGATCAATAAAAATAATCAATGCCGGACTCGAATCAGAACTAAGAGATAAAAATAATATTTTAGATGTCGGACTCAAACCCGAACTAATAGATCATAAATAATATACTTGATGCAAAACTCGAATCGAAACTAATAGGATCTAGAAGTAAACAAGTCACCAGATTCAAACCAAAACTCCTAAATAAGTAATGCCTAGTAATATGCTGAGTTATAATTCATCCCAAGTCCTTCTAGTCATTTGTCTCATTTTTGAAGGCTGAATTTATTAAAGGTAATCCAGAGTCCATTTATTAAGTCAAAACCCGCGATTTGAGTTCAAAATGATAACATGAAAAGTATGTTGAATCTAATAAAATTAATATAGGGTTTGATACAACCTAATCCCCAAATGATAGTCTCTCAAATGGTTCTATCATCAATTAAGTCTAAAGGGGTGTTATACTAAAACAACCTGCCTTAAAAAGAAGGGTGATAAGGTCAACTACAAGTCCTGGGAACCCAATTCTAAGGAAAGCACCTACCTGAACTTGGAATAATGCTTCTCAATTCTATCAAGTCTCTAAATAAGCTAAGTCAAGTCATAAAGGATAAGCAACTACTAAATTAAGGGAAATGAGGTCAAAATCTACCTAAAAGCCTCCTAATCGGCTAAAAATAATCAAAAGTTACTAAATAAATATTTGGAACATACCATAAGAACCCACCCACAACTTTTACAGTATCACACTAATACCATAACAGAGTAAAGTATAGAAAAAGGGTAAGCCTAGCCTACCTAGACATCGTCAAAGGCACGGGAAATCCTTTTATAATTGAGCTTTTCCTTTCTGAAAAGCCTCCTACTGCTTCCATGCTATCAAAATAATTATTTATATGTCAATACAAGAACAACAATACCCATATTGAAAATTTATGCTCTAAGTTAAAAATTGGCCTAAAAATCGAATAGTGAGGCCCATCAATGAAATTGATAATTGAGTCCTAGGTCCCATTCAACACAAATATCACTTGACCCATAATTGAGAGTAATCTGAGATCAAAAACAACCCCATAATAGTATCAATGATAGACAAAAAATCAAGAACTAAAATAGAGAATTAAATCTTAAATAGACCGGGAACTTCCGGGATAATAACTGGAAAATGGTATCTTTAAAGTTTCTTACTCAAACCCAACTCCAATTCATGATCCCCCATACTTTAATGAGCTCTCAATATCAACTATGGAGTTTTTACACTTAGAAAATAAGCTGATAATCATGGGAGAAGATATTTATATGACATATAGTAATGGTCGCTTAAGCAGCAAAAGGGGTACTTAAGAGACCACCGTCAAGCAGGCCAGCTATCACTAAAGAGGTCCTATGTAGATAAAGTGTCTATTGCTAAAGTTTTCCTAAGCTACTAAAGCGATCTCCAAGCCGCTTAAGCGGCTGCACCAGCAATTTGGCACCAATAATTTTTGCTAAGTCCAAATGGACTCCGACTGGGTATGGGTGCTCGAGATTTATTTGGAATCTTGTGAACACAATTGAAGTATGCGAAACTAACAAATTCAGAATTATAGACTTAACAAAACCATAGAAATTTCTATCAAAAGTCATTTCGACAAAATATGGGTCCCACACCCAAGGTTCTATTTTTACGAAAATCCATCTAATAGCCCAAAACTAGCCTGAATGCCTCAAGACCCAAACCAAGGGTCCTACTAGTGTGAAATTAACCTTCAAAGCTAATGGAACTATAAGAATTGCCATCCGAGGCTATTTACCTAAAATTTTGGTGTGAGACCATTTCTCAACTTCAAAAGCTCTAAAATAGGAAAATGGCTATAAAAAGTAAACAAACTACCCGATAACCAAACTGTCAGTCCCAACAAGTCATACATGACTTGGTACAACTATAGAAAATCTCTAAATGTAGAAAAAGCATGAAAAAGTAGAAATGACCTGGATGGTCATTTCACATCCCTATAAATGTGTTGTATGCTTGCTTCTTGTCTTATAATCTCTTTCTTTATTTCCTATACAATTTTTGCTATCTCATGGGATCTTCCAAATATCTTTAATAATGTTCACCATTTCCAGTGAATCTATTTCTTGGATTAGGTTTTGTATCCCCTTGGTTGAGTTATGCTTAAGAGCTCGTTGCATATCTCTTGCCTCAGCCTCCATATTGGTAGCTCTATCAATGTTTCCTTTATATGTATATACTCAGTCCCTATTATGATTTCTCAGGATGAAACCATAAGAGCTTAATCCTGGATTCCTTTTACCAGCACCATTAGTATTGCACTTTATCTTTCATTCTTCCGGTGGCCTCAATGTAACAAAATAATTGTACAACATTGGTTTGTAGCTACAAAAATCTTTGACCACATCATTCCATTACTTTCTTGTCTTGGTAATTTTTTGGAGTAACATCTTCCCCATGTGGTTAACTGTTGTGTGTATATATTGTACCATCTGATTAAAATTTGTGCTCCCTACATGCCTTCTATTGTTTCTTCTTTTCCATAATTCCCAAAACATTAGTGTTGGTATAGCCCTATGCACCTGCTACAACATGCTATTCACTTATACATACTACCATGTAATTGTGGCTTTATGTAGCTGGAGTCTGTTCATGTCTATACCTTCACAATAAGCAAATTGCTTCCATAGCTTTAAATCTATGGGAGCTGTTATAAATAGATGTCTCATGGTCTCCTCATTAAACACCTCACTGTAACAGCATCTTAAGACTATTGGAATTCTCATCCTTTTAAGATTATCATCAGTAGAGATCCTCCCTCACCATACTCTCTCTAAAAAGAAATTAATCTTAAAAGGTAGTCTCTTTCCCGAAATTATATGATAACATTATTGTTCCTCTATTCCGTTCTTGACCATTTCCCAGGCTGACTTAACTAAAATGTGCCACTTGGTGTGCCTATCCAACATGATTTGTTAGTGCTTCCCTCAATTAGCCTTGGGTTAATATTTTCTTTTATATGATTAACCATTTCTTCTGATATATACATGAGTAGCTTATCAATATTCCATGTATCATAACTGATAAAATATTTTACCTTTATTTGTTCTTCTCCTTTCCTCTCATCCTCAATATAGTATAGCGCACCTTGTCTAGTCTAGTTCTCAAACTAAAAGCTTGAATTTCCAGCTTTAATCTTCCACCATACATTGTGTTTCACTTTTTCTCTCACTTTTATTAGCTTTCCCCATACATGTGAGGCCTCTGAGCCTTGTGCCAGTATAGGATAACACTTCATACAATACTTATTCCACACAAATATGCTCCATAAGGAATTTGTAGATGTTCTGATGTTCCACCATAACTTTACAAAAAGAGCATCACTCACATGATGTAGTGATCAAAATCCTATTCCACCCTCGTTTTTTAGTGGACATAAGATATCCTAAACTGCCCAATGCGTTCCTTTAAGGGCTCTTATGATTCCCCAAAACAATTTTGTCATTATCCTATGAATTTGATCTATAACCCCTTTAGGAGGGTTCATAACTGACATCAAATATATAGGCATAGATTGCAAAACATGATTTATCGGGGTATAACTCCCCCCGAAAGTTAATAGCTTGTTTTTCCACAACATGATCCTGTTCATAAACTTCTTCACCAGATTTTCAAATGAGCTTTCTTCTTCCTACCATAGAAGATTGGGCATCCCAAATATGTGAAACAAAAAGTTCCTTGGCCAATGCCAGTGAGCCTTCTTATTCTTTGGCACATTGGAATAGGTCCTTTCTCATGCATTTAAAGAAAACCCTTATTTAGATTAATTAATTAACCTAAGTCCCCTTCATACTTCTAATCTTCTTTATTGATCCTTTATTCTTTGAACAAAAAAGTATTGTATCATCTGCATAAGACAGGTGAATTATCTTCTCACTTCATTTTGGTAGACCATACACTATAAATTCCTTATCCTCAGTTAGATTATTCAATCCACTTTCCAAAACTTCATTTGCTATAATAAACAGTGTAGGGGGATAGGGCGATCTACTTACTTCAAGCATCTTGATGATGCAAAGAAGCCAAAATTCTTTCCATTTACCAAGACTGAATACCAATTGCTTAATATTAGTCTCCATATCCTAGCAATCATCCTTTCATAGAATCCAAACATCCTCATCACCTTTGTCAAGTATATCCAAGACATCTTATCTTATGCTTTTTTCATGTCTAGTTTCACTACAATATTTTGATGTTTGTTCCTCTTATTTATATCTCTGACTTGTACTCCTTCCCTTCATAAATTTAGTTTGATTCTTGGATATTATATTGGGAAAAACCTCCACCATTCTATCATGTATAACTCTTGAGATTATCTTATTGATGTATGTGCTCAAGCATATAGGCCTCAAATCATTGAATCTGCTCACCTACTCCTTCTTTGGTATCAAGACTAGGTTTGTATATGTCACATATCTGGGAAGTTAACTACCACAAAAAAATGTCATCACCACTAATAACCTATAATTCCCAATTATTTCCTAGCAACACAGAAAAAATTCACCTGAGAAGCTATATGGTCCACTAATAATATCTTTATTTAAATCAAAGACTGCAGCCTTTTACCTCCTTAATAGTTGGAGCTTTCTCCATTTTATCATTTTTATCTACTTAATAATGCTAGGAATGTGTTGTAGCATTAAATAGTTGTCATTTCTAAATCCCTCTGTAAACTATTCCTTAAAAGTTTTACTGCTTCTTCTCCAATATCATGTGTTGTTTCCAATGTCTCTTACTGCTCTGTGTTTATCTTTCTTATCATCAACCTTTTCCTTATTCCATTGACATAAGAATGATAAAACTTGGCATTTTTGTCTCCTTATGCAAGCCATTTCATACCTGCCTTCTGTTGCCCAAACTCATGCTCAGTTTGCTGGAATTTGGTTAATTCCTCTTTAGCATTAATTAGATCAGCTCTATTTTGTATTGTTGAATTAATCTCCATTTTTACTTCATTAATTTTCACAACAACTTCTAGTGTAGCAATTTTTTGAATGATATTACCATAAGTTTCCTTGCTCCACTTACCTAGGGCCTTCTTCACATTTTTTAGCTTCTCATGAAAACTCTGAAAAGGTATTTTATCTATTCTTTCTTAACCTATTTTCCAATTTTCATTTACCACCTCCTTTAGCAGTTTGTTTTGATCAAACTATGGAGGAACCTGCAGTGTTTTACCACTGGCTCCTGAGTTAGACAACATAATACCTACAAAAGTGCATGGTCTGATCCCTACCTTATCAAATGTTGAACTTCACTTGCTGCAAAATCATTCATAAACTCCTGATTTCCAAACACTCTATCCAGTCTATGAAAATACAGTCTTCCTCTACTATCCCATTCCACTAACTGTAAGTAGTTACTATGAATTTGATTTCACTCCGTGTACAGGCATTAATGCATTGTGTAAGATCCATTATTTCAAGTTGTGTAACTAGAAGACCTCCCAATTTATCAGATGCATCTAAAATGAAATTAAAATCCCCTACAACAATCCAAGGGACTTCCACATCCTCTGCAGTTTCTCCTAAGTCTTCCCATAATTCTAGTCTCTCCAAGGCACTGCATGTAGTATACACTTTAGTAACATATACTTCTTTGTGACATATTATGTACTTGAACTTTATTGTTATTTGCGGATGAATATTTGATTGAACATCTCTAATCCATTTCCTATTCTAGAATACCAAAATCTTAGTTGATATATTCGCCACTGCATTCTCCATACCCAATCTTTTCCTTTAACTTTTTAATTCTTGTGGACCTTGAAATGGTTCCAAAAGGGCAATATATGAGTAATGATTTCTTTTCTTAAAGTCAATAAGGTTCTCAAAATTTTTTTGAGTATTTACTGAACTTATGTTCCAAAATAGTAGTGTGTCTATCATCATCTTTGGTTTAGCTGAACTACTCCTTGTTTCTTATTGTTTGGCATTTGCTATTATAGGTTTCCCACTTTTCTTTCATTATGTAGCTCTTTTGTATGTCTAGGTGATAAATCACATTTTGAGCTGACATCCTGAATGTTCAAAATGATAAACCAATGTTAAAAAGAGGTACAAATTCTATAAAATCCCAAATCTATAGTAAATGTTGTACTTTTAATCTTTAGAAAGCCTACAACCAGCAGTAATGGGGGTATGATTTCCCTTCTTCGTTTAAACTAAAAAATCTATGGTTTTCCTTGGAATTGTACCATAATCCATGTATATGCATATCACAACCCAAATGGTCATGAGTCGCACCCATCACAATTTCAGTGGGAGGATTATTTAACCCAGTTACCAACCTAATCATTCAACTATTTTAAAAATAGTAATAATAACACCACTTAAAATAATTGAATCCAAACACTAATAAATAAATAAATGCAAAAATCAACAACTATCTATTAAAAATCCTCAAGATCCAAAAGTCACTGTACAAGAACTTTATAAAAACCATAAAACCAAAGTCTGTATAAATGACTCACAAAAACTAATGAAAGAACATCAATTTCTGAATGAGTGGACATTATCAATGAGAAGATCCAATGGTTTCCCGAAGATAGGTTCTTACCCTTGAATCTATAAGGTATTGGTCACAAACTTAATCTGAGGTCTTGTCTCAGTCACTTGAACGCTTTCTGCTCTCAACAAAAGAAGAGTACATGTAGTATCAATAAAACCACTATATACTGGTAGGTATCATCGACCGACTTAACTTAAAAACCATACATAAACACAAACCAAATGAAAGCAACTAGAAATCAAGTCATACAAGCAATTTCACCACAATTTACTACTATCCCAAATTAAAATTTTAATGTAATCTAAGAACACAATATTACAATTAAGTCTATTACATTCATCATGCTATCATCTCAAGCAAAGTTAAATCATAAAAAAGGGAGAGATTATGACCCTCTAATTATCTCAAGTATAACATACCAAGTCACATCCATCTAGTCATTTCAAAAGCAGTCTTAAGCTACTTCTAGTTGACACCACACTTACACCAAAACAACTATAAAATCATTGAACAAATAATATGAAACAATGCATCATGACCATTAACATAATCATGAAAGTGTATACATATACCAAAGGGACTTATATTCCCAATAGTCATGGCTTGTAGGGGATGAGCTCAGTCCATGAATCGTACCAGCGTGGTAACCAACCCTCCGAATATAAAGCTATAAGAAATATGTGCCGACATAGTACTCGACACTCAGGATATCATAATATGTGAACGTATCAACCAATATCAACAATAATATAATAAAGTGAACCAAATATGTTATAACACAGTTTATCTAGACACTTAGCCAAATCATGGTTCATCACTTATATGAATGAAATCAATTACCCAATCAATTCACCAATCACAAGTATGCCCGAAGGCTAATTCTCAATTATTCAACTCATGAATAGGCACGAATATCAAATTAAGTCTATAACTACATTTAAACCAGAACCTAACTCAAACGTAAGCCCAGAAATGCTCTAATTTGTTAAAGTTATCCCTTTTCTTTCCTATTTTGACTGTTCTTGGTCTAGAAATAGTAAACGAGGAGAAATTATTGACTTATTATCCAATTACAAACATTAGGAACTAAAACCCATAGATTTTAACCTAGTTCATAGCCTAAACCCCCAATTTGGGTGTCTTCACTCAATAATCCACCCAATTTTCCCATAACTTACGTTAACGAGGAAGGAATCTACGTTAGGAAGTCAAGTCTAGTAACCTAGAATCATTTACAACTGATTTTAAACCTACCCAAGGCAATTCTCTTTATTTCATCATTTTTAGGGCATAAGCCATAAATTCTTCCTAAAATTATGATTCTAATAATTCTAGAGATTAAAGGACTTAATCTACAAAGGAATAGAGGAATTAACTTACCTCATTTATGAAAATCACCCAATATTGGAGAAAATCACCTCCCACGGCCCTAAGATTAATTTTGGTAGAAAATAATACAAATTCGAAACCCAGATAGTTAATCTTTCCAACATCCGCTATAACGGCTCCCCACCTGTTATAGTGGTACCGCAATAGCGGCCAAGTGGCCTGCTATAGCGATCCTTCTTAACGTTGTGAACCACTGCATGGTCCCTCTCCACCGCTACAAAAATCCTACTATAGAAATCTCCTAAATAGCAGCTAAGGGGAATTTTATAATTTCCCTCTTTTTACAATGAAACCTTGTTTTTCAATAATACAGATTTATCCTATTGCGACAAATACCATAACAAAAGTTCTATACACCCAAATTTTGTTTTGTATGTTTTTATGGGCCACTAAACTCTTTATCTATCACATCACATACAATCAACATATCAACCATAACATTACACGAAGGGTCTTCACACCACATGACACTAAGATTTTGTCCAAATTCAGCCTAGCCTAGAATTTTCTTAACTGTCATCCTAAGGCCAATTCAACCTAAATACTTACACCACAGACAATGCTATAACAACGGATGGGATGTTACAATGCACGAGTAAATGAATGCAAGTTATTATAGGTGTGTGTGTGTATATATATATATATATATATATATAGAAAGAGAGAGAGAGAGAGACATAACATGGTAAAACCACCCTTCATATCAAGGAAACTCTGCTCTGGAGTCTAGCTAAAACATATCCCTAGCCTTGGGCCCATATTCCCAGAATATAATAAGAAAACATGAAATATAAATACAACATAAAAGTAAACCAATCGACAAGAGCCATTATACCATGAAATACTACCCCAAAATATAATAAGGATACTTAACCTAATCATAATGCCATAGAGTATATATATGTATCCCAAACCTATTTCAAACACTATAGCACACAGTCTAATCTAAGGCTTAAGCAAATATTCTACTCTGAGTTCCCCGAAGTAGGCCAATAATATCATAAATAATGAATTAAACTTAAAACTATCCGATAAATCCCTACCCTTCATGCAAAAGTATACAACATACCATTTTGTAGAGCTAAGTCTAAAAATAATTAGATCGTATTCTACCTCAAAGCCAAATAGCAGTCTCAGACCTACAAAGATTTGCCTTCCCCTTCCACTCGCCTTAGAAAGTTGTCACTCTATCAAAAACACAATCTATAGGTTACCACGACAAAGATGACATCTAAATCATAAATATGAAATTTTGGTTCGAAACCAGGTCAAAAATTGACCTCTCATACTTGGACAGAAATGATTGATTATTTTAAGAGATACATACCTACAATAGTCTATGTAACTATAAGATGGAGACCATCAGAACATGGTTGGTATAAATGTAATATAGATGGTGCCTCTAAAGGCAACCCATGTATTAGTTCTATAGCTTACACATTTAGGAACAATGAAGGGGATTTTATTTATGGTAAAGCAAAGATTGTTCCTAATACTACAAGGGTGTGTGAAGAAGCTACAGCTACTAAACAAGGGATAGAACATTGTGTAATAATCTAATAATAGTAGTGATAGAGACTGACAGTTTGTTGATGGTAAATGAAAGGTGTCTTGGAGTATAGTAATGGAAGTGGATAGAATTAATCACAGGAGATCTAGAGGGAACTGTCAAATCTAGCACATATTTCGAGAAGGGAACCTATTGGTAGATTTTTTAGCTAACTATGTTGTTGATTTTACAAGTAAAATTCAATATCAAAACATTCAAGAATTACCAACACAAGCAAGAAAAATAATGAATGTACATAAGATTAGTTTGCTTAACCTAAGATTAAACACTAACATCACAAGAGAAACAGATTAAACATTCTAAAAAACAAGTATACTACTGTCAACTCTAAGAAAATTCATCTATAAGAGCACATTGCAAAACAAAATAAGAAAACAATAGATATGAGTTAACTGTAATTCCAAATCAAGAAATTTTAATGACTATATCGACATAAATCAGATTTTCATAATGGTATTAAATTTTTCATGAAGTTCAGTCTATACAGTTTTGGGTATGGAGGTGGAGTCGATAAAAAGCAATAAAAGTCAGAGTAGAAGATAAGAGAATCAACAACAACCTGGGATTCATCTGCATGTATGATCCATAATCCTTATGATGGAAAATTTCTTATTTGGTTGAGAGCTTGAGGCTGCATAATGGAATCAACCAAATCATAGGATGTTTTGGAGATCTAAATAAGGTGAAATCAAGGAAGATGCTAGCTCATATGAGAAATTAAGACTTTGCAAAGAAGATACTCACTGATTCATAAGGATTATGTCTCACAGATGCATGATTAATGGAGATATGCTGAAGATCAGACCAAATCCAGCTTGTCGGAGCTTGACCTTTGGTTTTCTTGACAGATTTCCAAAAGATTTGAGCTTTTGGGATTTGTTTCCTTTCCTTGTTTATTTTTGTTTATTTGCATTTGTTTCTTTTTTTTTGTATTAGATATTTTTTTAGTTGGACCAGGTCAATAGGACCTGGACCAACTAACTTTTTTGGTCTAGTTTGGCCTTTTGATTTTGTTTGGAATTTCTTATTTTATTTCAATAATACTAGCCTTTATAATTAAAAAAAAATTACCCTTGAGATCCACTGATGAAAGCAGAAATTAAACCCGTAATTACGTTTCTCGTAAGGTGAGGAACTCATGCCCAAAAGTTGGGTGAGAATGGTATTTATTTTGGGGCTCAAAACATCCATCAAAGTAAGAAAAACAACAATGAAAACTCGACCTTTAAGGGAACTAAGGATGGAAATTGATTGGATATTAAGTAATAGAACATAGTTGAGAAGGAATATAACTTACCACAAGATGAATTTGCCATGAAGAATCAGCTTCCCTCTTTACCTGAGCACTCAAACACTTAGAATAAAATGGCAAAGCATTTGGATAAGGAGGGATAAATATTTAGCAATCTCTGCTTAAGAAAAGGTTTCGTCGCATAAGTGGCTTTGCTTAAGCGGTAAACCTGCCGCTTAGGTAGAATCTAATCAAAACCCAAGCCTCCACAAAAGCGGAGAATTCTCCACATAAGAGAACTTGATTTAGCCAGAAAGGCTCTACTTAAGAGGAAGACGCTGTCATCAGTAACCTCCGCATAAGTGATGTGAGGCCAAAAATACATATATTTAGTCATTTTTTGTCTCTCATTAAGTATTTTTATTGACTTTTTTTGTATCATTGATTTTATGGATTATGCTTAACATTATATATTTATGTGTAGGATTAAATCATTATAAAGATGAAGAAATTAAGATTGAAAATGAATTGAAAATGAATTAAAAAGGAGAAATTACTTATGGGATTCAAACAGGCAGCTAAATGGATTGAATATAATATAATATACATATTTGTAACAATAGTGTAAAGCAACAAAATTGAAGAAAGGGCTGCTGCACACTTACATGGCAACATGAGAAGCATCAACAAACAAAAAGGTCACTGGAACATTGAATAAGGTGGAGCGGAAACAAAATAACGCTTTGAGCTAAGCGATATAGAGGAGTTTTGACCAAATATATTTTTTTCGAATTAGTTTTGGACTTAAAAATTTTATTTGGGTTTTTTTCTACACCTATAAACATTCTAAAAGAGCAATTTTTACATAACTTTTGACCTAGGGAGAGGTAGGATCCACCGTGGAGGCCGGAGAAAATTGGTTTCATCTATTTTTTTCTTTATATTTATTTATTTTTACGTTTTTCTATAGATGATTTGTTGTAATTGCTCCATGTCTATTTGGAGTTAAACTACTTTTTCTAGGATTATTGTAGCTAACTACATGATTGTTTAGTAACTATTGATTTGATTTGTTTGATTATTATATTAGTTGTTCTTATATTCTTGACTTTATTTTTAATGCTTCGTGATCGTTAAAATAAATCTATATTCTCATTGTCACAATTCAATTTCTTGGGTTATGATGGACTCTACTATAACCAACCAGTAGGTAAGCCAACCCATAGCCCTTAACATTGAGTAACAAGCTAATAAGAGAAAAGAAGAAAGCAACAGAAACCAAGTTCAATAAAGAGACTAATATAAAGAAACAAGACATATCATATACCAATACAAAGTGAAGGAGAAATAGAAGAAAGCACATATCCCCCAAGACCTGTTGAGGTTAGTACAAGAGCCACTACATAACTGGAGAACTAGCTAAACACAATATATATCTACAGAACCATCTCTGGGATACAAAATAAAGATCAGTCTAGAAAAAGAGAGGGAGAGGGAACTACTCTGGATGCATGGAGCTCACCCCAAATATCCAATCCATGAGAGCTCCACACGATGCACAGTCAACGGTGAGAACTCATACTATGATCTACAGGGTGCAGAAGTATAGTATGAGTACCAAACTCGAGGTACTAAGTAGGCATCGACTGACTGAGCTCTAAATATAATCCAAGTATAAATAACATGTATGGTAAGAGTATAAATTACAAGCAACTAACTACGAAATGAAACACGTTAGAATAATAGAGAGGTAAAGATAAACTACCATATTCTACAAGTAACTAGGGACAAAAGTGAGATACAATTGGTAGCTAAAGAATATACAATAGTAGCATGTAGAAAGAAGGTGATATACAATAAGTAGCTAAAGAAGAAATGTATATGCAACAGTAGTATACAGGAGGCTAAACACGAAGGTACTAACTAAAGTGAGCTAGCCTAACAACCTAAATCTCACTTGGGTTATAAATAAGAAACGAGCTAGCTCTAGCACAATCAGAGCGTATCACCCAAAATATAAATAATCACAAGGTTTATAATATTAAAGAGGAAAAGAACTAAAAAGCGTACCTACAGCTTCGGGTACAAATAAATAACCAACCTTCCATGAAATATATAATAATATCCAAAAAAAATACAACCGAGAAAGCCCAGAAAAAGAATAACCTAACTGGTCCCCTATAAGCCCAGAAGGTACAATCAATCACTCAGCAAACAACAACTATAACCTATACCTATCCATCCCCCTATAAGACTTATAGGTACAAGTGCCAAATAATTATACTGGTGATAGGCAATGTAGATGGATGAATAAATGCAAATTATATCCAATCTTACCATACCAACTGAGTGCCATAACGTACTATGTATATACACCTACTTTATCTCGACGACTCAAAAGGTCAGAACTATACGACATCCCTTCTTCTGGCATGTGGTTCCCAGATAGAAGGGGCCCAAGTGGACTTGGGATATCAATATATACTGTCTGGCCCTAATACAAGACTTCTAATGATCAACCATAACAAAATTGCCCTGTCTAGTACTGGAGGTCAGTGAGAGAATAATAAGCGCTTAGACTCGATCCGAGACTAAAATAAGTAGAAATCTATAAAGTCCTATGCCTAAGATTGAATCCGGGACTAAAATGGTAGAATACTATAGAAAGGGTCAGAATCATACCACTTAAGTAAGCATAAGCACGTATAAATATATACATGCCTTTACCAGTAGCTAAACAATAGAAATGTAAGCACTCAAGCATCTATAAACTGAAATCATAACTTTCATAGAGCACCAAAAAAAAAACTTGATGTCCAACTGGTTTCGTAACCAAGGCCTCGGACCCAACAATATACAAAGCAGGAGGATAGAAAGGTTATAACTCAGGAAGCTAAGGTAAACAAAGACATATGCTACTCAGAGGGTTTAGTCTAAGAATATCACCCATATCACTAAGGACTACTACAAATCTTATACCAAGGATCCATAATGTTAATATAAGGTCAAAAAAGTATGTAATCATGCTTAACATAACCCTATAGCTATAATAGGTAATCTAGGTTAGGGTTCAAATTGTAATTCTATTCTAAAATCCCCTAAACAGTTCAAATATCGATATCAAGATAAAATACCATTAAACCTATCATATAACTCCTACCTCACATTTAATTTATACAATAAATAATATCATAGAGAAAAGTATACCAAAGCCTACCTCATAGTCGAGCAACAGTCTTGTAAATACCCTCTAGGTCGTTTTCCTTATTTTTGTGATTTTATTATATTAAAGCTTTCCCACAATTGCCCCAGGTCATTTATTACTTGCTGGGTCTGACATTTTAGTTATTGGGTAGTTTGTTTGTTTTTAGAGCCATTTCCCTATTTTAGAGCTTTTAAAGTTAAAATTAGGGTTCAGGCCTAAACCTCAGGTAAACGACCTCGGATGCCATTTCTGTCAGTCTCATCATCTCTGGAACATTGATTTTAGGCTAGGACAATACTTGGTCTGGGTCTCAAGGATTCCAAACTTATTTTGGACTATATTAGGTTAAAACGGTCCTTGGAGTGTAGGACAAACTTTTTTTATTGAAATGACCTTGATTTGAAATTTTGATTGCGTCGTTGAGTCTAGAATGCCAAATTTGGTAGGGTATCATAGTTTTTTTGATTTCACAAAATTCCAAATGAATCTCGAGGGTCTGGTCAGAATATTTACAACTTGGTGGAATTGCTAGTGCAGCAACAATTGGTACAGGCCCAGTTCCTTCATCACAGCCACAATAAGGACCCCCACGATTGTGAGGGTCTATGAGCTTACTCATTATGATTGGTAGGCATGAAGGCTTACGACCATAATGAAGAAGGTCTGGGATATCTTGTTCATCACTACCACGTGGTTAGGCCACCACAATCGCAATAGTCCCATTAGTGGGATGTCGTGACCGCGACCAGGGGACCTCACGACAATAATAAGGAAACCCCTGGCAGTATATATACCTCCCCCTTTATTTTTCTCTCTCATTTTCCTATGTGCAAACTCTATTGGAGTCTAGTTGAGCTGTTAAATTATAGGAGTATCATATATTTGAGTTGGGTTTAGCTCAGGGACGTGTTTATGGGCCCTACATCATTATTAATCCATAAGTTTCTTGTCAATTTTCCATGTTATTTTCCAGTTCATTCCTTATATTTTGAATTGTTGTTGGGACTGACTTTGGGATTAATTTAGCTTGGATTTAGTTAAATGTATGTGGATTTTGATCCTTGAGTGACGTGAGACGCTGTGACAATTTCAATTTTGTGATTCCGTAACCACGCCCCATGTGGGATTTTTAGTCTAATTTTTGTCCTGGAGTGTTTAAACATAATATAGGTATCATTTTTCTTATATTGATGTATGAATCATTGTTTTGATAGCGTGTCAGCTCTCGAAGGCCTCTCAAAAGGGGAAAGCTCCCGGTGAGAGAATTCGACAAACGTTCGGTGGCGTCCAGGTAGGCTAGGATTACCCTACTATTAAATTGAGCTTACTTATGGTATTAGTGTAATATTCTGCTATTTTTGGGTAGGTAATTATAGACCAGTACCTTTCTTGTTTACGCCTTATTTAGCCGGTTAGGGCTCCACTTTGGTAGATTTTGGGCTTGTTCTCCCCTAGTATAGTGTATTATTATCCTTTAGGGTTAGGATTAGTGATATTAGTACCTAGAGATGGGAATAAGAAGACTTAGACTAGCCTCGGGTAGATTTTGGTCTAGGCTTGGTTATTGGGACCCCACAGTGGGCCCCATAGAATTTTTTTGATAGTATAATTGGCATTAAGTTCATTTAGGCTTAGCTAGACTCCTAGTTTCTACTTTAGGCTGTTACCATGGGTTGGGTTTGACTTAGACTTGGTTTTTGGACTGTTTTAGCTCCTTTTCCTGGGTAAAGTAGTAATTGATCCTACCTCACCTTCATGATCTAATGTTTGGGGCCCACCTTACCTTAGTGGACTTATCCGCTCGAGATTCATATATATGACTTTATGGTTTGGATATAGGCTTGGAACCCTTTAATTTCTTCTTGTTAGCTAGGTATGCTTATTTTGATGTAACTGCATTCAATCTCGGTTCAAATCCAGCATGTGGTTTATTGTTGTTATTATTAGGAGTCCTGGCATAATATGGGCATCAATTACGGTTATGGTTATGGTTACTATTTATGAGCCTCTGTATGAGTATCAGTTTACGATTGAGGTGGGTTACTTATGGGATCACTTGTTTCTAGATACAGTATGGTTACTATGAGTTCTAGTTCAAGTCTGGTATCTATTTATCATTACAGTTGGGATGTTCTAGTGTTGACTATGGTTGTTACTGGGAGTTCTTACAGTGGTACTGAGTTCTGTTGTACATGGGTCATGTGGCCTCTTGTTATTATCCACCATATCCGAATTGAACCCGGTGGTTGGCCTCTCGTTACTATCCATTGGTTTCGGTTCAAGCCCTGTATGTACCTGGATTTTTCATCATCAATTTGGGATCAAAAGGTTACATGAGAATGGTTCAATTACTGGATAATTATGTTTTCTATCTTAGTTTTCTATTGTCTACACTAGTCAGCTTATAAGGGCTCAGTAAGGTTAATTGCCTTCTTGCATGTGCTTTCTAGGCTTATGGGGGACAAGTTAGGTTATAGTTAGCACATTTCTCTTATTTTTTGAGTTATTTACTTCTTTAATTGTACTTGCCTAGTTTAGTAGATATTTACATTTCTACCCTATTACTGTTGACTTATCTTACACACTCGTATTATATTTATTCTTTTACTATATTTGAGCTCAGTCTGTCGATGATATATACTGAGTACCCATTGCTTTGGTACTTATACTAAACTTCTACATCTTTTTCCTGATACAGTTTTACGTACAATCCACCAACGTTGACGTTATTATCAGGACCTATTACTGATCTGGAGACGGGATAAGCTTTCCAGAGTTCGAGGGTGATCCTCCTCCATATATTTCAGTTAAAGTCTTTTGTATTTCTGAGACTACTGTATATATCTATATTTTGGATACTGTCTAGTACTCTTATTTTGGGTTATAGTGGCTTTAGTACCGATCTTACCAGGTCTTGGGAGGGATTCTTCTTGTTTATTTTGTCCTCTCCCCTCTTTTGTACAGTATATTATATATGTGTAGAGTGGGAAAGCTAATCCTCTGATAAACTTCTACACCATCTCATACTCTGTAGGAAATAACATAGGAGTATGCCTTTCCCACTCGAGAAATCCAATCTTATACTCTGAAACTGATAAAGAACCTTGATGAATACCTACAAACACAACTCAAGCCTGAGAACCACTCGATGTACTGGCCACCACCTCTGCCTAAGATATGTCCCCAAAAATGTTTGGAATCTTTAACACTGCATCCTAAAGAACTGAGGCAGTCACAAATACATCTAGATCTTGGACTGGCCCCATACCTTCTTGCTAACGCTGAAGATCCTTAATATCAAGTTTTGACTCCTTAGTCTGACCTTGAGCTGACTCAGGTAACACGTACAACAGTCCCAACTGCGTCTATCATCAACCTAGTGTAATCCATCTGAGAAGGAGTCAAGCCAAAGTAAGTACTTAGAAGTTGATAGAAGTAAGGACATCGATCAATAATAAAGAAGAGGAATTTCCTAAAAATGCCCTATAGCCTCCCAAAGATAGGATACAGACGTCATCTACTGATCCACATGACTCTACTAGTCACTTTTCTCTTGTACCAACAACACTGGTGAACCTAGGCTGTGATACCAAACTGTCATGACCTTATTTCTTAGGTCATGATGGTACCTACTATAACCCACTAGTAGGTAAGCCAACCATAGCCTGGAATGGAAAGTGATGTGCTAATAAGAGAAGAGAAGAACCAATAAAGAGACTAATATAAAGAAACAAGACATATCATACACTAATACAAAGGGAGGGAGAACCAAAAAAAGAAAATATCCCGCAAGATCGGGTGAGGTTAGTACAAGAGCCACTACATAACTGGAGTTCTAGGTAAACACAATATATACATAGAAATATCTCTGGGATACAAAATAAAGAGCAGTCTAGAAAAATAGAGAGAGAGGGAATGAATCTGGACGACAGGACCTCACCCCAAATCTCCAATTCATAACAACTCCAGATGATGCACATGTCAGTAGTGAGAACTCATACTATGATTTGCAGGGTGAAGAAGTGTTATATGAGTACCAATCATGCAGTACTCAGTAAGCATCGACCGACTGAGCTCTAAAGATAATGCAAGTATAAATAACACATACAGCAAGAATATATAGTATAGGAAACTAACTATGAAATGAAACACAATAAGGATAATAGAGAGTTAAAGATAAACTACCATATTCTACAAGTAACTAAGGATGAAAGTTTAATACAATAGTTAGTTAAACAATATACAATAGTATTATGAAGATAGAAGGTGATATACAAAGAGTAGCCAGAGAAGAAATTTATAAACAACAATACTATATGGAAGGCTAAACATGAAGGTACTAACACTGAGGGAGCTAGCCTAATAGCCTAAATCTCACTTGGGTTATAAAAAAGAAAGAAGCTAGCTCTAGCACAATCAGAGCGTATCACCCGAAATATGCATAATCACAAGGTTCATAATATCAAAGAGAAAAAGAACTTAGAAGCATACCTACGGCCTCGGGTAGAAATCCATAACCAACCTTCCACGAACTATACAATAATATCGAAACAATAATACAACCAGGCAAGCCCGGACAAACAAAAACCTAAGTATGTTCTCACAATCCCAGAAGGTACAATCAATCACTTGCAACAACAACAATAACCTATACTATCCAGCCCCCTATAAGACCAGTAGGTACAAGTGCCAAACAATTATACTGGTGATAGGCAATGCATATAGATGAATGAATGCAAAGTAAAGTGAATCATACCCTACCAACTAAGTACTACAACGTACCAAGTATATTTACCTCCTTCGGCTTAATGTCTTGCAAGGCAGGACCTGTGCGGTATCCCTTCTTTTGGTATGTGATTCCCTGACAAAGGGGGCCATAAGGGACACAACATATCCGTATATACTATTTGGACCTGAACTAGGACTTCCAATGATCAACCGCAATAAAACTGCCCCATCCAATACTAGAGGTCATTGAGAGAATAATAAAAGCTCAGACTCGATCCAAGTTTTCAAAGTGGTAAGTCTAGTTTAAAATAACATAAACTAACAATAAAAGTGGTACGACATTCATTTAAAAACTACTTTTAAAAGTAAAAAGAGGGAATAAATCCGCTTTTTTTGGAAAAATATTAGAAAAGCCAAGGTTTTAGTTGGAATCATTCTACTTAATTAATAATGAGCATGTATAAATGTATGGATTCCATCACCAGTATCCACACAATAGAAATGTAAGCATTCAAACATCTAAAAACTGAAATCATAACTCTCTTAGAGCACTGAAAAATAACTTGTTGTCCAACTGGTCTCGTAACCAAGGCCTTGAGCCCAACAATACACAAAGTAAGTGGATAGAAAGTTCATAACTCAGGCTACTAAGGTAAACAAAGGCAACATGCTACTCAGAGGATTTAAACTAAGAATATCACCCATATCGCTAAGGACTACAACAAATCTTATACAATGGATCCCTGATGCCAACCAAAGGTCAAACAATTATGTAATCAGCCTTAACATAACCCTATAACTATAACAAGTATTCTGGGATAGGGTTCAAACTATAATTCTATTCTAAAATACCCTAAACAGGTCAAATATCTATATCAAGATACAATAGCCTTACACATATCCTATAACCCCTAGCTAACATGCAATCTATACAATATACAATCTCATAAAAAAATGTAGACTAAAGCCTACCTCGTAGCCAAACAGCAGTCTCAAACCATCCCCGAACTACTCGTCTCCACTCCTCCATCTCTGAATGTCATCACGTAATTAAATTTATGATCTACGCATTAATACGAGTAAAATAAGACCCATATTAAAATATAAAACTTCGGGCAAAAAATCAAGTCAAAAAATAGGTCCCGTTATTGAAATTCAATAATTGAATCTTTCCCGAGGTCCCTCGAAGGACGAGGAATGCGTGCTCAAAATTGTAGCATGACGTGATCTTGAATCAACGCCCAAATCAGCTCACAAAGTTAAGAAATTCTAGGATAAAATAAAGGGTTTAAAAGGAGGATTAGGGAGGGAACTTATGGTATAATGATAGAAAAAATAATCACTCCAACTCTCTCAAGCTAATCCTAGCTCTAATTTATTATTTCCCACAAGTTCTTGAGCTCCCAGTCCAAATTTGGTGGGACAAAAAGTTAAAAAAAGGATGGAAATCACGCAGGAGAGGTTTATATACTGCCAGAGATTACTCATCATGAATACGAGGCCCCCTGGTTGAGATCGTTGTGCAAAATCGGCCAAAGCTTCACGAATGCGGATGGTCCATCCTAAATGCAAAAAAGGAGCTTGGACCAGCCAGATCAGCTTCTTCATCGCAAACACAAAGGCTAGCTCAAAAAATTATAGGTCAAGATTCTTTGATCTTCACGAACACGGCTAAGGCCTCGCAAATGCAAAAACAAAAATCCTTGACCCTTGCTAATGCAGCCAAGGACACATGAACGCGAAGGCCAAGTTTGTCCTGTACCAGGTGCTGCTACACCATCGAAATAGCAAGTCCTAAAAGACTCTGACCGGGTGGTCGAGATTTGTTAGTCCTTCCAGACCCGACAAAACTACCAAAATTTCCATCTAAGGTCATTCCACTGTTCCATTTTTTCCAAAATCCACCCAATAGGCCAAAATGAGACTGGAAGCCTCGGGACCTGAACCAAGGGTCCTCCTAGCCTAAAATGCTAACAAAACTATTTGAATTCTCATTCATGGACGTTTACTAGAAGTTTTGGCTGAAGACTAATTTCTCAACTTCAAAAGCTCCAAAATAGGGAAATGGGCTTAAAACCCAAACGAACTGTCCGAGAACCAAACTGATTCTCCTGACAAGTCATAAATAACCTGTATCTACTATGGGCAAGAACCAAATACATAAGATGTGCAGAAATAGATATAATGACCTAGAAGGTCATAACACTCATTGTGAAATCGAAAGAAGAATCATGGGATAGAACGCAGAATATAGGGAGTAAGATCTCTTCTTTAGTTGAATAAGGAATTGATTTGAGGCTAGGATAGGAATTTACCTAGATCGCCTTATTTGGTTAAATAACAGGAAGATATATAAACTCATTTAAATTGGGTTATCACATCACCACTCAACTATGTAGTTGTGAGTTCAATCGGAATAGACGATTAGAGGCTCAAAAGATCAAGATCAAATAATCAATCCCGTAAATCAACAAATAGATAAATAAAAAAATTCGATGAAAAATTACTCAACATAATTGTTAGTGAATCCATAATCATAGATCGATATCGTCACATTTTCTTTACTTTGTTAATTGTTCACTATTTAGTTTCTTTTTATTTTTAGTTTAGTTAACTAACAAATATATATTTGAAACCCACTACTTGAATAAATAATCAACATTATTCTAATTTAATAAAATAGTTAATGAATAAGTCCATGTGGGTGAGATATTCAAACTTAAAAATTCTATATTACTTGTACAACCGCGTACACTTCCGTGTGTGCTTGGAACCAACAAGTTTTTGGCGCCATTGTCGGGACATAAAAATTAATTATTTATCAGGGTTAAACTTTTTCTTTTTATTTATTTATGGCTTTTTTTCTATATATATTTTATTTTTTTGTATAAATATATTTTTTGTGTGTGTTATTTTATAACACTTCTTGGGATGACATATAAAAGTGATAGGTACTCATCTTTTATGGATCCTTGTACATTGTGTAGAGGACACCACCTATGGTAACATTATTCAAATCTTTCATTATTCTTATAGAATGGGTTAGGTGATCCTTCTAAATCCTATGATTGAGACTTTTGTAAATGATGTGGCGGTCAATAGAAAGATTGTTCTAAGTGTTATAACCCCTCGCCGAGCCCTGATAATGATGATTCTTATAGTGCCGATACTTTTGATTTTATGAATCCTTACTGGAAATTATAAAAAGAGTATGAGGGTTGTCTTAAGACAATTATAAAAGGGTTGACACAGTTCATGAAAGAAAGTGTTGAACTCATTCAAAATATTGACAATTTTGGCTTAGATATTCATAACTTAGGGGATGATGTGAGTGCAAAAATTGAAGCGTTTAACACACAACAATTTAGTTACGAGTTGTGTGAGATTGAAAAAGTACTTACAAGCCAACTTGAGAAGCTAAAATTAGAGGGTCAAACTACTGGACCATACTTTTATTGCAATTGTTGAGAAGAGTAAACTAGAGTTATGTGAGGAAATAGATAGTATTATTTTCAAAAACTGTAGTGTGTGTTAATATGAGAATATAAACAGTAATACAATTCATGAGTTGGGGTATATTGGACCTCATTCTGATCACTTTTTCACATCATACTTAGGAAGTCAGATTTTAATCGAGCCATCAAAGTCTATGAAAGAGTGTATTGAAGAGGAATAATATGTATATATTCTTGATTTTTTTGTACCAAAATCAGAAAATTACATTCCTCATTTAAGGGCCAAGAAGTGCAAGATGCGACATTTATTCCTTGGTTCCTTTATTTCTTATACCTCTACCTCTTGAGCATAGTAGAAAATTAGAAAAGAAATTAGGGGTATTATATGTTTAAAGTGGAAGGAAAAATGGTGAACTTGATAGTGCGTGACATGACCTTAAATCATACAATTTTTGGGAGGCAACCTAATAGTATTTTAGCTTCTTCTTTCTATTTTTATTTTACAGTGTCACATGTTTTGTTTTTACAGATTTAGGGAAAGTCTGAGTATCCAAATTTGAAGGTAAGGAGGATGCTTAAGCTTAAATGTGGGGTGCGTATGACCCTTTATGGAAAATGAAAAAAAATGTTGCTAACTAGACCCTAGAGAACCTCAGGGAGTATCTTTAACCCTTGTTTTACTTTGTTTATTGCATTAAGGACCTAGCATAATTTTAAGTGTGGGGTATGATATCTTCCGAATTTGTTAAGGGTGAAGTATGCTATGCGATTTTCTTTTACCTTTTTTTTTTTTTATGATTGCTTTAGAAAAAAAAAAAAAGAAAAAAAACTTAAAAAGTAAAAAAAATAAAATATTTTTCTTTTGTTCTTTAGATTAGAAAAGTTTTTCTTGATTTTTAGCTTTTTAATTCTTTAGTAGAACAGACTTTGCCCACCCTTTGGTTTTTCAATTCAGTTCTTTTCCAGGGGGTCTTTTGAATCGAGTAACTTTTCTTTTTAGAATAATTTTTTTCTTTTCTGGATTTATTTTTTATTTTTTTTGGAGTATATTTTTGATATATTTCTCCTTCGAGAGAAAAAGAAAAGTTCTTTATTGATTTGTTTGATACTAGTAATTTTGGTCTGATCTTGAGTAGTATTTTCTGTAAGTGCTTGAGTATTAAAAAAATAGTAGACTTTCTAACACCTACCTAGACTCATGGTTGGGACTGTATATAAATTATTCTTATTTTGTAGTTTGCTATGACCCTGTCTATCTTAGAAGTGCAATTGATCCATCTTGATTGATACTTGACTTGAACGTTATTGAAGCGAAAATAAAATTATTGTTGCATTTAGAAGATGATAATAGGATTTCTTTGATATGTCTTGTGAATTTTAGCCTATTTAGAAATTATATCACTGGCTATCCCTTTGAGCCAGTAGCCTTTCGTTTGGTAGTCGTATTTTTGTCTTGATCCTTTAATTGAATCCCTACTTTTTGTACCGTACTTCATTAAGAACTATAGCATAGATTGTACTAAAATTGTTAGATCTAATGATAAGGGACTATTGTGGGTAGAAGGTGACCAATGATCGATACAAACAGATGAACAGACCCTCTTTCAAAGAATGTGCCATGAAAACAAAACGAGGAGGAAAATTGCTTGAAAAAAAATATGATTAAGTCATTCTCGATATGATTAGAATTCTAGTGAAAATAATTGAAGAGAGGGATGAAAAAAAAAAAAGAGAAGAAAATAATGAGTGATGAAGTCTAAGATGTGCCAAGGTCTTAGGGAAGTGTAAATCACTATTACATAGTTTTCCTACCTGTCCCCCTAGCCAACATTACATCTCGTTAAAGCCTTAATTAATTCTATTCGATCATACATAATTAGTGGAGAAGTACATAATGGGCAAGTCTATGGTTCTTTGTGCGTACATGTGAATTTTTTTATGTGTGAGAGTTGTTCTTTGATGCTAGTCCTTAATCTATATTCAATCATTGGAATTGAGTGTGTTGACTATTTCTTCCTGTGAGGACACTTGTTTTATGATAGATAAGTGATGTTATTATCTTTCTTTCACAAGAATAGGTGAGCAAGCTTAAATTCGATAAGTTAGAGTCCGTCTTTAAGGTTAGGAGGTTAGATGTTTTCTATTTGTTTGTATTTCTTGCATAATGATTGGGAAGTGTATTTGATGTTTTGAGTTTAGTAGGCCTAATTGTTTGAATCAATAAATGTAGTGGTCTTCTGAGCTTGATTTATTGAGATTAGCTTTAATGCTTGCTCGAGAACAAGAAAAAGTCTTAAGTGTGGGGTGGTGATATGAGGCCAAAAATATATATATATACTCATTATTTACCTCATTTTTAGTATTTTTATTGTCTTTTTTAGCATAGATTTTATGGATTATGCTTAACATCATATTTTTATGTGTAGTATTAAATCATTGTGAAGATGAAGAAATTTGGAGCGAAAACGGATTAAAAACGGAGAAACTACATAAGAAAATCTAGCAAGCAACTTAATGGATTAAATATAATATAATATTAATATTAGTAAAAATAGTGCCAAGCAACAAAATTGAGGAAAGGGTTGTTGCATACGTACATGGAAACATGAGAAGCATCAAAAAATAAAAACCTCATTGGAAAATTGATTAAGGCGGCACGGAAACAAAATACCGCTTTGAGCAAAGCAGCACGGAGGAGTTTTGATTGAATCTGATTTTTTCAATTTATTGTTGGAATTAGTTATTTTATTTTGGTCTTTGTACTGCACATATAAATATTCTAAAAGAATAATTTTTACACAACTTTTGACCTTGGGAGGACTAGGAGCCACCGTGGAGGCTGGAGAAAATTGGTTTCCTCTTTTCTTCTCTATATTTATTTATTTATACGTTTTTCTTTAGATGATTTGTTGTAACTGCTCCATGTCTATGCGGAGTTAAATTTCCCATTCTACGATTATGGTAGCTAACTACATGATTGTTTAGTGAATATTGATTCGATTTGTTCGATTATCATATTAGTTGCTCTTATATTCTTTCGCTTACTATTTTAATGCTTCGCGACCATTATAATAAATCTATATTCTCATTGTGAACTCTAAAGAGGAATCATGGGATAGAACAAAGAATATAGGGAGTAAGATCTTTTCTTTAGTAAAATAAGGAATAGTTTTGTGACAAGGATAGGAATATACCTAGATTGCCTTACTTTGTTAAAAAATGGAAAGATATATAAATTCATTCGGATTGGGTTATCACATCCCGCTCACCTGTGGAGTTGTGAAGGCAATTGGAATAGATGATTAGATGCTCGGAATACATGATCATATAATAAACCCCATAAATCAGCAACTAGATAAACAAGATAGCCGATGAAATTAATTACTCAACAGAATTGTTAGTGAATCCATAATCCTAGATCAATTTAGTCACATTGATTACTAAAACTCTGTTCTTTACTTGGTTAATTGTTCACTAGTTAGTTTATTTTTATTTTTAATTTAGTTAATTCACAAATATATCTTTGAAACCCACCACTTGAATAAATAATTAGGATTAGTCTAATTTGGTAAAATAGTTTATCGACAAGTCCCTGTGGGTATGATATCATGAATTAAAAATTCAATATTACTTATACGACCGCGTACACTTATGTCTGCATTTGGAAGCAACAATAAGCATCTAGCCTTCCACATAAGTAGCTTCGGTGGTGCGAGCCAAGCCTCGCTTAGGCGGCTGCATCTGCAGCTTGGCCAAGAGTTCCAGTCCCGAATGGACCCTCGAGATTCATTCAAAGTCCCATGTACACAAACTAAATATGCTACCCAATCGATAACAACATTCTGAACTAAATGGAATTAACAAAATTACCAATGGAGGTCGTTTCGATAAATGTGGGACCAATGCCCAATCTTTTCATTTTCAATAAAATCCACCCAATAGCCCAAAATGAGTCTGAAAGTTTCAGGACTTATACCAAAGGTCCCCGAGCCTAAATTTCATGTTTCGGAGCTAACGAAACTATCAGAATTCTCATTTTAGACAATTTATTAGATGTTTTGATTGGAGTCAAACTTCATGACTTTAAAAGCACTAAAATACAAAAATTGGCTTCAAACACAAATAAAATACCTGGGAATAGAACCACCTATCCTAACAAGTCATAACTAACCTATAGTAACTACAGGAAAGCTTGAAATGCAAAAAATACATGAAAATATAGAAAATGACCTGGAGAGTATTACAATATCAACTACTTAAAGGATTTTCGTCCTCGAAAGTCAAGGAACAGGATGAACCTAATGACTCAAAATGGTGAGGATACTAGGTCTGCATGAGCTGCTAGGACTCTCACGTATCCTCCTCGACTAGATGATACCTCCATTGATGATTAACTACAGGAATCTCCCTACATATTAACTTCCTTACCCCATACTCAAAATCGCAACCAACTCCTCCTCAAAAGTCAAATCGTACCCAACTGAACTGAATCCCCTTAAATCATATGGGACTCATCAAGAAATACCATCTCAACATAGACACATAAAGTATAGAGTGAACATCCGAGAGAAACTAGAGGCAAAGCTAACTCATATACCATATCACCAATACACTGAAGGATCTCAAATGGCTTGATATACCAAGGGTTGAACTTGCCTTCCTTCCCGAACATCAATACGCCCTTCATGGCCTACACATATAGACACACCTGGTCACAAACCCCAAACTCTATATTTCATATCCCTCGATTAGTATAACTCTCCCACTTTCTCTGATCTGCTCAGAATCTCTACCGAATCATCCTAACCCTATCAATAGAATCACTTAATAGCTCTGTGCCCCATGGCCTAATCTCGAAGCATGAAACTAACCAACAAGAGACCCGTACCGCTTATCATACAACACTTCAAAAGATTCAAATGTTGGATAGTCAATATATGCAAAATATACCAAGGGTATGAACTAGTCCCACTGACCCTCAAAATAAAAAACATAGGCCCAAACATGCCCTCCCAAACCTTAATGGTTTGCTCAACTAACTATTGGTCCATAGGAAAAAAATTGTACTAAGCCAAACTCAAGTATCCAACTCCCTCTGAATAAACTTCCCAAAACATGATGCAAATTGAGTGCCACAATCGAAAATGTTAGAAACTTATAGCTCGAGCAAATAGACTATCCCACGAATGACAATCAGAGACAACCTTTCTAAATTTGCAAGAAAAATTAACCCATAACAGTGAGTAGGTTGTGTTGACCTATCAACAATGACCCAAATGGAATCCAACCCCTTAAATGTCTGAGGTAAAAAAATAACAAAATCCATGCTATCTGCTTAGCCTCTAAGACAAACCACCAAGCCTCAAGTGCCCGAACATCACCTATTGATAGTCAAGAATTAAGATACAAAGTATGTAATAACCATATTCATCCTGTACCACCATCTATTTCTTATCCTTAGAGCGCTACATCAATGCATAACCCAAACCAACCCTAGAAGCACCACAATAAATTATAACCCCTAGCCCTCGACAAGAATAGTCAAAAATTAATAATGGAGCCAATAAGGACTTGATATTTTGAAAGCTTTCCTCACACTCGTCGAACCATTAAAAATACATATTTTTCTGAATCATCCTAGTGAATGATGCTGCAATAGGAGAATAGCTCCTCCATAAACTAGTTGTAATAACCTACCAACCTAATGAAACTGTAAACCATAATAGAAGTAGTAGGCCTAGACCAAACATGAAATTCCTCAAATCTGTCGTGTCTACCATAATTCTATACTTAGGCACCATGTACGACAAAAATTCCACACATATCAAGACAACCTCACACTCAAAAACTTAGCATTTAGCTACTTATCCCACAGGGCTGGAGCAAAGGCGTCATCAAAGAATACTATCACAAATGGGTCCAAATAAGGCCTGAACACACGATCCATCAAATCCATAAGTGGTGTGGGGGTGTTGATCAGACCAAAAGATATAGTTAAGAACTAGTAATAGCAGTAATGAGTCCAAGAGGAAGTCTTAAATATGCCTAATGCTAAAATCCACAACCGATAGTAGTCTCAACAAACATAAATAACATGGTTTAACCCTGAAGCTGGTAAAACAGATCATTAACGAGCAACATCGGATCGTTACTTCTAATCTTCACCTTACCCAGCTATATTTAGACAAAATACAAGTGCTCGAAACAATCCTTCTTCTCAAATTGAACAGAAGAATCACACAGAAACATACTAGGCCAAACGACCCTATACTCCAAAGATTCTGAAGCTTCTATTTAGTCTCTCTTAACTCAACTAGAGCAATTTGATATGATATAAAAGTGATGGGCTAAGTGCCCAGTTCAACATCAACACCAAAATCAAAATCACAATAGGCAAAAAAACTAGGTAAATCATAAGGAAATCATCATCACTCACCAACCACAGGAATTAACCAGACATGTAAGAGCATCAATGATAGTATCACGAACATACGAAAGAAAGGCTAAACACCCCTTTGCTATCTACCTCCTTCCCTAAATAAATGATATAATATCTCTTAGGAACTAATTATCGATCCCTCATGTCATAATCTGAATAAATGATATAATCCCTCTCAATAACTGATTATCAATCCCTCACATCATAATCTTAAGAATATTACACATATCTAAATAAGCAGTCTTAGCAAAGCTACTCACAACTGCATGATAAGGAGACAACGACTCTTTGCCAAGAAACATATCAAAAACAACCATGTCTAAGATAACAAGGACTACCCAAGTGTCATACCCCAAGATAGTCACCACATAAAGCTGATACGCACGATCCACTATTAAAGAATCAACTATGAATATGGATACACGTAGAGGTACAAGTAAAAGTTCACTAGATAAACACAACAAAGAGCAAAATAGCCAAACATATACGGATATGGAGACCCCAGATCAAATAACACAGAAGTTAAATGATAAATAATTGACTGAGCATCCATAAAACCATTGGTACCACCCACATGAGAATCATATCTAGTACTTTAGGGACCATACCTAACACCCTACACACCACCTCTGGCCCGTGGAGATGGAGCCCTTGGGGCCTAATCCTGATGATCCGGCTTGCTGAAAAACTCACACCTGGGGCCATCTCTAGAATATTTCCCAAATTTACCAGAGTCGCAATGTTCTTTGTAGGATAGAGTCCGACAAGAACATCTTATGGAACAAGAATGGCTACCACAGCCTGAATACCCAGAATGCAAACCCTGAGAAGCCTGATGTGATCTGTGGCTACACTAACTTACCTGACCTAAATTATCACTATCTATAATCTAAATTTTTGTTCAAATGTTCTCGCTAGATTGAGAGTGATGATGATGACCTTAGCTAAGATGACCCCTACCTCTGAGTAAAGAATCCCTAAAACTGCCACGATGATATGGACTCTTGTTACCGCCTTCGTAGGTCTCACAACATGCCTACTCTATAGCTAAAGTGGGATCAACAACCCTAACAAATGTAGACCCAACTATAACTAAAGGCTCTTATGCCAAATAGAGCAGTAAAATCAAACCTTTGACAAATCTCTACACCCTCTCATGCTCGGTAAGAAGAATCATAGGAGTATGGTTGGCCAACTCATGAAACCTAGACTCGTAATATGAAGCTGACATAGAACCCTGCTGAAAACCTACAAAATCATTCGTAATAATCATAAGGAGACATTTTCTCAAAAATACATCAGAAACCACCATGTCTAATATAACAAGGCCTATCCAACTTTCATACCCCAAGATAGTCACCATAGAAGGTCGATAAACATGATACACTACTACAGAATCAACTATGAATTTGGCTACATGCATTGGCACAAGTAAAAGTTTAGAAGATAAACCCAACAAAGAGCAAAATAGCCAAATATATATGGATATGGGAACCCCAGATAAAATAACACAGAAGTTCAATGATAAATAATTGATTGAGCATCCATAAAACCACTGGTACCACCCAGCAGAAAATCATATCTAGTACCCTAAGGACCATGCACACTACCTCTGGCCAGTGGAGATGGAGCCCTAGGGCCCTAATCCTGATGATCTGGTTTCCTAAAAAACTCAGCCTATGGAACTCTCTAGAATATTTCCCAAATTCACCAGAGTCACAACATCCTCGACTGGTTAGAGTCCAACAAGAACATCTTGTGGAACTAGAATGGCTACCACAACTTGAATACCCAGAATGCAAACCCTGAGAAGCCTGACGTGATCCGTGGCTACTCTAACTTACCTTACCTAAATTATCACTATCTATACTCTAAATTGTTGTTCCAATATTCCCTCTAGGTTGAGAGTGATGATGATGACCTCATCTAAGATGACCCCTACAGCTGAGTAAAGAATCCCTAAAACTGCCATGATGGTATGGCCTCTTGTTGTCGCCTCCATAGGTCTTGTAACATGCCTACTCTATAGCTTCAGTGGGATCAACAACCCTAAGAAATGTAGACCCAACTGTAACTAACGGCTCTTATGCCAAATGGATCAGTAAAATCAACCCTTTGACAAATCTCTACACCCTCTCACGCTCGGTAAGAAGAATCATAGGATTATGGTTGGCCAAATTCTGAAACCTGGTGTCATAATATGAAGCTGACATAGAACCCTACTGAAGAACTACAAAATCATCTGTAACTTGAGAACTATTAAGAATACCGAGCAGTGTTCCTGCTTGTGACAACCCTCTAAAAAGTTCAGAACCTTAACCATGGTATCTTAAAGAGTTGTCATTGACATAAGTCCTACAAAATCCTGGGCTAGTCCCAGTCTATCCAGCTGATGTTGTACATCCTTGATCTCGATATTGGGCATTAGTGATAGCTCTCTAACCTGCCTCTGGGTTAATGGGTGCAGGTGTCTTTTCCTCGTTCACCGACAATCTCATCCTATCCGTATGATAAAGAGTGGAAAAAAAGAATATTTTAGAGGTTGATAGAGATAAAAGCGCGCGATAAAGAGTCAATGATATAATTTGTTCCTATGAAGGCCCTATAGTTTCCCAAATATAGGATATAGACGTCATTGTACTGATCTGCAGGACTTTACTAGGCATTTTCTTCTTGTACCAGTAAGACCATTAAACCTAGGCTTTGATACCAATCTGTCACCACCCAAAATCAGGCCATGATGATACCTACTATAACCCTCTAGTAGGTAAGACAAATCCCACACCATATAAAAAATGTAATGGCTAACAAAGAAGATAGAAGTAGCTAAAATAAGATAACAGGGCCAGCAAGTATTGGTATATACATAAGAGGTACAAAATATACAAAATGGCACCCTAAACAAATGTTAAAGATAGAATATACAAGGAAATCTAACCCATGGACTTGATATCATCGGTATAAGAGCCACTAAGTACTATATTACAGACTAATCTAATACCATTCTATACAGGATATATAAAAGTATAGATAATAGATATTGGAGGGAGATAAGTAAGTATCCAGACACAAAGTGCACACCACATCTCTGAGTAAGGGACTCACCAACGAGCTGAGTCAGCAATGAAGACTCATACTAGGATCTGCATGTGGGAAAAAGATACAGAAGTGTAGTATGAGTGCTAAAACATGCGATACCTAGAAGACCTCATAGGCCAACCAAGCTCTAAAGATAATATAAAGTATAAATAACATGCAAGAAAATCTATACAGGGAAACTAATCTAGCAATTAAAGGATAATAGTGAATAAATAAATATAATAGCAATTATATATATATATATATATGGTAGATGCAGTTCAACATGAGATGATACAGTGTAACACGTGGCCAATCCAAAAAAGTAAACCTGCTTGGCAATACCTTGAGCCCCTCTCTCTCTCAACATATGCAATACAATATGTAGCCAATGTAGAAAAGTAAGGTAAAACATAGAACATATTCCTCGGGCCTCCTAGAAACACTCTTCGGACTCACTCATCTGCCCAACATAATTAAAATAAAAGTAAATAGAGAAATGGACCAGAAACATCAGTTGGCCCAAACTTTTAACGTGCTACAGTCTTTCGAGTAAAAAAACAGTCAATGGTACAATGTTACAAAGCTTTTTAGAAATCCAAAATTAGTAGTAAGAGAATAAAATCTTTCCAAACTGATAAACCATTGATAAAAAGTGGTACAAATCTTATAAAATCCCTAATCTATAGTAAATGTAGTACATTTTCATGGTTAAAAAGCCTCCAATTTGCAGTAATGGTGGTACAATTTTCCTTCTTCTTTTAAACTTGAAAATCAATGGTTTTCCTTAAAATCGTACTACAACCCATGTATATGCACCAGTGTATGAATACAAGCCATCACAAGTATGTCTATATATATATATATACATATATGGGTCTTGTTAACATACTTCATGAAGGTAGCATGTTAGCAACATACCCATTTTTTCTTTGTATGCCCTTTATAGCTTATTGAAGCATGGTAGATATAGGTGGAATTTTAGTATTTTTCAAAACAATGCCAAACCTAATGCATTTGGTACCCCATTTTTGAGTACCTTCCCCACTCTTGACTCTTGGTCTTTTTCCTCTTCTTCTTCCTCAACCCTATTTTTACCATTTTTTCTCTTATGTGTGTTTTTAAAATATTTTGGGCCAGTCACCCTTGGATAATTTTGTACAACATAATGGAGTTACTCATGTATTATTTGAGAAGGTAGTTAATGGGTGGCCCACTTATTTGAATTTAAACCTGCATTTAGAATTCAAAAAATACTTGGACTATGTTTTTTATAGTCGTAAAACAAAGATTACTAAATATTATTAAATATGGAATCAAAAAATATGAAAAATAATCAGATCAAAGAATAAGTAGTCAATGGAGCTTCTTGTAGATGAATTACAAATGATGTCGAAGTTAGATTTATCAAGAAACTCATGCTCTTAAGTTGGAAGAATATTAGTTTAATGATTGAAATAATATCAGTTAAAAATAATTTACAATCCATCAACAAGGAAATTGAAGCAAAAAAATTTAAGTTGCCTCATTTTCATTAGAAAGATGTTGGGTCTAGAGGGAAAGAAGGACAATGAATGCCCGAAAAGAAAAAAAAATTTTAGCTCATTTATTTCTAATGTGTTACTAGGGGCATTTTGGGTAAAGCAAAAATGGATATCTTGCTAACATACTACCTTCATGAAGTATGTTAACAAGACCCTTTATATATATATATATATATATATATATACATATATATATATATATATATATATATATATATATATATATGTGTGTATATATATAATATAGGTATATACATAATCAGGTAAAACCATCCTTGATAGCAAGACAACATTAACATGGATTCCAGCTAAAGCATATCCACGGCCTTAGGCCCATATTCCCAAAATATAACAAGAAAACACGAAATAGAAATACAAAATAAAAGTAAACTGATCAACAAGAGCCATTCTACCTTGAAATACTACCCCAAACTATACGATGAAACACTAAGCTAATCTTATGGCCATAACAAGCATATAAGTATCCCTAAAATAATCACGACACTCTACCAAGCAATCTAATCTAAGGCTCGGACAAATATTCTACTCTAAGATCTCCAAAGTGGGCCAATAATATAAAAAATAATGAATGAAAATTAAACCTATCTTATAAAACCCTACCCCGCATTCACATTTATAAAATATTCCATCTCGTAGAGCTAAGTCTACAAGAAAGTACACCGTGGCCTACCTCAAAGCTGAAAAGGCATCTCGAGCTGACAAAGAGCAGACTTCGCCTTCCACTTGACCTTAAAAATTGATCAACCTATCACAAACACAATCTATAGGTTACCATAAGAAAGACAACGCCCATAACATAATTACAAAATTCGGTTCCAAAAACAGGTCAAAAATTGACCCTCAGTACCCATAGATGAAAGAAGAAATTAATCCCAAAATTATCATTCCTATAATTTCAGGAACTCATGCCCAAAAGTTGGGTGGGAATTGTATCCTTTTTGGGGCTCAAAACAGCCCACAAAGTAAAAAAGTCAAGGATTAGAACTAGACCTATAAGGGAATCAAACGATGGAGATTGACGAGATATTAAATAATGGAACGTAGTTATGAAAGAATAGAGATTTTCATGAGACGAATTGTCAATTTCCCTCTTTACCCAAGCTCCCAAACACTTAGAATAAAATGGCTAAGTGTTTTGAGAAGGAGGGATAGATATTCAGTGATCTCCTCATAAGTAGAGTTTTTGCCGCATAAGTGGCTTTGCATAAGCTGTAAACCTTCGTCTTAGGCGAAAGCCAATTAAAACCCAAGCCTATGTAAAAGCATAAAATTGTCCACATAAGTAGACTCAATTTAGCATGAAAGGCTCCTTAAGTGGAAGACACTGCCATTAGTAGCTTTCATATAATCAGCTAGCCTTCCATATAAATGGCTCCACAGGTGAAAGCAAGCCTTGCTTAGGCGGTTGCACTAGACATTAGCTACATCAAAAACTTGGCCAAGAGTTTCATATCATGAATGGACCCTTGAAATTCATTTAGAGTAACGTGAACATAAACCAAATATGCTACCATATCGAAAACGACATGATAGATACAACAAAATAGATGAAATTCCCAATGGAGGTTGTTTAGATGAAATATGGGCCCAAGCCCATTCTTTCTACTTTAACTAAAATCCACCAAATTTCCCAAAATAAGTTTGAAAGTCTCAAGACCCAAACTAAAGGTCCCCCTATCTTTACATCCACGTTTCGGAGCTAACAGAACAAACAAAATTCTCATCCAGGGTCATTTACTAAAAGTTTTTACCGGAGTCAAACATCATAACTTTAAAAGCTCCAAAATAAGAAAATTAGCTTAAAACAAAAATGAATTGCTCGAGAAACAAACCACCTATCCCAACAAGTCATAACTAACTTATAGCAACTACAGGAAAGTTAAAATATAAAAAATTCATGAAAATAGAGGAAATTTACCTGGAGGGTCATTACAACATTCTTTGCACATATTAAATTATAATATGCTTATTTCTTGGCCACAATGATTGAGATGGTATGCCAAGCCTGTTAGGGTAGATGAAGATAGAGATATTGCAGACGAATTTTGTCCAAGGTAACAAGCTAGGTACTCTCAATTGCTTGTATAATTCAACATCGAATGGAACATCAAGGAAAATTGGAGTGGATATGAAGACTTAGAGTGGCTACTTGATAGTATGTAAGGTTGATATTTGACTAAATTATTGCTGGCAGGTACATTATTTTGCTTTATTTTGTCTTTAGAACTAAGGTTTGGTGTGTAAACACGTAGTGATATTATTTGGGCATTCAATGTTCTCTTGTCTCTATTTTCTACTTTGATGGAATCGACTTGATACAGGAAGCAAGGTTTATTCATAGAGCAATATAATTTTAACTGAAAAGTTATAAATATACACTTGATGTTGACCTGCCGAATTGTAAGTTTTCATAGTGAATAGTTTTTGAATAATTGCCAAATATAATCACTTCACTACGTTCAGATAAGCATTTATGCTAACTATTAAGTTCGTCAATTTGTATATTTTTTTATTCCACACATTTTGGTGACTAAGCATGTCACGACCCAATTTATCAGGTCATGATGACACCTACTATAGACCACCAGTAGGTAAGCCAATCTATAGCCTGGTACAACAAGTAATAGTCTAATAAGAGAAATGGAAACAAAAACCAATAAAAAGGAGAAAGGAAGCCATAAGAAAGTAAATGTCCCCCAAGACCTGGTGAGGTTAGTATAAGAGCCACAAGCAAAACAAGAGTACAAGGTAAATATAATATATATATATATATATATATATATATATATATATATATATACATACATACATAATTGTCTCTGAAATACAAAATAAAGATCACTCCAGCAAAAGTGGGAGAGCAGGAACAACTCCTAATGCCAGGAGCTCACCTCAAATCTTTGATTCATGGTAGCTCCGCATGATACACACATCAAATGCGAGAACTCCTACTATGATCTGCAGTGTACATAAGTGTAGTATGAGTACTAAACACGAGAAACCCGTAAGGCAAAAATATGCTATATACATGCAACTAACTAAGATATAAAGTGCAATAAGAATAAAGGAGTGGTAACAATAAACTACCATAATCTTTGAATAACTAGAGAGGGGAGCGCTATATAATATAAATAGCTAGGTATGGAGATAATATACCATAGTAGAGCAAAGAAAAAGATATATATATAATAGTAGCATGAGGAAAGAAGGTGATATACAACAAGAATAATTATAGAAGAAATGGATATATGACAGTACTATACCAGTAACTAAACATAAAGGTACTAACCAGAGGGAGATATCCTAAAAGCCTAGATATCATGAGGTTTATAACCAAGAAGGGAGCTAGCTCTAACACAGTCAGAACATCTAACCCAAAATATGAATATCCATAAGATAGTCTACTAACAATGCTATCAATATTAAAGAGGAAAAGAACCTAGAAGCATATATACAGCCTCGGGTACCAATCCATAACTAACCTTCCATAGTCTACATGATAATACTTGAATGCAAATAAACAACCGGATAAGCCCAGACAAACAATAACCTAGTCGGGTCCTCATAAGCCTGAATTTTACAAATAATCACTCAACACACACCAAACATAACCTATACCTATCCATCCCCCATAATACCTAAAGGTAAATGAGCCAAACAATTATACTGGTGATAGGCAATGCATATAAATGAATGAATACAAAGAAAATCCAATGCTACAAACCAATTAAGTGTCATATCGTACCAAATATATATACCTCCTTTGGCTTGGTCGCACGCAAAGCAGGACCTCTGGGGTATCCTCTCTTCCATTATGTGGTTCCCAGACAAAGGGACCCATAGGGGATTCAGGATATCCATATATATATATGTAACACCCCATACATTTCCGACCCTAGACGGAATATTTGATGGTGTCCTAGTAAATGTGATTAGACCATTGTAGGAGGAGTTTGTGACTTTTTGGAGCATTTGTGGTGTGAAAATTAAAATTTGAAGGACTTCCAAGCAAAGGATATTAAATATAAGAGGCAAGGTAAAGGTTTGGACTTGAAGGATCTAACCAAATCCACAAAGAAAAGTCGGAATCAAAAATTAATGATGGGGTACGCCCAGGGGCGTGCCAGGCCGCTTTTGGCCAGAATTTTTCAGGCCCAGGCAACAAGGAGGCGCACCAGGCAGCGTGCCAGGCTGGTTTTTGCCAAAATTTTTCTTCGACCATTAGTCTATAAATAGGACTCTTGGGTTATGGTATCATTATTCCATCGTAGTGGGGCTATTTTTGAGTGAGTTTGGCATCCAAGTTGGGGTTAATTTGTCGTCGTAATTATTTTATCAAATTATGTTCAATTAAGCTATGAGTGGCTAGAATTTCTAATTTTTGAGATTGAGGCTATGAACATGAATCTCGTGAGTTGAATATTGTCGCAACATTTATGGAATTATTTAAACATGAGACAATTGGTGGAGTATGCATGGAATTTGATAGGCGAAGTTAACATGTGTTATTGGGCTCAATTCAAGGCCCAAAATGGAGCCAAAGACATGGCCCAAATGGAGTAAATGACCCATTCTTTTCTTTGACTAAGTAAACCCTCAAAAGTTTTTCTAAGGATGACCAAAGGGCCTATATAAGAGGTCAAAAATCAGATTTTATTCTCAAAGGGGCACATGACATTTCTAGACTTTTCCACAACAAATATCTTTTCTCTCTACTCTTAAACCCTAAGGCAACCAATATTTGTTTGGACAATATCATCCTTTAGCAAGCTTTGGTAAGTGTCTATTCTCATGGATTAATATATTATATGCTTAAGATGGTGTGTATGTCATGATGGATATGTTGGCAAGGTGTTGAATAGTGCTCTTTTGTGGTTTTGCTAAAAGATGTGTCATCTTTATGTTTTGGACTTGAAAGGAGACTTGAGGTTTTGATGAAAGTGAATGGTGTGAATGAAATATCAATATGTATGGTGTGGTTATGTTCCTTAACTTGTTATTTTTCTATAAGTGTGAATTGTGTGATTGTTGTTGAAATGTTGTTATGAAACATATTGAGGTAACTTGATGGATTCATTGTGATGTGGTGTTAATGAGAAAATGTAAAAGAGGAACTTTGTGTGAAAAGCTATTGGTTTATGATGTCTTGGTCAGTGTATAGAATGTTATGGTATTGTTGGTATGATAATGCCATGAATGGTATTGTAAAGGGTGAAATAATGTTATAGGGCAATCATGTAACTCATGGTCATCTTATACACATGGAATATAGCTCGTGGTTAATGTTGGTTCCGTTATGCACTTGTGGGTAGAGTAAGACGTAAGGAAGGAGATGGGTTATTGTAATCGCATATAGGACTGTGCAATCATATTGGGAAAATAAGGTATGTAAGGTTACTCTTTCCGTATCCTTCTGCAGCACATATTGTTCACATTGTCATTGTACTTGTTATATTCCGAAATATTCAAAGGTATATCATTTCAGGTTGTCATCTATGGTTATTCACATGTTCCTCATTCATTGACCAAGTGTCATTCATGTATCACATAAGTATGGACATTACTCTAAAGTTCCAATAATGTTACATTCTAAAGTTCCAATAATGTCATGATCCCCCAATGTATCAATCTCACAAAAGTAAAGGAAAGAAGTAATGCAAAGAAGTAATGAAAGAAGTAATGCATATATGGTTACCTAATAAATATTGAGTACGGGTGAAAACCCAAAGGGGCGAATGCCTAACTGGGCGCTGTCCCGATATTGTTGGATCAAGGGGAAAGCTCAGTGAAGCAAAAGCCAAACTTGATGCCAAACCTACTTCATCGATTTACGGATGATAGTAGGGGGGGAAGCTCAGTGGGGCAAAAGCCTAGCTTGATACCAAACCTGACAGGGGGTAGCCCAAAGGGCCGAACCTGCTTTATTTATTTATGGTATATTCTATTATTCTCCCGTTGATCAGTTGGGCTCAGGATATATATTGATGATTATATATGGACGGTTATATATATAAATATATATTGATGGTTATGAATAATAACGGTAATGTACATAAAGGCAGATGAAGTAATGAACGTAAGGTACATATTTCCACACATACTGAACGATGATTTATCCACATTGACTATTCTCTTAACTTGATATCATTGAAGTTCGTATCTTTTATGCAGTTGCTCATAGCCTTACATACTCAGTACATTCTTTGTACTGACCCCCTTGGGGGACTTACCTTACTTGCTGCAGGCACAGGTGCTAGTAGACCTCCATGGTAGGCTACGAGTCATCCGCGGATCATTGGTGATCTCTAGTTGGTTTAGGTCTTTTCGAGTCACTTGTGTACATTGTTTTGGTAATGTAATTGTTGTATAAAGCGGGGACTTATCCCGACTATAGGTTGGTTATATGCATGTATCGATTAGAGGATTTGTAGACGTAAGTGGGAAGATGAATGTAAGAGATGTATGTCCATTTTGACTTAATGGCCCCAACGGACAAGTTTTGTATATTGCATTTGTTTTCCATGACTTCCGCCATTAGTATTGATTAGTCACATGGGATAGAATGATAATCATACCGAGATATGCATATGAATGTACATGAGCAAATATTAGTTCTCTCGGGCCTACACAGCTTCGGGTACCATTCCTTCTCGTTGGAATTTAGGGCGTGACAAAAGTGGTATCAGAGCGGTTCATCCTAGGGTGTCTACAAAGCCGTGTCCGAGTAGAGTCTTGCTTATGGATGTGTTGTGCACCACATTTATAAGTAGGAGGCTATGGGGCATTTAGGAGTTGTTTCATTTCTTCATTTATTAAATCGTGCAATAGAGCCAAGGTTATGGAATTATACTTGACCATTGATTTTGTTCTCTTTCATTATAGAGACATGCCGATTACAAGAAGAGGTAGGGGTAAAGGAAAAAGTAAAAAGGTAAATACACTTGCCGATGAAGGAATTAGTAAATCACCACCTGACCAAGCTAGTCAAGGTGGGGCTGACACCGAGTATACATCGCGGGTTTCTTCTACTTTTCCAGCTCCAGAAGAGCCAAGAAGGAGAGAAGAACCTGCTGAGCCACCTATTAATGTCACTGAACAGGATTTGAGAAATACAGTGTACATGTTGACTTAGATAGTTATTATACAAGCTGGTTCAATGACAAATAATGATAGTGAGACTAGGGAAGCTAGTCGGAGGACACAGGATTTCCTGAAATTAAATCCTCCTATATTCACTAGATCGGATCTTGATGAAGACCCGCAAGATTTTATAGATCAAATCAAAAGGGCTTTAGATGTCATGCACGTATTTGGTGTAGAAACAGTTGAGCTTGCGGCGTATAGATTAAAAGAGGAGGCGATATTGTGGTGCAAAGATTGGAAACGATCTTGGGGTATCAGTGCACCCCCAGCTAGTTGGGAAGAATTTAAAGTGTCATTTCTTGATCACTATCTTCCCTATGAGATTCGCGAGGCACGTTCAAACCAATTTCTGAATCTTCGTCAAGGGAATATGAGCGTCAGAGAATACAATCTTCAATTTAATTCTTTGGCCAGATATGCTCCCTATATGGTAGCAACTATAACTGACAGAGTCCTTCGATATGTGGACAGATTAGAGCCATATTTGATGAGGGACTGTACCAATGCTGCTCTAAATAGAGATATGGATATAGCCAGAATACAGCCTTTTGCACAGAAGATGGAGGATCAGAGGCAAAGAAGAAAGATGCCCAAAGTTGAAGGGGGGCCATCAAAGAAGGCTAGACCTATGGGACAGTACATGGTGTCCCAAGAAGGATTTGGGCCTCGAGTTTTTAATAGGCCACTGAGAACATTACTCTCTTATACCACAACAGGCACTCAATCCCAATTCCAAGGGTTTAGAGGCAGTTACGTTGGAAAAAGTCATGGACTTTGAGATTCACAAACAGTGGGATATCGAGAGCAAGGAAATGTGGACCAATTAGGGTTTTCTCGCCAGCCGTGTCAACACTGTGGAAAGCTACATTCAAAGGAATGGCGATTTGGGACAACTATTTGCTTTTGGTGCAATATGTCCGGACACATGGTGAGAGATTTCCCAAGAAGGGGCACGAGGATTATTATGCGACCTACGGGATCAACCGTTGCCCCATCATCATCGGTTATTTTCTCAGGCCGAGGTGTGCAACCGGTTGGTCGTGGTAGAGGTACTGGAGGAGCAACCAATTTTAGTGGAATACAAGACCATACCTATGCTTTAGCGGGTCGGCAGAATTAGGAGGCCTATCCGGATGTGGTGCCAGGAAAACTAACACTATTCGTCTTTTCACATAGTGTACATGCATATGAATTGATTGATTCGAGTTCTACAGTATTTTATGTTATTCCATTGACTGCTACAAAATATGAAAGAACATCAAAATTATTAGTTAGACCATCTGAAGTATTTACACATATTGATGAATCTACTATAGTTAAGAAAGTACATCGTATTGTTGATGATGTCTTGGTCAGTGTATAGAATGTTATGGTATTGTTGGTATGATAATGCCATGAATGGTATTGTAAAGGGTGAAATAATGTTATAGGGCAATCATGTAACTCATGGTCATCTTATACACATGGAATATAGCTCGTGGTTAATGTTGGTTCCGTTATGCACTTGTGGGTAGAGTAAGACGTAAGGAAGGAGATGGGTTATTGTAATCGCATATAGGACTGTGCATTCATATTGGGAAAATAAGGTATGTAAGGTTACTCTTTCCGTATCCTTCTGCAGCACATATTGTTCACATCATCATTGTACTTGTTATATTCCAAAATATTCAAAGGTATATCATTTCAGGTTGTCATCTATGGTTATTCACATGTTCCTCATTCATTGACCAAGTGTCATTCATGTATCACATAAGTATGGACATTACTCTAAAGTTCCAATAATGTTACATTCTAAAGTTCCAATAATGTCATGACCCCCCAATGTATCAATCTCACAAAAGTAAAGGAAAGAAGTAATGCAAAGAAGTAATGAAAGAAGTAATGCATATATGGTTACCTAATAAATATTGAGTACGGGTGACAACCCAAAGGGGCGAATGCCTAACTGGGCGCTGTCCCGATATTGTTGGATCAGGGGGAAAGCTCAGTGAAGCAAAAGCCAAACTTGATGCCAAACCTACTTCATCGATTTACGGATGATAGCAGGGGGGGAAGCTCAGTGGGGCAAAAGCCTAGCTTGATACCAAACCTGACAGGGGGTAGCCCAAAGGGCCGAACCTGCTTTATTTATTTATGGTATATTATATTATTATCCCGTTGATCAGTTGGGCTCAGGATATATATTGATGATTATATATGGACGGTTATATATATAAATATATATTGATGGTTATGAATAATAACGGTAATGTACATAAAGGCAGATGAAGTAATGAACGTAAGGTACATATTTCCACACATACTGAACGATGATTTATCCACATTGACTATTCTCTTAACTTGATCTCATTGAAGTTCGTATCTTTTATGCAGTTGCTCATAGCCTTACATACTCAGTACATTCTTTGTACTGACCCCCTTGGGGGACTTACCTTACTTGCTGCAGGCACAGGTGCTAGTAGACCTCCATGGTAGGCTACGAGTCATCCGCGGATCATTGGTGATCTCTAGTTGGTTTAGGTCTTTTCGAGTCACTTGTGTACATTGTTTTGGTAATGTAATTGTTGTATAAAGCGGGTACTTGTCCCGACTATAGGTTGGTTATATGCATGTATCGATTAGAGGATTTGTAGATGTAAGTGGGAAGATGAATGTAAGAGATGTATGTCCATTTTGACTTAATGGCCCCAACGACCAAGTTTTGTATATTGCATTTGTTTTCCATGACTTCCGCCATTAGTATTGATTAGTAACATGGGATAGAATGATAATCATACCGAGATATGCATATGAATGTACATGAGCAAATATTAGTTCTCTCGGGCCTACACAGCTTCGGGTACCATTCCGTCTCGTTGGAATTTAGGGCATGACAAAAGTGGTATCAGAGCGGTTCATCCTAGGGTGTCTACAAAGCCGTGTCCGAGTAGAGTCTTGCTTATGGATGTGTTGTGCACCACATTTATAAGTAGGAGGCTATGGGGCATTTAGGAGTTGTTTCATTTCGTCATTTATTAAATCGTGCAATAGAGCCAAGGTTATGGAATTATACTTGACCATTGATTTTGTTCTCTTTCATTATAGAGACATGCCGATTACAAGAAGAGGTAGGGGTAAAGGAAAAAGTAAAAAGGTAAATACACTTGCCGATGAAGGAATTAGTAAATCACCACCTGACCAAGCTAGTCAAGGTGGGGCTGACACCGAGTATACATCGCGGGTTTCTTCTACTTTTCCAGCTCCAGAAGAGCCAAGAAGGAGAGAAGAACCTGCTGAGCCACCTATTAATGTCACTGAACAGGATTTGAGAAATACAGTGTACATGTTGACTTAGATAGTTATTATACAAGCTGGTTCAATGACAAATAATGATAGTGAGACTAGGGAAGCTAGTCGGAGGACACAGGATTTCCTGAAATTAAATCCTCCTATATTCACTAGATCGGATCTTGATGAAGACCCGCAAGATTTTATAGATCAAATCAAAAGGGCTTTAGATGTCATGCACGTATTTGGTGTAGAAACAGTTGAGCTTGCGGCGTATAGATTAAAAGAGGAGGCGATATTGTGGTGCGAAGATTGGAAACGATCTTGGGGTATCGGTGCACCCCCAGCTAGTTGGGAAGAATTTAAAGTGTCATTTCTTGATCACTATCTTCCCTATGAGATTCGCGAGGCACGTGCAAACCAATTTCTGAATCTTCGTCAAGGGAATATGAGCGTCAGAGAATACAATCTTCGATTTAATTCTTTGGCCAGATATGCTCCCTATATGGTAGCAACTATAACTGACAGAGTCCTTCGATATGTGGACAGATTAGAGCCATATTTGATGAGGGACTGTACCAATGCTGCTCTAAATAGAGATATGGATATAGCCAGAATACAGCCTTTTGCACAGAAGATAGAGGATCAGAGGCAAAGAAGAAAGATTCCCAAAGTTGAAGGGGGGCCATCAAAGAAGGCTAGACCTATGGGACAGTACATGGTGTCCCAAGGAGGATTTGGGCCTCGAGTTTTTAATAGGCCACTGAGAACATTACTCTCTTATACCACAACAGGCACTCAATCCCAATTCCAAGGGTTTAGAGGCAGTTACGTAGGAAAAAGTCGTGGACTTTGAGATTCACAAACAGTGGGATATCGAGAGCAAGGAAATGTGGACCAATTAGGGTTTTCTCGCCAGCCGTGTCAACACTGTGGAAATCTACATTCAAAGGAATGACGATTTGGGACAACTATTTGCTTTTGGTGCAGTATGTCCGGACACATGGTGAGAGATTTCCCAAGAAGGGGCACGAGGATTATTATGCGACCTACGGGATCAACCGTTGCCCCATCATCATCGGTTATTTTCTCAGGCCGAGGTGTGCAACCGGTTGGTCGTGGTAGAGGTACTGGAGGAGCAACCAATTTTAGTAGAATACAAGACCATACCTATGCTTTAGCGGGTCGGCAGAATTAGGAGGCCTATCCGGATGTGGTGCCAGGAAAACTAACACTATTCGTCTTTTCACATAGTGTACATGCATATGAATTGATTGATTCGAGTTCTACAGTATTTTATGTTATTCCATTAACTGCTACAAAATATGAAAGAACATCAAAATTATTAGTTAGACCATCTGAAGTATTTAAACATATTGATGAATCTACTATAGTTAAGAAAGTACATCGTATTGTTGATGATGTCTTGGTCAGTGTATAGAATGTTATGGTATTGTTGGTATGATAATGCCATGAATGGTATTGTAAAGGGTGAAATAATGTTATAGGGCAATCATGTAACTCATGGTCATCTTATACACATGGAATATAGCTCGTGGTTAATGTTGGTTCCGTTATGCACTTGTGGGTAGAGTAAGACGTAAGGAAGGAGCTGGGTTATTGTAATCGCATATAGGACTGTGCATTCATATTGGGAAAATAAGGTATGTAAGGTTACTCTTTCCGTATCCTTCTGCAGCACATATTGTTCACATCGTCATTGTACTTGTTATATTCCGAAATATTCAAAGGTATATCATTTCAGGTTGTCATCTATGGTTATTCACATGTTCCTCATTCATTGACCAAGTGTCATTCATGTATCACATAAGTATGGACATTACTCTAAAGTTCCAATAATGTTACATTCTAAAGTTCCAATAATGTCATGATCCCCCAATGTATCAATCTCACAAAAGTAAAGGAAAGAAGTAATGCAAAGAAGTAATGAAAGAAGTAATGCATATATGGTTACCTAATAAATATTGAGTACGGGTGACAACCCAAAGGGGCGAATGCCTAACTGGGCGTTGTCCCGATATTGTTGGATCAGGGGGAAAGCTCAGTGAAGCAAAAGCCAAACTTGATGCCAAACCTACTTCATCGATTTACGGATGATAGCAGGGGGGGAAGCTCAGTGGGGCAAAAGCCTAGCTTGATACCAAACCTGACAGGGGGTAGCCCAAAGGGCCGAACCTGCTTTATTTATTTATGGTATATTATATTATTCTCCCGTTGATCAGTTGGGCTCAGGATATATATTGATGATTATATATGGACGGTTATATATATAAATATATATTGATGGTTATGAATAATAACGGTAATGTACATAAAGGCAGATGAAGTAATGAACGTAAGGTACATATTTCCACACATACTGAAGGATGATTTATCCACATTGACTATTCTCTTAACTTGATCTCATTGAAGTTCGTATCTTTTATGCAGTTGCTCATAGCCTTACATACTCAGTACATTCTTTGTACTGACCCCCTTAGGGGACTTACCTTACTTGCTGCAGGCACAGGTGCTAGTAGACCTCCATGGTAGGCTACGAGTCATCCGCGGATCATTGGTGATCTCTAGTTGGTTTAGGTCTTTTCGAGTCACTTGTGTACATTGTTTTGGTAATGTAATTGTTGTATAAAGCGGGGACTTGTCCCGACTATAGGTTGGTTATATGCATGTATCGATTAGAGGATTTGTAGACGTGAGTGGGAAGATGAATGTAAGAGATGTATGTCCATTTTGACTTAATGGCCCCAACGGCCAAGTTTTGTATATTGCATTTGTTTTCCATGACTTCCGCCATTAGTATTGATTAGTTACATGGGATAGAATGATAATCATACCGAGATATGCATATGAATGTACATGAGCAAATATTAGTTCTCTCGGGCCTACACAGCTTCGGGTACCATTCCATCTCGTTGGAATTTAGGGCGTGACAAAAGTGGTATCAGAGCGGTTCATCCTAGGGTGTCTACAAAGCCGTGTCCGAGTAGAGTCTTGCTTATGGATGTGTTGTGCACCACATTTATAAGTAGGAGGCTATGGGGCATTTAGGAGTTGTTTCATTTCTTCATTTATTAAATCGTGCAATAGAGCCAAGGTTATGGAATTATACTTGACCATTGATTTTGTTCTCTTTCATTATAGAGACATGCCGATTACAAGAAGAGGTAGGGGTAAAGGAAAAAGTAAAAAGGTAAATACACTTGCCGATGAAGGAATTAGTAAATCACCACCTGACCAAGCTAGTCAAGGTGGGGCTGACACCGAGTATACATCGCGGGTTTCTTCTACTTTTCCAGCTCCAGAAGAGCCAAGAACGAGAGAAGAACCTGCTGAGCCACCTATCAATGTCACTGAACAGGATTTGAGAAATACAGTGTACATGTTGACTTAGATAGTTATTATACAAGCTGGTTCAATGACAAATAATGATAGTGAGACTAGGGAAGCTAGTCGGAGGACACAAGATTTCCTGAAATTAAATCCTCCTATATTCACTAGATCGGATCTTGATGAAGACCCGCAAGATTTTATAGATCAAATCAAAAGGGCTTTAGATGTCATGCACGTATTTGGTGTAGAAACAGTTGAGCTTGCGGCGTATAGATTAAAAGAGGAGGCGATATTGTGGTGCGAAGATTGGAAACGATCTTGGGGTATCGGTGCACCCCCAGCTAGTTGGGAAGAATTTAAAGTGTCATTTCTTGATCACTATCTTCCCTATGAGATTCGCGAGGCATGTGCAAACCAATTTCTGAATCTTCGTCAAGGGAATATGAGCGTCAGAGAATACAATCTTCGATTTAATTCTTTGGCCAGATATACTCCCTATATTGTAGCAACTATAACTGACAGAGTCCTTCGATATGTGGACAGATTAGAGCCATATTTGATGAGGGACTGTACCAATGTTGCTCTAAATAGAGATATGGATATAGCCAAAATACAGCCTTTTGCACAGAAGATGGAGGATCAGAGGCAAAGAAGAAAGATGCCCAAAGTTGAAGGGGGGCCATCAAAGAAGGCTAGACCTATGGGACAATACATGGTGTCCCAAGGAGGATTTGGGCCTCGAGTTTTTAATAGGCCACTGAGAACATTACTCTCTTATACCACAACAAGCACTCAATCCCAATTCCAAGGGTTTAGAGGCAGTTACGTTGGAAAAAGTCGTGGACTTTGAGATTCACAAACAGTGGGATATCGAGAGCAAGGAAATGTGGACCAATTAGGGTTTTCTCGCCAGCCGTGTCAACACTGTGGAAAGCTACATTCAAAGGAATGGCGATTTGGGACAACTATTTGCTTTTGGTGCAGTATGTCCGGACACATGGTGAGAGATTTCCCAAGAAGGGGCACGAGGATTATTATGCGACCTACGGGATCAACCATTGCCCCATCATCATCGGTTATTTTCTCAGGCCGAGATGTGCAACCGGTTGGTCGTGGTAGAGGTACTGGAGGAGCAACCAATTTTAGTGGAATACAAGACCATACCTATGCTTTAGCGGGTCGGCAGAATTAGGAGGCCTATCCGGATGTGGTGCCAGGAAAACTAACACTATTCGTCTTTTCACATAGTGTAAATGCATATGAATTGATTGATTCGAGTTCTACAGTATTTTATGTTATTCCATTGACTGCTACAAAATATGAAAGAACATCAAAATTATTAGTTAGACCATCTGAAGTATTTACACATATTGATGAATCTACTATAGTTAAGAAAGTACATCGTATTGTTGATGATGTCTTGGTCAGTGTATAGAATGTTATGGTATTGTTGGTATGATAATGCCATGAATGGTATTGTAAAGGGTGAAATAATGTTATAGGGCAATCATGTAACTCATGGTCATCTTATACACATGGAATATAGCTCGTGGTTAATGTTGGTTCCGTTATGCACTTGTGGGTAGAGTAAGACGTAAGAAAGGAGCTGGGTTATTGTAATCGCATCTAGGACTGTGCATTCATATTGCGAAAATAAGGTATGTAAGGTTACTCTTTCCGTATCCTTCTGCAACACATATTGTTCACATCGTCATTGTACTTGTTATATTCCGAAATATTCAAAGGTATATCATTTCAGGTTGTCATCTATGGTTATTCACATGTTCCTCATTCATTGACCAAGTGTCATTCATGTATCACATAAGTATGGACATTACTCTAAAGTTCCAATAATGTTACATTCTAAAGTTCCAATAATGTCATGATCCCCCAATGTATCAATCTCACAAAAGTAAAGGAAAGAAGTAATGCAAAGAAGTAATAAAAGAAGTAATGCATATATGGTTACCTAATAAATATTGAGTACGGGTGACAACCCAAAGGGGCGAATGCCTAACTGGGCGCTGTCCCGATATTGTTGGATCAGGGGGAAAGCTCAGTGAAGCAAAAGCCAAACTTGATGCCAAACCTACTTCATCGATTTACGGATGATAGCAGGGGTGGAAGCTCAGTGGGGCAAAAGCCTAGCTTGATACCAAACCTGACAGGGGGTAGCCCAAAGGGCCGAACCTGCTTTATTTATTTATGGTATATTCTATTATTCTCCCGTTGATCAGTTGGGCTCAGGATATATATTGATGATTATATATGGACGGTTATATATATAAATATATATTGATGGTTATGAATAATAACGGTAATGTACATAAAGGAAGATGAAGTACTGAACGTAAGGTACATATTTCCACACATACTGAACGATGATTTATCCACATTGACTATTCTCTTAACTTGATCTCATTGAAGTTCGTATCTTTTATGCAGTTGCTCATAGTCTTACATACTCAGTACATTCTTTGTACTGACCCCCTTGGGGGACTTACCTTACTTGCTGCAGGCACAGGTGCTAGTAGACCTCCATGGTAGGCTACGAGTCATCCGCGGATCATTGGTGATCTCTAGTTGGTTTAGGTCTTTTCGAGTCACTTGTGTACATTGTTTTGGTAATGTAATTGTTGTATAAAGCGGGGACTTGTCCTGACTATAGGTTGGTTATATGCATGTATCGATTAGAGGATTTGTAGACGTAAGTGGGAAGATGAATGTAAGAGATGTATGTCCATTTGACTTAATGGCCCCAACGGCCAAGTTTTGTATATTGCATTTGTTTTCCATGACTTCCGCCATTAGTATTGATTAGTCACATGGGATAGAATGATAATCATACTGAGATATGCATATGAATGTACATGAGCAAATATTAGTTCTCTCGGGCCTACACAGCTTCGGGTACCATTCCGTCTCGTTGGAATTTAGGGCGTGACAAAAGTGGTATCAGAGCGGTTCATCCTAGGGTGTCTACAAAGCCGTGTCCGAGTAGAGTCTTGCTTATGGATGTGTTGTGCACCACATTTATAAGTAGGAGGCTATGGGGCATTTAGGAGTTGTTTCATTTCTTCATTTATTAAATCGTGCAATAGAGCCAAGGTTATGGAATTATACTTGACCATTGATTTTGTTCTCTTTCATTATAGAGACATGTCGATTACAAGAAGAGGTAGGGGTAAAGGAAAAAGTAAAAAGGTAAATACACTTGCCGATGAAGGAATTAGTAAATCACCACCTGACCAAGCTAGTCAAGGTGGGGCTGACACTGAGTATACATCGCGGGTTTCTTCTACTTTTCCAGCTCCAGAAGAGCCAAGAAGGAGAGAAGAACCTGCTGAGCCACCTATCAATGTCACTGAACAGGATTTGAGAAATACAGTGTACATGTTGACTTAGATAGTTATTATACAAGCTGGTTCAATGACAAATAATGATAGTGAGACTAGGGAAGCTAGTCGGAGGACACAGGATTTCCTGAAATTAAATCCTCCTATATTCACTAGATCGGATCTTGATGAAGACCCACAAGATTTTATAGATCAAATCAAAAGGGCTTTAGATGTCATGCACGTATTTGGTGTAGAAACAGTTGAGCTTGCGGCGTATATATTAAAAGAGGAGGCGATATTGTGGTGCGAAGATTGGAAATGATCTTGGGGTATCGGTGCACCCCCAGCTAGTTGGGAAGAATTTAAAGTGTCATTTCTTGATCACTATCTTCCCTATGAGATTCATGAGGCACGTGCAAACCAATTTCTGAATCTTCGTCAAGGGAATATGAGCGTCAGAGAATACAATCTTCAATTTAATTCTTTGGCCAGATATGCTCCCTATATGGTAGCAACTATAACTGACAGAGTCCTTCATATATGTGGACAGATTAGAGACATATTTGATGAGGGACTGTACCAATGCTGCTCTAAATAGAGATATGGATATATCCAGAATACAGCCTTTTGCACAGAAGATGGAGGATCAGAGGCAAAGAAAAAAGATGCCCAAAGTTGAAGGGGGGCCATCAAAGAAGGCTAGACCTATGGGACAGTACATGGTGTCCCAAGGAGGATTTGGGCCTCGAGTTTTTAATAGGCCACTAAGAACATTACTCTCTTATACCACAACAGGCACTCAATCCCAATTCCAAGGGTTTAGAGGCAGTTACGTTGGAAAAAGTCGTGGACTTTGAGATTCACAAACAGTGGGATATCGAGAGCAAGGAAATGTGGACCAATTAGGGTTTTCTCGCCAGCCGTGTCAACACTGTGGAAAGCTACATTCAAAGGAATGGCGATTTGGGACAACTATTTGCTTTTGGTGCAGTATGTCCGGACACATGGTGAGAGATTTCCCAAGAAGGGGCACGAGGATTATTATGCGACCTACGGGATCAACCGTTGCCCCATCATCATCGGTTATTTTCTCAGGCCGAGGTGTGCAACCGGTTGGTCGTGGTAGAGGTACTGGAGGAGCAACCAATTTTAGTGGAATACAAGACCATACCTATGCTTTAGCGGGTCGGCAGAATTAGGAGGCCTATCCGGATGTGGTGCCAGGAAAACTAACACTATTCGTCTTTTCACATAGTGTAAATGCATATGAATTGATTGATTCGAGTTCTACAGTATTTTATGTTATTCCATTGACTGCTACAAAATATGAAAGAACATCAAAATTATTAGTTAGACCATCTGAAGTATTTACACATATTGATGAATCTACTATAGTTAAGAAAGTACATCGTAACTATATAGCACCTGTTCGTGAGCATTCTACGTTGGTTGATTTTATTGACCTGGATATGATAGAGTTTGATATTATACTGGGTATGGATTGGTTGGCTTCTCATTAAGCCACGATAGATTGTCGAGCTAAGACGATATATTTTCATTTTCAATTAAGGAATGTTCTTGAATGGAAGGGTAATGTGGGATACACAAGAGGAAAATTTATTTCCTATCTTAAGATAAGCAAAATGATATCCAAGGGGAGTCATAAGATCCAGCATGTCCCCTTGGGATGCATCAGTATTAGGTGTATGGACAAAGGATGGCATGTTGAGAATATGCATTGGTCATTAGCAACTGAATAAAGTGACAGTCAAGGATGAATATTCCCTCCCCAGAATTGATGAGTTGTTTGGCCAACTACAGGGTGCCAAACGCTTTTCAAAGATTGACCTGAGATCGGGATATCATCAGGTAAGGGTTAGAAAAAAAGATATACCCAAGATAGCTTTTCGAACACGGTATGGTCACTATGAAATTTTTGGTAATGTCTTTTGGGCTAACAAATGCACCCGTCGTTGTTATGGATAGGCTAAATAGGGTGTCGAGCCATTCTTGGATATGTATTGATGTAGCATGGTAACATAATGGCTTATGCCTCAAGACAGTTGTGTCTATACGAGAGAAATTACCCCACACATGATTTTGAGTTAGCAGCGGTGATATTTACGTTAAAGATGTGGTGCTACTATACATATGGGGTTCAGGTTGATATATATATTGATTACAAGAGTTTGTGATATATCTTTAAGAAGAAGGACCTAAACTAAAGACAGCAAAGGTGGTTGGAAATACTAAAAGACCATGATATTGATATTATATCCGGGAAAAGCAAGTGTAATAGCCAATGCGTTAAGTCACAAAAACATAGGAAGCACTAGCAGCTAGCTGACCGAAAAGCAAAGTATAGTCAAGGAGTTACATCAATTTGCCAGCTTGGGAGTTCGTCTTCTCGAAACTCCAGATGAAAGAATTATAGTGTAAAATTCGGTAGAGTCTTCATTTGTAACTGAAGTGAAGAAAAAGCAATATGCGAACCTTATTGTATTTCAGTTGAAATTGAATGCACACAAGATTTGACAAAAGCATTGATCTTACGCAAGATGGAGTACTTTAAAGCTCAATTTACGAAATTCTATTCATTCGAGAGCAACCAAAATGTACCATGGTGTGGAAAAGATGTATTGGTGAGGCAATATAAAGAAGAAGAACACGACAAAATTTTTAGCTCAATGTCCGAATTGGAAATAAGTAAAAGTAGCGCATCTGAAACTGGCGTAGCAATCCTCCAGTGGAAATGGGACATGATTAACATGGATTTTATCACAGGCTTACCAAGTCCGCGTATTTTCTATCATTCGAGACCACTTATACAGCTGAATACTATGCAAAGTTGTATGTTAAGAAATAGTACGATTACAGGGGATTCCAATTGCTATTGTATCAGTCATGGGAACTTAAGGTACTGCATACTGTTGGAAAAATCTTTTCCGAAGAGTTTGGGAATCCAAGTAAAGTTAAAATCCTCAGACAGGTGGACAAGCAAAACGCATTAGATAAACACTTAAGAATATGTTACGAGCTTGCATATAGGACTTTAACAGTAGTTAGGACGATCATGTACCTCTTGTTGAATTTTCTTAAAATAGTAGCTATCGTTTGAATATCAAAAAGGCACTTTATGGAGCGTTATATCAAAGAAAGGGTGGATTACCAATGGTATGGTTTGATGCAGATGAAACTACTTTCATCTTGTTCATCAAGCTATGGAGAAAGTTAAGGTGATACAACAGTGGTTACAAACGGCCTAAAGTCGACACAAGTCATGTATTGATGTTAGAAGAAGAGGGCTTGAATTTACCATAGGTGATTGGGCATTCTTGAGGGTGTCATCGATGAAAAGAGTAATGAGATTTAGAAAGAAAGGAAAGTCGTACCATATGAAATTAAAAAAATAAAATTGTACAAGTTGCATATGAATTGGCACTACCCCAAGAACTCTCCACAGTTCATTCAGTATTTCATGTTTTGGTGTTTCGAAAGTGCATAGGAGATCCATCGTGTATTGCTCCCATTGACAATGTACAAGTTACGGAGGATCTCACCTATGAAGAGATCCGTTTTGCTATTTTGAATCACCAAGTAAAGAGATTAAGGAATAAAGAAGTAGCTTCCATAAAGGTACTTTGGAGAAATCAACAAGTAGAAGAGATCACGTGAGAAGCTGAAGAAAGGATGAATTTAAAGTACCCATATTTGTTTCACATGAAAGAAAAAGTTCAAAACGCGGAATTTTATGAGTATAAGTAATAACATGAGGAATTAAACTTGCATTTTCCTTAATTGGATAACGTCATTAACATTCGAGGATGAATGTTTCTAAGGGGGGAAGGATGTAACACCCCGTACATTTCCGACCCTAGACGGAACAGTTGATGGTGTCCTAGTAAATCTGATTAGACCCTTGTAGGAGGAGTTTGTGACTTTTGGAGCATTTGTGGAGTGAAAATTAAGGTTTGAAGGACTTCCAAGCAAAGGATATTAAAGATAAGAGGCAAGGTAAAGGTTTGGACTTGAAGGATCCAACCAAATCCACAAAGAAAAGTCGGAATCAAAAATTAAGGGTGGGGCGCGCCCAAGGGCGTGCCAGGCCGCTTTTGGCCAAATTTTTCTATCCCAGGCAGCAAGGAGGCGCGCTAGGCGGCTTGCCAGGCTGGTTTTTGCCAAAAATTTTCTTCGACCATTAGTCTATAAATAGGACTCTTGGGTTATGGTATCATTATTCCATCGTAGTGGGGCTATTCTTGAGTGAGTTTGGCATCCAAGTTGGGGTTAATTCGTCGTCGTAATTATTTTATCAAATTATGTTCAATTAAGCTATGAGTAGCTAGAATTTCTAATTTTTGAGATTGAGGCTACGACATGAATCTCGTGAGTTGAATATTGTCGCAATATTTATGGAATTATTTAAACATGAGATAATTGGTGGATTATGCATGGAATTCGATGGGCAAATTTAACATGTGTTATTGGGCTCAATTCAAGGCCCAAAATGGAGCCAAAGACATGGCCCAAATGGGGTAAAAGACCCATTCTTTTCTTTGACTAAGTAAACCCTCAAAAGTTTGGCTAAGGATGACCAAAGGGCCTATATAAGAGGGCAAAAATCAGATTTTATTCTCAAAGGTGCACATGACATTTCTAGACTTTTCCACAACAAATATCTTTTCTCTCTACTCTCAAACCCTAAGGCAACCAATATTTGTTTGGACAAGATCATCCTTTAGCAAGCTTTGGTAAGTGTATATTCTCATGGATTAATATATTATATGCTTAAGATGGTGTGTATATCATGATGGATAGGTTGGCAAGGTGTTGAGTAGTGCTCTTTTCTGGTTTTGCTAAAAGATGTGTCATCTTTATGTTTTGGACTTGAAAGGAGACTTGAGGTTTTGATGAAAGTGAATGGTGCGAATGAAATATCAACATGTATAGTGTGGTTATGTTCCTTAAATTGTTATTTTTCTATAAGTGTGAATTGTGTGATTGTTGTTGAAATGTTGTTATAAAACGTATTGAGGTAACTTGATGGATTCATTGTGATGTGGTGTTAATGAGAAAATGTAGAGGAGGAACTTTGTGTGAAAAGCTATTGGTTTATGATGTCTTGGTCAATGTATAGAATGTTATGGTATTGTTGGTATGATAATGCCATGAATGGTATTGTAAAGGGTTAAATAATGTTAAAGGGCAATCATGTAACTCATGGTCGTCTTATACACATGGAATGCAACTTGTGGTTAATGTTGGTTCCATTATGTACTTGTGTGTAGATTAAGACGTAAGGAAGGAGCTGGATTATTGTAATTGCATATAGGACTGTGTATTCATATTGGGAAAATAAGGTATGGAAGGTTACTCTTTCCGTATCCTTCTGCAGCACATATTGTTCACATCGTCATTGTACTTGTCCTATTCCGAAATATTCAAAGGTATATCATTTCAGGTTGTCATCTATAGTTATTCACATGTTACTCATTCATTGACCAAGTGTCATTCATGTATCACATAAGTATGGACATTACTCTAAAGTTCTAATAATGTTACATTCTAAAGTTCCAATAATGTCATGATCCCCCAATGTATCAATCTCAAAAAAGTAAAGGAAAGAAGTAATGCATATATGGTTACTTTATGGTTACCTTATGGTTACTTAATAAACATTGAGTACGGGTGACAAACCAAAGGGGAGAAAGCCTAACTGGGGACGATCCCGATATTGTTGGATCAGGGGGAAAGCTCAGTGAAGCAAAAGCCAAACTTGATGCCGAACCTGCTTCATCGATTTTCGAATGATAGCAGGGGGGAAGCTCAGTGGGGCAAAAGCCTAGCTTGATACCAAACCTGACAGGGGGTAGCCCAAAGGGCCGAACCTGCTTTATTTATTTATGGTATATTATATTATTCTCCCACTGATCAGTTGGGCCCGAGTTATATATTGACGGTATTATATTGACGGTTATATATGGACGGTTATATATATAAATATATATTGACGGTTATGAATACTAACGGTAATGTACATAAAGGCAAATGAAGTAATGAAAGTAAGGTACATATTTCCGCACATACTGAACGATGATTTATCCACATTGACTATTCTCTTATCTTGATCTCATTGAAGTTCGTATCTTTTATGCAGTTGCTCATAGCCTGACATACTCAGTACATTCTTCGTACTGACCCCCTTGGGGGACTTAGCTTACTTGCTGCAGGCACAAGTGCTAGTAGACCTCCATGGTAGGCTACGAGTCATCCGCGGATCATTAGTGAGCTCCAGTAGGTTTGGGGCTTTCCGAGTCACATGTGTACATTGTTTTGGTAATGTAATTGTTGTATAAAGTGGGGACTTGTCCAGAGTATAGGTTAGTTATGTACATGTATCGGTTAGAGGCTTTGTAGACGTAAGTGGGAAAATGAATGTAAGAGATGTATGTCCATTTTGACTTAATGACCCCAACGGCCAAGTTTCGTATATTACATATGTTTTCCATGACTTCCGCTATTAGTATTGATTAGTCACATGGGATAGAATGATAATCATACCTAGATATGCATATGAATGTACATGAGCAAAGATTGGTTCTCTCGGGCCTCAACTGTTTCGGGTTCCAGTCCGTCTCGTTGGAATTCGAGGCGTGACAAAAGTGGTATCAGAGCGGGTCATCCTAGGGTGTCTATAAATCCGTGTACGAGTAGAGTCTTGCTTATGGATGTGTTGTGCACCACATTTATAAGCAGGAGGCTATGGGGCATTTAGGAGTTGTTTCATTTCTTCATTTCTTAGATCGTGTAATAGAGCCAAGGTTATGGAATTATACTTGACCATTGATTTTGTTATCTTTCATTATAGAGAAGTGCCGATTACTTGAAGAAGTAGGGGCAAAGCCAACAGTAAGAAGGTAAATACACTTGCCGGTGAAGGAACTAGTAAATCACCACCTGACCAAGCTAGTCAAGGTGGGGCTAACACCGAGTTTGTATCGTGGGCTTCTTCTACTTTTCCAGCTCCGGAAGAGCCAAGAAGGAGAGAAGAACCTGTTGAGTCACCTACCAATGTCACTGAACAGGATTTGAGAAATGCAGTGTATATGTGGACTCAGATAGTTGTTGCACAAGCTGGTCCAATGACAAATAATGATAGTGAGACTAGGGCAGCTAGTCGGTGGACGCAGGATTTCCTAAAATTAGATCCTCTTATATTCACTGGATCGGATCTTCATGAAGACCCGCAAGATTTTATAGATCAAATCATAAGGGCTTTTGATGTCATGAACGTATTTGGTGTAGAAACAGTTGAGCTTGCGGCATATAGATTGAAAGGGGAGGCGATATTGTCGTACGAAGATTGGAAACGATCTAGGGGTATGGGTGCACCCCAGCTAGTTGGGAAGAATTTAAATTGGCATTTCTTGATCACTATCTTCCCAATGAGATTCGCGAGGCACGTGCAGACCAATTTCTGAATATTCGTCAAGGGAATATGAGCGTCAGAGAATACAGTCTTCGATTTAATTCTTTTTCCAGATATGCTCCCCATATGGTACCCCCCATAGCCGACATAGTCCATCGATATGTGGACAGATTAGAGCTATATTTGGTGAGGGACTGTACCATTGCTGCTCTGAACAGAGATATGGATATAGCCAGAATACAGGCTTTTGTACAGAAGATGGAGGATCAGAGGCAAAGAATAAAGATGCACAAAGTTTAAGGGGGGCCATCAAAGAAGGCTAGACCTATGGGACAGTACATGGTGTCCTAAAGAGGATTTGGGCCTCGAGTTTTTAATAGACCACCGAGACCATCACTTTCTTATACCATAGTAGGCACTCAATCCCAATTCCAAGGGTTTAAAGGCAGTCACGTTGGGCAAAGTCGTGGAATTCAAGATTCATAAATGGTGGGATATCGAGAGCAAGGAAATGTGGACCAATTAGGGTTTTCTCGCCAGCCGTGTCAACACTTTGGAAAGCTGCATTCAAAGGAATGGCGATTTGGGACAAATTTTTGCTTTTGGTGCGGTATGTCTGGACACATGGTGAGAGATTGCCCAAGAAGGGGCACGAGAATTATTATGCGACCTATGGGATCAACCATTGCGCCATCATCATCGGTTCTTTTCTTAGACCGAGGTGTGCAGCCGGTTGGTCGTGGTAGAGGTACTCGAGGAGCAACCAGTTTTAGTGGAATACAGGACTGTACCTATGCTTTAGCTGGTCGGCAGAATTTGGAGGCATATCTGGATATGGTGCCAGGTACACTAACACTATTCGTATTTTCACATAGTATATATGCATATGAATTGATTGATTTGAGTTCTACAGTATTTTATGTTATTCCATTGACTGCTACAAAATTTGAAAGAACATCAGAATTATTAGTTAGACCATCTGAATTATTCCGTCCCCAGAATTGATGAGTTGTTTGGCCAACTACAGGGTGCCAAACGCTTTTCAAAGATTGACCTGAGATCGGGATATCATCAGGTAAGGGTTAGAAAAAAAGATATACCCAAGATAGCTTTTCGAACGCGGTATGGTCACTATGAAAATTTTGGTTATGTCTTTTTGGCTACCAAATGCACCCGCCGCTGTTATGGATAGGCTAGCTAGTGTGTTCGAGCCATTCTTGGATATGTATTGATGTAGCATGGTAACATAATGGCTTATGCCTCAAGACAGTTGTGTCTATACGAGAGAAATTACCCCACACATGATTTTGAGTTAGCAGCGGTGATATTTACGTTAAAGATGTGGTGCTACTATACATATGGGGTTCAGGTTGATATATATATTGATTACAAGAGTTTGCGATATATCTTTAAGAAGAAGGACCTAAACTAAAGACAGCAAAGGTGGTTGGAAATACTAAAAGACCATGATATTGATATTACATCGTGGAAAAGCAAGTGTAATCGCCAATGCATTAAGTCGCAAAACCATAGGAAGCACTAGCAGCTAGCTGACCGAAAAGCAAAGTATAGTCAAGGAGTTACATCAATTTGCCAGCTTGGGAATTCGTCTTCTCGAAACTCTAGATGAAAGAATTATAGTGTAAAATGCGGTAGAGTCTTCATTTGTAACTGAAGTAAAGAAAATGCAATATGCGAACCTTATTGTATTTCAGCTGAAATTGAATGCATACAAGATTTGACAAAAGCATTGATCTTACGCAAGAGGGAGTACTTTAAAGCTCAATTTACGGAATTCTATTCATTCGGGAGCAACCAAATTGTGCCATGGTGTGGAAAAGATGTATTGGTGAGGCAATATAAAGAAGAAGAACACGACAAAATTTGTAGCTCAATGTCCGAAAGGCACCATGCTATCGAGAGAACTTAACCGATGAATATCATCTCTATAGGAATGTACTACCCCAACTCCATCACTAAGAATTACTAGAATCAACCTATGGTCAAACAAGTACGTAATCAGGCTTAGCATAACCTTATAGCTATAACGGGTATTCTAGGCTAGGACTTGAACTACAATTCCATTCTAAAATCCCTAAACAGGTCAAAATCAAGATACAAATATCTATAAACCTATCCTATAACCCCCACTTAGCATGCAATTTACACAATACACAATCTCATAGAGAAGAGTAGATCGTAGCCTACATCATAGCTGAACAATAGTCTCAAACTATCTATGAATGGCTAATCTCCACTTCACAAGCTCTGAATAGTGTCGTGCTATCAAAATGATAATCTACACATTAATACAAGTAAAATTAGACCCATATTGCAATATAAACTCCAAGCCAAAAATCGGTAAAAAAATAGGCTCATGGGGATCGCTAACGAAATTCAAAAATTGAATCCATCACGAGGTCCCTCAAAGGATAAGAAATGTGTGCTCAAAAATTGAACACAATTGTGCTTAATTGGCACTCAAAACAGACCCAAAAGCTACTGAAAACAAGGGTGAAAATCAAGAATTAAATGGAGAATTAAGCTGAAAACATACAAAGAAACTAATAGGAAATGATCACCTCAACGTCCTCGACTTATTCCCGCTCCAATTTATGATATCCCATAGTTCCCTAAGCTCTCAAGTTCAATAATGGCAGAAAAGGAGTTAGAAAATGGCTAAAAATTACAGATAGAAAGTTATATACTAACAGGGGGTTACTCATTGCAAAAGCAAGGTCCCCTGTTCGAGATTGGAAAGTCTAAGAAAATAGCATATCGTGAATGCAGGGTAGTCAATGCAAACGTATTCCAAACTAGACTAGCCTTCACGAACGTGATGACTAGCACGCAAATGTGAAGGTCATGAATCCTTGACCCTCGCGAATACAACCATGGTTCCATGAACGCAAGACCTAACTTGGTCTGCACCAGGTTCTGCTGCACCAGCAAAAAGCTAAGTCCCAACGGACTCCGACCGGGGGCTCGAGATTAATTTGGAACCTCGTTCACTCAAATGAACTATGCTACCCTACCAAATTCGACATTTTGTACTCAAAAGAACCATCAAAATTTCCATCAAAGTTCGTTTCAACAAAATGTGAGTCCCACACCCACTGTTCCATTTTTACCAAAATCTAATTAATAGCCAAAACGAGCTCAGAAGCCTCAGGACCCAAACCAAGGGTCCTCCTAGCCTAAAATCCACATTTAAGATATAACAGAACTATAAGAATTATCATTCGAAGACGTTTACCTAATGTTTTTAGGAAAGACCAATTTCTCAACTTCAAAAGCTCTAAAACAGGGAAATGGACTTGAAACCCAAATGAACTACCCAAAAACAAAACTGACAGTTCCGACAAGTCATCAATGACTTGTAGCCGCTGTAGGAAAGCACAAAATTCAAAAAACACATGGAAACAGAGAAAATTTCCTAGAGGGACATTACAACATCCGCTACTAAAAGGACTTTCATCCTTGAAAATGAATAGTTAAAAAGAGCCTAAAAGTTCGAAAGGATGAGGTACTGGGCCTCCATGCCCAAGCAAGGCTCCCTAGGTAACTTCCAAGGCAAAAGAATGATTCTAAGGGATTTCGCTAAAGGTATCCCTTTAACACTCAGCTCCTTACTCAACTTTTCCAAATAACCACCAACTCATCCTCAAAAGCCAACTAGACTCCAACAAAACCAAGTTTGAATGAAGTACGCAACCCCTAAATTAAAGCAAACCAACATCACACCAATATGAGAACAACTAAGTAAATACTCGATCTGACTAAAGACAACCTAAAGCATTAACCATACAACTAACTCTAAACTCCAATTCTAACATTCTCTTATCTTTTCGAACCTACTATCTACTTTGAACTACACAGAAGCTCTCCGGGATCATCCGAGTCAGGTCCCTATAATCACACCACACTAACCTCAAAATAATAAAGCTGACCCACTAAACATCTGCACAGACTAACATATGAACAATGCCTCATAAGGTTCTACTTGGAAAACTAAATAGTGGCGACTAATGTCTGTGATCCCTGCCAAAGCCAATAACTGGTCCTGATGACCCTTGAAACCAAAGGTTATAAGTTCAAAGCACAACTTCTTAAAACTGGATGATCCACTCCAAAATGCCCCGCCGACCATGGGCGAAACCACGCTAAGCCTTACTCGGGTGCACTCTCTTGCTAAGTAGACTACCAAAAGTCTATTGAAAACTGAGAGCTAAGACCAAAAGTAGTATAAACCAACACCATGTACCAAGATAATCTCACCTTCAGAATCTAAGCACATACCCAATGGTTCCCACAAGAGTTGAAGCCAAGGTTGCTAAGGAATATAATCACAAATGAGTCATATCATAGGCGAAACATACAATCAAACCAATCCACACCTGCTGTTGCATCAACAAATCCATAACATAACTAAAAACTCATGGGAACTGCAAAGAGTACTAATGAGATCAAACCTCAAGCAACTTAGAGCACACATTCAAACCTTAAATCTGGTCAAATAAATACTCAAAACATGGCAACGAATACTCAATCCCAAAAGATACCCACTTTGGGTACCAATGACTAATACACAAGAACATGTAACCACCTTTATTTTTCACACTCCAACCGAAAGCATCCCACAAAGTCACACTAGGCCAAACAAGTCCCATAATGAGAAGCTACTGAAATTACATATTTAAACATCATTCAACTTAATTGAATCATAAACATCATCGCTAAAAGAACTGAGTATTGGACTCAACATCAATACCCAATATCACGACCACTATCGGGAAATAAATCATACAAATCGGAAGAACAAACCTTAACTTACCAACCTTAGGAATGGGTTATAGAAAAGAGTTGTCACTACTAGAATTTGTAACAAAGCCACGAAAGGCTAAACCTTCCCTTACAATAACTCTTTCACATCCAACCACACCTTTCTAACAGACGAAGCTAAGAGAACAAGGTAGTCGTCAAAGACAAACAAACATGATCACAAGAAAAGAGATACTAAATAGATAACACTAGTCTAGCTATCTATCAAGTAAGGATCAAACATTGTTAAAACAATATCAATAGTAACAACCTACAATTCAAGTGGCATAAATGGAAGACAAAAAACCCAAATTCCAAAATCCCATCATAAACCACTAAATAAAATATCAAGAGATTTATTTGACCACTACATTCCAAGACAATCACAAAATTGATCTATTCGATCCACTACTAAAAGAAAATATCTACGGGGTTAGTCAAATATGCATAAACTTACATAAAGGCTCACAACAATCAATACAGTAATAGCAAGACATACAGACACAAATGGGTATGAACACCCCAATTAAAACTACATAGAACTAAAAGATAGTGAATAAAAAATCATACCTATAATGATAGAATCTGAAGCCATGGTCCCTGGCCTGCCTGAAGAAGTAAGAATCTGAACACATCCGACCCTAAACTGAGTATCTGAAAGACCAAGTAAAATACCCAGGACACTGCTTCTAATTGAAGGTGCCATATCCCTAAGAGACTGATCTGGATGTACTGAGTAGTTAATAATCCCTCACTGGGGACACTCTCTGGACCAATGACAAGTCTCCCTGCAGTTGTAACAAAACACTAAATCTCTGATCTAGCGAGGAACATATGTTGTCCTCGACTGATGTCCAACTCATACCTGGGACACTCCCTAGAAAAATAAACAACCTCCATACAATTATAACATGCCCCAAAAACTCTCTGATGTGACCCACCTGATAACCAAGAGTAGCGGCCATAACCTGAAGACCTAGACCAAGAACCCCATTATACCTGACCAGAACTCTGTCCACCGTGACCACCACAACCTATCTGATTATCACCTATAATCATAGGTGATACCTTAATATACCTGGTAGGTTGCGAGTGTTGATGACCTCTATCGGGAGGATCCCTGCAACCAGATAAAATATCACTCAAACTATGTCGATGGCGGGGCCTCTTGCCACCACCACCATATGCCTCAAGACATGCCCTCTCTGTAGACCTCACATGATTAAAAAATAGGAGGAAAGTAGAACCAACTATTATCAGATGCTCCAGTGCCAAACAGAGGGTTAAAGTTAATCCTCTCACAAACCCCTGTACCATCTCATTCTCTATAGGGTATAACATAAAAGTATGCCTGGCTCACTTGGGAAACTCTTATACTCTAGAACTGCTAAAGAACCCTACTGAATACCGATAAACCCAACCCTGGACTGAGAGCCACTCGATGTACTAAACACCACCTTTGATTGTGACATATCCAATAAAAGGCTCGAAATCTCTAACATAGTATCCTAAAAAACTGAGGTAGTTACAAACCCTGCTGGAGTTTAGGGTGGCCCCAGACCCTCTGGTTGACGCTGAAGATTCTCAATATGAAGCCGACTCCCTGGTTTGACTCTAAATAGAAACTCTGGTAACATGTACCGAAGTCCCATTAGCATCAATCGACAACCTCATGTTATCCATCTGAGAAGGAGTGGAGCCAAAAGAAGTACTTAGAAGTTGATAGGAGTCAAAACGCACGATAAAGAATCAAGAAATGGGATTTCCTAAGAATGCCCTATAGCCTCCCAAAGATAGGATACAGACGCTATTGTACCGATCTGTATGACTTTACTAGCCACTTTTCTCTTGTACCAACTACACCGGTGAACCTAGGGTATGATTACAAACTATCATGACCTATTTCTCAGGTCATAATAGCACCGACTATATTCCACCAGTAGGGAAGCCAACCCATAGCCCGAGACAGTGAGGAACGGGCTAATAAGAGAAATAGAAATGAAAACTCCTAAAAAAGAGAAAGAAAGCCATAATAAAGTAAATGTGCCCTAAGACCTAGTGATATCAGTACAAGAGCCACTAGTAAAAAAAGAGTACAAGGTAAACATAATATATATATATATATAGACTATCTCTAAAATACAAAATAAAAATTAATCCTGTAAAAGAGGGAGAACAGGAACAACTCAAGATGCCAGGAGTTCACCCCAAATCTCCGATCCATGACAGCTCTTCATGATACACACGTCAATAGATAGAACTCATACTATGATTTGCAGGATCAAGAAGTGTAGTAAGAGTACCAAATACAAGCTACTCAGTAGGCATTATCCGATTGAGCTCCAAAGATAATGCAAGTATAAATGACACGTAAGGAAAGAATATACTATACAAGCAACTAACTAAGAAGGTGATATACAATAAGAATAACTATAGAAGAAATGGATAAATGATAGTACTATACCGATAATTAAACACGAAGGTACTACCCTGAGGGAGCTAGACTAATAGCCTAGATATCATGAGGGTTATAACCAAGAAGGGAACTAGCTCTAACACAGTCAGAACATCTAACTTAAAATATGAATATCCATAAGATAGTCAAATAACAGTGCTATCAATATTAAAAGTGAAAATAACTTAGAAGCATATATACAACCTCGGGTACCAATCCATATCCAACCTGTCATAGTCTACACGATAATACTTGAATGCAAATAAACAACTGGATAAGCCCAGGCAAATAATAACTTAGTCGGGCCCCCATAAGCCTGAATGGTACAAACTATCACTCAGCAAATACCAAACATAACCTATACCTATCCATCCCCCTATAAGACTAATAGGTACAAGCACCAAAAAATTATACTGGTGATAGGCCAATGTATATAAATGAATGAATGCAATGAAAATCCAATGCTACCAACTAATTGGTTGCTTATTACACGTGGTTCCCCAACACAGGGACCTATACTGGACTCGGGATAGCCATATATACTACTTGGTGTTAAACCAGGACTTCCAATAACCAACCATGATAAATCTTCTCCATCCAATACTAGAGAGAAATAAGAGTATAATAAGTGCTTGAAATCGAACTGAGGCTAAATAAGTAGAAATCTATAAAATCCAGTGCTCGAGATTGTGTCCGGGACTAAAATGGTAGAATAGTGTAGAAAGGGACAGAATCTCCCTCGACAAAGTAAGTAAATATTGATAAAATGAGTGGATCAAGTATAGATGAGAATCTATCTCGGTCTGATTTCCCAAAATAGTATGCGTAGTTTAACAGGTCATAAACCAATAATAAGGGTGGTACGACTCCCGTTTAAAAATTAGTTTAAAAAGTGAAAAGTGGGAATAAAATCCCTTTTTGAAAAATAGAGAAAACCATTATTTTAGTTAGAATCATACCACTAAAGAAACATGAGAATGTATAGATGTATGCATGCCATCACCAGTATCCAAAAAATACAAACCTAAATGCCTAAGCATCTATAAACTAAATCGCCAATCTTTCAAGAAATAAAGAATTAACATAGTATTCAACTGGTCTCCTAACCAAGGCCTCAGGCTCAATAATAGAATATATAGAGCAATAAGAGTATATGTATATAGAGAAACTCAGAAGTGGAAGCAACGAAAGGCATCATGCTATTGGGAGAACTTAACTTAGGAATATCAGCTCTATCGGAATGTATTACCCCAAATCCTTCACTAAGAATTACTAGTGTCAACCTAAGGTCAAACAAGTATGTAATCAGACTTAACATAACCGTATAGCTATAACGGGTATTCTAGGATAGGACACAAACTACAATTCCATTCGAAAATCCCCTAAATAGGTCAAATGAAGATACAAATAACTATAAACCTATCCTATACACAATCTTATAGAGAAGAGTAGTCTGTAGCCTACCTCTTAGCTGGACAATAGTTTCAAACCATCCACAAGCTACTCATATCCACTCTATAATCTCTGAATGATATCGTACTATCAAAATCATAATCTACACATTAATACGAGTAAAAAACCTACATTACAATATAAAACTCCAGGCCAATAATTTGGACAAAAATAGACCCAGGGGGCCCACTAATAGAATTTAAAAATTAAATTCATCACGAGGTCCCTCGGAATACAAGAAATGTATGCTCAAAAATTAAGCACAAATGGGGTCTCAATTGGAGCTCAAAATAGCCCCAAAAGCTAAGGAAAACAAGAGTAAAAATTAAGAACTAAACGGAGAATTAGACCAAAAACTTATGATGAAACTAACAGGAAATGATCACCTTAACGTCCTACACTAATTCCCATCTCCAATTTATGATATCCCACAGTTCCTTGAGCTTTCACGTCCAATAATGGCGAAAGAAGAGTTAGAAAATGGTTAAAAATCATGGAGAGAAGTTTATATACTGCCAGGGGGTTACTCATTGTGAGCGCAATTGTTTCGTGGCCACAATCACGATGACTAGGAAAATTACCCATCTCGAACGCAGGGCAGTCATCATGAATCATATGCCAGACTGGACCAACCTTTGCGAATGCGATGACTAGCTAGCAAAAATGAAGTTCAAGAATCCTTAATCCTCATGAATGCGACCAAGGTCCCGTTAATGAGAAGACCAAACTTGGTATGCATCAAGTGCTGCAGCACTAACAAAAAGCTATGTCCCAATGGACTTCAACCGGAGGCTTAGGATCCATTTGTAACCCCATGCACGCAAATGAACTATGATACCCTACCAAATTCGACATTCCATACTCAATAAAACCATCAAAATTTCCATCAGAGGTAATTTCGACAAAATTTGGGTCCCTCCCCCTTTGTTCCATTTATAGCAAAATCCACCCAATAACAAAAAATGAGCTCGGAAGTCTCAGGGCCCAAACCAAGGGTCCTTCTAGCCTAAAATCCACATTCCAGAGCTAAAGAACTATTGGAATTATCATCCGAGGCTATTTAGCTGATGTTTTGTCCAACAACTAATTTCTCAACTTCAAAAGCTCCAAAATAGAAAAATATGCTTAAAACCCAAACAAATTGTCCATGAACCAAACCGACGATTCCGACAAGTAATAAATGACTTGTATCCATTGTGGGATAGCGTAAAACACAAAAATGCATGGAAATGGAGAAAATGACCTAGAGGGGGTTATTACAAAAAATAATATTTTGCCCCATCACATTTGATATGGACCATGGATATTATTTTATTATATGAAATAAAAACTAAAGAAAATCTTTTTCAAGCTAATTAAAACTAGTGAACCATACCTTACATCCTACTAAAAAAATTCTTTGGATGGGCATGATTGTCATGACCACCAAGAGGGTTCGTAGTAGTAGTTGGAATGGAACTGCCTGGAGCAAGTCCTTATTGAAATTAAAAATCAAGTTAAATAGATTAGTATTTCTTTATGTAATGTTGAGGCTAAATATTAAATGCACATTTGTTTCTGAAAAGAGCAGGGTTAGCTTGGGGTACATTAGGAGGGGATTCCACATATGGATGATAACTTGGAGCTCGGAGGAAGCTATTGAGCAAAAAATACACAAGGCCATAGGTGATTAAGATGTCAATTGAGCAATCAAGAAGGTCCCTTGTGGTTTATTTCCTAAATAGCCACTTTTGGGCAATTTTTGTAATAGGCTATTAGTGTAAAGACAATAATTATAAATAGAGGCCTTAAATATTTTTTCTTAGATAATGATTTTATTTTTATGACTAAAATATTTGTGAGCTTTCAAGCTCGTAGTTTCTAGGTGAAGCCTATCATCTGTGTAGTTCATAGTAGGTAATTGTAGTTGAGTGATTAGGATGGATTCGGATATTGCTCTTGTTAACTTCTTCTAGGTTAATCAATCATTGATTTTCTCCCTTTGTGGATTCAATAATGATTTTCATCTTTGATTGAGTTCGGGTTATTATTGTTTGATCGGATTAAATTGAGAGGTAAATTATAAAGTCTTTTGTTGCTCATGAATTCAATTAGATTTTGATAATTCCATATATCTTTTTCTTTATTTTAATTTTCTGTATTTTGATTCTAGTTTCTGACTAAGATCATTATTATTTTGGTATCAGAGCTTAGGCTAAAGAGTTGTTCAAACAATTCTTAATCCTAGGTTCATAAATCTCAAAATCGTGTCAAAAAGCATTTGGGGCAAAATTCAAAATATGAAAAAAAAAATCTTGATTTGAGTTTTTGTTTTTAGTTTGTAACACTAGATTAGGGTTTTCTAGTGTTTTGGAAGTTTGGATTTGATATTTGGTTCAATTTGGAGTTGTTTGTAAATTTCACCATTGTTGAGCTTGAAAAAGGTTGAAGAAGGTGAAGTAGGTTTGTTGATTGAGGCAAATTGGACGTTCAATTGTATTAGGGTTTGTTTCTCTAGTCAATTGGAGCTCGAATCTAAAATTTGAAGGCAAACGGAGTTAAATTTCACTAGGGTCAATTTTGGTGTTCATTGTGTTCTTTATGTTTTGAAGAAATTGCAAGTGGATTTAATTACCGAGAGCAATTGGTGTGGAATTGGAGCTTAAAAATTATTGAAGTTTGTTTGTAGTGTTGAAAGGAGCTCGTGTTTAAAATTTCATGTCAATTGAAGCTCGTTTTATTAAGGTTTAATTTTGAAATATTTATAGCGTTCGTGAAGTTCTTTATTTCTTCAAGATGGAGAAAATGGGCTTACATTTTGCTAGGAGTTGAGGGCTAAAAATTATTGGGGTTTGTTCTCTACGTCAAGGGGAAGATAATCCTAAATTTTGAGTCAATTCAGAGTTGATTTGAGGGTGTTGGGAATTAGTGTGTGTTCTTGGTGTTCATCAAGGAGTTCTTGAAGAAGAAGGTGAAAAAAGTACACATCGATCCAAATTTTACAAGTCAAATTTGGTCAAAAGTGTGTTGGTCCACTAATGGAAATTTGAAAAAAAAATAGAATTGCCATGACAGCAGTCAACTACCATGTTAGCAGTCAACTAGTACGTCAGCAGTCAACTGCCAGTGTAGCAGCTAGCACCCAGTACGCATCCCACTCGCCAACTAGGCACGTGTACAACAACTTCAGAGGTAGTTTCTGCAGGTTTTCTATACTAGAAAAGATTTTTTTCAAAATTTTTCTAAGTGTCCAAACTTTGTAATTTATTTTCTACATTCATTTTTCTTTGATTCCTCACCTATTTAACAAGTAATTATTCTACACTTGAAAAAAATTTGATTTGATGATGTGATGATTAAAACTGTTTAACAATTAATTAACATCTTTAATTACCTGTTAACTAGTTTTAATCAAGAAATTATCAAATCAAAGTTTTTTCAAATGTTGAACTTCTTTGAGCCCACAAAATTTTTCTAAGTGTCCTAACTTCCTAATTCTTTTTCCCACTCACTTTTCTTACATTTCTAAACTATTTAAAAACTAAATAACATCTTTAATTACTTGTTAACTAGTTTCTAAACATCAAATCACTTTTTTATTCTTTAAATTAAGTAACAACAAAGTAATTTCTCCTACTTTTGTTACTTAGTTCTTGAGTCCATAATTTTTCATGCTTCCTTTCTTCTACTTTTTTTGTCTTAATTTATATATAACTTTCTTGATTCAAGTCCTTTAGTTTTATTTGAGTCGTCCTTATTTCAAGAGTCACAAGAATCCACTCCACCACAAAGATAGGTGACCTTAAATTTATTGAACAGACCTAGTTCACAAGCAATCTCTAGAAGAAGTCGTAAAGGTGAGTTGAGAGTTACATAAGAGTGATGTGAGGCTTTTATTATTAGCCTCGTGTGTTAAGTTTTTTAGGTACAATTTCTAATCACTTTCCTTATAACCATAGAGAAAGGAGCTCAGTGAACAACATGGGGTCATATGCCAATATGTCAAGGAGAGTGACCGATGTGAATGGAAGGGTAGTTGAAACAAATAAAAGGTTTGGACGTATGAAGGAAAGGGTGAGAAGGATGGATAGTATGAGTGCTGGAAATTTCTCTATGACAAGTCGAAGTGAGGGAACAAAAAGGACATCGTGTCAAAAATCCAACCTATACTAGCCCCAAATAAATTTGAACCAAACTTACCCTCAAACTACATTCCGAATGAACTTGAGCTATGTTAGAAAAGTCACCTAATATCCAAGTACATAACCATACCCTTCACTGCAAAGGAGTCCTTTTGTGGAAAACCAAGTTAGAAGCCAAGAACCTCCACAATTCCTCCTTGCATGTACCCTATGTTCCAACCCAACAACACTACCCACAAGTACCCTACCAAAACATCTATTATCAAAAACCTCTTTATAATGAAATGTGTGAAGAGGATAACCAAAATGAATAGTGGAAAGGACCCAGAGGGTTTGGTAAGAACAAAGGCATGGGATATCAAGGGAAATGGGATAGTCGAGATAGGTTTAGGGATTCATGAAGAAGGTTTGGAGATCAAAATTATCTATATAGTGATCAAGGTGTTCCAGATCAAGGGATGTGTGGTAATATGGTGAGTCTTCCAATGTTCCAAGATGAAAGTCAAGTTATTCAAGATAACTACAACACGTAAAGGGATGACCAAGTTTATGGAGGTAATTATGATATATCTCAATCTTCTTCTCTTTCTATCATTCATTGTTATAAATGTCAAGGCGAAGGACATAATGCTAGAGAATGTCACCAAAGAAGGTTAAATGTGATCTTGTGTAATGGACTTTGTGCTAAAAATATGATAGAGTGTGAGGTTGGGAATGGTTATGATGAGCCTAAGGTTAGGTATGATGAATCAACCTCGAATATAGATGATGAGCAATTGGAGGAGGGTTTGAAATACTTTTGTAATCTAAAGCAAATCATGGGGGATCTTTCTAAAGAGGAACTTGATCAAAGTGTGAACCAATTCCATGCAAGGTTCAAGATGATGGATAGGGTATGTTCCTTGGTCATTGATTGTAGGAGTAGTACTAATGTAGTGAGTTGCGCTATGGTTGATAGAATTAAACTTCCTACACAAAAACATCCCAATCCATACAAACTTCAATGGCTCACTCAGAATGATGAATTTGAGATAACCAAGCAAGTGGTAATCAATTTTAGCATTGGAAAGTATCGAGATGAGGTGCTGTGTGATGTTGTGCCAGTGCAATCTTGTCATTTGATACTTGGTAGTCCTTTGCTAACCGATAGGGATGTAAAATATCAAGGGAAGTCCAACAAATACTCATTGGTATTTAGAGGATGAAATCATATTCTTTTACCCCTAACACCCTATCAAGTGAGTGAGGACTACAAGGAAATGAGGGAGCTCTGGGAAGGACTTAAGATCGAAGAAGAACTTGAGAAGGTGGAGAAAGATTTGGCTCAAAAAAGGGAGTTACCTACAAAGGAAGCTCCTATAAAGAAGCAAGTAGAAGATCCTAGTGAAACATGTAAAGAGGACAAGAGAACAAGTCCAAAGCCTTGTCCCTAAGGTATGTACCTACCGCCTCCTATACCTAGTGACCCTTAGAGACATGATGATATTTTCCTTATGGTAAGTAGAATCTTTGAAATAAGTGATCCCCTATCATACCATGAGAAGATTGAAGTCTCCAAGATTCTTTCATGGTTTATTTCATTTGTGCTTAAATTGTGTGAGCTCCAACTTTTGCATGCCAACTATACTTGTTGTTTGGTAAAGAATCCATGGTGCATTCGTGAAACCCAAATTATGTGTTCTACTCCTTGTCACACTTATATGGTTAGACAAATTAAGGTGTTAGGATGGATTCTTAGTAGCACGCTAAGATTAGTGAACATAGAAAGTGCATTCTATACTTCCTTGAATCTCTCAAGAAGTATGACTCCACTTGTTGATACACTCTTTGTAGGAGTTTGTTTGAGCAAGGGCAATGAAGTCTACTTGAAATACTCTATCTTGTCCTATTGTTGTCACGACCTGATTTCTCAGGTCATGATGATACCTACCATAACCCACCAGTAGGTAAGCCAGCCCATAGTCCAGAACGGCTAGTAACAGACTAATAAGAAAAGCGGAAGTTATACTTAATGAAAGTAAAAAGAAATTAGGAAAGAAGTAAACAAATCCCAAAACTTGATGAAGTCAGTACAAAGGCTTCTAATACAACAGGAGTATAAAGCAAAATACATAATAAATATAAGTACAAGGAGTCTCTGAAATATAAAATAGAGATCAGTCTAATCAATAAGAAAAAGAAAAGGAATACTCCTAACGTCAGGAGCTCACCCTAAATCTCTAATCCATAGATGCTCCGAATGATGCACAAACCAACAATGAGAACTCGTACTATGACCTGAGGGTTGTAGAAGTGTTTTATGAGTAAAGAAACTAGCTAGTCCGGACAAACAATACCTAATCAGGCCCCCATAACCCTGGAAGGTTCAAGCCAACACTCAGCAAACAAAAATCATAGCTTATACCTGTACAACCCCCCATAAGGCCAATAAATATATGCACCAAACAATCAAATGAGTGATAAGCAATGCATATGAATGAATGAATGCAACATAAACCAATAGTACCATACCCAATCCGAGTGCTATAATGTACCAAGTGTATACACCTCCTCCAGTGCAGTAGCTCGCAAAAGCAGGATCTACAAAGACCATCCTTCTCCAGTACTGTGGCTCATGGACGAAGGGGCTCCTAGGGGACTCGAGATATCTGCATACACTACCTGGTCCCGAACCAGGACTTCCAATAATCATCATAATCAATCTACTCCCTCCAGTACCTAAGAGATATATAAGTATAATAAGTGCACGAACTCAATCCGTGACTAAAAAAGGGTATGTCTATAAATCTATTGCCCGAGATCATGTTCAGGACTAAATCAACATAATAGTTTAGAAAAAGTCAAAATCTCTCTCCACCAAAGTAAGTAGTATTGGTAAAAAAGTGGATAAATAACGAACTGAAATCAACATCGGTCTAATTTCCAAATAGTATATTTAGTTCTAAAGACTCATAATTCATCAAGTAAGGTGGTACAATTCATGTTGTAAAAGAATCCATTTTAAAAGTGAAAAGTGGGAATAAATTTCTTTTTAGAAAACAGTGGAAAAATCAAGGTTTTAGTTTGGAATCGTACCACAAAGTGAGCATAAATGCCCCTAGGAGTAAACATGCCATTACCAGTATCCAAACAATACAATCATAAGCATCTAAGTGTCTATGAACTAGAATCACGTCTTTTTTAAGGATAGTATACTTACCTGGGGTGTAACTAGTATCGTAACCATGGCCACGGGCCCAACAATACATAACTAGCATGCTACAAGCACCATGATCTGAGAAATTACGGTAAATCAGGGTACACAACTACTGGAAGGAGATAATCAGGGAATATGGTTCAAATCACTAGATAATACCATAAGTCTCATACTAAGGGATCCTTCATGTCAACCTAAGGTCAAACAAGCATATAATCAAGGATAATAGGGTCCTACAACCATTACGGGCATTCTATGCTATGGTTCGGGTCATATTTCCATTCTAAGCCCCCTAAATAGGTCAAGTCCACATACTACTAGGCATAACCCCACCTATAATCCCTACCTAGCATGAAATTTATAAAATACACAATCTCATAGAAAAAAGTAAACTGAAGCCTACCTCGAAGCCGAACCGCAATCTCAAATTGTCCATAAATCACTCGCCCTTGCTCCACGATCCTAAAAATGATGTCGCACTATCAAAATCATAATCTACACATTAATAGGAGTAAAACGATACCTATATTTCTATATAATACTCTGGGTAAAAAATTGAATCTAAAATGGGCTTATGGGACCACATACGAAATCCCAAAATTAGACCCATAATTAGGTCCCTTATGACCCAAGGAACTTGTGCCCAAAATTTGGGCACAAACAGAGCCCAATAGCTATGCCAAAACAGCCCCCCAAGTTATAGAAATCAAGAATCAAAAATAGGGAATTTAAGAGAAATGGAGCTCGGAACTTACGAGATTAGAGAAAGGTAAAGGTTGCTTTGACATCCCCACAATATCACCGGCCTTAGGTTGACGTTTCCTAATTGATTTTGGAGCTAAAAGGGAGTTTAAGAGAGTCTAGAAATGGGGGAAAGTGATTTGGAGTTGAAGGAGTCCAAGCCTTTAAAGGCATCCTCTTGGTCTCCTAGGCGGCCATTTGGTCGCCCAGGCAGCATCGTCTAGGCACCCAAAAGCATCGCCCAAGAGACCCCTACATGTCAGCCACGCCATTGCCAAGGCGACATTACCAAGGTCCTAATGGTATCGCCTAGGCGGCCAATGCTAAGTCTAGCATTCCATCGCTAAGGTACCAACCTTGGTCGCTCAGGCGGCCTAGCGTAGGCGCCAAGGTGGCCGCTAAGGCGATGTACCAGAAAACCAGCCATGTGCCCAAACTTCATTTTGGTGCTCCGGGCCCAACCAGAATCCCGTGGATTCAAGCGAATAATGCTACCCCCTCAAAAACAGCATTCCAGACTCAATGGAATGGACGAAATTCCTAACGGAGATTGTTTCGACAAAATTATTGCCCAAAAACCAATGTGCCAATTTGATCGATTTTCGACCAATAGCCTAAAACAAGTCTAGAAGTCCTGGGACCCGGACCAAGGGTCCTTTTGGCCTAAGATCGACGTTCCATAGTTGATAGCGTTGTCGGAATTTCCATCCGAGGTCATTACTAGGAGTTTTCGTCCGAGACTAATTCCTTAACACAAAAGCTCCAAAATAGGGAAATAAGCCTAAAACCCAAACGAATCGTCCGATAACCATACCAATAGTTTTGGCAAGCTATAAATGACTTATAGCTGCTGTGGGAAGACTCGAAATACCAAAAACATGCAAAAATCAAGAAAAGGACCTATTGGGTAGTTACAATATCAACTACTAAAAGGTCTTTCATCCGCTAAAGTCAATGGCTAGAAAGAGATTGAAAGCTTAAAAAGATGAGTTATTGGACCCGCATGCTCTGAGCAAGACTCCCCAGATAACATCAAAGAAAAATTAACACTTTGCAGGGATTTTACCAAAGGTATCCTTTTTCCTTTACATCCTTTCTTTACATTTCCAAATAACCACAAACCCATACTCACCAACCAACTAGCCGCCAACTGACCCAAATATGATGGAAGAATGCAAACCCAAACCACAACATACTGGCATCATACTGAAACTAGCACAACCATGCGGATACTCCACCAAGCTAAGGACCATCTAAGGCATGACTCATACAATTATTTCCAACTCTAAGCCAAACATTTTTTGCCTTTCCAGACCTGATTTCAACCCTGAACTGTACAAAATCTCCTGAGCATTATCTGAGTCCTGAATAATCAAATGGTGATGACCAATGTCTACAATCTCTGCCAAGCCGCTAGCTGGTCTGGATGACCCTCAAAACCAATAGTCATGAGTCTGAAGCACAATCTTTCGAAACTGAAGGATCTGCTCTAGAACGTCCCACCAACTGTGGATGAAACCATGCTAAGTCCAAGTAGAATGTACTTCTCCCACTAAGTAGGTAATAAAATTTTTGATGAACACTGCGGACCAAGGTCAAAAGCAGCAGAAACCAAAACCATATGCCCACTAACTTCTCTCCTAGCATTTATCAGGTACAATAAACCTAAACTAAAAAAAATTGAACCGGTAGGTAATGAGTAGGCTTAGTCAGCCAATAAATGAATGCTCAACTGAAACAAATATGGAAATGGGGATGCAAGAAAGTTATGCAATCCAAATCTAAAATCTCAAACCAAAGTTGAACTATTCGATCTCAACTATCCAAAACGATCATGTTGAATCGTAAGCATCTATACTCTAAAATTTATCACAACTTTCAAGCCGACATTTGAAAGAGTTAAAAATTATAGCTAGAGCCAACAAGTCTTCACTAAGGCCAAATACCCAAATCAATCTCACTACAAGAAATCAACACATATCCAATAGTTCTCGCAAGGGCTGAAACTGAAGTGTTGCGGAAGGACACAACCACAACGGAGGAAAACTACCTACTGAAGTTACAAGCAATCAACTCCATATCTTTTGAAGGCCATAATACTGCAAGTCATAACCAAGAACTCACAAAGGCTATAAAATGCACCAAAGATAGCAAAATCTTGAGCAACGAAGTAAAATTACTATCTTAACCTGAATTCGGTCCAACCAATAACAAATCCATGGCAATGAGTAATCACTTTTGAAGACACCCATATTGGTCACTGGAAACTGATACCCAAACATACTTCACCAAGTAAAAGCATCCCACAAAGTTATATTTGGCCGAATAAGTGCCGAGATGAGAAATTTTTGAATTCACCCATTTTCATCAACTTTAACTCGGCTGAACCACGAACCACATCACAAAAAGAATGGGGTATCCAACTCACTAACAACATCAAGATCAAAACCACTTCCGAGCGATGAACTATCCAAATCGGAGGAATAAATCTCAAATTTATTAACATTTGGAACGGGCTATAGAACAAGGGTCGCCACTGCTAGAATCACTGCTAAACCATCAAAAGCCAAACCTACCTTTACTCCCTCTCCACAACTAATTTTAACCTTGCTAACAGGAGGGAAAACAACCAATCTAGGTTCTAAGCCAAATGGGAAAGAATCACTAGAAGAAAAATGCTAACTAGATAAAGCTAGTCTAGCCATCTATTAAGTAAGAATCGATATTGGTCATAACAATGACGACAACAACAACAGTATAAGCTGGCAGTGGAACAAAATAAAAACAATCACCATTACTACTCTACAACCATAACAAGGCCAATATACCAAAGGAAATGGGACTTTAACCTAAAAGCTACAACCCTAGAAATCACAATATCGATCCACTCAATCCACTAGAATTCATCGACGGGGGTAGACATATATGCATTAATCTACACAAAGGCATACAACATCCAATATAAGAATATCATGGCATATAATCATCGATGTGTATGAAAACCCCAATTTAACTCAAATAAAAAATGAAGGATAGTAAGTCGAATCACACCTATATCAATAGAGTCCGAAGTTATAGTCCTGATGTGCCTAAAGAAGTGCGTATCTGAGAATGTCCAAACCCAGACTGAGCGTTTGAATCACCAACTGGGGAACTAAGTGCACTAACTCTAACAGAAGGTTTCACATCTCTAAGAGACTAATCTAGATGAGATCAATCACTAATAGTCCCATGCTGGGGACACTCTCTTGACCACCGACTTGTCTCTCTGCAGTCATAACAAGCCCTCAAAACCCTTACCCGACGAGAAACATGAGCTGACCCCTACTGGCTGAAAACATGATGCCTGGGACACTCTCCACTAAAGTGATCATCCTCCCAATCATAACATACCTCAAGAGCTGTAGGTTGGCAAAGAACATATGCTGACCCTATCTGGACAACCAACTCACATCTGGGGCACTCTCTAGACTAATATTCAATCTCTCTATAGTCAAAACATTCCTCTGGAACTCTCGGATGCATTGCACCTGCTGATCTAGAATGGACGCCAAGGCCTAAAGATCTATACCAAATACTCTGCCATGTCTAATGAGAACTCGGCCCACTATGTACACTGTGATCTACCTGAGAGCTACACATAAGCTGAGGTGCTACCTGTACAGGATTGATAGGATATAAATGATGTTGTCCTCTGCTAGGAGGATTCCTACCTCTAGACTGAATATCGTAACTAATGAACTGCTGACATGGTCTCTTAGCACCACCTCCATATGTATCAATATATGCCCTCTCTGTAGTTTTCACGTGATTAATAACTTAAGAGAAAGGTGACCCAACTGCTCTCAAATGCTCCATCGCTAAGCGGAGTTGTAAAGTCAATCCTCTAATAAATCCATACATCATATCATGCTTTGTAAAAAATAACATGGCAGTGTTTCTGGCCCAGTCTAGAAACCTAATCTCAGACTCTAAAATTGACAAAGAACCCTGTTGAACATCAATAAACCCAACTCTGGCATAAGAACCACTCGATGTACCCGACACCACCAATGACTGTAAAGTATCCATGAAAAGACTCAAAATCCCCAGCATGGTACTTTGAGAAACTGAGGATGTCACAAACTCTACCAAAGCCTGGGCTGTCCCCAGACCCTCTGGCCGATGATAAAAATCCTTGGTATCGATCTCTAAATCCCTAACCTAATGCTGAGCTAAAACTCCAATAATATACACAAAGGTCCCATCTGTATCTATCAAATACCTCTTATGATCCATCTGGGAGAGAGTGGAGTCAAAGAAGTACTTAGAGGTTCATAGAAATACAGACACATGACAAGGAGTTAAGAATAGAATTTCCTAAGAATGCTATATAGCCTCCTAAAGATAGGATATAAACGTCTCCATATCGATCCGCAGGACTCTACTAGGCACTTTAATCTTGTACCAACAACATCAGTAAACCTAGGCTCTAATACCAATTTGTCATGACCCAATTTCTCAAGTCATGATGGCACCTACCATAACCCACTAGTAGGTAAGCCAACCCATTGTCCAGAATGGCTAGTAACAAACTAATAAGAAAAGTAGAAGTAATACTTAATAAAATTAAGAAGAAATTAGGAAAGAAGCAAAAATATCCCAAATCCTAATGAAGTTAGTATAAGAGCTTCTAATATAACAGGAGTATAAAGCAAAATACAGAATAAATATAAGTACAAGTTGTTTCTGAAATACAAAACAGAGATCCGTCTAATAAATAAGAGGGAGAATAGGAATACTCTAAATGTCAGGAGTTCACCCCAACTCTTCAATCCATGGCTACTCTGTATGATGCATACATAAACAACGAGAACTCGTACTATGACCTGTGGGATGCAAAAGTGTTGTATGAGTACCAAACACGTGGTACTCAGTAGGCATCATCCAACTAAGATCTAAAGATAAAGCAAACATAAATATCATAAAAAGAAGGAATATAACTACATGAAGCTACCCAGGAAACTAAACATAAAAATACTAATGGCGTAATAAAGATAAACTATGATATTCTAACAGTATTCAGGAACGAAAGTGTAATACCATATATCACTAGCTAATATACAAATGACGAGTGAAAAAAGGATATATAGCAGTAATACAAGACCAAATGATACATATACAATATGAATTGATAAGTAAAGAGTGGGATATATGGTAATACCATATATATATATATATATACATACAATATATTAGACTAAACTCAAAGGTAGTAACTTGAGGGAGCCAACCTAATATCTCAATAAATTCTAACCAAGTAGGAAAGCTAATACTAGCATAATCCGGGCCTTTAACCAAAGGATGCCTAAACATGAGATAATCTAACAGTAACATATCTTACTATGAGAAAGGAAAAGGAATTAAAAATGTGCCAAAAATCTCAGGTACCAATCCATAATCATCCTACCATAAACTAGCCATAATAATAACCAACAGTAAAGTAATCGGCTAGTCCGAACAAACAATACCTAACCAGGCCCCCATAGGCCCGGAAGGTTAAAGCCAACACTTAACAAACACCAATCATAGCTTATACCTATACAACCCCCCATAAGGCTAATGGATATAAGCACTAAACAATCATATTGGTGATAAGTAATGCATAAGAATGAATGAATGCAACATAAACCAATAGTTACATACCCAATTCCAGTGCCATAATGTACCAAGTGTATATACCAACTCCATCTCAATACTCATAAAGTCAAGACCTACAGTGACCATCCTTCTTCGGCACTGTGGCTCACGGAAGAAGGGGCCCCTAGGGGACTCGAGATAGTTGTTTACACTGCCTAGTCCAAAACCTAGACTTTCAATAATCATCATAATTAATATACTCCATACAGTATCGGAGATATATATAAGTATAATAAGTGCACAGACTTGAACCATGACTAAAAGAGTGTAAGTCTATAAATTCATTGCCCCAGATCAAGTTCGAGACTAAATTGGCATAATAGCGTAGAAAGGGCAGAATCTCTCTCAACCGAAGTAAGTAGAAGTGGTAAAAGAGTGGTTAAATAACGAACCTAAATCATCCTCGATCTAATTTCCAAAATAGTATACTTAGTTCCAAAGACTCATAATTCATCGTGTAAGGTGGTACAATTCCTGTTGTAAAAGAATCCATTTTAAAAGTGAAAAGTTAGAATAAATCCCTTTTTAGAAAATAGTAGAAAAATCAAGGTTTTGATTGGAATCGCACCACAAAGTGAGCATAAATGCACCTAGGAGTATGCATGCCATCACCAGTATCCAACCAATACAACCATAAACATCTAAGTATTTATAAACTAGAATCATGTCATTTTTAAGGATAGTAAACTCATCTGGAGTCCAACTGGTACTGGAACCATTACCTCGGGCCCAACAATACATAACTAGCATGCTAAAAGCACCATGATCTGGGAAACTATGGTAAATCAGGGCACACAACTACTAGAAGGAGCTAATCAGGGAATATGGTCCAAATCACTATATAATACCATAAGTCTCATACTAACGGATCCTTAATTTCAACCTAAGGTCAAACAAGCATATAATCAAGGATAATAGGGTCCTATAACCATTACGGGCATTCTATGCTAGGGTTCGGGTCACATTTCCATTCTAAGTCCCCTAAATAGGTCAAGTCTACATATTACTAGGCATAATCCCCTCCTATAATCCCACCTAGCATGCTATTTATACAACACACAATCTCATAGAGAAAAGTAGACCGAAGCCTACCTCGAAGCTGAACCACAATCTTAAACCATTCATAAATTATTTGCCCTTGCTTAATGATCCCAAAAATGATGTTGCACTATGAAAATCATAATCTATACTTTAATAGGAGTAAAATGATTCCCATATTGCTATATAATACTCTTGGTTGAAAACTGGATCTAAAACAGGATTGTGTGATCCACATATAGAATCCTAAAATTGGACCTGTATTAAGGTTTCTCATGACCCAAGGAACTTGTGCCCAAAATTTGGGCACAAAGCGAGCCCAGTATCTATGCCAAAACAGCCCCCAAAGTTAGAGAAATCAAGAATAAAAAACATCCCCCGAGTAAGGTAAAGGTTGCTTTGACGTTCCCGCAATATCCCCGCCTTAGGTTGACATTTCTCAACTGATTTTGGGGCTAAAAGGCAGTTTAAGAGGGTTTGGAAATAGAGGAAAATGATTTGGTGTCTAAGGGGTTCAAACCTCTAAAGGCATCATCTTGATCGCCTAAGCGGCATCGCCTAGGCGCCCAAAAGCATAACCCAAGCGACCCCAATATGCCAACCACGTCATCACCAAGGCGGCCATTTGGTCACCAATGCTCCAATGGCATCGCCTAGGAAGCCAATACCAAGTCCAACATGCCATCGCCAAGGTGCCAACCTTGGTCGCTCAGGCTACCTTAACTAGGCGCCAAGGTGGTAGCTAAGGCGACTCACCAGAAAAATAGTGATGTGCCCAAGCTTCATTTGGGTGCTCCAGGCCCAACCTGATACCCATGGACACAAATGAATAATACTAACCCATCGAAAATGGCATTCCTGACACAACAGAATTGATGGAATTCCCAACGGAGATCATTTCGACAAAATGAGTGCCTAAAACCCAATGTGCCAATTTGACCAACTTTTGACCAATATCCCAAAATGAGTCTGGAAGTCTCGAGACGCGGAAAAAGGGTTCCCGTAGACTAAGATTAACATTTTAGAGCTGATAGCTCTATCAAAATTACCATCTGAGGTCGCTTACTAGGAGTTTTGGTCCGAGACCAATTCCTTCAAAGCAAAAGCTCCAAAATAGGGAAATAAGCCTAAAACCTTAATGATTTGATATCATGTTATTTGACTCCTAATAGATCCCTCGACCATTCTAGTGAACTTAACACCTTTCTCTACTACCTCTTTGCTTATGATGATACCAGTATTGGTATGTGATTTGTTTACTATAGACATAGATAGGTCTTGCACTTCTTTGACCCGGATGAGCCCTTATGGGTGATTCCACTAATTTTAGTGTGGTCTTATTGTAGGCCAATGAAATAATTGTGCCTTATGTCTCCAAAAGTATATGTGATATCATCTCTTTGGATTCTTGATTCCATTACGACCTTTGTGGTTTCCTTCTCTCACGATGTTGCTTATGACCAATTCCTTTATACCTTATATGATGAATGGATCTTATTCAACACAAAGAATTATTGGTTGTATTTCAAATGTGTGCCTCATTGGAAAATTGGTATAGTTTATAACCCTTGTGCTAACCCTGATGCTATGAGTTTATGTTTGTTGTTTGTCCTTCTCATATTTTTTCAAGGTTCGAATTTGAGGAAGAATCCTTTTGAAGAAGGGGGGATGATATGAGCATGGTTAGCTTGGGGAACATTAGAAATGGCTCCACATATGGATGATAGCTTGGATCCCAGAGAAATCCATGGAGAAATAAATACACAAGGCCATGGGTGATCAAGATACCAATTGGGCAATCAAGAAGGACCTTTGTGGGTTATTTCTTAAATAGCCCCTTTTGGGCTATTTTTGTATTAGGCTCTTAGTGTAAAGGCAATAACTATAAATAGTGGCCTTAGTTATTTTCTTCCTTAGATTATGATGATATTTTGATGACTTAAATATTTGAGAGCTTTCAAGATTTTAGTATCTACGTGAAGCCTAGCATTAGTGTAGTTCATAGTTGGTAATTGTAGTTGAGTGATTAGGGTGGATTCCCGATATTAGTCGTGCGAACTTCTTCTAGCTTAATCAATCATCAAGTTTCTCCCTTTGTTGATTCAATTAGGTTTCTCGTCTTTGATTGAGCTTGGGTTATTGTTGTTTGATCGAATTCAATTGAGAGGTGAAGGTATAGAGTCCTTTGTTGCTCATAAATCCGATTAGATTTTGATAATTCCACATATATTTTTCTTTATTTCAATTTTACGCATTTTGATTCTAGTTTTCAATTAGGATGGTTATCAGTTCCCTATTCTATGAGCTATTTAGATTACCGATGAGGAAGTAAATCAATTTTTTTGTAACACAGGAAAGGGGAACACTTTTAGATGTTTAAACTTTTGAACTTTCTTTCTATCTTGTGTAGTTTGCCTTTAAACTGAATGCTTAATTCTTTCAGTGCTATCCCTTTCAGTGATGGATTATAGTATTTTTTTTAAATTCTTCTTTACATAACCCCTGTGAGATAACTGTGAGGACTCTGTATTTAGCTTTAGATTTTTTACCTCCTCTTATTTGAATCAAAATATGGACCTGGAAAAGTCAGGATCTTCTGATGCATTATTGTGCATTTTTCATCTCTTATTTATGTTGTTGCATATTTGAATAGACTATATGGACCTAAAAAGATCTTTTCTCAATGCATATGTGATTTTTTCATCTATTATTGTCACGACTCAAAATCAGGCCATAATGGAACCTACTATAATATCCCTTCAGTAGGTAAGCCAAACCCCCAAGCCATATACCATATGTAACGACCAATAGATGATAAAAAGATCATAAATGAGATTAACAGGCCATTAGTACAAATAAAATTATAAAAAATAAAAAATATACAAAATGGCCTTTACTGAAATAAGAAATACAAAACATACTATGAAAAAAATCCCCGAACATGGTGTTATCAGTACAAGATCCACTAAGTGATGGAATAAGCACTACACTAATACATGTCTGTACAAGAGGTACAACATACAGATAATAAGTATATGAAGAATATATGTAAGCAACCGGATGTCAAGTACTCACCACAACCACGAGAAATGACTCTCAAACGAGTAGAATTAGCAAAATAAACCCACACTAGTATTTGCATCAGGGAAAAACATACAGAAATGTAGTATGAGTACCAAGAAAATTGGTACTCAGTAGGCATCATAGGTCGACTAAGCTTGACAAATTATATATAATATAAAAGGGCATTAAAGGAGATACTTACACATAATAACTAGCCTGGCAGTTTAACATGTTAAGGATTGAATAAAGATAGTAGCAATTGTGTACATCGAGTACCTATTCAATTAGAAGGAGAAGTAGTAAAATCTAATGCTAAATATAGAAATACTAAAAAGAGTACCAACAAGGCATACCTAATCAACGAGTAAAAGGATAAGTAACTATCCTGTCACAAGTCAAGCAATAATAAACAACAATAACATAACTAGGACCCCATAAGTCCTGAAGGTACAAACAAAATTCAATAACCCAACCGATCCCCATACGCATGGAAGGTACAAACACCAAATAATAACCCAACCGACCTCCTTAAGCATAGTCGGTACAAACAACATATTGAACTAGTTTCAGGCAATGCATAGGAGTAGATGAGTTCAAATCAAAATCATTTTAAAAAATATGAGATAAATACCATGACCAACAATAGTTTATACTCTTTTTCCAGCACCTGTGGCTCTTAAAGGAAGGACCCATGGGGGATACTAATCTTTCAACATCTGTGGATCCCAAAGGAAGGATCTATGGGGGACACGCGATATCCGTATACATTGCTCAGACTCAAATCGGGGCTTTCAGGCTAAAATAAGTATCCAATACCTTTGGAACTTAAACCAGAATTAAGCATGAGTATAACAGGAGCCGTAATAAAACTGGTATTAAGATGATTTCCCCCTTTTGAGAACCAATGTATAGGTAAAATCTCTCCAAGTTCCTTTTTAAAATCAAATTTAGTTAGTGAAAATCAGGACAAATCTTTTGAAAATAGGAAATGAAACCAATGATAAAAGTGTTACAAATCCTTTAAATATCCCAAAAAATAGTTGTTAATATGGTACATTTTAGTCTTAAAAAGCCTTCAATCAGTAGAAAGAGTGGTGTGATTTCTCTGTTTTTCCTTGAGAACGTACAACAATGCTTGTGTGTGCAAATGTGAATTTAAGGATGCCATAACTAGTGTAAAAATAATACAGACATAATCGTACAAGTATACATAAAAATGGATCAGAAACTTTTAGAACAAGGTAATACTAACCTAGACTGTGACTGAGTCATATGCACGGCCTCGGGCCTACCACCACACTGTACAATTTAAGTAAAATAAGGGAAATAAAAGTAAAAAAGAGTGAACATGATACTAATAAAAACCCACAAAGGAATAACAGTTGTATCGCTAGAAATAACTGCAAACCTACACTAAGGATCGCTAACCAAATCCTAATATCATAGCAGACATATAAGTATTCCTAATGTAATTCTGTCACTACATCAGTCTAATTTAATACTCTTGCAAAATTCAATTCTAAGGTCCCTGAGGTAGGCTAATGATATTAGAATTGATGAATCAAACTTAAACTTATCCTATAATCCCTACATGCTTGACAATTTATAACATATACCATTTCATAGAGCAAAGTTTATAAGAAAGTAAACTATAGTCTACCTCAAAGTTGACAACAGTATCAGACCAACAACGAGCTGCTAGTCCCCTCCACTCGACCTTAAAAAGCTTCCACGTCAAAACCCCCCAAGAATCAGGAAAAATCCTCCTAGGTCCAAGCTTCACACTAGAATCTAAGCTTGAATAACATGATGTAGGAAATCGATTTTATTAGGATGCAAATATCGTGTCATGAATATTTTTCCTACTGAATTTAAACTTGTATGTGTGCATACAAATTTGCAATAGTTGAGAAAGCATAATAAGACACTATTGTTAAAAATGAATGAGAAGGAAGTACTTTATGAATATATATATATATATATATATATATACATACGGTGTTGGAGGGTTTTAACTTGACAACATATATCATATATTATATATATAAAGATAAAAAAGAAAAATGAATGTTGTTGATGTTTAACTAAGCATGTATATCAATAAAATGCACCAAGTGTAATGTACACATGTATTCATATAAAAGAGGTGGTTGGCAATCACGTGTAATGATTACTGGCACTTTGAAATACTTTTGTTTTACACTCCCTCCACATACACATTAAAGTGGAGGTGGAATCCCCAAATGATTTTTGTCTCATTTTACACGTATTCGTATATTGCGTAGATTCGTGGTAAAATAAATATGACTTTTTGAATAAATCATAATTGATAGAAAATTATTTCAAATAAAGCATACCTTTCATAATAATAATTTATCAACAAAATTTGACTTACTATCTCCATTAAAATAGTAATAAATTATAACTCTTTTAAAATAGGTAAATACCTAAATGTATCATAGCTAAAAGAATTTTATAAAAATTTAAAACCTTTTACGAAGGCAATAAAAATATATCTTTTTATAAAATTTTAATTTAAATCAAATATTACAAAACACATTCAATATTAATAAAATGCTCAAATGAACTGTCGAGAACTAAACCACATGTCCCGATAAGTCATAAATGACACGTAGCAACTATCGGAAAGATGAAAACACAAAAAATACATGAAAATAGAGTAAATAACCTTGAGGGTTATTACACCGATTTACATTTTTGAATATTTGAAAATCTACATCACTTATATGCATCAATCAACTATGGCCACAACTGCTAGTTTTGATCATACTTTCCCCTCTAATTGATATCTAGCTGAATTCACAAGAATCTGAGGAGATTGTAGCTCCATGACATCATATTTTTTTGTAAAAACTTGAAAAAATATTATATGATGGGAATATCAATCTTTTTGCAATTGAACTTTGCTTTTTGAGAGTTATTTTTACCACAACTAAGTAGTTGGGAAGCGACATTCCTCATTTATGAGACACATATGTGTATTTGTTCATGATCGTAATATGTGTCCATGGGGTATACTCATGATGGTGACATTGAAAAAAATAAGTTCGAACATAGAGCATTATTTTTTAAGCTTGATGAGCATTTTTATAAATTTTTCATCACCATAGGCGTTGCCCAAGTGTTTCGGGTCTAGCTTGACCTTGTCCTTCCATTCTACAATTGTAAATTATATTTGCAGAGGGTGGAAAACACCGTACTTCAAAAAATAGCCAAGGATTGCAAGTTACAATTAAAAACAAGTTTGGAAGATTAGCAACATCTTGCACTAGAACTATATAAAAATGTAAATACTTAACTAACAAAAACTTGGACTTAGAGCCTGTTTGGCCTCGCGGTTGGGAGGCCAAAAGTACTTTCAGTGAGAAAAAAATACTTTTTTTAAAGTGGGATGTTTTGCCAAGTAGTAAAACGACTTTAAAATAGAAGCAGAAGTAGTTTTTTTGCTGTTGTAAAGAAGCAGACAATTTTTGCTTTTTAAAAAAGGCTGAAGTAGAGGCAATTTTATTTTTTTTAAGATAAAAACATCCCTATCATTTATACGTATTTACCAATATATCCTTGTTAACCATTAGGCATTTTCAGTTGGACAGGTTGGAGAAAAATGCACTCTTCTCTATCATCTCATGCCTAAACCCTAAACATTGAACACCATCATATTTCTATTGGAATGGACAGTACGACCACTGACTAGACAGCAGAAGTGGTTGGCCAAATACTCTTTCTTACATCTAATTCATCTTTTACTCAAATCAATCAAAATACACAAATACCTGATACTTTGCCTAACGAGATCATCAAAGCTTCTACATCCATGGTCGAATCTTAAGAAAATAGTATATGAAAGGTGAAATATGTTGATATCATGAAGGAGAAACCCATTACTAATGTGCAACTAGGAAATGGGGAAGCGGTTCAGTCAATCCCTAATAAACAATTCACTTATATCAATGGAGTTCCTAGGGTTACATGGACGGATTAGCAAGTTAACAAGATGAACCTTATTGAAAATCTTCAATATGTTATAATTGGGAAATTTCATATAGGTGGACGGATCTTGAAGATTTAAGGATTCAAATTCCTAAATAATGCTAGATTAAAGGAGATTGCAAAATTGGTTTATTGCAGAATAGGCATATTTTTATAAGGTTGAGTCAAATGGAAGATTTTGTCAATTTTATGTCCAAAAATGTGTACTACATAGTTGCTAAGGATGGATTAGCCTATCAAATGAGGTTGCTGATTTATGATGCTAAGCTTAAGCCGTTTGAGGAAACTAGTCAAGCCATGGCTTGGATCTCATTTCCAGATTTGTTACCAATATTTTTTGTGTCAGAATCTTTATTCTCTATTGCAGTAGTTTTGGGTAAACCATTACATTTGTACATGGATTCTATTAATAATACTAGACCTAGTTGTGCTAGGGTGAAGGTACAAGTTGACTTGCTATCAAACTTTCCAGAACGGGTGGAAATTGAGGTGGTTAATTCTGCTTCTAATAAAGCTAGGGTCGAATATGTTAAAATACAGTATGATTTTATACCTAAGTATTGTGTAACTTGTAAGTTACAAGGTCATAGTGAAGAGAAATATAGCATACTCCATCCAAAAATGAAGAAGAAACTTGACTAAGAAGTCGAGGAAGAGGGAGAGTTGGACAAACAAAATGGACAAAATAGACAAAGGAATGGTGCTACAAGTATAGGTATGGGCTATGAAGGAAGATGGATTCCCAAAAATAGATTATTCAAAAGGGAAAAGAACTCTAATAAGTTTCTTAGTGATGCAGCAACAAAAATATCTCCAACTAAAAATAGGGTGTTGATTGGAAGTGCTTTTGGTGTGTTAATAAACGATGAGGAACAAGTCCAAGAAAAAAGTGATGATATACATGACAATACAACTTCAGAGTTTGATGTAGATAAAGGGATAGTACAAATAGAAGTGGTGGATAATAGAAGTAGAAGCATGGAGGATGTAATTATTGAAGATGCACAGAATGACATAAATGTTGGACAAAGTAATAACACATCACAAACAAATAACAAAATGGCTGAGAAGAAGAAAACAAAAAATTCCTGAGAAGGATAACCAAATAATGATACACCAACAACAGAATTTGAGTTGCAGCTCAAATACAGAAGAGTTAGAGGCACACACAATTGGGGATGAAGTAGACAAGTTGATAGTCCAAAATAAAAACTTGTAAAATAAACAACCAGATATAAAGGAGAGGCAACAAAATTTAGATAATAAAGTTGACAATGAAGTTCTGGATATTGGAGAAAAGGCGTTCACCTCCTCATCTATTGTGATACAGACAAACATAGAGAATGAATTTGCTTTGACAAAATTATTGGCTAAAGTTACATATCATGAGCCATTACAAATGGTGTCTAGAATTCCACTTAAGAATAAAGAATTACAAGTTGCAGGATCAGAAGAAGGAAGGCAAGCAATACAGTCATACCAGTTTTACCAGCTGATGGATCTCAAAATCATCTCCAATTCAGAGCCTTCATTATTTGGGGTCCAAACTCAAACCTCATCGCGAGTGGCACCCACACTAACCCTCCAGTAGGAGAACCATCTAACCAAAATTACCATTACCAACACTTAGCTATTTTTAAATGAAAAGGAATGCAAATCTATATTAATAACACATCAAAAATAGTTCTAAAAATGAAATAATGCAGAATAAGTCAAAGGTCTAAAATGCCCCCAGAAACTAAAAATCATTGTACCAAACATCTAAACAAAACAATATGTGGGTAAAACCCAGAAAACTAGAATAACTAAACTATTTGTGTCTGAAACAAATGGACAAGAACATAGTGTAAGATGACCCATGGTTTCTCAGATGATGAAGCTCACGTTTGAGTTGGAATAGGTCATTATCTATAACTAAGGTCACATTTGAGCCACTGGAATATACTCTGCACTCAACAAAAAAATAGTATAGGTAGTTTAGGTAGTATAGGTAGTTTAGGTAGTATCAGTACAACCACTATGTAGTTGTAGGGTCATAGGATGACTTAACTGAATAAATATGAACACATGATCTTGGGTGTATTTATACGTCCACTTAGAGTGTTTTATCCACTTTTATTCGAGTTTTGAGAACAATATTTGCCTAGAATTGCTTATTTTAATCTAATATCTTTGATGTTGAGCTAACCAATGTGATTATATGTTGTTTTGTAGGAATGCAAGCTGAAATAAAACTGTTGGAGCACAAATAAGGATACAGAGCTTTTGGATCACTTATGAATGAGTTCATCGGGCAAATCAAGGTTGGGGCTTTCACTGGTGCAAGGCGCCAACACCCAAATGCCAAACAACACTTATTGGCACCATAGTAGGCACAAGGCACCACAAGATGCAAATATCTTGGCAACTCATGTAACACCCCGTATGTTTCCGAACCTAGTTGATTACCGTAACATTCATGGAATTAATTAAACATGGGATTTTTGAGGTATTACACACTAAATTTTGGTGGGATAAAGTAGTATTGAGCCATTGGGATCAAGTTAAGGCCCCAAAAAAAAAAATTAAGTTACAAGACATGGCCCAAAAAGGGGTATTTAACCCATTCTTGTGAGACCAAGTCACCATATTCATTATTGGACCAAGTGTGTGGTTAATAAGGACCATTAAGGGACTATATAAGGTGGTAAAATTTTATTGTGACACCCATGCCATTTCTAGAATTATCTCAAACATTTCTCATCTCACACAAACCCTAGGCCTTCATCCCTTTGGCCAAGATCATCATCTTGCAAGACTTGGTAAGTGTTTATGCTTATGGTTTAATATATTATGTGCATTATAGGGTGACTATATGATGTTGTTTATGTTGGTGGAGTATTGAGGAGTTCACTATGTGTGTAATGTTACATGTTTACTAAATCGGAAGAGGTTTTGCCTTGTAAACTTGAACATGGACTTGTGATCTTGAAGGAAGTGAAATTTATGGATTAAATATTGATATGTGAGATTTTATTATAGTCTTACCTTGTTTTATCCTTGTGTATAATGTTTGAAACTGTTATTGTGAAATCGGTTATGGATTTGGTGACGTATTGACCAAGAAGTGTAGTTTTTGGTGTTGTTTATGTGTGTTGTGAGAACATGGATGATTTTAGGCACTTAAGATGATCAAAAATATGTTAAAATAAGTTTATTTATGATCATGGACCATTCATTTCATAAAAAGACCTAAAAGAGACTAATTTGGACCAAAACGGGCATCCGCCCCCGCAGACGAGGGCACCTGAGGGCGCAGATGCCAACGCAAGTGCCTATGACATCTTACAAAGTACACCTATGGTCACACCTCATCCACCTTTGGGTGCAGGTGTCTTCGCAGTTCAGCCCCAGGTTCGGTTTTGTATGTTTTCGCATCTATTTGACCCCCCGAAGGCCCCGATACCCTTTTGGATGTCATTATCAACTTATGATACCATTTAAAATGAATTTAAAGGGGAGTATGGAGGTATTTTGGACTATATTTAATATGTATTTTTGTTCATAACTTGTTATGAGGCAAGTTGATAGAGTAATTGTGACGAAATGATGATGAGGAAGCATAAAAGGTACACGTGGTGTGAAATGCTATTGATGTATGATATCTTGGTCAATGTGTGGAATGTTATGGTGTTGTTGGTATGATAATGCAGTGGGTAATATTGTAAAGGGATAAATGACGTTGTATGACAGTCATATAGTTCGTTGTAATCGTGTACACTTGTACGATAACTATTGGTTAACGTAAGCTCCATTATGAACTTGTGTTGTAGAGTGAAATGTAAGGAAGGAACTGGATTACTATATCCACGTGTAGAACTCTGTATTCACATTGAGAACATAAGTTATGTATGGTTACTCTTTTCGTATCCTTCAGCAGCATATAGTATTCACCTTCTTATGGTACTTACTCATTTCTGAAATGTTCTAAGGTATCTCATTTCAGGTTATCATCTATTGTTAATCATATATACCTTATTCTTGATCTATTGTCATTAATGTGTTACATAATTAGGGACATGGTCCTAAAGTCCCAATAATAGTATGTTCCAAAGCTCCTAATATGGTTATGATGACAAATATATCAATCTTTCATAAGTGAGCATATCAATCTCTTGAAAGTAAAGAAATGAAGTAATGCATATATGTGTGTGTTTCCAATAATATCATGATCCTCAATGTATCAATCGCTCACAAGTAAAAGTATCAATCTCCCCCAAGTAAGAAATGAAGAAAGGTGTGTACGTTAACCCACCGAAAGAGTGGATGTATGTTAACCCACCGAAAGAGTGGATGTATGTTAACCTACCAATAGAGTGGATGTATGTTAACCCACCGAAAGAGTGGATGAATGTTAACCCACCGAAAGAGTGAATGTATGTTAACCCACCGAAATAGTAGATGTATGTTATATTATTAACCCACTAATAAGATGGATGACTAATAATAATGATGATGAGCATAAGAGCAACGAAAGAGATCTCTTGAAAAGAAATAATCTCTGAATAAAGGCAATCTCTTGAATGAAGGTATTATATGAAAGATATTATATGAATGATAGGAATATGATTGAATGATCGAAAATAACAATAACAGAAGAAAGTACATGGTTCCACATATAAAACGATGATTATCCATATAGAGTATTCTCTTATAATTATTTCCATTAAAGTTCTTATGTATTGAGGCAGTTTCTTATGAGCCTTACATACTCAGTACATTCCTCGTACTGACCCCCCTGGGGGCTTACTTTAATTGCTGCAGGCACAGGTGTTAGTATACCTCCACTGTAGGCTACGAGTCATCTGCGGATCATTGGTGAGCTCCAGTTGGTTCGGGGCTTTTCGAGTCATATATGTTCACGGTTTTGGTATTATAAATATTGTATAAAGCGGGGACTTGTCCCGACTGTAGGTTGGTTATGTACATGCATTGGTTAGAGGCTTTGTAGACCTATGTGGGTATATGAACGTAAAAGAAGTATGTCCATTTTGACTTAATGGACCAGACGGCCAAGTTACACACAAGTATGTATCACATGTTCAATGATTTCCGCTATTAGCATTTTATGTACTTATGTGGTGGTGATGTTTCTAATGACATGCATATGAATGGACAGGAGTAAAGATTGGTTCTGTCGGGCCTTATCGGCTTTGGGTGCCAGTCCGCCTCAATGGTATTTGGGGCGTGATAACTGAGGCACCACAGCAGGCGCAGCGCGCGTACACCCGACCAGGAGTTTTAGTTATTTTGTAACCCAAAACCCCTTAGGCTTAAGGTTATTTTTCCTAATACTATATATATCCCTTCTCCACATTTTTATAAGTGTTGTTGGTCATTTTTGGAGACACAAAACATCGAAAAAAGTTCACTAATAGGTTTCTCTTTCTCATTAATTTCTTAGTTGTTTCTTTGGATGAACACATCATGTTATTTTATTTTTACCATGAGTGGCTAAGAAACTCTTCTTCTGGGGTTAGGGCCGAACACATGATTGTATTTCATACACTCAAGTTTGTTTTATATTGATTTATCAGTTTGGTTGTTCTTAATCTGCTTCTTATCACTATTTTAATGCTTGGCTGACATTAAGATAAATCTATAATCCTCTTGTGAACCCAAAAGGAGAATCATTAGGGAAGAATAAAGAGATTAAGGGGTGAGTTATAATTTTTAATAAGTAAAGGTTTGATTCGTGTTTTCTAGGAATATACATAAAATGCCTCATTCGGGTATAAGATAGAAAGATATCTTAATATACCTAACTTGAATTATTGCATCCCTGCTCAATGATGTAGCTGTGATATCAAATTAGGTAGATGATTAGAGGTTTGGGAGACCATAATTGTATTATAAACCTTGTAAGCCAACAACCAGATAAACAAAGTAACTAACACGAGAGTATCGTTATACATGATTGCAACGTGTGCCTTAACCCTGAAATTTCTCTAAAATAATGTATAAAATGTTGTTGAGTATTCTACATCTTTAATTATTCTTTTTAATCCATTTATAATCACTAAACATATTATTTCATTTGGTTACAACTACACTTTTTTGATACCCTGTAGTAATTAAAACACGTAACTTACTGAAATCAAAGTCCCCGTGGGTTTGATATTCGGCTCAAAAGAGCTTCTATATTATGTGCATGACCACGTACACCTGTGTGTGCGATTGGACGCAATAAGTTTTTGGCGCCATTATAGGGGATTTAGAAAATTAGTGATTTTCTAATTTTAGTTTTTACTGGAATTGTACAAGTGTTGACAACGTGATCTTAGCTACTATATTTGTAGGTATAATTGGAATTCTAAAAGCTGGCTTGGAGTATCGTATCCTGATCTGGAATAATATTTACATTAGAAGAGAATAGCGGATGCACTTTAATACCCAATTCAACAACTCCAGCCAGACCCATATAAAGAGATTGTTCTTATAGAGATCGCAGCAACAAGGCCAGTTCACAAACTGGAAATCCCACTCGCTACCAATGCCACCTCCAATTGTTTTGAAATTGTAGCCTAAAAATTATTAGAGTTTGTTCGTGGCGATGGAAGGAGCTAATTTTTAAAATTTCATGTCAATCAAAGCTCATTTGGTTGAGGTTTAAGTTTCGAATTTTCATAGTGTTTATGGTGTTATTCAAAGCTTGAAGATGGAGAAAATGGGTTTATTTTTAGTTTGGAGTTGAGGTCTAAAAACTTTTAGGTTTTGTTCCCTACGTCGAGGGAAGCTAAGACTAAATTTTGAAGCAATTTTGAGTTATTTTGGTGGTGTTGGGATTAGTGTCTATTCTTGATGGTGTCATATTATTCTTGAAGAAGAAGAGAGAAAGAGTACACTTTAATCCAAATTGTTCAAGTCAAAGTTGGTAAAAGTGTTTATGGGTCAACGCATGGATACAGACAAACAACCACACAAGTATGGAATACAAAGTGAGAAAGGTCGGGAAGAGGGCAATAAACAAAAAGCACAGATAAAAAGATATTCGAAGTGAATTCAAGAATTCAAGCATCATATACTTGGTTTAGTTGAGAGATCTTTGAGGTTTCTTGATCTTTAGAAGTGGTATTCTCTCCTGGAGGTCTTAATCTGCTGAGAAAAAGAAACTTTAGAAGACTTCAGCTAAAATCAAGATCTAAGGCTACAAGAAAAGAAAGAAAGGGGCTTATTGTATGCTACGATCCCAGATCTGAGTGCTTGGAGTTGAAGAATACTTCTTTGGAGTTGATATCAAGGCATTCGTGAGAAGTAGGAGTGTCTAAGTGAATTCCCCCAAACTCTAAGCTATTTCATATTTGAATCGAATTGCACATGAGAGGCTAGCTCGTATCTCCTCTCTTGTGCATCTGTTAGCTACGAGATTAATGGAGATTATAGTGTTATTCAGATTCTTAGAGATGAGTCTGAGCTCAGTATTGGAAGATGACGAATTACCTCTGATTTGGTCCTTCAATGGTGCCTAACCTTGTTTCCTTTTTCTTTTACTACATTATGTCTGTTCATTTTTTGGAAATGAAGTATATAGACTTCTTTTCATTTTTTAACTTATTTTACATTTTAGACTCTTTTGGATCGGGTTGTATTTGGGCCTTGATCTATTGATATACATATATTTTTGAATAAATGGCTATGGAGGCCTGCTTTACTTTAAAAAGGGTCCATTAGTGGAAATTTAAAAAAAATAAAAAAGAAATTATTTTCCATTTGAACAGCCACATCAATAGTCAATGGTCAATGTTGATGCAACAACCACACAGTAGCCACATGTGCAGCTCAGTCAGGCCCCGTTTCCCCATTCTAACCTAGAGCAAGTGAAGCTCAAATCCAGAGAGCACTATGTCTCCAAACTTCCTACTTCTTTTTCTATACTCATTTTTCTTCGATTTCTCAATTATTTTACAACTAATTTAACATCTTTAATTATTTGTTAACTAGTTTTAATCATCAAATCAAATTTTTTCAAGTGTTAAACTTCTTTGAGACCCCAAAATCTTTCTAAGTGTCCGAACTTCCTAATTCTTTTTCCCACTCATTTCTCTTCCATTTATCTACTATTTAACAATTAATTAACATCTTTAATTACTTATTAACTAGTATTTAAAAATCAAGTTACCTCTTTGATTCTTCAAACTAATTAACATCGAGTAATTTTTTCTACTTTTTATTACTTAGTTTTTGAATCCGAAATTTTTCGTGCTTCTTTTCTTATGCTTTTTTTTAATCTTAATTCATAGATAACTTTCCTGATTCAAGTCTTTTTAGATTTATTTTAGTCGTCCTTGTTTCAAGAGTGACAAGAATCTACTCCACCACAAAGATAGTAAACCTTGAATTAGTTGTACAAAGCTAGTTCACGAGCAATCTTGAAAAGAACCCGTAGAAGGTGAGTTGAGAGTTCATATACGAGTGACATGAGGCTTTTATTACTAACATATTTGCTAGTTTTGTAGGTACAAGAGGTGATATAAGGGATACTGACATCCATAGCTTCAGATTATTATGGAAATGACATTAGTGACTATGCTTGCAGTGACATGAGCTATGAGTATAGTGATGAAGAGCCACCTGAGAGTTATTTGAGTACTTGTGAGCAAAGTAATGAAGCTCATGATTATGATGGTGAATCCTATGGAGGATATGATGGTCCAAGAGATTATGATCGATATGGTGATGAGTATTACTACACCAGAGATGAATATGAGATGCATGGAGCTTATGGCTCTTATGATAAACATGAAGGAGTAGAAGTATCTTATTATGAATCTGATAGTGAAGATGAACGGTATAGGGGTTCTCATATTACACACCATGGTGATGAAGATAATGTAAGGTATGATTCTTTCTCCCATATGTCTTACGAATCCTTTGAGAAAGATTGTGATAGAAGGGGAGATTGTGAGGATGAATTAGCTTCCTTTTCTTATGCTACTTCCTATCCTAGTCGAGGGGGTATAGATGTGTGTTCAAAACTAATTTGAGAAAGTCGTGGGACCATATTCAAAGAGCATTATCTACTTGGTGTGCAAGAACTTTTACTTCTTATCCTCATTCCAATAAGACTAGTTCTCTGTATTGTAACATCCCTTACACTTCCGACCCTACTTGACAACTTTAAACCATGCTTACCTAGGTTTCGAGAACTATAAGCATGTATTTTGTATTGTTAGGGATGGAATATTTGATAGTGTGCTAGTACATGTGATCAGACCCTTGAAGGAAGAGTTTGTATCTTTTTGGAGCAATTGTGGAGTGAAAAGTGAGGTTTGAAGGACTTCCAAGCAAAGGATATTAAAGATAAGATGCAAGCAAAAGATTTGGACTTGAAGGATCCAACCAAATCCACAAAGAAAAGGGAATCCAAAATTTAGTGCGGGGCGTACCAGGCCGCTTTTGGCCGAAATTTTTGTGGCACAGGAAGTAGAGGGGCGCGCCTGGGGGCCTTCCAGGGGCTAATGTGCACCTGGCGCCCAGGAGCATGTCGGGGTGCTTTTTGCCAAATTTCTTCTATGATTATTACTCTATAAAGAGGAATTTTGGGTTATGGTATCATTATTCCATTGTAGTAGGACTACTCTTGAGCGATTTTGGCATTCGAGTTGGGGTTAATTCTTCGTCACAAGTATTTTATCAAATTATATTCAATTAAGCTATGAGTGGCTAGAATTTCTTATTTTTGAGATTAAGGCTACGAACGTGAATCTCGTGAGTTGAATATTGTTGTAACATTTATGGAATTATTTAAACGTGAGATAGATGATGGATTACACATTGAATTTGGTGGGCTAATTCAACATGTGTTAATGGGCTCAATTTGAGGCCCAAAATGAAGCCAAAATGCATGGCCCAAATAGGAAAATAACCCATTCTTGTGTTGACCAAGTAAAACACCTCAATTATTGATTAAAGTATGGCTAAGGATGACCATGAGGAATATATAAAAGCACAAAAGGCTGATTTTATTCATTATAACACACATTCCTTTCTAGATATTTCCAAACATATTTCTCTCAACACAAACCCTAAGGCAACCATTCTCTTTGGTAAAGATCCTCACTTTACAAGCTTTGGTAAGTGTATACTATCATGGATTAATATATTATATGCTTAAGATGGTGTATATATCATGATGGTTATGTTGGCAAGGTGTTGAATAGGGCACTTTTACTTTTTGCTAAAAGATGTGCCATCCTTGTGATTTAAAATTAAAAGGAGACTTGAGGTTTGAATGAAAGTGCATGGAGTGGATGAGATACTAACATGTATGGTGTGATTATGTTCCTTACCTTATTATTTTTTGATGAATATAATTTGTGGGATTGTTGTTGATATATTGTTATGAAATGTATTGAGGTGAATTGATGGAATAATTGTGACGTGGTGTTAATGAGGAAGTGTAAAGGATAAACTTGGTGTGAAAGGCTATTGGTTTATGATGTTGTGGTCAATGAGTAGAATGTTGTGGTATTGTTGGGATGACGATGCCGTGAATTGTATCGTAAAGGGTGAAATGACGTTATAGGGCAATCATGTAACTCATTGTCGTCTTATAAACTTGTAAGGTAGTTGGTTATTAACGTGAGCTCCATTATGTACTTGTGTTGTAGAGTGAAACGTAAGGAAGGAGCTGGACTATTGTATTCACATATAGGATTATGTATTCATATTGGAAAGATAAGGTATGTAAGGTTACTCTTTCCGTATCCTTCTGCAGCACATAGTGTTCACATTGTCATAGTACTTGTTCCATTCCGAAATGTTCTTGTCATCTATTGTTATTCACATGTTCCTTATTCATTGATCAATTGTTATTCATGAGTCAGATAATTGTGGACATGGTTCCAAAGTTCCAATAATGTTACGTTCTCAAGTTCCAATAATAATGTTTCAACCACCAATGTATCAATCTCACACGAGCAAATATATCAATCTTTCACAAGTAAATGTATCAATCTCTCACAAGTAAAGGAATGAAGTAAGATATATATATATATATATATATATAGGTTATGTTATGGCCCATCAATAAGGTGGATGATTGTTGATATCATAGTATAGCCCACCTATGAGGTGGATGATTGTTGATATAATACATTATGCTATGTTATGGCCTATCGATAAGGTGGATGATTATACTATAGCCCACTGATCAGTTGGATGAATGGTAATAAGGATGAATGTAAAAACAAAGAAAGTAAGCACTCGAATGAGAGTATAGTACTTGTATCACTTGAAGGAATATATATATATATGAATGAAGGTTTATGAATGATACTATATGAAAAATGTTATACAATGACTGTGACAATGATATGAACGAAAGATGAAAATCAAAGTAACGAAAATAATGTACATGGTTCCACATATACAGAACGGAGGTTCATCCATATTTATTACTCACTGGTTTGGATTCCATTAAAGTACTTATGTATCATACAGTTTCATATAGCCTTACATACTCAGTACATTCTTCATACTAATGTCCCTTGGGGAACTTACCTTACTTGCTGCAGGCGCAGGTGCTAGTAGACCTCTACAGTAGGTTGCGGATCATTTGCAGATCATTGGTGAGCTCCAGTTGGTTCGGGGCTTTCCGAGTCACATGTGTACATTGATTTTGGTATTATGTAAATGTTGTATAAAGTGGGGACTTGTCCCGACTGTAGGGTGGTTATGTACATGTATCTGTTAGAGGCTTTGTAGACGTATGTGGGAAGATGAATGTAAGATGATGTATGTCCATTTTAACTTGATAGCCCTAACGGCCAATTTTCTTATATATCATATGTTTGCCATGAATTCCGCCATTGGTAACTAGTTACATGAGATAGAATTATAGTCATACAGGGATATGCATATGAATGTACATGAGCAAATATTGGTTCTCTCAGGCCTCAACGGCTTTGGGTGCCAGTCCGCCCCGTTGGAATTCGGGGTGTGACATGTATGGTAATGGTATTGGATGTAGGATGGAAGGATCAATAGGCCATGGGAGTAGAGTAATCTCAATTTTTCAAGATATGCATGACCCCGAGAGGTGGATTTTTAGAACAAAAGTGACTATTTTTTGTGTTGCGGGGTTTGATCTTGTACTTGATGATAAATGTCTTTTCCATGTCATATCCCATGAAGTGGTTAAAATATTTTAGGTTTTCTTTACATCCAATTCAAAATACTATTAATGATGTAAGAGGTTTTTGGATTGATCAACAAGTAAGGGTACTCATTTTCAATTGGGGAGTATCAAGAAGTGGTATGGGCATATTGGATACTTGTAATATTCATTTTGGATTTTCTTGCTTCCAATATCATAATTTATTATATGTGCGTGACTCCAATGTTGAAAACCAAGGTGAATGCAATCATTTATATAAACTACAAGGTAACAAAGTTAAACCTTACACTTTGTCAAAAATAGAAGATCCTTGTATGGCTAGTAGACAATTGAGTGTAAGTGATAGCTTGCATATATGTGACCTTAAATATCCTTTGCCTTATGATTATATTGATGACACCTTGTGGCATGATGATAATGCCATTATTGGGAATGCCCAAACACTAGTTGATCTTATAGATGACCGAATTGATTCTTCTAGTAAGATCGATTTGAGTCCACCTAGTGTTAGCACCTGTGACTTGTGATTTAAGTCCACCTATCTCGGTCTGAGTTCCAAAAAGAGTATGATTAGTTTAACACGTCATAAACCAATAATATAGTGGTACGACTCCCATTTAAAAATTAGTTTCAAAAGTGAAAAGTGGGAATAAAATCCCTTTTTGGAAAATAGAGAAAACCATTGTTTAATTTAGAATCGTACCACTAAATAAATATGAAAATGTACAGATGTATGCATGCCATCACCAATATCCAAACAATACAAATCTAAGCACCTAAGCGTCTATAAACTAAACCACCAATTTTTCAAGGATTAGAGAACTAACGTGGTATCCAACTGGTATCGTAACTAAGGCCTCATGCCCAACAATACAATATACAAAGCATTAAGAGTATATGTATATATAGAAACTCAGAAGCGAAAGCAACGAAAGGCATCATCCTATTGAGAGAACTCAATCGAGGAATATCATCTCCATAGGAATGTACTACCCTAACTCCTTCACTAAGAATTACTAGTGTCAGTCTAAGGTCAAACAAGTATGTAATCAGTCTTAACATAACCATATAGCTATAACAGGTATTCTAAGCTAGGACTCGAGCTACAATTCCATTCTAAAATCCCCTAAATAGGTCAAATAGGTCAAATCAAGATACAAATAGTTATAGACCTATCCTATAACCCCCACCTAGCATGCAATCTACACAATATACAATCTCATAGAGAATAGTAGACCATAACCTACCTCGTAGATGAACAGTAGTTTCAAACCATCCATAAACTGCCCATCTCCATAATCTCTTAATGACACTGCACTATCAAAATCAAAATCTACACATTAAAAGGAGTAAAATGAAACCCATATTAAAATAATAAACTCCAGGCTCGTTAATGGAATTCAAAAATTAAATCCGTCACGAGGTCCCTCGAAGTAAAAAAGAATGCTTTCTCAAAAATTGAGCACAAATGGGGTCTTAATTGGAGCTCAAAACACCCAAAGGCTAAGGAAAACAAGAGTGAAATCAAGAATTAAATGGAGAATTAGACAAAAAACTTAAAAAGAAACTAACGAGAAATGATCACCTTAACGTATTCCACTTATTCCGACCTCTAATTTATGATATCCCATAATTTCTTGAGCTCTCAAGTCCAATAATGGCGAAAGAGGAGTTAGAAAATGGTTAAAAATTATTGAGATAAGGTTATATACTGCCAGGGGTTTTCTCATCGTGAATGCGAGTGTCTCGTGGTCGTAATCACAAAAACCATGAAAATTTCCCATTGCAAATACGGGGTAATCACTACAAACGTGATGCCTGACAGGACCAACCATCGCGAACCCAATGACTAGCTTACAAAGGTGAAGGTCAAAAATCCTTGACCCTCGCAAACGCAACCAAAATCTCATGCTAATGCAAAGACCAAACTTGGTATGTACCAGGTGATGCAACATCAGCAAAAAGTTATGTCCCAACGAACTCCAACCGGGCACTCGAGATTCATTTGGAACCCCATGCACAGAAACAAACTATGCTACCCTACCAAATTCGGTATTTCAAACTCAATGAAACCATCAAAATTTCCATCAGTGGTTATTTCAACAAAATATGGGTCCCACACCCATATTTTTATTTTTATCAACATCTACCCAATAGCACAAAACAAGCTCGAAAGCCTCGGGGCCCAAACCTAGGGTCCTTCTAGCCTAAAATCCACGTTTCGGAGCTAAGAAACTGTCAAATTATCATCCGAGGCTGTTTACCTAAAATTTTGGCCAAAGTCCAATTTCTCAACTTCAAAAGCTCCAAAATAGATAAATAGACTTAAAACCCAAACAACTTCCCATGAACCAAAGAAATGGTTCTGGCAAGTCATAAATGACCTATAGCCATTGTGGGAAAGCACAAAACACAAAAAACGTACGAAAATAAATAAAATAAATTAGAGGGTCATTACAAAACATTAATATTTTTCCCCATCACATGTGACATGGACCATGGATATTATTTTATTACATGAAATAAAAACTAAAGAAAATCTTATTCAAGCTAATTAAAAATAGTGAACCATATCTCACATCCTACAAAAAAAATTCTTTGGGTGGGCATGATTGTCATGACCATGAAGAGGGTTCGTAGTAGTAGTTGGAATGGCACTTCCTGGAGTAGGTCCTTCTTGAAAATAAAAGTCAAAGTTAAATAGAGTAGCATTTCTTTATGTAATGTTGGGGCTAAATATAAAATGTGCATTTTTTCCTGATACGAGCAGGGTTAGCTTGGGGAATATTAGGAGGGGCTTCCATATATAGATGATAGCTTGGAGCCCAGAGAAACCCACGGAGCAATAAATATACAAGGCCATGGGTGATCAAGATGCCAATTGTCCAATCAAGAAGGGCCTTGTGGGTTATTTCCTAAATAGCCACTTTAGGTTATTTTTGTAATAGGATATTAGTGTAAAGGCAATAACTATAAATAGTTGCCTTAGTTATTTTCTTTTTTATATTATGATGATATTTTTATGACTAAAATATTTGAGAGCTTTCAAGCTTATAGTTTCTAGGTGAAGCCTATAATTAGTGTAATTCAGAGTTGGTAATTATAGTTGAGTGATTAAGGTGGATTCCCGATATTGCTCGTGCTAACTTCTTCTATCTTAATCAATCATCGAGTTTCTCTCTTTGTGGATTCAGTTAGGTTTCTCATCTTTGATTGAGTTCAGGTTATTGTTGTTTGATCGGATTCAATTGATAGGTGAAGGTATAGAGTCCTTTGTTGCTCATAAATCTGATTAGATTTTTATAATTCCATATATCCTTTTCTTTATTTCAATTTTATGCATTTTGATTCTAGTTTTTGACTAGGATCGTTATCATTCTTATCGGAGCTTAGGCTAAATATTTGTTCCAACAATTCTTAATCCTAGGTTTATATATCTACAAATCATGCCAAAAAAATTTGTGTCAAAATTCAAAAAAAAAATAATTATTTGATTCATGTTTTTGTTTGATTTTTTTTCTTAAAAAAAATTAAATGGACCTAACCTAGGGATCTCACCCCCTGTGGAGGTCAGAGGTTGAGCCACACACCCAAAGCGTTAACATAAATAAAACTAGATTGGGGTTTTCTAGTATTTTGGAAGTTTGAATTTGAGATTTGATTCGATTTGGAGTTGTTTGGAAATTTTACCATTGTTTTACTTGAAAAAGGTGAAGTGGGTTTGTTGATTGAGGTAAAATTAGAGGTTAAATTATATTGGGGTTTGTTTCTCTAGTCAATCGGAGCTCGAATCTAAAATTTGAAGGCAAACAGAGTTAAATTTCATTATGGTCAATTTTGGTGTTCATGGTGTTCTTCATGGCTTGAAGAAATTGCAAGTGGATTTAATTTTTGGGAGCAATTGGTGTGGAATTAGAGCTTAAAAATTATTGGAGTTTGTTCGCGGTGTTTAAAGGAGCTCGTGTTTAAAATTTCATGTCAATTGGAGCTCATTTGATTAAGGTTTAAACTCATTTGATTAAGGTTGAATTTTTAAATGTTCATGGTGTTGAGGAAGCTCTTCATAGTTTGAAGATAGAGAAAATGGGTTTATATTTCACGAGAAGTTGGGGGATAAAAATTATTGGGGTTTGTTCCCTACATCGAGGGAAAGCTAATCCTAAATTTTGAGTCAATTCGGAGTTGATTTGAGGGTGTTGAGAATTAGTGTGTGTTCTTGGTGTTCATCAAGGAGCTCTTGAAGAAGAAGGTGAAAAAAATACACATCGATCCAAATTTTACAAGTCAAATTTGGTCAAAAGTGTTTGTGGGCCCACTAATGGAAATTTGAAAAAAAATTTGAAAACAAATTAGAATTGCTACGTCAGCAGTCAACTGCCAGTGCAACAGTCAGCACCCCACTCGCCAGCTAGGCGCGTGTACATCAACTTCAGAGGCTGTTTCTGCAGGTTTTCTATACTTAGAAATATTTTGGAACCCCAAAATTTTTCTAAGTGTCCAAACTTCATAATTCTTTTTCTACATTCATTTTTCTTTGATTTCTCAACTATTTAACAGGTAATTATTCTACACTTGAAAAGAATTGATTTGATGATTAAAACTATTTAACAATTAATTAACATATTTAATTACCGAGGACATGACCCTAGATAGGAAGGTGTGGAGGATACGAATTGGGGTAGAAGGGTAGTAGAAAGAAGTGTGTCCTTGCTAGTAGGTATGAGGACTTTATGTTGTTATCCGTGCTTATGGCCATAGTGCTAGTCTTGTTATAGAGTGTGGTATCATTTTTCATATTTCTTAGGGATAGTCTTGTTTATGTTATCATTTGGTGTGTTAATACCTATTGTTTCTTGTTTCCTTTATTTTTTCTGGACTGTTTTTGTTTTGAGCTGGAGGGTTTATCGAAAACAACCTCTTTATCTTAACTCTAAGGTAGTGGTATGGACTGCGTACACTTACACTCCCCAAACCCCACTTTGTGGGAATATACCGGGTTTGTTGTTGTTAATGTGATTACTTGTTAACTAATTTAAATCATGAAATCATCAAATCAAATTTTTTCAAGTGTTGAACTTCTTTGAGGCCACAAAATTTTTCTAAGTGTCCGAACTTCCTAATTCTTTTTCCCACTCATTATTCTTCCATTTCTCAACTATTTAACAACTAAATAACATCTTTAATTACTTTTAAACTAATTTCTAAAAGTCAAATCATTTTTTAATTCTTCAAATTAAGTAACAACGAGTAATTTCTTCTACTTTCGTTACTTAATTCTTGATTCCATAATTTTTCATGCTTCTTTTCTTCTACTTTTTTTGTCTTAATTTGTAGATCACTTTCTTGATTCAAATCCTTCTAGTTTTATTTATTTCTTACTTCATTCAAGAGTCACTAGAATCCACTCCACCACAAAGAAAGGTGACCTTGAATTTATAGAACGGAGCTAGTTCACAAGCAAACTTGAGAAGAAGCTGTAGAGGTGAGTTGAGAGTTACATACGAGTGATGTGAGACTTTTATTACTAACCTCATGTGTTGAATTTTGTAGGTACAATGTCTAATAACTTTACTTATAACCATAGAGGAAGGAGATTGGTGAACAACATGGGGACATATGCCAATGTGTCAAGGTGAGTGACCGATGTGAATAGAAGTGTAGTTGCAACAAATAAAAGATTTGGAGGTATGAAGGAAAGGGTGAGAAGGATGGATAGTATGAGTGAAGGAAGTTTCCCTACAAAAAGTCGAAGTGAGGGAACAAGAAGGACCTCGGGTCAAGAATCCAACATATACTACCCTCAACAAAATTGGAACCAAACCTACCCTCAAGCTACATTTAGAATGAATCTAAGCTATGTTAGACAAGTTACCCCTCATCCAAATAAACAACCATATCCTTCACCACAAAGGAGTACTTTTGTGGAAAACCAAGTTAGAAGTCAAGAACCTCCATGAAATACACATGCATCTATGCATGTATCCCATGTTCCAACCAACAACACTACCCACAAGTTCCCTACCAAAACATTTATTGATGAAATGTTTGAAGAGGATAACCCAAATGAATGTTGGGAAGGACCAAGAGGCTTTGGTAAGAACCAAGGCATGGGATGTCAAGAGAAATGGGATAGTGGAGATAGGTATAGGGATGAAGTAGGAAGATATGAAGATCGAAATCATTGATATAGTGATCAAGGTTTTCCAGATTAAGGGATGGGTAACAACATGGAGAGTCTTCCAATGTTCCAAGATGAAAGCCAAGTTATTCAAGCTAACTACAACATGAAAAGGGAAGACCAAGCCTATGAAGGTAATCATGGTATACCTTAATCTTCTTCTCCTTCTATCATTCAATGTTATAATTGTCAAGGCTAAGGACATATTGCTACAGAATATCCATAAAGGAGGTCAAATGTGATCTTGTGTGATAGACCTTGAGCTATAAATGTGATAGAGTGTTAGTTTGGGAATGGTTGTGATGAGCCTAAGGTTAGATATGACGAAGCAACCTCAAATGTAGATGATTAGAAGTTGGAGAAGGGTTTGAACTCTTCTTGTAATCTATAGAAAATCATGGGGGATCTTTCTAAAGAGGAACTTAATCAAAGTGTGAACCATTTCCATGCAACGTTCAAGATGATGGATAGGGTATGTTCCTTGATAGTAGGAGTAGTACTAATGTAGTGAGTTGTACTATGGTTGATAAAATGAAACTTCCTACACAAAAATATCCCAAGCCATACAAACTTCAATGGCTCATTGAGAATGATGAATTTGGGATGACCAAGCAAGTGGTAATCAATTTTAGCTATTACAAGTTTCGAGCTGATGTGCTATGTGATGTTGTGTTCCTATCCGATCTTTTCATTTAATGCTTGGTAGTCTTGGCTAGCTGATAGGGATGTCAAATATCAAGAGAAGTCCAACAAATACTCATTTTTATTTAGACGATGAAAGTACACTCTTGTACCCTTAAGATCATATCAAGTGAGTGTGGACTACAGGATAATGAGGGAGATTCGGGAAGGATTTAAGAGAGAAGATGTCACACCTCAATTCTAATTAGGGCAGATAGACACTCATAGCCGTAAAGGCCCGAGAGAACCAACCCATAACCTTATACTTCTCATGCATGTAACTATGATAATCAAAGGTTCTACCAAGTATTGATATGACACATTAATGAAAATAAACCACGTAGGCAAGCTAGAAACTACATATACAAGACTTGGTCGTTGGGGACACAATGTCTATAAGACAAGACACTACCATGCTTAACTTTACATTGATCTACAAAGCCTCTACAAGATATATCGACTTGGTTAAGGTCGGGACAAGCCCCCGCCTCACTCTTAACTACTATATAATACCAAAACATATATAATAGACTAAGAAAGCCCCAAATTAATCTGGAGCTCACCAAAAGCCACTAGATATCCTGTGCTCCTATTGAAGAGGTCTACTAGCTTTTGTGCCTACAGCATGAAATACAAGTCCCCCATGGGGGGCATCAGTATGAATAAATATACTGAATATTTAAGGCATGGAGTAACTAATATATAAAATGAGAGCTCAAAAAAAACTTGAACAAGTGTATAAGCAATGATAATAGACCACCTTTACCTGTATCTGTGGAACCATGTACATTACATTCTTTTCTTCACTTTACCCTTCTTACTTTATAATCTCTATAATCCATGTGATAGAAATGACCAACTGATTAGTGGTAAATACACAAGTTAGGATCGACCCATGCTAGCCTTCCGCCCCAGAGCTGCCACCCATATATAAATAGATTAGGATCAGCCCATGCTATGCTTTCTCCCCTAAGCTACCACCCATATATAAAAAGATTGGGATCGGCCAATGCTAGGCTTTTTCCCCTGAGCTGCAACACGTACATAGCAAGGTTTGCATTTCATAGTTTATTACCTTTGAGATTGTTACTTTGGTGGTCATCACATTATTGAGCTTTGGGATAAAAGTCCACCAGTAAGAGATGCATAAATAAACACTTGATGCAGTAACAATAATGTAGGGAGCAGTTTGTACACAAATAAAATGCTTAGGAGCTGAAATAACACATGGGTCTTATTTGACTAAAAAGGGAACTCCTGAAACCTGCTAGTGAAAGTAGACATGCATACTTAATAACAAGCACGTGTTGAAGTATTTTAACATATTAGGGAGTGGGAACAAGGTCGTTAGCTACATGGGAGATCATATGCTACCAATATGTATCATTTACTATAAGAGAACCTTGGGAAGCTCACCTTGTAACATGTGTTAGAGTTATATACCTTGTTGTACAACTCCAAATTACCCTGAATTAATCTTCTTCCCTTCAGATTACTTATCTAAAATGAAGTACGTGGTAAAACTAGTATTAGCAGCTAATTAAAAAATTTGGGCTATTCAATCTCACTCAAAATAGTAGCCGAGTAGTACGCCCATAATTTACAAAATCAAGGGTGTTCATTCAACCCCTTAACCTCTAATTACATTCATACAACAAAAAGGTGTATATAAGATCCCCGAAAACTCCCTTAACTTCATAATATGTACAAAATACTTTATAAGGTGGGGTGGGTAGTGAACTCATACAATATTCAATCAGGAGGTGTATCACTATACCCCTTTCTTATATTTCAATATGAACCACTCACATCCTTTTCCAACATCAATCAAATAGTCCCCAATACGCATACATAAAGAAGTCATTGAAACAGTCCCAAAACCCTTTATCATAATAGGATATTATTGAACTTTAAGGGTTCCAATCAACCTTCCACATTTCTTCCCAAAATACATGTAGAATTCTTCAATTAATATTGTATATAAGGAGGAGTACAAATAGGCAGTAGCCTTACCTTAATTGCTAGAATTTACAATCTAACTTAAATTCTGCAATACTTTGGAATTCTCTTCAAGCTTGAGCACCTTCAGAGGAAAACATCATTAATAACCTTAAAAAAAGTATTGGATTGCCTTGTAATAGAATATTCTTAGGGTTGTCTCATAAATATTAGGTTTGGAGAAACATGATGCCATAACCTTTTAAGGGTGAATCACACTAAATCCATAAACTGTTTCACTTACCTTAGCCTGATAAAAGATAGTGCAACTTAAAACCCTACAGGGAAAAATAAGGTTGCTCTTTGCTGTTCTAGAGAAAGGTAGAGAGAACTTATGAAATTTGATTTTTTTGTGACTTACAAATGAATGAAATAACCACTTAGCCATATAAAGGCCCTATTTTGGCTGCCTCTTTTGCTGCATTTTGGACCAGAAAATGATCAAATTGGTCCAAGTAGGTGATGTACCTACTTAAGGAGTTCAAGCTGCTCAAAAGGTTAAAGTAGGTGATGCAACTACTTGCTTGATTCTTTGTTGGACTTAATTAAGTTGGGCCTAGGCAGATTTGAGTGTTGGGCCCTTTCTCTATTTTTTTTCTTTTACATAGTTTGGAAAGGCCCCAAATAAGTACATTAATATAGGCCAAAATTTGATCCATTGCCGTAGATCCATTAACTTGGTACATATAGCCCAAGTAGGTGACTCACCTACTAGCTTAATTAAGTCAAGCAAGCACCTCAATATTCTATCCTATTTTCAGTTCTTAATCCCTTTAATTTAACTTAAAACTTGTATACACTTCGTCACTTTAAACTTTAGATTCAAATACGTACCCACGATCCCAAGTTTAAATATTTGCATCGACGTTAACTTGGTCGTGTCATATTAAAATGTACGGGCAGTATCTTTAAACCTATTTACACCATCAATACTCGCATAAAAGAATATTCCATCCATTACTTATACCATAAGGCCATATCAAATTCAATATAAGTAGAACTAGCACACTTAGAATACGGCGTGTTACATCCTCCCCCTTATGAACATTCGTCCTCGAATGTTTGCATAATTAGCCCGACTAAACAAATACAAGCCTAAGTTTAATCCCATTATTAGCCACATAATAGATACATTTTATACTTACTTGATAATGCCCCAATCCAGCACCTTTAACTTTCTCTTTGGATTCAAATAAATAAAGGTACTTGGATTTCATCGCTTCCTCAGCTTCCCATGTAACATCTTCTACTTGTTTCTTTCTCCAAAGTACTTTTACGGAAGCTACTCCTTTGTTTCTTAACTTCTTAACTTTTTAATCTAGAATAGAAATGTGTACATCTTTATAAGTGAGATTTTCCACACTTGTACATCTTCAGTAGGAGTAATATGAGAAGGATGTCCTATGTACTTTTGAAGCATTGAAAGGTGGAACACTGGATGAACTGTTGAGAGCTCTTGGAGTAGCTCTAACTCATATGCGACTTTGAAAAACCTTCGAATAATCTTATATGGCCCTATATAACGTGGACTTAGTTTTCCCTTCTTACCAATTCTCACTACCCCTTTTATTGGTGACACTTTCAAGAATATCCAATCACCTATAGCAAATACTAGCCCCCTTATTCTAACATTCATATATGATTTGAGTCGACTTTGGGCTATTTATAGCCATTGTTGTATTATCTTAACTTTTTCCATAGCTTGATACACAATACCTAGCCCAAATAAGGAAGTTTCACCCGCTTAAAACCACCCAATTGGTGATCTACACTTTCTCCCATATAAAGCTTCATAATGTGCCATTTTGATACTTGATTGATAGCTATTATTGTAGGCAAACTCAATAAGTGGCAAATGATCATCCCAACAACCTTTAAAGTCTAATACACAAGCTCATAGCATATTTTTAAGTTTTTGGATAGTACGTTCTGCTTGACCATCCATTTGAGTGTGAAAAGTTGTACTTAAATTCACTTGTGTTCCTAAACTCCTTTGGAAAAACATCCAAAAATTTATAGTAAATTGAGCTCCCCTATCATATATAATAGGGACTGGGACTCTGTGTAGCCGAACTATCTCTTTAATATATAATTTTGCATACTCTTCAGCTGTGCAAGTGGTCTTAACTGGTAGGAAGTGTGCTGATTTGTTAGGTCTTTCAACTATTACCCATATGGAATCCAACTTATGAATTATGCTAGGCAAACCAGTGATGAAATCCATGTTGATCATATCCCAATTCCAAATAGGAAGATCCATATGTTGCATATAGCCTTCGGACTTTTGGTGCTCTACTTTAACTTGTTGACAATTTGGACATTGGGCTACAAATTCTGCAATGTTCTTCTTCATGTCACCCCACCAATACAATCCTTTCAAATCATGATACATTTTAGTTGATCCTGAATGGATAGAATACCTTGAATGATGTGCCTCCGTCATAATCCTCTTTATTAGCCCATCTACATTAGGTAAACACAATCTGTTTTGGCACCAAAGTACTCCCTCTTGTGTAAGCTCAAATGCCTTTGTTATACCTTGTTGTACATTCCCCTTAAGCTGTAATAAAATAGGATCTGCATACTGTTTCTCTTTCACTTCAGCTACTAATGAAGATTCTGTCGCATTATGCATAATAACCCCCTCATCCGGAGTTTCAAGAAGGCGAACCCCTAAATTAGCTAGTTGGTGTAGATCCTTAGCTATTCCATGCCTTTTCATTGACTGCCCATAAGTGCTTGACATTTTCTTATGACTTAAAGCATTGGCTACCTCATTTTTTTTTCCTAAATGATACAATATATCAACGTCATAGTCTTTTAATAGCTCAAGCTATCGCCACTGCCTTAGATTTAGGTCCTTCTGCTTAAAGATATATTGCAAGCTCTTATGATTGGTATAAATGTCAACATGAATCCCATACAAGTAGTGGTACCATATCTTTAAAGTAAAAACAACCGTTGCTAGCTCAAGATCATGTGTTGGATAATTTTTTTAATGTGGCCATAATTTTCTTGAGACATAAGTTATTACCTTACCATGCTGCATCGATACACATCCTAAGCCTACTCCTGAAGCATCACAATACACTATATGTCCATTTGTGTCTTTTGGAAGTACCAATATGGGTGTAGAAGTGAACTTATTCTTTAGATATTGAAAACTCCTTTCGCATGTGTCATTCCATTGAAACTTGGATACTTTGTATGTTAGCCTTGTCAAAGGTGTACAAATTGAATAAAATCCTTCAATAAACCTTCTATAATAACCTGCCAACCCAAGGAAACTACAAATCTGTGTAGGCGCTGTATGTCTTAACAAGTTCTTCAAGGCTTCTATCTTTTTAGTATCAACCCTTATTCCTTCATCGGATACAATATAACCCAAGAATGCCATAGTTTTTAACCAAAACTCACACTTAGAGAACTTTGCATATAACTTACGATGATGAAGAACTTGTAACGCCTACCACAAATGATTAACATGGTCCTCTTTTGATCTTGAATACACCAGAATATCATCAATAAATACTATCACAAACACATCCAAGAATGTCTTGAACATCCTATTCATCAAATCCATAAAAGTAGTTGGTGCATTCGTTAGCTCAAATGATATAACTAAAAACTCGTAATGACCATATCGTGTTCGAAAAGATGTCTTGGGTATATCTTTCTCTTAGACCCTCACTTGGTGGTAACCCGACCTTTGGTCAATCTTTGAGAAACACTTAGCACATTTTAACTGATCAAATAAATCATCAATTCTTGATAGGGGAGATTTGGTCTTAATAGGCACCTTTTTCAGTTGTCGGTAGTTAATACACATTCTCAATGAGCCATCTTTCTTACGCACAAATAATACTGGTGTGCCCCAAGGGAACATACTAGGCCTTATGAATCCCTTTTCTAGCAAGTCTTTTAATTGCTCTTTCAACTCCCATAATTTTGTTGGGCTATTCTATATAGAGGAATAGAGATAGGTTGATTACCTGGAATCACATCAATACCAAACTCTACTTCTCATTCTGGAGGCAAACCTGGAAGATCTTCAGGAAATACATCATGAAATTCATTTACAACTGGAACAAATTAAAGAATTGGTGGCTCCACAATTATATCTTTCACTCTCACTAGATGACATATATAACTTTTGGACATCATCTTCTTTTCCTTCAGATAAGAAATAAATTTACCTCTTGGTACCCTAATATTACCCCCTTATTCAAGCACTACTGCTTTTGGAAAATAGAAATGCATCTTCTTAGTTTGGTAATCTACTGTGGCATAACAAGAAGCCAACTGATCCATACCTATTATAACATCAAAATCTACCATTTCTAGCTCAATAAGGTCAGCCAATGTATCATGATCACAAGTAGTGAATATACAATTATGATAAACTCTTCTACCTATAATAGACTCGCCAAATAGTGTGGACACTTCAAATGGCTTAACCAGTGATTTCGGTGTTCTTTACAACTTTCCAGCAACAAATGGAGTGACATATGATAGTGTAGAGCCCGGATGAATTAATGCATATACATTATGTGAAAAGATGGACAATGTACCTGTAACCATATTAGGAGAAGCCTCCAAATTTTGTCGATCTGCTAGAGCATATGTATGATTCTGAACTCCGCTAGAACTAGCGGCTCCTTTAACACCTCTACCATGACCTATAGGCTTTATAACCTACCTAAAAAAGGCATCGATTATGATGATGCAATGACTGATCTAGTAGGTCATTCCATACCACTCATTCCCCTTTATGGGCTCTCATCATTTGCCTCAACATATTATACCAAAAGGAAGCATTTGTCCCAAACCAGCATGCACCTAAATGAAGCTTTACACATTGCCTACATGGCTGCTGAGGAGGTCTTAACTGGCTCATACTCCATTTATTTTGATACCTCACTGACCTTGAACCATGGCTCTCGCTTCTTTGTAAAAATTGATTGCCTCTAAACCCTTGAAACTGAGGTGGAACACTTGTTATAGAGTAAGAAGATAATGTCCTAGATAGTATATTAGGAAACAAAGGTCTGAACTCACTCTAGGATGGTATAAACTGCCCCATAGATCTAGCCCTCTTGGAATACCCTCTTTTTGGCTCTTATGTCCTTCTTCTTTGCCTTTGATCCTTCATTTTTTATGCAAAAGCTTTTATCTATGCTATATCCATGTGTTTATTCAAAATAGCAATAGTACAACCTCTAACTAGATTTGAATCCAATCTATCCTCATATCGATGAACTGTATCATCCATAGTTTCTATTACATTAGGAGCAAACTTACCCAAACAGTTAAACCAAAGATTATACTCCATCATGCTCATATTCCCTTTATGAAGATTTAAAAATTGATCTGCACGGGCCTCCCAAATTTCAAATGGAACGTAATGATCAAAAAATGCCTCTCTGAACTCTTTCCAACTAGATGAAGGTACACCTATACCCCTAGATCATTTTCAGTCTTCGTACCATAATGTAGCCTCCTCTTTTAATCTATATGCTGCTAGCTCAACTTTCTCTTTACCAGATACATGCTTAATATCCAAAGCCCTTTGTATTTGATCAATAAAGTCTTGTGGGTCTTTGTTAAGATCGGACCCAGTAAATGTGGGAGGATCAAATTTAAGGAAATCCTGTGTTCGTAGGATTGCTACCCTATCCACACCACTAGTACCTGTAATTGGACTAACAAGTCCTTGACCTTGTACAGTAACTATACGAGTTAAAAATTGCACCTCATTTCTTAAATCTTGCTCAGTAGCATTAATTGGTGATTTTGAGGGTGCTGCTCTCATCCTTAGTTTTTCTGGAGATGGAGGAGTAGAAGAAGTTTTTGGTATAAATTCAGCTTAAACCTCACTTTGATTAGCTTGTCTAGATGGTGACTTGTTGGTCCCTTCTCAAGTAGCCATATCCACTTGCTTACCTGTATTCTTACTCCTTCTTGTAAGCGGCATCTATACTATAATGAGGAAAAAAATAGATTCAATGGTTAAATATGACTCCATCTACAACTTTGGCTCTATTGTACGATCTAAGAAATGAAGAAAAAAAAAAGGACAACTCATAAATGTCCTATAGCCTCCTATTAATGGATGTGGTGCACAACACACCCATAAGCAAGACTCCACATAGACACTACTTTGTAGACTCTCTAGGATGACCTGCTTTGATACCACTTTTATCACGACTCAATTCCAATTGGGACGGACAGACACTAGTAGTCGTAAAGGCTCGACACCACCAACCTATAACCTTGTACTTCTCATGCATGTAACTATGATAATCAAAGGTTTTACCAAGTATGGATATGATGCATCAATAAAAATAAACCACGTAGGCAAGCGTAAAACTATATATAAAAGACTTGGCCATTGGGGCCACAATGTCTAAATGACAAGACACTACCATGCTTAAATTTACATTGATCTACAAAGCCTCTACAAGAGACATAGACTTAGTTAAGGTCGGGACAAGCCCCCACCTAATTCTTAAGTAATATACAATACCAAAATATATATAACAGACTCAGAAAGCCCCAAATCAATTTGGAACTCACCAATAGCCGCTAGATGTCCTGTGCTCCTACTGGAGAGGTCTACTAGCTCTTGTGCTTGAAGCATGAATTGAAGGTCCACCATGAGGGGCGTTAGTACAAAAGAATGTACTGAATTTGTAAGGCATGGAGTAACTAATATGAAAAATGATAGCTCAATTGAAACCATAACAAGTGTATAAGCAACGATAATAGACCACCTTTACTTGTATCTATGGAACCATGTATGTTACATTCCTTTGTTTGCTTTACCCTTCTTACTTTATAATCTCTGGAAGCCATGTGGTACAAATGACCAACTGATCAGTGGTAAATACATAAGTTGGGATCGACCAATGTTGGGCTTATGCCCCTGAGCTTCCAACCATATATAAATAGATTGGTATCAACCCATGCTAGGATTTTGCCCTTGAGCTGCCACCCATATATAAAGAAATCGTGATCGGCCCATGCTAGGCTTTTACCTCTGTGCTACCACCCATACATAACCAGGTTTGTGTTTCTTAGTTTATTACTTTTGATATTGTTACGTTGGTGGTCATGACATTATTGAGCTTTGGAACAAAAGTCCACCAGTAAGAGATGCATAAACAAACACTTGATGTAGTAATAATGAGGTAGGGAGAAGTTTGTACACAAATGAAATGCTTAGGAGCTAAAATAACACATAGGTCTTATCTAACTAAAAAGGTAACTCCTGAAACCTACTACTGAAAGTATACATGCAAACTTAATAATAAGCATGTGTTGAAGTATTGTAACATATTAGGGAGTGGAAACAAGGTCATTAGCTACATGGGAGATCGTACGCTACCACTATGTATCATTTACTATAGGTGAACCTTGGGAAGCTTACTTTGCAACACAAGTGTTAGATTTCATGCCAAAGAATACAGAATAGAGTATCCTTACATACCTTGTTGTACAACTCTAGATTACTCTGAATTAACCTTCGTCCCTTCAGATTACTTATCTACAATGAAGTACGTGGTAAAACTAGTATTAGTAGCTAATTAACAAATTTGGGATATTAAACCTCAAAGATATTTACCAAATCAAAGATATTCCTTCAACTCTTTATCCTCTAATTACATTCATACAAAACAAGGGTTAATATAAGATCCCTAAAAACTCCCTTGGTTTCATAATATGTACAAAACAATTTATAAGGTAGGGTGGGCAGTGAGCTCGTAAACATTTAATTAGGAGGTGTATCACTATACACCTCTCCTATATTTCAATATGAACCACTCATTTCATTTTCTAACATCAATCAAACCACCCCCAATATGCATATATAAAATTGTCCCTGAAACAGTCCCAAAATCCTTTTATCATAATAGGATATTATTGAACTTTAAGGGTTGCAATCAACCTTCCATATTTTTTCCCAAAACACATGTAGAATTCTTCTATTAATTTTATATATTAGGAGGAGTAAAAATGGGTAGTAGCCTTACCTTAATTTATGGAATTGAAACTCTAACTTAAATTCTACTATACTTTGGAATTCTCTTCAAGATTGAGCACCTTAAGAGGAAAACATCATTAAAAACCTCAAAAAGAGTAAGGGACTGCCTTATAATAGAATATTCCTAGGGGTGTCTCACAAACTTTAGGTTTGGAGACACATGATGCCATAACCCTTTAAGGGTGAAACAAGCTAAATCCATAAACTATTTCACTTACCTTAGCTTGTGAAAAGATGGTGCAACTTAAAACCCTAGAAGGAAAAATAAGGCTGCTCTTTGCTTTTATAGAGAAAGGTAGAGTGAACTTATGAAATCTAATTTTTTTGTGACTTAAAAAAAGAAAGAAATGTCCATCAACTTAGCCTTATAAAGGACCTATTTTGGTTGCCTCTTTTTCTATATTTGGACCACAAAATGGTCAAATTGGTCCATGTAGGTGATGCACCTACTTACGGAGTTCAAGCTACTCAAAAGGTCAAAGTAGGTGATGCACCTACTTGTTTGATTCTTTGTTGGACTTAATTAAGTTGGGCGTTGGCATATTTGAGTGTTGGTCCCTTTCTCTATTTTTTTCTTTTATTTAGTTTGAACCCCAAATGAGTACATTAATATAGGCCCAAATCTGATCCATAGCCTTGGGTCCATTAACTTGGTCCATATAGCTCAAGTAGGTGGCTCACCTACTAGCTTAATTAAGTCAAGCAAGCACCTCAATATTCTATGCCATTTTCAGTTCTTAATCCCTTTAATTTAACTTAAAACTTGTATACACTTGGCCACTTTAAACTTTAGATTCAAATACCTACTCACGATCCTAATTTTAAATAGTTGCATCGACGTTAACTTGGTCGTGTCACATTAAAATGTACAGGTAGTATCTTCAAACCTATTTACACGATCAATACTCACATAAAAAAAACTCTATTTCATTACCTATACCACAAAGCCATAGCAAATTCCATATAAGTAGAACTAGCACACATAAAATACGGGGTGTTACAGAAGAACTTGTTAAGGAGGAGAAAGATATAGCTCAAGAAGGGGAGTTACCTACCAAGGAAGATCCTATAAAGAAGCTGGTAGAAGATCCTAATGAAGCATGTGCAGACGATAAGAGAACAAGTTCAAATCCTTGTCCATAATATATGTACCTACCCCCTCCTATTCCTAATGATCCTTGGAGACATGATAATGTTTTCCTTATGGTAAGTAGAATCTTTGATATGAGCGATACCCTATCATACCATGAGAAGATTGAAGTCTCCAAGATTCTTTCATGGTTTATTTCTTTTAGTGCTTAAATTGTGTGAGCTCCATGTTTTGGATGCCAACTATACTTGTTATTTCGGGAAAAATCCACGGTGCATTTGTGATGCCAAAATTATGTGTTCTACTTATTGTCATACTTATGTGGTTAGACATGTTGAGGTGTTAGGATGGATTTTTAATAGTATGCTAAGATTAGTGAACATAGGAATTGCATTTTATGCTTCCTTCAATCTCTTAAAAAGCATGACTTCAATTATTGATACACTCCTTGTGGGAGTATGTTTGAGGAATGGCAATGAAATCTACTTGAAATGCTTCATCTTGTCCTCTTGTGTTCCAAATTATGAGTATCTTCTTGTTAAAATTCAAGCCTTAAATTGTGTATTTGCAATTGGGAACCCATGGAATGAGTTGAATGCCCTTTGTCCCTTCCTTTATTACTTGTTTGCATATAATGACCTTTTGGTCAAAAGTGGTATCTTTCTTGTGAACCCTAAGGCAAATATGTCATTTCCTATTTTTGGAGCTTCCTGCATACTTGCCTTCTTGTTTGACACACTTGTGCTTAAGTTGTGTGGACCACAATTAGTGGTTGCTAGAGATGAGTCAGCAAATTGCAACTAATTTGACCTAAAAATTGAGTGAAATCATGTCCTCAATGCTAATTTGAATGTTTTCTAATGTAGTTTAGTTTAATATCAGGGTTAAGTTTAAGAAGTAGTATAAAGGACAAAAATGAGCAAAAATAGGCAAAAAGATGGACAATTGAAGCAAACAATGCATTAGAGAATCGCAAGGACCCATCGGTGCATCGCTGAAGAGACCTACGGATCGCCGAATGGGTGGTTCCATCACCAATCCTAACATATCAGGCTAAGAACTTTTGTTTCCAAATGGCGATGTTTTGAGAATTTTAGTGCATTGCTGAACCAATCAGCGGATCAAACTCCACACCACCGAAAGAGACAGAAGCCAACCTATGGAGCATGACATGTCGATAGATTGGTGAGCTAAAGATAATTTGGCACATCTTCGATACCTTCAGTGATGGTGCATTGCTCAGCCAAATCGTAAGCAGTGGAATTTCTATAATTTTGAGGCCCAACTTTGCTGAAGCTATTTAAGCTTTTTTGGCCATTGGAAACCCTATCTTTTGAAAATTTTCTGAACCTTAAGCTTGTAATCAAACCCTAGTTGTGGGATTAACTACTTTGTGCTTGGAATTTGGATTTTTATTGTGAATCATTTGAATTAGATGGAAAATATGGAAGAATAATTTGGTATATTTCCTCTTTCTTATCCTATGAGTAGCTAATTTCCTAAACTTGGGGTTATGCGGTATTGTGTATCAATTGTTGTGTGGGTTATGATTATTTATCATTGTATTCGATTTCATGATATGATGTTAGCTAAATCTCTACATTTTAATTAATAGGTTGGGGTTGCAAACATAGCCTATCTTTGGATCTCTTGTCTTGCTTGAAAAGGAAGCCAATAGTGATGAGATTTAGTTGACGAAACTTGAGTTACACTTATTTAAGAGGTGATGCTAGAAATAGATTACCCATCTTGAGGTTATTGGTTGATTAGTAGTGTAGAAACTTGGTTGTTCGAGAGAAACCCATGTGAAGTTTGTTGGTGGATTGAGAAATTACTATCAATACCTAACACCAAGCCTAGTCATATCTAGCGATCAAATCCTAAGTGTATTCTCACTCACCACCCATGTAACTACTCTCAAGAAGGCATAACCTCAAGTGGTTCAACCTATTGATTGCAATCTTATAGTGTTCAATTTGATAAACTAGTATTAAAATTGTTAACCCGATACGAAATTATTCAAAACAAAACTCCCTATTTTGCCTTATAGTTTTATTCTTAGCATTGTGTGCCAACTTATAGTTGCTTGTGACACTTGAGAGTAAAGCTATTACTCTCATTCTATATGGATTCGACCCAGACTCCAAAGTTGGGTAAAGTACTTCTAATTACCACGTACATTCATTAATAGGGTGTATTTTAGCATTATCACTAAATTGCTTATTTGTTTAATGGAGAGTCCATGGCTATTAATGTAACACCCCATACTTTTACGACCTTACTTGCCAACTTTGAACCATGTTTACATTAGTTTTGAAAGCAATAAGTATGTACTTTGTATTGGTTTGATGGAATATATGATAGTGTGTTAACATCCGCAAAGAAAAGTCGAAGAAAGGAAGAAAATCAGAATTTTGGTGTGGGGCGCGCCCAGGGGCGTGCCAGTATGCTTTTGGAAAAAATTTTTATGGAATGGGTAGTAGGAGGGAGTGCCAGGCGGCGTGCTAGGCCACTCAGGCTCCCCCTTTTCAGAGCTAAAATTCAGCTAAGTCCCAGGCGCGCCCAGGGGCGTGCCGGGGTGCTTTTTACCAAATTTCTTCTCCGATTATTAGTCTATAAAGAGGACTCTTGGGTTATGGTATTATTATTCCATAGTAGTAGGACTACTATTGAGTGAGTTTAGCATCCAAGTTGGGGTTAATTCGTCGTCATAATTATTTTATCAAATTATGTTAAATTAAGCCATGAGTAGCTCAAATCGCTTATTCATGGGATTGAGGCTACCAACATGAATCTCATGAGTTGAATATGGTATTAACATTTATGGAATTATGTAAACAAGAGATAATTGGTGGATCATGCATTGAATTTGGTGGGCTAAGTTAACATGTGTTATTGGGCTTAATTTAAAGCCCAAAATGGAGTAAAAGACATGGCCCAAAAGGGCAAATGACCCATTCTTCCATGTTGACCAAGTAAACATGGCATTTAATGCCCAAGAATTGGATAAGGATGAATTGAGGGGTTATATAAAGGAAAAAATCAGATTTTTTATTCCAAAAAACCACACATGCCTTACTAGACATTTTCTAAAAGATATTTCTCATATCTTCCAAACCCTAAGCCATTTTCTTTGGATAAGATCATCATATTTCAAGCTTTGGTAAGTGTTTAATCTCATGGTTTAATATATTATATGCATGAGATATTGTGTAGATCATGATGGTTATGTATAAAAGTGTTGAGTAGTGCACTTTCGCCTTTGTGCTAAAGATGTGTCATCTATGTGACTTGAACTTGAAAGGAGACTTGAAGTTTTGATGGAAGTGAATGGTATGGATGAAATATAAACATGTATGGTGTGGTTATGTTCCTTAATTTGTTATTTTTCTATGAGTCTAACTTGTGGGATTGTTGTTGATATGTTGTTATAAAATGTATTGATGTGATTTGATGGAATAATTGTGACGTAGTGTTAACGAGGAAGCATAAAGGATAAACTTGGTGTGAAATGCTATTGGTTTATGATGTCTTGGTCAATGTGTGGAATGTTGTGGTATTGTTGGTATGACAATGCCGTGAATTGTATTGTAAAGGGGGAAATGACGTTATAAGGCAATCATGTAACTCATTGTCGTCTTATGCACTTGTAAGGTAGTTGTTTGTTAACGTAAGCTCCGTTATGTACTTATGTTGTAGAGTGAAACGTAAGGAAGGAGCTGTACTATTTTATTCACATATAGGATTGTGTATTCATATTGAGAAGATAAGGTATGTAAGGTTACTCTTACCCTATCCTTCTGCAACACATATTGTTCACATTGTCATCGTACTAATTCCATTCTGAAATGTCTCAAAGTATCTTATGTCAGGTTATCATATGTTGTTATTCATATATCTCTTAATCATGGACTGATGTTCCAAAGTTCCAATACTGTTATGACTATCAACGTATCAATCTCTCAAAAGTAAAAAAATAAAGTAATGTATAGTTGTTGGTTACAAGAGTACGGGTAGAGGAATAAGTCTAGCTCAAGCCGATCCCGAGATTATTAGATCAGGGGGCAGTCCTAGAGGCATAAGCCTAGCTCGGGCCAAACCTGACAGGGGGTAGCTCTAGAGTTAAGAACCTAGCTTGAGCCGAACCTGATATATTGGTTTATGGGTGGTAGCTCTAGAGGTAAGAACCTAGCTCGAGCCGAGCCCGATATATTGATTTATGGTTGGTAGCTCTAGAGGTATAAGCCTAGCTCCAGTCGATCCCAACATACGTTATGTTATGTTAAGACCCACTGATCAGTTGGGGCCCAGGTACAATGTGACACAGGTGATGATGAATAAACATAGAAGCAAAGAATCAAAGAAAGTAAGGAAATCAATATACATGATTCCAAATACACAAAGAGATGGTTTATCCATATTGGCTATTCTCTTATATTTGATTCCATTAAAGTATTTATGTATGATACAGTTTTTTTTAGCCTTACATACTCAGTACATTCTTCGTACTGACGTCCCTTGGGGACTTACCTTACTTGTTGTAGGCACAGGTGCTAGTAGACCTCCACAGTAGGTTGCGGGTCATTTGTAAATCATTGGTGAGCTCCAGTTGGTTCCGGGCTTTCCGAGTCTCATGTGTACATTGATTTTTGTACTATGTAAATATTGTATAAAGCAGGGACTTGTCCCTACTTTAGGTTGGTTATGTATATGTATTTGTAGAGGTTTTGTATATGTATGTGGGAAGATGAATGTAAGAGATGTATGTCTATTTTGACTTGATGGCCCTAACGACCAAGTTTCATATATATAGCATATGTTTGCCATGAATTCCACCATTGGTATTTATTAGTTACATGAAATAGAATGGTATTCATACGGAGACATGCATATAAGTGTACATGAGTGAAGTTTGGTTCTCTTAGGATTTAACTGCTTCGGGTGCCAGTCCGCCTCATTGGAATTAGGGATGTGACAATTAAGGACTACTTGTCACCTTTGAAGGGTTGGGCAAGTTGAGTTTTCAAATGGGACTTTTGGAAGCATGTTTGGTACTATGATAGGAGGGACCCCAACTCATTGGGATTACTATTTGATATAGAGTTATTTGACTCCTAATAGATCTCTCGACCATCCTAGTGAGCTTAGCATCTTTCTCTACTACCTCTTTGCTTACGATGTTGCCCATGTTGGTATGTGATTTGTTTACTATAGAGGTAGATAGGTCATGTACTTCTTTGACCCGGATGAACCCTTATAGGCGATTGCACCACTTTTAGTGTAGTCTTATTGCGGGGCGATGAAACAATTGTGTCTTAGGGATCCTAAAGTATATGTGATATCATCTCTTGGGATTCTTGTTGCCATTAAGACCTTTGTGGTTTCCTTGTCTCATGATGTTGCTTATGACTTATTCCTTTATACCTCATATGATGAATGGATCTTATTCAACACAAAGGATAGTTTGTCGTATTTCAAATGTATGCCTCCTTGGCAAGTTTGTATGGTTGGTAACCCTTGCGCTAACCCTCACGCTATGAGGATATGTTTATTGTTTGTTCTCCTCATATTTTTGCAAGGTTCAAATTTGAGGATGAATCATTTTAAAAAAGTGGAGAATGATGTAAGCATGGTTAACTTGGGGTACATTAGGAGGGGCTTCCACCTATGGATGATATCTTGGAGCCCAGAGGAATCCATGGAGTAATAAATACATAAGCCCATGGGTGATCAAGATACCAATTGGGCAATCAAGAAGGGTCCTTATGCGTTATTTCCTTAATAGCCCCTTTTAGGCTATTTTGTAATAGGCTATTAGTGTAAAGGAAATAACAATAAATAATGGCCTTAGTTATTTTCTTCCTTATATTATGATGATATTTTGATGACTTGAATATTTTAGAGCTTTCAAGTTTGTAGTGTTTAGGTGAAGCCTAGCTTTAGTTTAGTTTAAAGTTGGTAACTGTAGCTGAGTAATAGGGTGGATTCCCAATATTGATCGTGTTAACTTCTTATAGCTTAATCAATCATCGAGTTTCCCTCTTTGTGGTTTCAATTATTCAATCCTTAACTTCATTCTAATGGAAATGATAAAATTCAATAAAGGCTTTAATTCCATCCTGGCAAACACTAAAAATCAGTCAATCCTAATTAGGTTTCTCATCTTTGATTGAGTTTGGGTTATTGTAGTTTGATCAGATTCAATTAAGAGGTGAAGGTATAGAGTCCTTTATTGCCCATAAGTCCGATTAGATTTCGATAATTCCACATATCCTTTTCTTTAGTTCAATTTTCCACATTTTGATTTTAGTTTCCTATTCGATGAGATATTTAGATTCCCAGTGAGGAAGTAAATCAAAAAAAATTTAGTAACACAGGAAAGGGGAACACTCTTAGATGTTTAAACTTCTAATTTTTCTTTCTATCTTGTGTAGTTTGCCCTTAAACTGAATGCTTAATTCTTTCAGTGTTATCCCCTTCAGTGATGGATTAAAGTATTTTTTTAATTCTATCAATGATCTTTGTTATGCATAATCCATGTGAGATAACTGCCAGGTGTCTGAATTTAGCTTTAGATTTCATACCTCTTCTTATTTGAATCAAAATATGGACCTGGAAAAGTCAGGATCTTTTGATGCATTATTGTGCCTTTTTCATCTCTTATTTATGTTTTTGCATGTTTGAAGAGCTATCTGGACCTTCTTATTATTTGAATAAATTATATGGACCTAAAAAGTCAAGATCTTTTCTCAATGCATATGTGAAGTTTTTCATCTCTTATTGTCATGATCCGAAATATGGCCATGATGGAACCTACTATAATATCCCTCCAGTAGGTAAGCCAAATCCCCAAGTTGTATACCGTATGTAACCAATAGATTATAACAAGACCGTAAATGAGATTAACAGGTCACTAGTGCAAATAAAATTATAAAAAATAAAAAATATACAAAAGGGCCCTTACCAAAACAAGAAATATAAAACATACTATGAGAACCATCCCCAGACCTGGTGTTACCAGTACAAGAGCCAGTAACTGATGGAATAAGCTCTACACTAATACATGTTTGTACAAGCAGTACAACATATATATACTAAGTATAAAAAGGAGATATGTAAATAACTGGATGGCAAGTGCTCACCGCAACCTCAAGAAACGACTCTAGAACAAGCAGAATTAGCAACATAAACCCACACTAGTATCTACATCAGGGAAAAAGATACAATAAGTGTCGTATGAGTACCAAAAAAATTGGTACTCAGTAGGCATCATAGGTCGACTAAGCTTAACAGATCATATATAATATAAAAGGGTATTAAAGGAAATACTTACACTCAATAACTAACCTGACATTCTAATATGTCAAGGATCGAACTAAAGATAGTAACAATAGTATACACCGAGTACCTCTTCAATTAGAAGGAGAAGTAGCAAAATCTAACGCCAAACATAGAAATACTAAAAAGAGTTCCAACAAAGCATACCTAATCAACGAGGAAACGCGTAAGTAACTATCCTGTCTCAATTTAAGCTATAATAAACAACAAAAACATAAGTAGGACTCCATAAGTCCTGAAGGTACAAACAAAAGATAATAACCCAATCGGTCCCCATAAGAATGGAAAATACAAACTGATCTAGGGCGTATTTATACTCCCTATTACCGTCTTCGACCCATGTTTACCTTAATATTGAGAGCAATAAGTGCGTATTTTGTATTGTTTTGATGGAATATTTGATATTGTGCTAATAAATATGATTAGACCCTTGTAGGTGGAATTTGTGATAAATTGGAGCATTTTTGGAGTGGATTTTGAGGCTTGATGGATTTACGAGCAAAGGATCTTAAAGATAAGAGACAAGCCAAAGATTTGGACTTGAAGAATCCACCCGAATCCACAAAGAAAGGAAGAAAATTTGAGTTTAAGTGTTTGGCGCACCAACTAGCGTGCCGGGCCACTTTGGACCAATATTTTGTTTGGATGGACAGCAGAAAGGTGCGCCAAGGGGTGTGTCGGGCCGCTATTGCCCAAATTTTCAAAGGCAAAAATTTGGCTAAGTGTCTGGCGCGTTAGGTAGCATGCCGGGCTGCTTTTTGGCAATTGTTGACTCCGAATTCTAGTCTATAAATAGGGATCTTGGGTTATTGTATCAAAATTCCATCTTGGTTGGACTACTTTCTTGGCAATTTGGAACATCCAATTTAGAGTTAATTCTTCTTTACATTTTTTATTTATTTTTATGAATTTTTATCAAAGTAGGATGTTAATTCAAGTTATGAGTGTTAAATCCTTCATTCTTGGGGTTGAGGCTACTAACATGAATCTCGTGAGTTGAATATTATTGGTTTTTGCTGAAGTTTATCAATTTATGGTTATTCTTATATTATTGTCTATACTATTTTAATGCTTGATCACCATTGGAATAAATCACTTGTCTTGAGGTGAGCTCAAGAGAGAAACTGAGAGACAGAATGGGGAATATAAGGAGCGCAATCTTTACTCGAGGGAGATATTCCAAGAGATTGATATGCTATTAAGATCGAGAGGTACTTAATTGGCCGCGCTTGTTCAAATACGGGAAGACAACGTAATGGCGTTAGAGTTGGTTAAATCTATCCCCGCTCAATGATGTAGTTAGGTTTCCAATTTTTAATAGAAGGTTATAGTTTGGAAACGAATATAATCATAATATTAACCTCATGATCAATAACCAAGATAAACGACACAAATTGCTTAAACTAGTGATATTCATATTCTAGAGAAGATGTTCTAAGTGCCTTGACCCTGGAATTTACTTTTTATTGACTTTTATATCATAGCTGTGAAAACTGAAGTTACGGTATCAAAAATAGTAGTTTATATTCCGCAATCATTTAATTTTTAGTAACAAATCCCTTGTCCTTTTTGCAACACTAGTTTTTAATTATTTTCTGACGTCTAAAATTGACTTCTGTTGATGAAAGTCCCTTGGGTTCAATATACGGCTCTTTTAAATGAGCCATTATATTACTTGAATGATGACGTGCACTTGCGTGTATAGATGGGTCACAACATGTTTTTGGCGCCGTTGTAGGGGACTTTCAAATAAATAGATTTCAATTATTGACAATTTTACTTTAATTATTAGCTAAGTGTTGACAACTTGATCTTAGCTATTCTATTTTGCAGGTTTGCTTCATCTAAACGCTGGCAAGGAACAAAGATTTGGTAACCCCGCAGTTTGACCCTGAGAGATATTTTCATAGATTGAGGAGACAGGCTGCAGATTACCCAATCCCGCAGTTTGAACTGGTTGATGAAGGTGTACGGGGTGATCTCGTAACAATTGAGGATTGAGAGGAATACCTAAGGAATCCAGAAAATCCATTTGATCCTGTGGACCCAGTGGGAAATAGATATGAGCCGGTAGTTATGGCAGCTAGGACAGTTCGTGACGTGGAAATCCCACTCGCTACTAATGTTACCTCCAGTATTCAAAAGACGACAGCTGGAGGTAGATTTGAGCTTAAACAGAATATGGTGCAACTCTTGCACTCAAGTGGATAGTTTACAGGTCTTGCTCATGAGGATCTGCAGAGGCATATCCAAAATTTTCTAGAGATTAGTGACACATATATTCCTGCGGGTGTGTCTTCGGATTATGTGAGACTAACTTTGTTCCTCTTTTCTCTGTTAGGGGAAGCAAGGAAGTGGTTAGATGCATAGCCGGTGAATTCTATCATGACTTGGGATGATCTTGCTCGTAAATTCTTGATAAGGTTCTCTCCATTCAGAAAGACAGCAAAGCTGAGGAGTGAGATATTGAGTTTCAGATAGAGAGATAATAAAAATTTGTACCGAGCTTAGAACAGATTCAAATCCATTTTGAGGGATTGTCCTCATCACCACCAAGCAAATGAAGTGTTGGTGCATACTTTTATTGAGGCTCTCGACCCCAACACTAAGATTCTACTTGATTCAGATGCAGGTGGACAAGCTTTAGAGAAGACTTACGATGAAATTGTATGCTTTGTTGAACCATATTTCACAGGGAAATCCAGATTGGCATGGTGATAATTCTAGAATTTCCACAAAGAAGGTTGTTGGGAAACTAGAGGTGGATACAGTCAAGGCATTATCTGCCCAAATTTTAGCCATGCAAAACATGATGACCAATCACTTCAGTAGTTTAAAGTTAGGGCAACAACAAGCTCCCGTAAATGCAGTACAGCAACATGGGTTTGTGGGGTGTGATGTATACGAGAATGGGGACCATACCAGCTAGTTGTGCAGTGCAAATTCAGATTTTGTGAACTTTATGGGTAATGCCCAAAGAGGAGGTGGAGTACAAAATTATGGAAATACTTACAATGCTGGGTGGAAAAATCACCCAAACTTATCTTGGGGAAGTAATCAAAATCAGTATAGGCCTCAAGGATATGCACCACAATACAACCAACAGCAGGGCCAAGGTAATAAAATGGGTGCTAAGCCCAACAATATGAGCATGGAAGATATGTTGAAGTAGATTATGGCGGAGCAAGCTAAGCTGGCAGTAGATGTGAGGAACAATCAGTTGGCTACTCAAAATTTGGAGAAGTAAATTGGTCAGTTAGCAAATCCATAGAATACAAGGCCTCAAAGAGGTCTTCCAAGTGATTATAACACCCCGTACCTTCCCAACCCTACTTGACGACGTTGAACAATGTATACTTGAATGTCGAGATCCACACGAAACAAAAAAATTGAAATTTGGCCTTGGAAATGTGATTAACCTTGCGTCGTAGGTGTTTTGTGATTTTCATGAAGCATTTGTGGGGTTCAAAACGAGTCTAAGAGGACCTCTAAACAAAGTATGTTAAGGGTAAGAAGTGAGTTAAAGAATAGGACTTGAAGTATCCAACCGAACCCGCGAAGAAAAGCCGAAAACAAAAATTTTGGAAAAAAAATAAGGAGGGGCGCGCCCAGGGGAGTGCCACACTGCTCTGGGCTGAAATTTTCAGTCCATAGGCAGCAAAGGGGCGCGCCAGGCAGCGTGCCACGCCGCCCCTGCGCACCTTTCAAAAGTTGAAAGTTTTCTTAAGTCCCAAGGGTATCCGGAGACGTATTGAGCCGATTTTTGCCACGTTTCTTCTTCAACCATGAGTATATACATAAAATGCATGGCATATTATATTGGTATGATAAAATATCTCGAGGACAAATATGGCATCAAAATGACAATTTTACCCTTTGGGCCAAGAATGGGTCAAATGACCCATTCTTCAATTGACCAAGCATTAGATGCCAAGAGTGGATATAGATGGACTTGAGGACCTATAAAAAGGGACCAAAATCTGATTTTTATTATGAAAACCACACATGCTTTCCTCTTATTTTTCTAGAAGTCTCAAGAACACCCTTTTGGGCTCTCAAACCCTAAGCTTTCTCTTGGAGCAAGATCACCCTATTCCAAGCCTTGGTAAGTATTTATTCTCATGTATTAATATATTATATGCATGAAAGAGTATGTAGATCATGTTGATTATGGTTGGAAGTGTTGGACATGACACTTTTGGTTTTGTGAAAAAGATGTGAAATCCAGGGGGTTGTGACTTGAATTATCACTTGTAGTTTTGATGAAAAAGCATGGCATGGATAGAATATCAACATGTATGGTGTTATTATGGTCCTAAACTTGTTATTTTCTACATGTGTAAATTATGAGATTTTGGCCGATTCGTGTTATGAAGTGTATTAAGGTGACTTGATGGATTATTTGTGATATGGTGGGAATAAGAAAGTGTAAAGGAGAAGTGTTGTGGTGACATGTATTGATTAGCATGTGTTGGTCAATGTTGGGAATATTATGGGATTTTTGGAATAATAATATCTTCCATGGTTTTGCCAAGGGGAAGTAGCATGTTTAAAGGCAAACACGTAACTCATTGATGTTATATACATTTGTAAAGTAGTTGGTGGTTACTGTTGGCTCCGTTATGTATTTGTGATGTAGAGTGAAACGTGAGGAAGGAGCGGAATTGTTGTGCTCACATATTGGATTGTGTATTTACATTGGAAAGATAAGGTATGTAAGGTTACTCTGTCCGTATCTTTCTGCGGCAAATAGTTTTCACATTGACATTACGCATGTTCCATCCCGAAATGTGCTAAGATATTCCATGTCCGGTTATCCATGGTCATTGTCATATATTTCCTACTCATTGATCATTGGTGAATCTCATGTCTTATATTCATGGTTCATGTGCCAAAAACAATAAGGTTACGTTACAATGTTTGATTATACTCATGTCCCTTGTTCATGGATTATGGTCCAATGGTTTCAATAGTGTTATGTTTCTAATAATGTTATGTTTCCCACACAGTTTATTCACATATATCTTACCCATTGGTTAATGATCCGAAGCTTCAAGGAAAAGTTGTCATAACGTTGAAATCTCTAAGGACCTGTCTCAAGAGAATAATAACATAAAAGAATCTATTCAATCGTGGATGGCATTTTCCAAACAATGTCACGTTCCAAAATCCAAGAATATGATTATCTTTGTACCAATCTTTTATAAGTAAAAGTACCAATCTCATGAGGAGTGAAGGATGAGGTAAAGTGTTTGTGTTTTCAAAAGTATACGATCCTCAATGTATCAATCTCTCAAATGAAATAAATTAGGTTATACATGTTGTTGGTTGCAAGAATGAAGGAAGATAATAAGGGGTGGACACAATTCCAAAGTTCCAATAATATTATGACTCCAAATTCTGATGATGTATGTTCCAAGTTCTACTAATGTCAAGACTATCTTTGTACCAATCTCATAGGTTTCATACGAGAGGTGTGTTTCTCGTAAGTAGATGTGTTAATCTCTCATAAGTTGAAGTATCAATCTCATGAACTCTAATGTGTCACTCTTATAAGTATGGAAAGAAAAAGGGTATTGGAAAGAAGTAATGTGCATATGGTTCCTTTATGTTTCATTAAGTATGAATCACAAACTAAAGGGTATAAGTTAAGATGGAACGATATATATATATTATTCTCCCATCAAAGGTGGATGGCCGATACTATATATCCCACCAAGATGGATGCCGGTACTATCTATATATATATACATTATATCCCATCTATGGTGGATGCCCGGTACTATATATCCCACCAAGATGGAGGCCCGGTACTATATACTTATATATATTATATCCCATCTATGGTGGAGGACCGGTACTATATATCCCACCAAGATGGAGGCCCGGTATTGTATATATAAACTTATGTATTATATCCCACTAAAAGTGGAGGCCCGGTATTATATATTTATGAGGAAGATGACGACCCATAAGGTGTTATGAATCACTAACTAGTTGAGTGAACAATAATAAAGAGAGTGTAAAAGAGATGAGATTGTATCCCTTGCATGAATAAGAATGATGATGAAGATGATGCGAATGAATGACCAAATAATGAAATAATAAAAGTAATGAACATGGTTCCACACATTCAGGTTGGAGGTCTATTCACATTAAGTATTCTCCTATGCTTACTTTCTTGGAAGTACTTCTGTATTACCATAGTTTCATCTGGCCTTACATACTCAGTAATTTATCCGTACTGACCCCTTTTGGGGACTTACCTTACATGCTGCAGGCCCAGGTGTTGGTAGATCTCCACAGTAGGTGACAAGGTATCCACGGATTATTGGTGAGCTCCAGTTGCTTCGGGGCTTCCCAAGTCGCATGTGTTCATTAGGTTTTGTCATTTGTAAATATTGTATAGACATAGTCATATATCTATTAGAGGCTTTGCAGACATATGTGGGGTATAGCATGAAAGTAACAGATGTATGTTCATTTTGACGAAATGGCCCTAACGGCTAAGTCGCATATATTGCTTATGTTGCCATGCATTTCCGCTATTGATATTTAATTACATGAGCTAAGATGATATTCATACGCGAGCATACTTATGAGAATATATGAGTAAAGATTGGTTCTCTCGGGCCTTATCGGCTTCGGGTGCCAATCACGTCCCGATGGGATTCGGGGCGTGACAAAAGTGGTATCAGAGCAGTTCGTTCTCAGGGTGTCTACAAAGCCGTGTCTGAGTAGAGTCTTACTTATTGATGTGTTGCGCGCCACATTTATAAGTAGGAGGCTACGAGACATTTAGGAGTTGTTTTATTTCTTCATTCTAAGATCGTGCAATAGAGCCATTGTCATAGGTGGGATTACATCTGACCATTGTAATTGGTTTTCTTTGGTATAGAAAAATGTCGATTACAAGACAAGGTATGGGTAAAGATAAGCAGGTTGATATGCAAGTGGGGGAAAGAATTAGTAGATCTCCACCTAACCCAGATAGTCAGTATGGGGTTGAAACGGAGTTTACATCACGGGCACCTTCTCCTCCCATTTCTCCAAGGAGACCACAAAGGAGGGAAGTATCCCCAGATTCACCTGTTCATGTTACTAGGCAGGAGTTACGGGACTTGAAAAATGCAGTGCAAATGTTGACTCAGATAGTTGTTGCCCAGAGTCAAGGACGAGTGGGGCCAGTGACACGTGATGATGGTGCGGCTAGGATAGCTAGTCGGAGAACACAAGATTTCTTGAAATTGGATCCTCCCACATTTACCGGGTTCGATCTTAATGAAGATCCGCAAGACTTTATAGATCAAATTCAAAGGGCTCTCGATGTTATGCATGTAACTGGTATAGAAACAGTAGAGCTTGCAGCATATAGACTAAAAGGAGAAGCTATACTATGGTATGAGGATTGGAGATGATCTAGGGGTGTCGGTGCACTTCCAGCTAGTTGGGAGGAATTCAAGGTGGCATTCCTTGATCATTATCTTCCATATGAGGTCCACGAGGCTCGAGCAGATCAATTTTTAAAGCTTCGCCAAGGAAATATGAGTGTCAGGGAGTACAGTCTTCGGTTCAATTCATTGGCTCGATATGCTCCTCATATAGTAGCAACTATGGCCGATAGAGTTCATCGGTATGTGGACAGGTTGGAGCCCTACTTGGTAAGAGACTGTACTATTGCTGCATTAAATAAAGACATGGATATAGCCAGAATACAAGCCTTCGCGCAAAAGATGGAGGATCAAAGGCAAAGGGGACGGATACAGGAATTTGAGACAGGGTCGTCAAAGCGGGCTAGACCCATGGGACAGTTCATGACATCCCAAGGAGGAGTTAGGCCTCGGGTTTTCCCTAGACCACCTAGACCATCGTTTTCTCACCCTACAGCAGGTACTCCACCTCTAGTTTGAGGCTCTAGAGGTAGTCAGGTTGGGCAGAGTAGTGGAATACGGGGTTCACAGACAGTGGGCTCTGTTCGTCAACTGTGCCAGCGCTGCGGAAAGTTTCATTCAGGTGAATGCTGGTTTGAGATGGATGTTTGCTTTCGGTGTAAACAGCCAGGACATATGAAGAGATACTGCCCACAGAGGGCCACGAGTAGTATGACACGACCTACGGGGTCATCAGAATTCAGAGGATCTTCTTGATATGGTGACAGGTACGTTATATCTATGTTAACCTAATGAATATGCATCAATCGATTTAGGTTCTACCCTATCATATGTTACTCTATTGACTGTGGGACAATTTGAAGGAACACTAGAGTTAATAGTCAAGTTAATTGGGGTGTCCACACCATTTGGTGAAGTCATTAGAGCTAAAAGAGTATGTCGCAAGTGTATAGTAAATATTGTGATCACGTTACAGTGGTTAAGTTTACTGAGATGGATATGATAGATCTTAATGTTACCATGAGTACATTTTTCACTTTCCACAAAGAAATTTCTTGACTGGAAAGGTACATATGTCGTTAGTCAGAGTGAAGGATACCAAAGTGAAATCTACTAATGTGCAAGACACTAGTCTACACCCGTAAGGTGTCCCAGTGTAAATTGTATCGACAAAGGATGACACGTATCGGATATATATATGTGAGCTAAAGAAATGCATTAGGGTAACGCACACCATTCACGATATGCTATTTAGTGGGGAGTAATCAATATGTATCATGATTGGGAAGCGGCTTAGTGATAACACTACATGGAAAGAATATAGCGAAAGTTATACTTCAGTAAAAGGTAAAGTGTGTGGAATCTGAAGGTTATAGATCATGTAGAGATTATTTTTAGTTAAAAATGGATGCGTTGCCATATGGGTCATACTTGATGGGCTTACCAAGTTAACACAGTTGTAGAAATGTTTTTGGGAACCCAAGTGAATGCAGGCATGGTTTAGATCTAGATAGCGTATCTTATAAGAAGGTTCGAAGATGTGGTCAAGTCGTATATGACGTTGAGGTATCCCAAGAATCCTTTGAAGTGCATGCAGTATCTCATATGCGATGCTTTAAAAGGGTATAGGAGATTATCCTGTATTGCTTCCAGTGGAAATTCACTAGTTATGGGAAAATATCATATGTGAGGAAGTATGGCTTACTAGTCTAGCTTGACAAGCAAAAGTAATAAGAAGTAAAGAAGGAGCTTCTGTAAAAGCACAATAGGAGAAACGAACATAGGGAAGAAGTCACAAGGGAGACCCGAGAAATAATGAAATCTAAAGTAATCGTAAGTCTTGGACACAAAAGTAAAGTTCAGGGTATGGAATTGCAATCATAATAAGTAAGTCTTTACAAGTATGCTATGTGTATATGATACTTGAAGAATTCATTTCGGCTTAAGTGTTACAATGATACCGTGTTACTAACATTCGAGGACGAATGTTCCTAAGGGGGGAAGAATGTAACACCCCGTACCTTCCCAACCCTACTTGACGACGTTGAACAATGTATACTTGAATGTCGAGATCCACACGAAACAAAAAAATTGAAATTTGGCCTTGGAAATGTGATTAACCTTGCGTCGTAGGTGTTTGTGATTTTCATGAAGCATTTGTGGGGTTTAAAACGAGTCTAAGAGGACCTCTAAACAAAGTATGTTAAGGGTAAGAAGTGAGTTAAAGAATAGGACTTGAAGTATCTAACCGAACCCGCGAAGAAAAGCCGAAAACAAAAATTTTGGAAAAAAAATAAGGAGGGGCGCGCCTAGGGGCGTGCCACGCCGCTATGGGCTGAAATTTTCAGTCCAGAGGCAGCAAAGGGGCGCGCCAGGCAGCGTGCCACGCCGCCCCTGCGCACCTTTCAAAAGTTGAAAGTTTTCTTAAGTCCCAAGGGTATCCGGAGACGTATTGAGCCAATTTTTGCCACGTTTCTTCTTCAACCATGAGTATATACATAAAATGCATGGCATATTATATTTGTATGATAAAATATCTCGAGGACAAATATGGCATCAAAATGACGATTTTACATTTTGGGCCAAGAATGGGTCAAATGACCCATTCTTCAATTGACCAAGCATTAGATGCCAAGAGTGGATATAGATGGACTTGAGGACCTATAAAAAGGGACCAAAATCTGATTTTTATTATGAAAACCACACATGCTTTCCTCTTATTTTTCTAGAAGTCTCAAGAACACCCTTTTGGGCTCTCAAACCGTAAGCTTTCTCTTGGAGCAAGATCACCCTATTCCAAGCCTTGGTAAGTATTTATTCTCATGTATTAATATATTATATGCATGAAAGAGTACGTAGATCATGTTGATTATGGTTGGAAGTGTTGGACATGACACTTTTGGTTTTGTGAAAAAGATGTGAAATCCAGGGGGTTGTGACTTGAATTATCACTTGTAGTTTTGATGAAAAAGCATGGCATGGATAGAATATCAAAATGTATGGTGTTATTATGGTCCTAAACTTGTTATTTTCTACATGTGTAAATTATGAGATTTTGGCCGATTCGTGTTATGAAGTGTATTAAGGTGACTTGATGGATTATTTGTGATATGGTGGGAATAAGAAAGTGTAAAGGAGAAGTGTTGTGGTGACATGTATTGATTTGCATGTGTTGGTCAATGTTGGGAATATTATGGGATTTTTGGAATAATAATATCTTCCATGGTTTTGCCAAGGGGAAGTAGCATGTTTAAAGGCAAACACGTAACTCATTGATGTTATATACATTTGTAAAGTAGTTGGTGGTTACTGTTGGCTCCGTTATGTATTTGTGATGTAGAGTGAAACGTGAGGAAGGAGGGGAATTATTGTGCTCACATATTGGATTGTGTATTTACATTGGAAAGATAAGGTATGTAAGGTTACTCTGTCCGTATCTTTCTGCGGCAAATAGTTTTCACATTGACATTACGTATGTTCCATCCCGAAATGTGCTAAGATATTCCATGTCCGGTTATCCATGGTCATTGTCATATATTTCCTACTCATTGATCATTGGTGAATCTCATGTCTCATATTCATGGTTCATGTGCCAAAAACAATAAGGTTACGTTACAATGTTTGATTATACTCATGTCCCTTGTTCATGGATTATGGTCCAATGGTTTCAATAGTGTTATGTTTCTAATAATGTTATGTTTCCCACACTGTCTATTCACATATATCTTACCCATTGGTTAATGATCCGAAGCTTCAAGGAAAAGTTGTCATAACGTTGAAATCTCTAAGGACCTGTCTCAAGAGAATAATAACATAAAAGAATCTATTCAATCGTGGATGGCATTTTCCAAACAATGTCACGTTCCAAAATCCAAGAATATGATTATCTTTGTACCAATCTTTTATAAGTAAAAGTACCTACCAATCTCATGAGGAGTGAAGAATGAGGCAAAGTGTTTGTGTTTTCAAAAGTATACGATCCTCAATGTATCAAGCTCTCAAATGAAATAAATTAGGTTATACATGTTGTTGGTTGCAAGAATGAAGGAAGATAATAGGGGGTGGACACAATTCCAAAGTTCCAATAATATTATGACTCCAAATTCCGATGATGTATGTTCCAAGTTCTACTAATGTCACGACTATCTTTGTACCAATCTCATAGGTTTCATACGAGAGGTGTGTTTCTCGTAAGTAGATGTGTTAATCTCTCATAAGTTGAAGTATCAATCTCATGAACTCTAATGTGTCACTCTTATAAGTATGGAAAGAAAAAGGGTATTGGAAAGAAGTAATGTGCATATGGTTCCTTTATGTTTCATTAAGTATGAATCACAAACTAAAGGGTATAAGTTAAGATGGAACGATATATATATATTATTCTCCCATCAAAGGTGGATGCCCGGTACTATATATCCCACCAAGATGGATGCCCGGTACTATCTATATATATATACATTATATCCCATCTATGGTGGATGCCCGGTACTATATATCCCACCAAGATGAAGGCCCGGTACTATATACTTATATATATTATATCCCATCTATGGTGGAGGACCGGTACTATATATCCCACTAAGATGGAGGCCCGGTACTGTATATATAAACTTATTTATTATATCCCACTAAAAGTGGAGGCCCGGTATTATATATTTATGAGGAAGATGACGACCCATAAGGTGTTATGAATCACTAACTAGTTGAGTGAACAATAATAAAGAGAGTGTAAAAGAGATGAGACTGTATCCCTTGCATGAATAAGAATGATGATGAAGATGATGCGAATGAATGACCAAGTAATGAAATAATAAAAGTAATGAACATGGTTCCACACATTCAGGTTGGAGGTCTATTCACATTAAGTATTCTCCTATGCTTACTTTCTTGGAAGTACTTCTGTATTACCATAGTTTCATCTGGCCTTACATACTCAGTACTTTATCCGTACTGACCCCTTTTGGGGACTTACCTTACATGCTGCAGGCCCAGGTGTTGGTAGATCTCCACAGTAGGTGACAAGGTATCCACGGATTGTTGGTGAGCTCCAGTTGCTTCGGGGCTTCCCAAGTCGCATGTGTTCATTAGGTTTTGTCATTTGTAAATATTGTATAGACATAGTCATGTATCTATTAGAGGCTTTGCAGACATATGTGGGGTATAGCATGAAAGTAACAGATGTATGTTCATTTTGACGAAATGGCCCTAACGGCTAAGTCGCATATATTGCTTATGTTGCCATGCATTTCCGCTATTGATATTTAATTACATGAGCTAAGATGATATTCATACGCGAGCATACTTATGAGAATATATGAGTAAAGATTGGTTCTCTCGGGCCTTATCGGCTTCGGGTGCCAATCACGTCCCGATGGGATTCGGGGCGTGACAAAAGTGGTATCAGAGCAGTTCGTTCTCAGGGTGTCTACAAAGCCGTGTCTGAGTAGAGTCTTACTTATTGATGTGTTGCGCGCCACATTTATAAGTAGGAGGCTACGAGACATTTAGGAGTTGTTTTATTTCTTCATTCTAAGATCGTGCAATAGAGCCATTGTCATAGGTGGGATTACATCTGACCATTGTAATTGGTTTTCTTTGGTATAGAAAAATGTCGATTACAAGACAAGGTATGGGTAAAGATAAGCAGGTTGATATGCAAGTGGGGGAAAGAATTAGTAGATCTCCACCTAACCCAGATAGTCAGTATGGGGTTGAAACGGAGTTTACATCACGGGCACCTTCTCCTCCCATTTCTCCAAGGAGACCACAAAGGAGGGAAGTATCCCCAGATTCACCTGTTCATGTTACTAGGCAGGAGTTACGGGACTTGAAAAATGCAGTGCAAATGTTGACTCAGATAGTTGTTGCCCAGAGTCAAGGACGAGTGGGGCCAGTGACACGTGATGATGGTGCGGCTAGGATAGCTAGTCGGAGAACACAAGATTTCTTGAAATTGGATCCTCCCACATTTACCGGGTCCGATCTTAATGAAGATCCGCAAGACTTTATAGATCAAATTCAAAGGGCTCTCGATGTTATGCATGTAACTGGTATAGAAACAGTAGAGCTTGCAGCATATAGACTAAAAGGAGAAGCTATACTATGGTATGAGGATTGGAGATGATCTAGGGGTGTCGGTGCACTTCCAGCTAGTTGGGAGGAATTCAAGGTGGCATTCCTTGATCATTATCTTCCATATGAGGTCCACGAGGCTCGAGCAGATCAATTTTTAAAGCTTCGCCAAGGAAATATGAGTGTCAGGGAGTACAGTCTTCGGTTCAATTCATTGGCTCGATATGCTCCTCATATAGTAGCAACTATGGCCGATAGAGTTCATCGGTATGTGGACAGGTTGGAGCCCTACTTGGTAAGAGACTGTACTATTGCTGCATTAAATAAAGACATGGATATAGCCAGAATACAAGCCTTCGCGCAAAAGATGGAGGATCAAAGGCAAAGGGGACGGATACAGGAATTTGAGACAGGGTCGTCAAAGCGGGCTAGACCCATGGGACAGTTCATGACATCCCAAGGAGGAGTTAGGCCTCGGGTTTTCCCTAGACCACCTAGACCATCGTTTTCTCACCCTACAGCAGGTACTCCACCTCTAGTTTGAGGCTCTAGAGGTAGTCAGGTTGGGCAGAGTAGTGGAATACGGGGTTCACAGACAGTGGGCTCTGTTCGTCAACTGTGCCAGCGCTGCGGAAAGTTTCATTCAGGTGAATGCTGGTTTGAGATGGATGTTTGCTTTCGGTGTAAACAGCCAGGACATATGAAGAGATACTGCCCACAGAGGGCCACGAGTAGTATGACACGACCTACGGGGTCATCAGAATTCAGAGGATCTTCTTGATATGGTGACAGGTACGTTATATCTATGTTAACCTAATGAATATGCATCAATCGATTTAGGTTCTACCCTATCATATGTTACTCTATTGACTGTGGGACAATTTGAAGGAACACTAGAGTTAATAGTCAAGTTAATTGGGGTGTCCACACCATTTGGTGAAGTCATTAGAGCTAAAAGAGTATGTCGCAAGTGTATAGTAAATATTGTGATCACGTTACAGTGGTTAAGTTTACTGAGATGGATATGATAGATCTTAATGTTACCATGAGTACATTTTTCACTTTCCACAAAGAAATTTCTTGACTGGAAAGGTACATATGTCGTTAGTCAGAGTGAAGGATACCAAAGTGAAATCTACTAATGTGCAAGACACTAGTCTACACCCGTAAGGTGTCCCAGTGTAAATTGTATCGACAAAGGATGACACGTATCGGATATATATATGTGAGCTAAAGAAATGCATTAGGGTAACGCACACCATTCACGATATGCTATTTAGTGGGGAGTAATCAATATGTATCATGATTGGGAAGCGGCTTAGTGATAACACTACATGGAAAGAATATAGCGAAAGTTATACTTCAGTAAAAGGTAAAGTGTGTGGAATCTGAAGGTTATAGATCATGTAGAGATTATTTTTAGTTAAAAATGGATGCGTTGCCATATGGGTCATACTTGATGGGCTTACCAAGTTAACACAGTTGTAGAAATGTTTTTGGGAACCCAAGTGAATGCAGGCATGGTTTAGATCTAGATAGCGTATCTTATAAGAAGGTTCGAAGATGTGGTCAAGTCGTATATGACGTTGAGGTATCCCAAGAATCCTTTGAAGTGCATGCAGTATCTCATATGCGATGCTTTAAAAGGGTATAGGAGATTATCCTGTATTGCTTCCAGTGGAAATTCACTAGTTATGGGAAAATATCATATGTGAGGAAGTATGGCTTACTAGTCTAGCTTGACAAGCAAAAGTAATAAGAAGTAAAGAAGGAGCTTCTGTAAAAGCACAATAGGAGAAACGAACATAGGGAAGAAGTCACAAGGGAGACCCGAGAAATAATGAAATCTAAAGTAATCGTAAGTCTTGGACACAAAAGTAAAGTTCAGGGTATGGAATTGGAATCATAATAAGTAAGTCTTTACAAGTATGCTATGTGTATATGATACTTGAAGAATTCATTTCGGCTTAAGTGTTACAATGATACCGTGTTACTAACATTCGAGGACGAATGTTCCTAAGGGGGGAAGAATGTAACACCCCGTACCTTCCCAACCCTACTTGACGACGTTGAACAATGTATACTTGAATGTCGAGATCCACACGAAACAAAAAAATTGAAATTTGGCCTTGGAAATGTGATTAACCTTGCGTCGTAGGTGTTTGTGATTTTCATGAAGCATTTGTGGGGTTTAAAACGAGTCTAAGAGGACCTCTAAACAAAGTATGTTAAGGGTAAGAAGTGAGTTAAACAATAGGACTTGAAGTATCTAACCGAACCCGCGAAGAAAAGCCGAAAACAAAAATTTTGGAAAAAAAATAAGGAGGGGCGCGCCTAGGGGCGTGCCACGCCGCTCTGGGCTGAAATTTTCAGTCCAGAGGCAGCAAAGGGGCGCGCCAGGCAGCGTGCCACGCCGCCCCTGCGCACCTTTCAAAAGTTGAAAGTTTTCTTAAGTCCCAAGGGTATCCGGAGACGTATTGAGCCAATTTTTGCCACGTTTCTTCTTCAACCATGAGTATATACATAAAATGCATGGCATATTATATTTGTATGATAAAATATGTCGAGGACAAATATGGCATCAAAATGACGATTTTACATTTTGGGCCAAGAATGGGTCAAATGACCCATTCTTCAATTGACCAAGCATTAGATGCCAAGAGTGGATATAGATGGACTTGAGGACCTATAAAAAGGGACCAAAATCTGATTTTTATTATGAAAACCACACATGCTTTCCTCTTATTTTTCTAGAAGTCTCAAGAACACCCTTTTGGGCTCTCAAACCGTAAGCTTTCTCTTGGAGCAAGATCACCCTATTCCAAGCCTTGGTAAGTATTTATTCTCATGTATTAATATATTATATGCATGAAAGAGTACGTAGATCATGTTGATTATGGTTGGAAGTGTTGGACATGACACTTTTGGTTTTGTGAAAAAGATGTGAAATCCAGGGGGTTGTGACTTGAATTATCACTTGTAGTTTTGATGAAAAAGCATGGCATGGATAGAATATCAAAATGTATGGTGTTATTATGGTCCTAAACTTGTTATTTTCTACATGTGTAAATTATGAGATTTTGGCCGATTCGTGTTATGAAGTGTATTAAGGTGACTTGATGGATTATTTGTGATATGGTGGGAATAAGAAAGTGTAAAGGAGAAGTGTTGTGGTGACATGTATTGATTTGCATGTGTTGGTCAATGTTGGGAATATTATGGGATTTTTGGAATAATAATATCTTCCATGGTTTTGCCAAGGGGAAGTAGCATGTTTAAAGGCAAACACGTAACTCATTGATGTTATATACATTTGTAAAGTAGTTGGTGGTTACTGTTGGCTCCGTTATGTATTTGTGATGTAGAGTGAAACGTGAGGAAGGAGGGGAATTATTGTGCTCACATATTGGATTGTGTATTTACATTGGAAAGATAAGGTATGTAAGGTTACTCTGTCCGTATCTTTCTGCGGCAAATAGTTTTCACATTGACATTACGTATGTTCCATCCCGAAATGTGCTAAGATATTCCATGTCCGGTTATCCATGGTCATTGTCATATATTTCCTACTCATTGATCATTGGTGAATCTCATGTCTCATATTCATGGTTCATGTGCCAAAAACAATAAGGTTACGTTACAATGTTTGATTATACTCATGTCCCTTGTTCATGGATTATGGTCCAATGGTTTCAATAGTGTTATGTTTCTAATAATGTTATGTTTCCCACACTGTCTATTCACATATATCTTACCCATTGGTTAATGATCCGAAGCTTCAAGGAAAAGTTGTCATAACGTTGAAATCTCTAAGGACCTGTCTCAAGAGAATAATAACATAAAAGAATCTATTCAATCGTGGATGGCATTTTCCAAACAATGTCACGTTCCAAAATCCAAGAATATGATTATCTTTGTACCAATCTTTTATAAGTAAAAGTACCTACCAATCTCATGAGGAGTGAAGAATGAGGTAAAGTGTTTGTGTTTTCAAAAGTATACGATCCTCAATGTATCAAGCTCTCAAATGAAATAAATTAGGTTATACATGTTGTTGGTTGCAAGAATGAAGGAAGATAATAGGGGGTGGACACAATTCCAAAGTTCCAATAATATTATGACTCCAAATTCCGATGATGTATGTTCCAAGTTCTACTAATGTCACGACTATCTTTGTACCAATCTCATAGGTTTCATACGAGAGGTGTGTTTCTCGTAAGTAGATGTGTTAATCTCTCATAAGTTGAAGTATCAATCTCATGAACTCTAATGTGTCACTCTTATAAGTATGGAAAGAAAAAGGGTATTGGAAAGAAGTAATGTGCATATGGTTCCTTTATGTTTCATTAAGTATGAATCACAAACTAAAGGGTATAAGTTAAGATGGAACGATATATATATATTATTCTCCCATCAAAGGTGGATGCCCGGTACTATATATCCCACCAAGATGGATGCTCGGTACTATCTATATATATATACATTATATCCCATCTATGGTGGATGCCCGGTACTATATATCCCACCAAGATAAAGGCCCGGTACTATATACTTATATATATTATATCCCATCTATGGTGGAGGACCGGCACTATATATCCCACTAAGATGGAGGCCCGGTACTGTATATATAAACATATTTATTATATCCCACTAAAAGTGGAGGCCCGGTATTATATATTTATGAGGAAGATGACGACCCATAAGGTGTTATGAATCACTAACTAGTTGAGTGAACAATAATAAAGAGAGTGTAAAAGAGATGAGACTGTATCCCTTGCATGAATAAGAATGATGATGAAGATGATGCGAATGAATGACCAAGTAATGAAATAATAAAAGTAATGAACATGGTTCCACACATTCAGGTTGGAGGTCTATTCACATTAAGTATTCTCCTATGCTTACTTTCTTGGAAGTACTTCTGTATTACCATAGTTTCATCTGGCCTTACATACTCAGTACTTTATCCGTACTGACCCCTTTTGGGGACTTACCTTACATGCTGCAGGCCCAGGTGTTGGTAGATCTCCACAGTAGGTGACAAGGTATCCACGGATTGTTGGTGAGCTCCAGTTGCTTCGGGGCTTCCCAAGTCGCATGTGTTCATTAGGTTTTGTCATTTGTAAATATTGTATAGACATAGTCATGTATCTATTAGAGGCTTTGCAGACATATGTGGGGTATAGCATGAAAGTAACAGATGTATGTTCATTTTGACGAAATGGCCCTAACGGCTAAGTCGCATATATTGCTTATGTTGCCATGCATTTCCGCTATTGATATTTAATTACATGAGCTAAGATGATATTCATACGTGAGCATACTTATGAGAATATATGAGTAAAGATTGGTTCTCTCGGGCCTTATCGGCTTCGGGTTCCAATCACGTCCCGATGGGATTCGGGGCGTGACAAAAGTGGTATCAGAGCAGTTCGTTCTCAGGGTGTCTACAAAGCCGTGTCTGAGTAGAGTCTTACTTATTGATGTGTTGCGCGCCACATTTATAAGTTGGAGGCTACGAGACATTTAGGAGTTGTTTTATTTCTTCATTCTAAGATCGTGCAATAGAGCCATTGTCATAGGTGGGATTACATCTGACCATTGTAATTGGTTTTCTTTGGTATAGAAAAATGTCGATTACAAGACAAGGTATGGGTAAAGATAAGCAGGTTGATATGCAAGCGGGGGAAAGAATTAGTAGATCTCTACCTAACCCAGATAGTCAGTATGGGGTTGAAACGGAGTTTACATCACGGGCACCTTCTCCTCCCATTTCTCCAAGGAGACCACAAAGGAGGGAAGTATCCCCAGATTCACCTGTTCATGTTACTAGGCAGGAGTTACGGGACTTGAAAAATGCAGTGCAAATGTTGACTCAGATAGTTGTTGCCCAGAGTCAAGGACGAGTGGGGCCAGTGACACGTGATGATGGTGCGGCTAGGATAGCTAGTCGGAGAACACAAGATTTCTTGAAATTGGATCCTCCCACATTTACCGGGTCCAATCTTAATAAAGATCCGCAAGACTTTATAGATCAAATTCAAAGGGCTCTCGATGTTATGCATGTAACTGGTATAGAAACAGTAGAGCTTGCAGCATATAGACTAAAAGGAGAAGCTATACTATGGTATGAGGATTGGAGATGATCTAGGGGTGTCGGTGCACTTCCAGCTAGTTGGGAGGAATTCAAGGTGGCATTCCTTGATCATTATCTTCCATATGAGGTCCGCGAGGCTCGAGCAGATCAATTTTTAAAGCTTCGCCAAGGAAATATGAGTGTCAGGGAGTACAGTCTTCGGTTCAATTCATTGGCTCGATATGCTCCTCATATAGTAGCAACTATGGCCGATAGAGTTCATCGGTATGTGGACAGGTTGGAGCCCTACTTGGTAAGAGACTGTACTATTGCTGCATTAAATAAAGACATGGATATAGCCAGAATACAAGCCTTCGCGCAAAAGATGGAGGATCAAAGGCAAAGGGGACGGATACAGGAATTTGAGACAGGGTCGTCAAAGCGGGCTAGACCCATGGGATAGTTCATGACATCCCAAGGAGGAGTTAGGCCTCGGGTTTTCCCTAGACCACCTAGACCATCATTTTCTCACCCTACAGCAGGTACTCCACCTCTAGTTCGAGGCTCTAGAGGTAGTCAGGTTGGGCAGAGTAGTGGAATACGGGGTTCACAGACAGTGGGCTCTGTTCGTCAACTGTGCCAGCGCTGCGGAAAGTTTCATTCAGGTGAATGCTGGTTTGAGATGGATGTTTGCTTTCGGTGTAAACAGCCAGGACATGTGAAGAGATACTGCCCACAGAGGGCCACGAGTAGTATGACACGACCTACGGGGTCATCAGAATTCAGAGGATCTTCTTGATATGGTGACAAGTACGTTATATCTATGTTTACCTAATGAATATGCATCAATCGATTTAGGTTCTACCCTATCATATGTTACTCTATTGACTGTGGGACAATTTGAAGGAACACTAGAGTTAATAGTCAAGTTAATTGGGGTGTCCACACCATTTGGTGAAGTCATTAGAGCTAAAAGAGTATGTCGCAAGTGTATAGTAAATATTGTGATCACGTTACAGTGGTTAAGTTTACTGAGATGGATATGATAGATCTTAATGTTACCATGAGTACATTTTTCACTTTCCACAAAGAAATTTCTTGACTGGAAAGGTACATATGTCGTTAGTCAGAGTGAAGGATACCAAAGTGAAATCTACTAATGTGCAAGACACTAGTCTACACCCGTAAGGTGTCCCAGTGTAAATTGTATCGACAAAGGATGACACGTATCGGATATATATATGTGAGCTAAAGAAATGCATTAGGGTAACGCACACCATTCATGATATGCTATTTAGTGGGGAGTAATCAATATGTATCATGATTGGGAAGCGGCTTAGTGATAACACTACATGGAAAGAATATAGCGAAAGTTATACTTCAGTAAAAGGTAAAGTGTGTGGAATCTGAAGGTTATAGATCATGTAGAGATTATTTTTAGTTAAAAATGGATGCGTTGCCATATGGGTCATACTTGATGGGCTTACCAAGTTAACACAGTTGTAGAAATGTTTTTGGGAACCCAAGTGAATGCAGGCATGGTTTAGATCTAGATAGCGTATCTTATAAGAAGGTTCGAAGATGTGGTCAAGTCGTATATGACGTTGAGGTATCCCAAGAATCCTTTGAAGTGCATGCAGTATCTCATATGCGATGCTTTAAAAGGGTATAGGAGATTATCCTGTGTTGCTTCCAGTGGAAATTCACTAGTTATGGGAAAATATCATATGTGAGGAAGTATGGCTTACTAGTCTAGCTTGACAAGCAAAAGTAATAAGAAGTAAAGAAGGAGCTTCTGTAAAAGCACAATAGGAGAAACGAACACAGGGAAGAAGTCACAAGGGAGACCCGAGAAATAATGAAATCTAAAGTAATCGTAAGTCTTGGACACAAAAGTAAAGTTCAGGGTATGGAATTGGAATCATAATAAGTAAGTCTTTACAAGTATGCTATGTGTATATGATACTTGAAGAATTCATTTCGGCTTAAGTGTTACAATGATACCGTGTTACTAACATTCGAGGACGAATGTTCCTAAGGGGGGAAGAATGTAACACCCCGTACCTTCCCAACCCTACTTGACGACGTTGAACAATGTATACTTGAATGTCGAGATCCACACGAAACAAAAAAATTGAAATTTGGCCTTGGAAATGTGATTAACCTTGCGTCGTAGGTGTTTGTGATTTTCATGAAGCATTTGTGGGGTTTAAAACGAGTCTAAGAGGACCTCTAAACAAAGTATGTTAAGGGTAAGAAGTGAGTTAAAGAATAGGACTTGAAGTATCTAACCGAACCCGCGAAGAAAAGCCGAAAACAAAAATTTTGGAAAAAAAATAAGGAGGGGCGCGCCTAGGGGCGTGCCACGCCGCTCTGGGCTGAAATTTTCAGTCCAGAGGCAGCAAAGGGGCGCGCCAGGCAGCGTGCCACGCCGCCCCTGCGCACCTTTCAAAAGTTGAAAGTTTTCTTAAGTCCCAAGGGTATCCGGAGACGTATTGAGCCAATTTTTGCCACGTTTCTTCTTCAACCATGAGTATATACATAAAATGCATGGCATATTATATTTGTATGATAAAATATCTCGAGGACAAATATGGCATCAAAATGACGATTTTACCCTTTGGGCCAAGAATGGGTCAAATGACCCATTCTTCAATTGACCAAGCATTAGATGCCAAGAATGGATATAGATGGACTTGAGGACCTATAAAAAGGGACCAAAATCTGATTTTTATTATGAAAACCACACATGCTTTCCTCTTATTTTTCTAGAAGTCTCAAGAACACCCTTTTGGGCTCTCAAACCGTAAGCTTTCTCTTGGAGCAAGATCACCCTATTCCAAGCCTTGGTAAGTATTTATTCTCATGTATTAATATATTATATGCATGAAAGAGTATGTAGATCATGTTGATTATGGTTGGAAGTGTTGGACATGACACTTTTGGTTTTGTGAAAAAGATGTGAAATCCAGGGGGTTGTGACTTGAATTATCACTTGTAGTTTTGATGAAAAAGCATGGCATGGATAGAATATCAAAATGTATGGTGTTATTATGGTCCTAAACTTGTTATTTTCTACATGTGTAAATTATGAGATTTTGGCCGATTCGTGTTATGAAGTGTATTAAGGTGACTTGATGGATTATTTGTGATATGGTGGGAATAAGAAAGTGTAAAGGAGAAGTGTTGTGGTGACATGTATTGATTTGCATGTGTTGGTCAATGTTGGGAATATTATGGGATTTTTGGAATAATAATATCTTCCATGGTTTTGCCAAGGGGAAGTAGCATGTTTAAAGGCAAACACGTAACTCATTGATGTTATATACATTTGTAAAGTAGTTGGTGGTTACTGTTGGCTCCGTTATGTATTTGTGATGTAGAGTGAAACGTGAGGAAGGAGGGGAATTATTGTGCTCACATATTGGATTGTGTATTTACATTGGAAAGATAAGGTATGTAAGGTTACTCTGTCCGTATCTTTCTGCGGCAAATAGTTTTCACATTGACATTACGTATGTTCCATCCCGAAATGTGCTAAGATATTCCATGTCCAGTTATCCATGGTCATTGTCATATATTTCCTACTCATTGATCATTGGTGAATCTCATGTCTCATATTCATGGTTCATGTGCCAAAAACAATAAGGTTACGTTACAATGTTTGATTATACTCATGTCCCTTGTTCATGGATTATGGTCCAATGGTTTCAATAGTGTTATGTTTCTAATAATGTTATGTTTCCCACACTATCTATTCACATATATCTTACCCATTGGTTAATGATCCGAAGCTTCAAGGAAAAGTTGTCATAACGTTGAAATCTCTAAGGACCTGTCTCAAGAGAATAATAACATAAAAGAATTTATTCAATCGTGGATGGCATTTTCCAAACAATGTCACGTTCCAAAATCCAAGAATATGATTATCTTTGTACCAATCTTTTATAAGTAAAAGTACCTACCAATCTCATGAGGAGTGAAGGATGAGGTAAAGTGTTTGTGTTTTCAAAAGTATACGATCCTCAATGTATCAAGCTCTCAAATGAAATAAATTAGGTTATACATGTTGTTGGTTGCAAGAATGAAGGAAGATAATAGGGGGTGGACACAATTCCAAAGTTCCAATAATATTATGACTCCAAATTCCGATGATGTATGTTCCAAGTTCTACTAATGTCACGACTATCTTTGTACCAATCTCATAGGTTTCATACGAGAGGTGTGTTTCTCGTAAGTAGATGTGTTAATCACTCATAAGTTGAAGTGTCAATCTCATGAACTCTAATGTGTCACTCTTATAAGTATGGAAAGAAAAAGGGTATTGGAAAGAAGTAATGTGCATATGGTTCCTTTATGTTTCATTAAGTATGAATCACAAACTAAAGGGTATAAGTTAAGATGGAACGATATATATATATTATTCTCCCATCAAAGGTGGATGCCCGGTACTATATATCCCACCAAGATGGATGCCCGGTACTATCTATATATATATACATTATATCCCATCTATGGTGGATGCCCGGTACTATATATCCCACCAAGATGGAGGCCCGGTACTATATACTTATATATATTATATCCCATCTATGGTGGAGGACCGGTACTATATATCCCACCAAGATGGAGGCCCGGTACTGTATATATAAACTTATTTATTATATCCCACTAAAAGTGGAGGCCCGGTATTATATATTTATGAGGAAGATGACGACCCATAAGGTGTTATGAATCACTAACTAGTTGAGTGAACAATAATAAAGAGAGTGTAAAAGAGATGAGACTGTATCCCTTGCATGAATAAGAATGATGATGAAGATGATGCGAATGAATGACCAAGTAATGAAATAATAAAAGTAATGAACATGGTTCCACACATTCAGGTTGGAGGTCTATTCACATTAAGTATTCTCCTATGCTTACTTTCTTGGAAGTACTTCTGTATTACCATAGTTTCATCTGGCCTTACATACTCAGTACTTTATCCGTACTGACCCCTTTTGGGGACTTACCTTACATGCTGCAGGCCCAGGTGTTGGTAGATCTCTACAGTAGGTGACAAGGTATCCACGGATTGTTGGTGAGCTCCAGTTGCTTCGGGGCTTCCCAAGTCGCATGTGTTCATTAGGTTTTGTCATTTGTAAATATTGTATAGACATAGTCATGTATCTATTAGAGGCTTTGCATACATATGTGGGGTATAGCATGAAAGTAACAGATGTATGTTCATTTTGACGAAATGGCCCTAACGGCCAAGTCGCATATATTGCTTATGTTGCCATGCATTTCCGCTATTGATATTTAATTACATGAGCTAAGATGATATTCATACGCGAGCATACTTATGAGAATATATGAGTAAAGATTGGTTCTCTCGGGCCTTATCGGCTTCGGGTGCCAATCACGTCCCGATGGGATTTGGGGCGTGACAGTGATACTATTCCTAACTCGAAGCAGGTGAGTGCTATTGTTACTCGTAGTGGTAAGCATTTAGAGGATACAGTTCCACAAGCAGAAGAATTGGAGTTGAAAGAAGTTGTGGTTGAAAACGAACAAGTTAAGTCTGACAAAAGCTCCAAAGATGAGAAAGTGGTCCAAAGTGTAAAGTTGTCTCCTCCTTTTCCCCAGAAGTTTAAGAAAAAAGAGGAGGATTAATGCTTCGGTAAGTTCATTGAATTACTTAAACAAGTGCACATTAATTTGCCACTTATGGATATCTTGCACGGTATTCCAAAGTATGCTAGGTTTGTGAAGGATATTGTGGAAAACAAGAGTAGATTGACTAAGTATGCCACAGTTGCACTTACTGAGAAGTGCAACTCTCACATTCAAAACCGTTTACCCACCAAACTGAAGGATCCCGAAAGCTTCACTATAAAAATTACTTTGGGAGATCATGTTTGTGCTCGTGGGTTGTGCGATTTGGGGGCTAGTATTAATCTGATGCCCACTTCGATTTTCAAGGAGTTAGGTTTGGGTCATCCTAAACCTACTACTATTAGTTAACAGCTTGAAGATCGATCTGTGACTAGACCGGATGGTATTATTGAGAATTTTCTAGTCCAAGTGGGTTCGTTGATCTTTTCGGTTGATTTTGTGGTGCTTAATTTTGAGCCTGACCCGGAAGTCCCATTTATTTTGGGGCATCTATTTCTGGCCACAGGGGGTGCAATCATTGATGTAGTAGCAGGGAAATTGACAATGCGAGCTCATGATAAGGTTGAGGTCTTTGATATATATAGGAATTTGAACTTGTCAGCTATTACGACTATAGATTTGGCTGCTGAAAGCATCCACACTTTGTCAACAGATCCCTTGGAAAGAGTTTTGATGGGGCAAGATATTTTTAGTGATGCAGAAGCTAATGAAATGGTGTAGTTTCTTGATTTTATGGGCATATATGCCAAAGAGGGTGGATGGGAACCTTTAAATCGTTCACTCGAAGCTCCACCCAAGCCATCAATTGAGGAGGCCCTGAACCTTGAATTGAAAGAACTTTCATATCATCTTCAATATGTTTTCTTAGGTGACAATGAGACCCTTCCCATTATTCTTGCAGTAAATTTATCAAGGGAACAAGTCGATGTAGCATTGGTGATACTCAAACGAAGGAAGAAGGCTATTGGATGGCAAATGTCTGACATCCATGGTAATAATTTGGGTTTATGTATGCATAAAATTTACATGGAGGAAGGGCATAAGCCGAGTTTGCAACAACAATGACGCTTGAATCAAGTAATGAAAGAAGTGGTAAGGAAAGAGGTAATTAAGTAGTTAGATTCGGGCATTGTTTACCCTATCTCTGACAGTACATGGGTTAGTCCAGCACAGTGTGTCCTGAAAAATGGTGGTATGACGGTAATCACGAATGACAATAATGAGTTTATTCCTACAAAAACTATGACTGGGTGGCGCATTTGCATGGATTATCAAAAACTAAATGATTCCATGAGGAAAGATCATTATTCGATCCCTTTTATTCATCAGATGTTGGATCGGTTAGCCAGGCAGGAATATTATTGCTTTCTTGATGGATATTCCGAGTATAATCAAATTGCTATGGATCCTCAAGATCAAGAGAAGACTACATTTACATGTCTTTACGACACTTATGCTTTCAAGCGTATGCTTTTTGGATTGTGCAACGCACCAGTTACTTTTCAGCGTTGCATGATGGCAATTTTCTATGACATGGTGGAGGAGTTCATGAAGATTTTTATGGATGATTTTGTCGGTCTTTGGTAACTCTTTTGAGGTATGTTTGCAAAACCTAGATAGAGTCCTTGCTCGGTGTGAAGAAGCTAACCTTGTTCTCAATTGGGAAAAATGTCATTTTCTTATGACGGAAGGTATAGTTCTTGGACATAAAGTGTCAAATCAAGGGCTCGAAGTTGATAGAGCAAAGATTGAAGTTATCGAGAAATTGCCTCCACCGGTGTCGGTGAAAGGGGTGTGTAGTTTCTTAGGACATGCTGGTTTTTACGGACTGTTCATTAAAGATTTTTCCAAGATAGCACACCCCATGTGCACGTTCTTAGAGAAAGATGTTAAATTTTTATTTTGTGAGTCATGTGTGAAGGCATTTGAGATCTTGAAGAAGAAGTTGGTAGAAGCACCTATCCTTATTGATCTGGATTGGGCTTTACCATTTGAGCTCATGTGTGACGCGAGTGATGTTGCAGTGGGTGTGGTTCTTGGGAAGCGAAAGAACAAGGTATTTCACTCTATTTACTATGCGAGTAAGACCCTTGATGCAACCCAAGTGAATTACACGGTGACTAAAAAAGAGATGTTAGCTTTGGTGTATGCCTTTGATAAATTTAGATCGTATTTGGTGGGCATTTGCGTCATTGTATACACGGATCATGCTTCCATACGTTATTTGTTTAGTAAAAAAGATGTTAAGGCAAGACTGATTCGATGGATTTTATTACTACAAGAGTTTGGTTTGGAGATTAAAGATAGAAAGAGGTTGGAAAATCAAATTGCCAACCATCTTTCTAGACTTGAGAACTCGACACATGTAACTGATGATAGGCGTATCCATGAAGAGTTTCCAGATGAGCAATTGTTAGTTTTGGGGGTTGATGAGTTGCCATGATATGCAGACATTGTGAATCTATTAGTGAGTGGGCTATTTCCTCCTAATTTGAGTCCTCAATAAAAAAAGAAGCTATCGTATGAGGCACGTTCTTATATTTTGTACAAGCCTTATTCATTCAATTAAGGGCCCGATCAAGTGGTGAGAAGAAGTATTCTGGATGTAAAGGTGAAACATGTGTTGCAGAGTTGCCACGCATCACCTTATGGTGGTCATCATGGTGGTGAACGTACATCCCATAAAATTCTACAATCAGGTTTCTTTTGGCCTTCTCTATTTAAAGATGCACATGAGTTTGTGAAAAGTTGTGACCAGTGCCAACGTATGGGGACGATTTCAAGAAGACATGAGATGCCTTTAACTAACATCCTTGAAGTTGAAATTTTTGATGTGTGGGGGATAGATTTTATGGGCCCTTTTCCAAAGTCAAATGGCAATCAATACATACATGTCGTAGTGGATTACGTGTCTAAGTGGGTATAGGTTGCTGCTCTTCCTACAAATGATTCTAAGGTTGTAGTGAAGTTCCTACAAAAACACATTTTCACAAGGTTTGGAACACCAAGATTTATTATTAGCGATGGAGGTTCACACTTTATAAACTATTTGGTGAAAAGGGTGCTGGATAAATATGGTGTTAGACACAAGGTTTCAACAGCATATCATCCCCAAACAAGTGGCCAAGTTAAAGTGTCAAATCATGAGATAAAATAAATCTTGCAAAAGACTGTGAATACTCTGAGAAAAGATTGGTCGCTTAAGCTAGATAATGCTCTTTGGACTTATATAACTGCATATAAAACACCTATAGGGACTTCTCCATATCATCTAGTCTTTAGGAAAGCATGTCACCTCCCAGTTGAGCTTGAGCACCGAGCATATTGGGCGGTGAAGAAATTGAACCTAGATCCAAAATTGGCTGGTCAAAGGAGATTGTTGCAACTACATGAGTTGGAAGAGTTTCGGTTCCACGTGTATGAAAATGCAAAGATTTATAAGGAGAAAATGAAGCGACGGCACGACAAGCACATTCTCCAATTCACTTTTGAACCAGGCCAATTGGTACTACTGTTTAATTCTAGACTTAGGTTATTTCCGGGCAAGCTAAGATCTAAGTGGAGTGGTCCTTTTGAAGTAAGTTGCACAACTCCTCATGGTGTGGTAGAAATCATGAATAAAAGGGATGGTACTAAATTTCTTGTGAATGGACAAAGTTTGAAGCATTATTTTGGGGAAGATGAGAAGCGTAAGGAGGAAGTGTTTCACCTTGATGATGATTGAGTCAAGCTTGGTCGAGCCGCAACATGAAACAAGGCGCTGCATGGGAGGCAACCCATGGATGTATTGTAATATTTAGGAATTATCAAGTGAAAAATACAAAAAGAAGAGTCGTGCCATGACCAAAACTAAGGCGCTTGATGGGAGACAACCCATTTCTTTTTAAATTTTTCTTTTATAACCTAGATCTAGGAGTTATTATTTATGCAGGAGTTCACGAAGTGTTCACCAAGAGAAAAAGGTAAGTTGAAGAGTGGATGATCTTTTGAAGGTTTTAGGGAGGTAAGAAATGCGTTTGAGTGAAGTTTTGCATTGTGGGACTTGAAAAAGCCCCAAAATATGTTGAAAAATGCGGAAAACCGCATAGGTATGATGTCAAGTATAGGGTACGACACCTAGCGTGCAGGGCAGTACTTGCCCGAAATTTGGATAGCATAGGCAGTGGGCAGGCGCGCCAGGCAGCGTGCCAGGCCACTCCTGCCCAGTTTTTAGGTTCGCCTGGCAATGCAGTAGCGTTGCACCTAGCGTGCCAGGCCGCTACCACTTGAAATTATTTTTTGGGGGGCTGAAATTTTTAAGGGAGGGACCCATATGTAACACCCCATACTTTCCCAACCCAATGTGACAACGTTGAACAATGGTTACTTAGGTGTCGAGATGCCATGAGTATGTAATTTGTAATGTTAGTGATGAGAAAAATTGAAATTTGTCTTTGTACATGTGATTAACCTTGCGTAGGGGTTATTTTGAGATTTTCATAGAGCATTTGTGGGGTTCAAAATGAGGCTAAGAGGACCTCTAAACAAAGGATGTTAAGGGTAAGAAGTAAGTTAAAGAATAGGACTTGAAGTATCTAACCAAACCCGCGAAGAAAAGTCAAAAAATGAAATTTTCAAAAATTTTAAGTGTGGGGCGCGCTGGAGGGCGTGCCACACTGCTCTGGGATAAAATTTTTAGTCTAGAGGCAGCAAGTTGGTGCGTCCAAGGGCGTGCCACGCTGGTTTTGGCCACTTTTCAAAGTTGGAATTTTTCTTAAGTGCCAAGGGTGTCCGGGGACGTATTGAGCCAATTTTTGCCACGTTTCTTCTACAAACATGAGAATATACATGAAATGAGTGAAATATTATATTGGTATGATAAAATTACTCGAGAACGAATTTGGCATCAAAATGACGATTTTACCCGTGTAGCCAAAATGGGCCATACGTGGCTAGAATTGCTTGTTTTTGGAATTGAGGCTACGAGTATGAATCCCGTGAGTGGGAATATTTTCGAAAGCGTATGAAATGATTTAAACAAGAGAAATTATTGATTTTATTGGGTTGAGTGAATTGGGCTAAAAAAGGGCCCAAAATGTGAAAGAAAACATGGGCCAAGAATGAGTCAAATGACCCATTCTTCCATTGACTAATGCAACACATTTCATTAAATGCCAAGAGTGGATAAGGATGAAAATTAAGGGCCTATATAAAGGTCAAAAGGCTGATTTTTATTCATTTGGAAATCACATGCCATTTTAGATATTTCTCAACCATTTTTTCTCTCAAACCCTAAGAGTTCAAAGCCAACTTTTGGAGCAAGATCATCATTTTTCAAGATTGGGTAAGTGATTATTGTTATGGATTAATATATTATATGCATGGGAGAGTATGTAAATCATGTTGGTTATGCTTGGAAATATTGGACATGGTACTTTGTGTTTTTATAAAAGATTTGTGATCCATGAGATTCAAGCTTGAATTATGACTTGTGACTTTTATGAAAGAGCATGGTATGGATAAAATATGAACATGTATGGTGTGATTTTGTTATTAAACTTTTTATTTTCATATAAGTGTAAATTATGAGATTTTGGTCAATATGTGATATGAGGTGTATTAAGGTGACTTGATGGATTATTTGTGATGTGGTGTGGATAAGAAAGTGTAAAGGAGAAGTGTTGTGGTGAAATGTATTGATTATCATGTATTGGTCAATGTATGGAATATTGGGGGATTTTTGGAATAATAATTTCATCAATGGTTTTGTCAAGGGGAAATGGCATGTTTAAAGGCAAACATGTAACTCATTGATGTTATATACATTTGTAAAGTAGTTGATGGTTAATGTGAATCCCGTTATGTATTTGTGTTGTAGAGTGACACATAAAGAAGGAAAGGGACTATTGTATGCACATCTAAGATTGTATATTCGTATTGAGAATACAAGGTATGTAAGGTTCCTTTTTCCGTATCCTTCTGCAACATATTGTTCATATTGACATTGACATTGGGCTTGTTTCAATTCCGAGAGGCTTGAAGTATATCAATTCAGGTTGACGTATATTTTTATCCATATGTGTTCTATTCTTAGATGACTTATGATTCACTTATCTCTTGTTCATTGATTGGAGTTCCGAAGATGTCATAACTTTATAATTCCTAAAAGGACTATCTCAAGAGAGTAATAACACAAGAGAATCTCTTTAATCTTAGATGGCATTTTCCAATGATGTCTTGTTCCAAAGTCCTATAATATGATGATTATGTTTGTACTAATCTCTCACAAGTAAAAGTACCAATCTTATAAGAATAATAAGAAGTGATGTGCAAGTTAATATATCTATTTCTCATAAGTGAAGATGCCAATCTCATGAAGTAATGAGTGAAGTGAAATGTGTATATGAGTGTGCTTCAAATTATGTCATGATCCTCATTGTATCACTCTTAAGAATGGAGGTAAGAATAACAAGAGAAAGAAGTAATGTATAATTAATGAGTAATCATAAGTACATCCCAGGGGCTACAGAAAAGCCTAGCATGGGTTAATATAACATCCCAGGGGTCAAAGTACCTAACATGGGTTAGTAACATCCCAGGGGCGACACAAAAGCCTAGCATGGGTTAATATAACATCCCAGGGGTCAAAGTACCTATCATGGGTTAGTAACATCCCAGGGGCAACACGAAATCCTAGCATGGGTTAATATAACATCCCAGGGGTCAAAGTACCTAGCATGGGTTAATCTCATCCCAGGGGAGACAGAATAGCCTAGCATGGGTAGAACAATAAAGATGAATAATAGATGAAGACAAGAGGAGTAAAGAACGTAATATACATGGTTCCCCACATACAGAAAGAGAGTTTATTCACATTTCTATTTCCTTATATTGATTCCATTATTGTTGTTATTATGTATGATAAATTTCTTATGAGCTTTACATACTCAGTACATTCTTCGTACTAACCCCCTCGGGGGAATTACCATACAAGTTGCAGGTGCAGGCACTAGTAGACCTCCATTGTAGGTTGACATTGCGGATCTTTGGTGAGCCCCAGTTGCTTCGGGACTTTTTGAGTCATAGGTGTACAGTTGTGTTGATATTGTAAATATTGTATAAAGCGGGGACTTGTCCCGACTGTTAGTTGATCTTTTAAGTGCATCTGTTAGAGGATTTTGTAGACATGTGTGGGTTATGAATGTGAAAGATAAATGTCCATTTTGACTTGATGGCTCCAATGGCCAAGCTTCCTAAATATGTATATAGAATATGTTTCCATGTTCATGTTTCCACATAGTTGCATAAGGTTTAATAAGGTTCATACGAGGATATGCATACGAATGTTCATGAGCAAAGATTGGTTCTCTCGGGCCATATCGGCTTTGGGTGCCAGTTCGGCCCAAATGGAATTTCGGGTCGTGACAAAAGTGGTATCAGAGCAAGTTGGTCTAAGGGTGTCTACAAAGTCGTGTCTGAGTAGAGTCTTACTTATCGATGTGTTGTGCACCACATTTATAAGTAGGAGGATACTGGACATTTAGGATGCTGTTTTTTTTCTTCATGCTAGATCGTGCAATAGAGTCGGTGTTCTAAGTTGAATTGGACCTGATCATGGTGATTTTTTTTCTTTGGTATAGTTAAAATGCCAATCACGAGAGGAGGTAGAGGTAAAGGGAAGCAGGTGGATGTGCCTGCTGAAGAAGAAATGAGTAGATTACCACCTGACCAAGCTAGTCAAGGTGGAGCTGACGCCGAGATTACATTGCAGTCTTCCTCTACTTTTCCAGCTCCAGAAGAGCCAAGAGGTAGAGAAGTACCTGCGGAACCACATATGAATCCCACTGATCAGGATTTATGAAATGCAGTACATATGTTGACTCAGTTAGTAGCTGCACAAGCATAAGGACGAGCTTGTCCAATGGTAAATAAAGATGACGCGACTAGAGAAGCTAGTCGGCGTACACACGACTTTCTAAAATTGGACCCTCCTATATTCACTGGGTCAGACTTGAAAGCAGATCCACGGGACTCCGTCGATCAAATCCAGATAGCTTTGGAAGTAATGTATGTAACAGGTGTAGAAGCGGTTGAGCTAGCAGCTTATAGGTTGAAGGGCGAGGCTATATTGTGGTATGAGGACTGGAAGAAAGCTCGAGGTATTGGTGAAAACCCACCTACATGGGAAGAATTTAAAGCGGCATTTCTGGATCACTATCTTCCCTATGAGATCCGTGAGGCTTGTGCGGATCAATTTTTAAATTTACGTCAAGGAAATATGAGTGTGAGAGAATACAGTTTGCAGTTTAATTCCTTGGCATGATATGCTCCAAATGTGGTGGCCACGATGGAAGATAGAGTACATAGATATGTGGACAAATTAGAGCCTTATTTGGTACGGGACTGCACTATCGCTGCCTTAAACCGAGATATGGATATAGCTAGAATGCAGGCCTTCATATAAAAGATGGAAGAACAAAGGCAAAGAAAGAGGATACAGAAATCTGAGGAGGGGCCAGCAAAAAGGGCAAGACCTACGGGGCAGTCTATGGTGTCCCCAGGAGAATCTAGATCTCGGATGTTACTGCCTATGCCCTCATTCTCTTATTCCACAACACGTGCTCACTCCCAGTTCCGAGGGTCTAGAGGTGGTCCATCTGGACAGAGTAGTGGAGTACAGGGCTCATAGACATTAGGATTTTCTCATCCTCCGTGTCAGCGTTGCGGAAGGTACCATTTAGGTGAATGTCAGTTAGGGACAAATGCTTGTTTTTAGTATGGCACAGAGGGGCACATAATGAGAGAATGCCCACAAAGGGGTGCGAGTGGTATAGCATGACCTGCGGGATCAACCACTGTATCATCAGCATAGGTTCCTTTGCCAGGCAGAGGCGTTCAGTCTATGGGTCGTGGTAGAGATATGAGAGGAGCAGGTAGTTCCAGTGGGGCCCAAAATTGTACCTATGCTCTAGTAGACCGGCAGAATGAAAAGGCAACTCCTGATGATGGTACCGGTAGTTAGGTATATTACCATATTTTACATGATGTATATATAACTACTCTATCGTATGTTACTCCATCAGTTACTATAAACCTAATGGGACACCGGAGTTATTAGTTAAGTCAATGGAATATTTCTATCCGTCAGAAAATTTAGTATATATCAAAATGGTATAGTAGATATTTGAACTCATAGATGATTAAGTACTCTTAAAAGTGTTACTCATGAAAGGTATAATGGATTTCAGAAAGAAGGGAAAAGTGACCCTATACTACATGCCATGTGAAATTGTCGAAAGTGCATAAGAATTTCTTTTCATATTGTTCCCATTTGAAATAGACAAAGTTTGGGGGATCTCACTAGGAAAAGATATCTATTACTATTCTAAACCGACAAGTGTGAAGGTTAATAAATAAAGATGTACTTTCTGTAACAGTTCTTTGGAGAAATCATCACGTTAAAGAAATCGCGTGGGAAGTTGAAAAAAAAAAATATGATGAAGTCGACGTACCCATATTGTTTCAAATGGAAGAAAAAGTTCAACGTGTAAAAGTGGACCAATAACAAGTAAATATCCATGAGCCCTAAGTGTTTATGTGTACATATGCTAAAATAGAGATGCATTTATTGTAATTGAAGCGACATCGTTAACATTCGAGGACGAATGTTTCTGGGGGGGAGAATGTAACACCCCGTACTTTCCCAACCCAAGGTGATGACGTTGAACAATGGTTACTTAGGTGTCGAGATGCCATGAGTATGTAATTTGTAATGTTAGTGATGAGAAAAATTGAAATTTGGCTTTGTACCTGTGATTAACCTTGCGTAGGGTTTTTTTTGCAATTTTCATGGAGCATTTGTAGGTTTCAAAATGAGGTTAAGAGGACCTCTAAACAAAGGATGTTAAGGGTAAGAAATAAGTTAAAGAATATGACTTGAAGTATCTAACAAAAAACCCGCGAAGAAAAGTCGAAAAATGAAATTTTCGAAAATTGTCACGCCTCAAATCCCATTGAGGCAGACTGGCACCCGAAGTCGTTAACGCCGGAGCGAACCAACCTACGTTGGAGTACATTTGTATGCATGTCATCAAGTGAATAAAAATTCTTCCACATGTAAATAGAATATATTGGTGATGGGAATTATGTAAACACGTTCAAAATAGAAACGAGACTTGGCCGTTGGGGCCACAATGTCAAAAGGCAAGAAACTTCTGCGTTTGACTTTACCATGTTCTACAAAGCCTCTAAAAGATATACATAACCAAAACTAAGGTTGGGACAAGTCCCCGCCTTATAAAGCTACTGCACAGTACCAAAACAAATTTACAACAACTCGGAAAGCCCTGAAGTAACCTAGAGCTCACCGACAATCTGTGGATGACCCGTATCCTATGGTGGTGGTCTACTAGCACCTGTGCCTACAGTAAATAAGTTAAGTCCCCCAAGGGACGTCAGTCCGAAATAATGTACTGAGTATGTAAGGCTATAGGCAACTACATGAGATATAGGAACTCAAATAGAGTCAAATACAAGTGAATAGATAATACTGATAAACCACCTTTACTGTAATCGTGGAACCGTATACATTACATTCATTACTTCCCTTTTTCTTTCATTACTTTTCTTGTCTTTATAAGGCATGCCATACATATACCCAACTGATCAGTGGTAACATAATCTGGGATTGTCTCTATGCTGGGCTACATATTAAATCGGGATCGTCTCTATGCTGGGCTATAAGCCCCCTCGAGCTGCCACCCGAACATAACCATATTGAGTTGCTTACTTTATTTAATCTTTGAAGTTGTTATAGTGGTGGTTATAACATTATGGATCCTTTTTGGAACAACAAAAGAAAACATCTGAAATTTGATAGTGAATATGTATTGAGGTACTTTAGAACATTTCGGAGTGGAAACAAGGTCATTAGCTAGGTGGACAATATATGATGCCAAAGGATACGAAAAAGAGTAACCTTACATACCTTATATTCTCACTACGTGGCAACAATGATTCAGCTCCTTCCTTATGTGTTACTCTACAACACAAGTATGTAATGGAGCTAACATTAAAAGCTAATTATATTCCAAGTTTACAAAATGGCAATTAGTTACTTAACGGGAAGTAAAAACTGCCCAACCTCCTAAACACATGGTGTATCACTCCCCCCTTATTTATACTACCATACAAACTTATTCCAACCCCTTACATTATAACTTACTGCCTTACCAAGACAACACCACCAAAATAGTCCACAAACCAACATAAACGTTACATTTTCAATCCAAAGAAACTCCATACATTCACCCCGTAAGGTCACCATACTTAATTCCACATTAACATACCAAAAAAAGTCCACAACAGTTCCAAAATTCATTTAACATAACAAAAGAGTATTCTCTTTTCTCTGCAACAAACGTTCCATTTACCAACACGTATAAACATTTCCATCAAGCCATACATAAAAAGAAATCAACCAGGGGCAGAACCACACTTCAACATACTGAAATTTCATCCTAAAACTTCATTTCTTCAAGACCTTAAGCTCCTTTAAAAGTTTAAACCACAAAGAAGGCAAATCCTTTAAAATTAAGCACAAGTCTACGGTTTCACAATAAGTGGACTGCTCTATACATTTTAAACAAAACCAACATGATTCACACAACCTATTATACATATATTACATCAATATATAAGGGTAAATACTTACCAAATCTTGCAAGTGGAAGATTTGTCCAAAGGGGTGGTTGGTTAGGGTTTGAGAGAGAAGAGAGTAATTTACTTTAAAAGCTGGAATTTGGCAAGTGAATTGTGAAGAAAATAAGCTGCATTTAAGCTTTATATACTCCCTCTTGGAACCTACTTTCTAATTCTATACTTAGCCAATTCTTAGTCAAAAATAGTCCAAGTAGGTGATGCACCTACTTGGCTATATAAGTTGTCCAAAACAGCCCATTTTTCCCACTTTATTTCTACTTGGATCATCACATGTTGGGCCTAACTTAATCTTAGGTGTTGGGCGGGTCATATTTCCATTTTTATGTAATTAGTTTTTTCCTCAATTGAGTCCATTAACTTATATCCAAATGCAGCCCAATAATTAAAGTTGGTGATACACCTACTATCTTAATTAAGTCACGGAAGAACCTCATTTATGTTCTCCCCTTTTTCCAACGTCTTAATCCTTCTACCTTAATCCACCACTTAACTTTAACTTTACACTCAAGTAATTCCTTTTTATCTCAAGTTTAAATACTTTTATCCATGCTAGGTTAATCATATAAGTTTTGAAAATGTACGGGGTATTACATCCTACCCCCCTTAGGAACATTCGTCCTCGAATGGTAGTATCATCACTATTCAGCTTAAACTAGTTCAAGCTTAAGTTTAATATTTACACTACCATATAACACTTGTATATTTATATACTTACTTGTTATTGCTCCAATTCAGCATCTATGGCTTCCACTTCGGTTTCAAATAATTGAGGATACTTAGATTTCATCATTTCCTCAGCTTCCCATGTGATCTCTTCTACCTGTTGATTCCTCCAAAGCACTTTTACGGAAGCTACCTCTTTATTTCTTAACTTCTTAACTTGTCAATCCAGAATAGCAATAGGTACTTCTTCATAGGTGAGATCTTCTGTAATTTGTACATCTTCAGTAGGAGTAATATGAGATGGATCTCCTATGCACCTCCGAAGCATTGAGACGTGAAACACTTGATGAACTGTGGAGAGTTCTTGGGGTAGTTCCAACTCATAAGAGACTTGGTCAAATCTTTGGATAATCATATATGTTCCTATGTAACGTGGGCTTAGCTTTCCCTTTTTCCCAAATCTCATTACCCCTTTCATAGGTGACACTTTCAAAAATACCCAATCGCCGATAGCAAATTCTAACCCTCTTCTTCTAACATCGGCATATGATTTGTGTCGACTTTGAGTTGTTCCTAACCATTGTTGTATCAGTTTAACCTTTTCCATGGCTTGATAAACAAGATCTGGTCCAAATAAAATAGTCTCACCTACTTCAAACCACCCAATCGGTGACCTACATTTTCTCCCGTCTAAGGCTTCATAAGGCGCCATTTTGATACTTGAATGATAGCTATTATTGTAGGAAAACTCAATAAGAGGTAAATGATCATCCCAACTACCTTTAAAGTCTAATACACAAGCTCGCAGCATATCTTCAAGTGTCTGTATGGTGCGTTTTGCCTGTCCATCTGTTTGTGGGTGAAAAGTTGTACTTAAATTCACTTGAGTACCCAAACTACTCTGAAAAGACTTCCAAAAGTTCGCAGTAAATTGAGCTCCCCTATCATATATAATAGAAATTGGAATTCCATGCAGTCGAACTATCTCTTTAACATACAACCGTGCATAATCTTCAGCTGTATAAGTGGTCTTGACTGGTAGGAAATGTGCTGACTTGGTAAGCCTGTCAACTATTACCCATATGGAATCAAATTTCCGCAGCGTATGAGGCAAACCTGTGATGAAATCCATGTTAATCATATCCCACTTCCAGACTGGGAGATTTATACATTGCATATAACCTCCAGGCTTCTGATGCTCTACTTTTATTTGTTGATAATTTGGACATTGGGCTACAAATTCTGCAATGTTATTCTTCATTTTACCCCACCAATACATTTCTTTCAAATCATGATACATTTTGGTGCCCCTTGGATGAATAGAATATCGTGAATGATGTGCCTCTGTCATAATCCATCTCTTCAGCCCATCTACATCCGGTACACACAACCTACTTTGGCACTGAAGCACTCCTTCTTGTGTAAGCTCAAATGCCTTTGTCAAATCTTGTTGTACATTCTCCTTAAGCTGTGATAGAAAATGGTCTGCATACTGCTTCTCTTTCACCTCAGCTACTAATGAAGATTCTGCCGCATTTTGCTCAACAAATCCTTCCTCTGGAGTTTCAAGAAGGCAAACCCCTAAGCTGGCTAATTGATGTAGATCCTTGATTAACCCTTGTCTTTCTGTAAGCTGTCCATAAGTGTTCCCCATTGCCTTATGACTTAATGCATCAGCTACCACATTTGCCTTCCCCGGATGATATAAAATATCATCATAATCTTTCAATAGTTCCAGCCACCTCCGTTGCCTCAAATTTAGGTCCTTCTACTTAAAGATATATTGCAAACTCTTATGGTCGGTATATATGTCAACATGAACCCCATACAAATAGTGGCGCCATATCTTTAAAGCAAATACCACTGCTACTAACTCAAGATCATGTGTTGGATAATTTTTTTCATGTGGCCGCAATTGTCTTGAGGCATAAGCTATCACTTTACCATGCTGCATCCATACACATCCCAATACAACTCCTGAAGCATCACAATACACTGCATACCCTTCTGCGCCTTCTGGAAGTACCAATACGGGTGTAGAGGTCAGCTTATTCTTCAGATCTTGGAAACTCTTCTCACATGCATCATTCCATTGAAACTTAGTTGCCTTGTGTGTTAGCTTTGTTACAGGTGCAGCAATAGAAGAAAATCCTTCAACAAACCTTCTATAACAACCTGCCAACCCGAGGAAACTACGAATCTCTGTAGGCGTTGTAGGTCTTGGCCAATTTTTCACAGCTTCTATCTTTTGAGTATCAACCCTTATTCCTTCATCCGATACAATATGACCCAAGAATGCTATAGATTTTAACCAGAATTCACATTTAGAGAACTTTGCATATAACTTACGATCATGAAGAATCTGCAACACCTGTCGTAAGTGACTTGCATGGTCCTCTTTTGATCTTTAATAGACAAGAATATCATCTATAAACACTATAACGAACATGTCTAAAAATGTCTTGAACACCCTATTCATCAGATCCATAAAAGCTACTGGTGCATTTGTTAGCCCGAAGGACATAACCAAAAATTCATAATAACCGTATCGTGTTTGAAAAGTTGTCTTGGGTATATCTCTTTCTCTGACCTTTACTTGATGGTAACCCGACCTCAAGTCAATCTTTGAGAAACATTTAGCACCTTGTAACTGATCAAACAAATCATCAATTCTAGGGAGGGGATAGTTGTTCTTAATTGTCACCTTATTCAGTTGCCGATAATCAATACACATCCTCAGTGTTCCATCTTTCTTGCATACAAATAACACTGGTGCACCCCAAGGGGACATACTAGGCCTTATGAATCCCTTGTCCAGCAAGTCTTTTAATTGCTCCTTCAATTCCCGTAACTTTGCGGGGGCCATTCTATACGGAGGAATAGAGATAGGTTGAGTATCTGGAATCACATCAATACCAAACTCTACTTCTCGTTCGGGAGGTAACCCCGAGAGATCTTCAGGAAATACATCAAGGAATTCATTTACCACTGGAACATATTAAAGAGTCGGTGGCTCCACATCTGTATCTTTCACCCTTACTAGGTGACATATGTACCCCTTGGATATCAGTTTCTATGCCTTAAGATAAGAAATAAATTTACCTTTTGGAACTCCAACATTACCCCTCCATTCAAGGACTGTCTCTTTTGGGAAATTAAAATCTACCTTCTTCGTTCGACAATCTACTGTGGCATAACAAGAAGCCAACCAATCCATACCCATTATAACATCAAAATCTACCATTTCTAGTTCGACAAGATCAGCCAACGTATCATGATCACAAATAGTTACAATACAATTACGATAAACTCTTTTAGCTACAGTAGACTCGCTAACTGGGGTAGATACTTGAAATGGTTTAACTAAAAATTCTGGCGTTCTTTCAAATTTTGCAGCAATCAATGGAGTGACATATGATAGTGTAGAGCCCGGATCAATTAATGCATATACATTATGTGAAAAGATGGATAATGTGCCTGTAACCACATCAGGAGAAGCCTCTGAATTCTGTTGATCCGCTAAAGAATAGGTACAATTCTGGGCCCCACTAGAACTAGCTGATCCCTTACTACCTCTACCACGACCAGTAGGCTGTACACCCCTGCCTAGAAAAGGAACCGACGATGATGATGCAACGGCTGAACCCGTAGGTCATGTCACACTACCCATAGCCCTTTGTGGTCACTCTCTTATCATGTGCCCCGAAATACCACACCAATAGCAAGCATTTATCCCAAACTGACATGCACCTAGATGAAGTTTTTTGCAGTGCTGACACGACTGATGAGAAGAACCTGCTGTCTGTGAACCTCGGGCCCTACTACTTTGCCCAACTTGACCGCCTCTGAACCCTTGGAATTGAGATGAAGTTCCTGTTGTAGGATAAGAAAATAATGGTCTAGGTGGTCTGTTAAAAACCCGAGGCCTAAATTCTCCTTGGGACACCACGAACTATCCCATAGGTCTAGCCCTCTTTGACGACCCTCTTTCAAATTCTTGTGTCCTTCTCCTTTGCCTCTGATCCTCCATTATCTGTGCAAAGGCCTGTATTCTGGCTATGTCCATATCTCTGTTCAAAGCGGCAATAGTACAATCCCAGACCAAGTATGGATCCAATCTATCCATGTACCGATGAACTCTATTGGCCATAGTAGCTACCACATTTGGAGCATACCTGGCCAAAGAGTTGAACCGAAGGTTATACTCTCTGACGCTCATGTTACCTTGCCGCAGATTTATGAACTGGTCCGCACGAGCCTCTCGAACCTCATATGGGAGATAATGGTCAAGGAATGCCATTTTAAATTCTTCCCAACCAGCTAGAAGTGCACCAATCACCCTCGATCGTTTCCAATCCTCATACCATAATATAGCCTCGCCTTTCAATCTATAGGCCGCAAGCTCAACCGTTTCCACGCCAGATACATGCATGACATCCAAAGCCCTTTGGATTTGATCTATAAAATCTTGCGGGTCTTCATTAAGATCTGATCCAGTGAATGTAGGAGGATCTAATTTCAGGAAATCTTGTGTCCGCCGACTAGCTGCCCTAGTCGCGTCATCATCACCTGTTGTTGGACCAACTCGTCCTTAGCTTTGTGCAGCAACTATCTGGGTTAACATTTGTACTGCATTTCTTAAATCCTGGTCAGTAGCATTTACAGGAGGTTCTACAGGTACTTCTCTCCTTCTTGGCTCTTCTGGAACTGGGAGAGTAGAAGAAACCCGTGATGCAAACTCATTTTGATTAGTTCGTCTAGGTGGTGACTTGTTGGTCCCTTCTCCGGCAGCCATGTCTACCTTCTTACTTTTAACCTTACTCTTCCTTGTAAATGGCATCTTTACTATATATAAAAAAATATTCAAGGTCAAATACAAATCAACTTACACTATTAGCTCTATCGCACGAACTTTAAGAAACAAAGAAAAGAAACAACCCCTAAATGTCCTGTAGCCTCCTACTTATAAATGTGGTGCACAACACATCCATAAGCAATACTCTACTCAGACACGGCTTTGTATACACTCTAGGATGACCCGCTCTGATACCACTTTTGTCACGCCTAAAATCCCATTGAGGCAGACTGGTACCCGAAGCCGTTAAGACCCGAGAGAACCAACCTACTTTTGAGTACATTTGTATGCATGTCATCAAGTGAATAAAAATTCTGCCACATGTAAATAGAATATATTGGTGATGGGAATTATGTAAACACGTTCAAAATAGATACGAGACTTGGTCGTTGGGGCCACAATGTCAAAAGGCAAGAAACTTCTGCGTTTGACTTTACCATGGTCTACAAATCCTCTAAAAGATATACATAACCAAAACTAAGGTCGGTACAAGTCCCTGCATTATACAGCTACTGCACAGTACCAAAAAAAATTTACAACAACTCAGAAAGCCCTAAAGTAACCTAGAGCTCACCGACAATCTGTGGATGACCCGTATCCTATGGTGGTGGTCTACTAGCACCTGTGCCTACAGCAAATAAGGTAAGTCCCCCAAGGGACGTCAGTACAAAATAATGTACTGAGTATGTATGGCTAAAGGCAACTGCATGAGATATAGGAACTCAAATGGAGTCAAATACAAGTGAATAGATAATACTGATAAACCACCTTTACTGTAATCGTGGAACCGTATACATTACATTCATTACTTCCCTTTTTATTTCATTACTTTTGTTGTCTTTATAAGGCATGCCATACATATACCCAACTGATCAGTAGTAACATAATCTGGGATCGTCTCTATGCTGGGCTACATTTAAATCGGGATCGTCTCTATGCTGGGCTATAAGCCCCCTCGAGCTGCCACCCGAACATAACCATATTGAGTTGCTTACTTTATTTAATCTTTGAAGTTGTTATAGTGGTGGTTATAACATTATGGATCCTTTTTGGAACAACAAAAGAAAACATCTGAAATTTGATAGTGAATATGTATTGAGGTACTTTAGAACATTTCGGAGTGGAAACAAGGTCATTAGCTAGGTGGACAATATATGATGCCAAAGGATACGAAAAAGAGTAACCTTACATACCTTATATTCTCACTACGTGGCAACAATGATTCAGCTCCTTCCTTATGTGTTACTCTACAACACAAGTATGTAATGGAGCTAACATTAAAAGCTAATTATATTCCAAGTTTACAAAATGGCAATTAGTTACTTAACGGGAAGTAAAAACTGCCCAACCTCCTAAACACATGGTGTATCACTCACCCATTATTTATACTGCCATACAAACTTATTCCAACCCCTTACATTATAACTTACTGCCTTACCAAGACAACACAACCAAAACAGTCCACAAACCAACATAAACGTTACAAACCGGTAGGATTACCTACCTAGTTTATCCTTTACATTTTCAATCCAAAGAAACTCCATACATTCACCCCGTAAGGTCACCATACTGCCTTCCACATTAACATACCAAAAACAGTCCACAACAGTTCCAAAATTCAGTTTAACATAACAAAAGAGTATTCTCTTTTCACTACAACAAACGTTCCATTTAACAACACGTATAAACATTTCCATCAAGCCATACATAAAAAGAAATGAACCAGGGGCAGAACAACACTTCAACATACTGAAATTTCATCCTACAACTTCATTTCTTCAAGACCTTAAGCTCCTTTACAATTTTAAACCACAAAGAAGGCAAATCCTTTAAAATTAAGCACAAGTGGACTGTTTCACAATAAGTGGACTGATCTATACATTTTAAACAAAACCAAAATGATTAACACAACCTATTATACATATATTACATCAATATATAAGGGTAAATACTTACCAAAGCTTGCAAGTGGAATATTTGTCCAAAGGGGTGGTTGGTTAGGGTTTGAGAGAGAAGAGAGTAGTTTACTTTAAAAGCTGGAATTTGGCAAGTGAATTGTGAAGAAAATAAGCTGCATTTAAGCTTTATATACTCCCTCTTGGAACCGACTTTCGAAGTCTATACTTAGCCAATTCTTAGTCAAAAATAGTCCAAGTAGGTGATGCACCTACTTGGCTATATAAGCTGTCCAAAACAGCCCATTTTTCCCACTTTATTTCTACTTGGATCATCACCTGTTGGGCCTAACTTAATCTTAGGTGTTGGGCTGGTCATCTTTCCATTTTTATGTATTTAGTTTGTGCCTCAATTGAGTCCATTAACTTATATCCAAATGCAGCCCAATAATTAAAGTGGGTGATACACCTACTATCTTAATTAAGTCACGGAAGCACCTCGTTTATGTTCTCCCCTTTTTCCAACATATTAATCCTTCTAACTTAATCCACCACTTAACTTTAACTTTACACTCAAGTAATTCCTTATTATCTCAAGTTTAAATACTTTTATCCATGCTAGGTTAATCATATAATTTTTGAAAATGTACGGGGAGTTACAAAAATTTTAAGTATGGGGCGCGCTGGAGGGCGTGCCACGCCGCTCTGGGCTAAAAATTTTAGTCCAGAGGCAGCAAGCTGGTGCGCCCAGGGCGTGCCACACTGGTTTTGGCCACTTTGCAAAGTTGGAATTTTTCTTAAGTGCCAAGGGTGCCCGGGGATGCATTGAGCCGATTTTTGCCACATTTCTTTTACAACCATGAGAATATACCTTAAATGAGTGAATTATTATATTGGTATGATAAAATTACTCGAGAACGAATTTGGCATCAAAATGACAATTTTACCCTTGTAGCCAAAATGGGCCATACGTGGCTAGAATTGCTTATTTTTGGAATTGAGGCTACGAGTATGAATCCCATGAGTGGGAATATTGTCTTAATGGGTATAAAATGATTTAAACATGATAAATTATTGATTTTATTGGGTTGAGTGAATTGGGCTAAAAAAGGGCCCAAAATGTGAAAGAAAACATGGGCCAAGAATGGGTCAAATGACCCATTCTTCCATTGACTAATGCAACACATTGCATTAAATGCCAAGAGTGTCTAAGGATGAAAATTAAGGGCCTATTTAAAGGGCAAAAGGCTGATTTTTATTCATTTGGAAATCACATGCCTTTTTAGATATTTCTCAACCATTTTTTCTCTCAAACCCTAAGAGTTCAAAGCCAACTTTTGGAGCAAGATCATCATTTTTAAAGCTTGGGTAAGTGATTATTGTTATGGATTAATATATTATATGCATGGGAGAGTATGTAAATCATGTTGGTTATGCTTGTAAGTATTGAACATGGTACTTTGTGTTTTTATAAAAGATTTGTGATCCATGAGATTCAAGCTTGAATTATGACTTGTGACTTTGATGAAAGAGCATGGTATGGATAAAATATGAACATGTATGGTGTGATTTTGTTATTAAACTTGTTGTTTTCATATGAGTGTAAATTATGAGATTTTGGCCGATATGTACTATGAGGTGTATTAAGGTGACTTGATGGATTATTTATGATGTGGTGTGGATAAGAAAGTGTAAAGGAGAAGTGTTGTGGTGAAATGTATTGATTATCATGTATTGGTCAATGTATGGAATATTGGGGGATTTTTGGAATAATAATTTCATCAATGGTTTTGTCAAGGGGAAATGGCATGTTTAAAGGCAAACATGTAACTCATTGATGTTATATACATTTGTAAAGTAGTTGATGGTTAATGTCAATCCCGTTATGTATTTGTGTTATAGTGTGACACATAAAGAAGGAGCGGGACTATTGTATGCACATCTAAGATTGTATGTTCGTATTGAGAATACAAGGTATGTAAGGTTCCTTTTTCCGTATCCTTCTGCAACATATTATTCATATTGACATTGACATTGGGCTTGTTTCAATTCTGAGAGGCTTGAAGTATATCAATTCAGGTTGACGTATATTGTTATCCATATATGTTCTATTCTTAGATGACTTATGATTCACTTATCTCTTGTTCATTGATTGGAGTTTCGAAGATGTCATAACTTTATAATTCCTAAAAGGACTATCTCAAGAGTGTAATAACACAAGAGAATCTCTTTGATCTTAGATGGCATTTTCCAATCATGTCTTGTTCCAAAGTCCTATAATATGATGATTATGTTTGTACCAATCTCTCACAAGTAAAAGTACCGATCTTATAAGAATAATAAAAAGTGATGTGCAAGTTAATATATCTATTTCTCATAAGTGAAGATGTCAATCTCATGAAGTAATGAGTGAAGTGAAATGTGTATATGAGTGTGCTTCAAATTATGTCATGATCCTCATTGTATCACTCTTAAGAATGGAGGTAAGAATAACAAGAGAAAGAATTAATGTATAATGAATGAGTAATCATAAGTACATCCCAAGGGCTACAGAAAAGCCTAGCATGGGTTAATATAACATCCCAAGGGTCAAAATACCTAGCATGGGTTAGTAACATCCCAGGAATGACACGAAAGCCTAGCATGGGTTAATATAACATCCCAGGGTCAAAGTACCTAGCGTGGGTTAGTAACATCCCAGGGGCAACACAAAAGCCTAGCATGGGTTAATATAACATCCCAGGGGTCAAAGTACCTAGCATGGGTTAATCTTATCCCAGGGGCGACAGAATAGCCTAGCATGGGTAGAAAAATAAAGATGAATAATAGATGAAGACAAGAGGAGTATAGAACGTAATATACATGGTTCCCCACATACATAAAGAGAGTTTATTCACATTTCTATTTCCTTATATTGATTCCATTATTGTTGTTATTATATATGATGAATTTCTTATGAGCCTTACATACTCAGTAAATTCTTCGTACTGACCCCCTCGGGGGAATTACCTTACATGTTGCAGGTGCAGGCACTAGTAGACCTCCATTGTAGGTTGACATTGCGGATCTTTGGTGAGCCCTAGTTGCTTCGGGACTTTCCGAGTCATAAGGTTTAATAATGTTCATACGGGGATATGCATAAGAATTTTCATGAGCAAAGATTGGTTCTCTTGGGCCATATCGGCTTTGGGTGCCAGTCCGGCCCGAATGGGATTTTGGGTCGTGACAGCATACCCTCTAAACACCCCGACCCACCCACCCACCATCTATTAAAATCCCCAATTCTCTTTTAATTCATCATAAATCACTTACCCTTACCCAATTTTCTCCCCTCAAATTCAACAAGAATTTTCTCTTCTCCTTCCACCCCACCAAGCCACAAATCACACCTCTCCGCTTCTCATCCTTAGATTGTGATTGCAAGACTCCATTAGAGATAACAAGGTATGTTTTATTTAATATTTCTCTCTCTAGATTGCTATGAGAATGTTGGAAAAATTTGGGGATTATGCCTTTCAAATTTTTGGTGCCCTTTATTTTCTTTGTAGTTTGACTTGATTATTGTGCTAGAGTTGGAATTTATGGGGTGTCATGAATAAGAACTTTAAGTGCAAGTGAAAGTGTTATAATTAATCATGTTTTTAGTTGAACAACTTGCAAGTGGGTTGAGCTTAAATGGTGGTAATTGAGAAAATTGCTTGGTGAATTCACTTGGAATAACCCATATATTGTTGAATTTGCATGGAACTTATTTGAATTCTTGAGTAAAACCAGTAGTCCATTATAATGATATTCATGGGAATGTGGAACTTGTGTTGGGGATGATGATCTTGAATATGGGTTGGTATTCTTGATTGGGCATTAAGTGAAAAGGGGAAGTCTAAATACCCTTACACCCATAGATTTTTAATTGATGCTAATCAACTAAGTGTGGGGTGGCCCTTAAAGACAACACACATTGAGTTGTTTAGTTATATTTAGATGGTAAATTGACATACTTGTTGGAACTTTGTCACAGGTACCATGTCAGAATCTAGTGTGGCAGCTTCAAGTTCACATAAGCGAAGACTATCCAAAAATAAGGTTCCAGTGGCTCTCCCAGTCCCTGAAGGATAGAAAAGAAAATATGGGTTAAATATTGTCTCTAGTACCGAAAAGAATTGGTACAAGAGTCACACCGAGGCAAAATACGTTGCGGATAAGTGTATTGATCGGGACAGTCTAGCTCGGACTTACCCAAAAATATTGGATCGCATTATGAAATTGGATATGGGTTTCATCTTTGCAAAACCAACTGATTGCAACCTTCATCTTGTGAGGGAATTATATGCGAATTGGAACCCAGATGCACCTACCAGCTTGGTAGTTGTGCGAGGGTCAGATGTCATATTGGATTCTCTGGGCCTAAATAGGTTATTGGGAGAACATACTCGCACTAGTCCCCACGGCCTGCATAAGCTAAATGTTCGGCCTCCCTATGCACAGATTCGCCACACACTTTGTGGCCAACGTTTGATGGCAAGGTGGCTTCGACACCATAAAAGAGGGTACCACATGAGTTTACCCTATGCTCATTTTAATAAAAAAGTGTGTGTTTGGTTGAAGATTGTTTGTTGTTGCTTGATTCCGGGTAGCCACATGACAGAGGTGACTAGGGACCGAGTTTGTTTGGTTTATGCTTTAATGAATGATGTCGAAATTGATATGGGTTCCGTGGTGCTGTCAGTTATACGCAGAGTTCGACTACAGGGAGGCCTTCGATATGCTTTTGGAGGTGTGTTGACCAAATTAATGAAAGCATTCGACATCGCCGAAGAAGTATTTGATTATCCTCCTCCTTTGGTGACGAGACCTATTGATGTCACCCAAACCAAAGCACTTGATGCGCTAGGTCCCAGTCTCACGTTAGCAGAGCATCTTGTTCGTGATGACGGGATCTTAGCCCATATATATGGTTTGGAGATGCTATTCCATAGGACTTGGGGTAGGACCTCTACGACAGATGAGCTGAGCCAGGTTGAGAGGGATTATCCTCTAAATGAGCATGCCATGGCATTGTTGTAGATTAGGCCATATTTTATTGAGCCCGTGGATGATGATTTCCCCACAAAAGAGGATGACTGCCACCCCGAATTAGATGAAGACGAGGTGGAAGAGGGTGATGGACCTTTAGCAGTATGTGGCTCGGAGGATGACGACTTCCTCGATTGACCAGGGAGCTCCTTACACCCTACTCTTGACTTGTTTAATTTCTGTAGCATTGGGGATAATGCTAATCTTTTAAGTGTGGGGTGGGGTGTTATGGGATTCCATTTATATGTGTATGTATGTGTTTTTAGTTATTTTATTTTGGGTTACTTAGCCTTTGTTTTTTATTCTTTTACTAAGGATAGTCCTTTTGAACTGTAGAAAAGCAAAAAAAAAAATGTTAGATTGAGTCTTTTAGTATTAGTATTAGGATCTTTGCTCTATGATGGATGGATGACGACCGACTTAAGAGTAAATTAGTCATGTTATTGTTGGGTATTCTTGCTTGCTCTGTGATTACGTATACACATCCTGTATAATTGCGGAACATGCTAAGTTATACAATAGCAAGTGTTGAGACATCTAATGCTCACTTAGTCGACTTGATAAGTTGCTTAATGTTGAACTCGTGCATGACTTCGTATAAACTCGATGGTGAGCCTGCTTGAGTTAAAACATGTGCCATGTGTGAGTGAGGTTTTTGGGATATTCCATGTGTATATTGATGTCTAGAACTTGCCCGGTGTGTTTGCAAAGAGAAATAAAGAGTGTTGAGTTTAGGAGATGATATAGGCATTTCTTTGATAGCCATGTTTTATACCTACTTTATCTACTTTTTTGCAAGATCTTATTTAGCTCGTTGAGATTTTAGCCTATTCTTTGGTAGCCTTATATGTAGCTTAATCCTTTTCTTTCAAATTAACCGTAATTTGATCCAAAACTCCTAAGCGCTTTAATTGAGAAATTAAGATGTTAATGAGTGTAAAAACCGAAGAAGGAAAAAGTGAAGTTGAAGCCCAAGTAAATAGCTTTTGGTGTGTGAAAAATTTTATGTGTTGTTGGTAGAGAGTAATGTAATGAAAAGAAAAATTGACCAAAAGAAGTGAATCATGTGTTGATAGCAAATACTCCCTGCCTAATACGTGTTAGCTAGCTTAAATTGATGGGGCAAAACAAAAGAGAATTGGGAAGACAAAAGTGGTGTAAAATAGGTTGGTTAGAGGTGATCTTAAAGTGAATTGTAGTGTATTAAAGCGCTTATGGAAGATAGTCACTATTCTTAACCAAATAGTTCCTACCCGTCCTTTAGCCTACATTACAACCCTTAAAGTCCTACTTTATCTTAAGCTTTGACATTCTAATATTAGTGGAGTACTCCACTAAGTACTCCACTAAGGGCAAGCTTATGGTTCATCTTGTGTTGAATGTGAATTCTCTTCGAGAGTGAGAGGACTTTTATTCATGCACCCATTCAATCATTACTTTGAATGAATTGAGTGAGATGTTGGGTGATTCTCTTGTGGTGAGGGCGCATGTTTAGTAAAGTGTGTTGATCCATTGATAACATGTCATGCATGAATTTGCAACTAGTAGAGTTGTTTTGTGAGGATAGGTCGTTTCAATTTGCTATTCACTTGTTGGTGATATAAGCATGTTAGTTTCATAAATTGATCAAGGTAGTTGTGTAGATATGCTTCAATGCCTATTGTTTTTTGGTTGTCTAAAGTCGCCTTGGGTGATTGTGGTTATAGTTTGAGGACAAACAAAGGTTTAAGTGTGGGTGGTGATCTAGGGCGTATTTATACGCCCTATTGTCGTCTTCCACCCATGTTTACCTTAGTTTTAATAGCAATAAGTGCGTATTTTGTATTGTTTTGATGGAATATTTGATATTGATATTGTACTAATAAATATGATTAGACCGTTGTAGGTGGAATTTGTGATAAATTGGAGCATTTTTGAAGTGGAAATTGAGGCTTGAAGGATTTACGAGCATAGGATCTTAAAGATAAGAGACAAGCCGAAGAATTGGACTTGAAGAATCCACCCGAATCCACGAAAAAAGGAAGAAAATCGGAGTTTAACTGTTTGGCATGCCAACTAGCGTACCAAACCGCTTTGGACCAATATTTTTTTTGGATGGACAGCAAAGGGGCACACCAAGGGGTGTGCTGGGCCGCTATTGCCCAAATTTTTGGAGGCAGAAATTTCGTTATGTGTCTGGCGCGTTAGGTAGCGTGCCGGACCACTTTTTGGCAATTGTTGACTCTGAATTCTAGTCTATAAATAGGGCTCTTGGGTTATTGTATCAAAATTCCATATTGGTTTGACTACTTTCTTAGCAATTTGGAACATCCAATTTAGGGTTAATTCTTCTTTCCATCTTTTATTTATTTTTATGAATTTTTATCAAAGTATGATGTTAATTCAAGTTATGAGTGGCTAAAATTCTTCATTCTTGGGGTTGAGGCTACAAACATGAATCTCGTGAGTTGAATATTATTGATTTTTGCTAAAGTTTATCAATTTATGGTTATTCTTATATTCTTGTTTATAATATTTTAATGTTTGATCACCATTGGAATAAATCACTTGTCTTGAGGTGAGCTCGAGAGAGAAACTGAGAGACAAAATGGAGAATATAAGGAGTGCGATCTTTACTCGAGGAAGAGATTCCAAGAGATTGATATGCGGTTAAGATCGAGAGGTACCTAATTCGTCGCGCTTGTTCAAATACAAAAAAACAGCTTAATGGCGTTAGAGTTGGTTAAATCTATCCCCGCTCAATGATGTAGTTAGGTTTCCAATTTCTAATAGAAGGTTATGATTTGGAGACAAATATAATCATAATATTAACCTCATGATCAATAACCAAGATAAACCACTCTAATTGCTTAAACTAGTGATATTCATATTCTAGAGATGATGTTCTGAGTGCCTTGACCCTGGGAATTTACTTTTTATTGACTTTTATATCATAGTTACAAAAACTGAAGTTACGGTAGCAAAAATAGTAGTTTATATTCCGCAATAATTTAATTTTTAGTAACAAATCCCTTGTCCTTTTCGCAACACTAGTTTTTAATTATTCTTTGATGTCTAAAATTGACTTTTGTTGACAAAAGTCTCTTGGGTTCGATATCCGGCTCTTTTAAAGGAGACATTATATTACTTGAACGATCACGTACACTTGCATGTATAGCTGGGTCGCAACACAACAACAAATAATAACCCAACCGGCCTCCATAAGCACGACAGGTACAAACAACACATAGTACTAGTTTCAGGCAGTGGATATGAGTAGATGAGCTCAAATCAAAATCATTTGACAAAATATGAGATAAATTCTATGTCCAAGAATAGTTTATACTCCTTTTCCAGCACCTGTGGCTCATAAAAGTAGGACCCATGGGGGATACTCCTCCTTCAGCATCTGTGGCTCGCAAAGGAAGGATCTATGGAGGACTTGCGATATCCGTATACATTGCTCATACTCAAATCAGGGCTTTCAGGTGAAAATCAGTATCCAATACCTTTCAGACTTGAACCAGAAGTAAGCACGAGTATAGAAGGTACCCGAAATAAAAATGGCATTAAGATAATCCATTTCCCCCTGTGAGAACCAATGTATAGATAAAATCTCTCCAAGTTCCCTTTTAAAATTAAACTTAGTCAGTGAAAATCAGGACAAATATTTTGAAAATAGGAAATAAAACTAGTGATAAAAGTGTTACAAATCCTTTAAAGATCTCAAAAAATAGTAGTTAATATGGAACATTTTAGTCTTAAAAAGCCTTCAATCAGTAGAAAGAGTGGTACGATTTCCCTATTTTTCTTTTTCAAACCAAAATTAATATTTTTCCTTGGGATCATACAATAATGCATGCGTATGCACATATGAATGTAAGCATTCCATAACTAGTGTACAAATAATACAGACATAATCATACAACTATACATAAATAGGGATCACTAACTTTTAGAGCAAGGTAACACTAACCTGGAATGTGACTGAGTCATCCACGGCCTTGGGCCTACCACTACACCGTACAATATAAGTAAAATAAGGGAAATGTAAGTAAAAAAAAGTAAACATGATACTAATAAAAACCCATCGAGGAATACCAGTTTTATCACCAGAAAATACTGCAAACCTACACTATGGATCTCTAACCTAATCCTAATATCATAACAGACATATAAGTATTCCTAACATAATTTTATCACTAAAGCAAGCGGTCTAATTTAAGACTCTTGCAAAATTCAATTCTAATGTCCCCAAAGTAGGCCATTGATATTATAAATAATGAATTAAACTTAAACCTATCCTATAAACCCCTACCCGTATGTCAATTTATAACATATACCATCTTATAGAGCAAAGTCTATAAGAAAGTAGACTATAGTCTACTTCAAAGACGTACAATAGTCTCAGACTGACGATGAGCTGCTAGCTCCCTCCACTCGACCTCAAAAAGCTGCCACGTCAAGAACCTCCAAGAATCAAGAAAAATCCTCCTACGTCTAAGCTTCACACTAGAATCCAAGCTTCAATAACATGATATAGGTAATCGATTTTATTTTGAGATGCAAACATCACATCACGAATATTTTTCCTACTGAATTTAAACTTGTGTGTGTGCATACATATTTGCAACAATTGAAAAAGCATAATAAGATACTATTGCTAAAAATGAATGAGAAAGAAGTACTTTATGAATATATATATCTATATACATACGGTGGTGGAGGGTTTTAACTTGACAACATATATCTTATCTGTAACACCCCGTACCTACCAAACCCTACTTGACGACGTTGAACAATGTTTACTTAAGTGTCGAGAACCAAAGGTATGTATTATGTAATGGTATTGATGAGTTAATTGATATTGGGCCTAGTACAAGGGATTAGACCTTCGTGGGAGGTGTAACACTCCGTATGTTGTCGAACCTATACGACTACGTGTGCATTTATGGAATTAATTAGACATGGGAGAGTTGATGAATTATTCATTTATTTGTTGGGACTTATATGAGTATTGTGCCATTGGGCCAAATGAGGCCCAAGGATCATGAAGAATACTTGGCCCAATGGGGCAAAACATGATCCAATCTTTCGCTTGACTAATCAACCATGCATTTAATGCCAAGAAATTGATAAGAGTGACTTGAGGAATCCATATATATATATAAGTAATTATACACAAAATGTGGTGGGCTCAATTAACAATTTGTTAATGAGTTAAATGAGGCCCAAAAGTTCCAAGAAAAACATGGCCCAACATGAGAAACAAAAGATCCATTCTTGCTGGACCAAAGAAGACCCTCAATTATTGACTAAGTGTATGGATAAGGAGGACCATGAGGCACTATATAAGGCCATAAATCAGATTTTTATTCATAAAAAAACACATGCCATTTTCTAGAATTTTCCACAATTCTCTCTCACTCAAACCCTAAGCCTTCATCATTTTGGCCAAAGATCATCACTTGGTGAGTATTGGTAAGTGTATATTATTATGGTTTAATATATTTTATGCATGATACATGGTGTATATGATGTTGTTTATGTTGGTGGAATATTGATAAGTTCACAAAAGTTAAAGGTTACATGTTTGCTTAAATCGGAGGGTGGTTTGTCTTGTAAACTTGGTGATGGACTTGTGGTTTTGAAGGAAGTGAACTTGGTGGAGTAAATATTTACATGTGAAATGTGGTTTTAGTATTATTTGGTTTAATCCTTGTATATAACATTTGGAATCGATATTGCGAAATTGATTGTGGTTTTGGTGCCTTATTGGTCGTGAAATGTGGTTTTGAGTGTCGTTATGTGTGTTGTGAGATCATGGCTGAATGTTGGTGTTTAGGATGATCAAAAATATGTTCAAATATGTTTGATTGTGATCATGGACCATTCATGGCATTAAAAGATCCAAAAAAGTCATTTCGGACCAAAACGGGCATCCGCCCCCGCAGACGAGGGCATCTGCGGGCGCAGATGCCAACGCAGAAGGCCCTGGAATTGTCCAGGAGCCATATGCATACACATTTCATCCACCTTCATGTGCATGTGTTAGCGCAGGTCACTTCCAGAAATGGTTTTGTATGTTTCCGTCTCTAGTTGATCCCCGAAAGCCCCAATACCCTTTTTGGATGTAATTATCAGCTTGTGGCGTTGTTTTAATGACTTTAAAGTATCGTATGGAGGTGTTTTGGACTGTATTAAGTATGTATTATTTCTTATATGTTCTTATAAAGGAATAATTATGACGAAATGATAAAAGGAAAAGTGTAAAGGGTGAGTGTGGTGTGAAATGCTAGCGATGTATGATCTTTTGGTCAATGTGGGCAATGTTATGGTGTTGTTGATATGGAAATTCAGTGGATTGTATTGTAAACGGGTGACATAATATTATATGGTAGTTGTATGGTTCATTGTCGTCTTGTACGCCTTTATAGTGGCTAGTTGCTAATGTAAGTTCCGGTATGGACTTGTATTGTAGAGTAAGACGTAAGGAAGAAGCGGGACTATTGTGTTCATACATAGGCTTGTATATTCATACTTGGAAGTGAAGGTATGTAAGGTTCCTCTTTCCGTATCCTTCTACAACATATTGGCCCTATTGACATTGGGTTTGTTCCAATTTCGAGAGGCTTGAAGTACATCAATTCAGGGTGACGTATATTGTTATTCATATGTACCCTATTCTTAGATGAAGTATGATTCACTTATCCCTTGTTCATTTATTGAAGTTCCTAAGATGTCATAACGTGGTCATTTCTTAAAAGAACTATCCCAAGAGAGTAATGATGTAAGAGAATCTATTTATCCTTGAAATGTTTTTCCCAATCATGTCATATCCCAAAAGTCCTATATTATGATGATTATATTTGTATCAATCTATCACAAGTAAAAGTAACAATCTCATAAGAGTAATAAGAGAAATGATGTGGAAGTTAATATATTTATTTGTCATAAGTGAAGATGTCAATCTCATGAAGTACAAGAGTTAAGTAATATATGTGTGATTCCAATTATGTCATGATCCTCATTGTATCACTCTTAAGAATGGAAGTAAGAATAACAAGATAATGAAGTGATGTATAATTAATAAGAAATCATAGGTGGTATCCCAGGGGTTAAAATACCTAGCATGGGTCGATCCCAATAACACGGGTGGTATCCCAGGGGCGATAAGCCTAGCATGGGTCGATCCCGATACATCCCAGGGGCAATAAGCCTAGAATGGGTTATCTCAATACATCCCAGGGGCGACACGAAAGCCTAGCATGGGTTCACATAACATCCCAGGGGTCAAAGTACCTAGCATGGGTTAATCTCATTCCAGGGGCGACATAATAGCCTAGCATGGGTAGAACAATAAAGATGAATAAAAGATGAGGACAAGAGGAGTAAAGAACGTAATATACATGGCTCCCCACATACAGAAAGAGAGTTTATTCACATTCATTTAATTCTTTTATATGGATTCCATTATTGTTGTTATCGTATATGGTGATTTCTTATGAGCCTTACATACTCAGTATATTTTTCGTACTCACCCCCTCGGGGGAATTGCCTTACATGTTGCAGGTGCAGGCTTTAGTAGATCTCCATTGTAGGTTGACAGTGGATTGCGGATCTTTGGTGAGACCCAGTTGCTTCGGGACTTTTCGAGTCATAGTCGTACAATTGTGATGTTGTTATTGTACATATTGTATAAAGCGGGGACTTGTCCCGACTGTTAGTTGGTCTGGTAAATGTAGTTGTTAGAGGCTTTTGTAGACATGTGTGGGTTATGAATGTAAGAGACAAATGTTCGTTTTGACATGATGGCCCCAACGACCAAGTTTCCTAACTCTATATATATAGCATACGTTTCCATGTTTATGTTTTCTGCATAGTTCCACAAGGTATAATAAGATTCACATGAGGATATACATACGAAGATTTATGAGCAAAGATTGGTGTTCTCGGGCCATATCGGCTTCGGGTGCCAGTCCGTCCCGAATGGGATTTCGGGTTGTGACATTATCTTATATATATAAAGAGAAAAAAGGAAATTGAATGTTGTTGATGTTTTACTAAGCATGTATATCAATAAAATGCACCGTGTAATATAAACATGTATTCATATAATAAGAGAGGTGGTTAGCAATCACATGTAATGATTACTGGCACTTTGAAATACTTTTGTTGTACACTCCCTCCACTTACACATTGAAGTGGAGGTGGCATCCCCAAGTGATTTTTGTCTCGTTTTACATGTATTCGGATATTGCGTAGGTTCGTGTTAAAATAAATATAACTTTTGAATATATCATAATTGACAGAAAATTATTTCAAATAAAGCCTACCTCTCATAATAATAATTTATCAACGAAATTAGACTTACTATCTCTGTTAAAATAGTAATAAATTATAACTCTTTTAAAATAGATACATACACAAATGTATAGTAGCTAAATGATTTTTATAAAAACTTAAAATATTTTACGAAGGCAATAAAAATATAGCCTTTTACCAAATTCTAATTTAAATCAAATATTACAAAATACGTTCGGTATTAATAAAATTCTCAAACAAACGATTGAGAACCCAACCACATTGTCACGCCCCGACTTCCAAAGGGACGTGATTGGCACCCGAAGCCGATATGGCCCGAGAGAACCAATTTTTGCTCATGAACCTTCGTATGCATATTCTCGTATGGATCTCATTAAACCTTATGCACCTATGCGGAAGACATGATCATGGTACATATGCTATATATATATATATATATATATTAATGAAACTTGGCCGTTGGGGCCATTAAGTAAAAACGAACATTTATCTCTTACATCCACATACCTACATATGTCTACAAAAGCCTCTAACAGATGCATTTACTAGACCAACTAACAGTCGGGACAAGTCCCCGCTTTATACAATATTTACAATATCAAAACAAATATACAACTATGACTCAGGAGGCTCCGAACCAACTGGAGCTCACCAAAACTCTGCAAATGATCCACAGTCTACTGAGGAGGTCTACTAATGCCTGCACCTGCAACATGTAAGGTAAGTCCCCCGAGGAGGTCAGTACGAAGAATGTACTGAGTATGCAAGGCTCATAATAAATAGCATCATACATGATAATGTCAATAGAATAAAATATGAGAGAATAATCAATGTGGATCAGATCATTTTATGTAACACCTTTTATAATTATAGTCCTTCAAGGAATTTACCTTCACTCAAGAGACTTGCCTCTAATAGGTTCTTCTATACCCAAGAGATTCGTTCTTGCTTCTCTATTCATTACCGCTATTGTTCATATACTTGGTTAGTAGGTTATAACAGAATAACACTTCATCCACATACATCCACTCTAGTGGTGGGGGTAACAACATGACATACATCTACTCTCTTAACGTACATCCACTTTATTGGTGGTTTTAACCTACATCCACTCTATTGGTGGGGCAACATACATCCACTCTCACGGTGGGGCAACATACATCCACTCTCACGGTGGGGCAACATACATCCACTCTCATGGTGGGGTAACGTACATCCACTCTCATGGTGGGGTAACATACATCCACTCTCATGGTGGGAGAACATACATCCACTCTCATGGTGGGAGAATCATACATCCACTCTTATGGTGGGAGAACTTGATATGTCAACTAATGATAGATTAATACATTAAGGATCATGATACTAATCGAAACACACAAATATACTTCACCTTACTCTTATACGTCATGAGATTAACATCTTAACTTATGAGGGATAGCTATATATCAGTTTGCACTTTACCTCCAACACTAACCCCATGAGATCTTACATGGGTACGTACATGATACCGGACCTCCACCTCGGGTGGGCTATACTAAATGACATATCACAATCTTGGGGTTATTCCATCTTAAACTTATACGCTCTAGAAGGTGGTCCATACTCAATGAAACGTATAATAACCATGTGCATTACCATTTCACAATCTTATACCCTCTACTTCGCCATGAGAATGACATGCTAAAAATCATGGCATTAAAGCACACACTTACATACACATCTCACTTCACTCTTTTACCTCATGAGATTGACAACTTAACTTATGGGGAATAATTATACTCACTTGCACATCACCTCTCTTCTTACTCTTATGAAATCTTATGAGATTGGTAATCTTACTTATGAACAATTGGCACAAGGATAACCATCATACTATAGGACTTTGGATCAAGACATGATTGGAATCATGCTACTCAACGAAAAAATCTCTCTTTACCTCATTGCTCTCATTGAAATAGTTCTCTTAGGAATTACCATGTTATGACATCTTAGGAACTTCACTCAATGAATAAGAGATGAGTGAATCATCAATCATCCCAAACTGGGATACATATGAATAATAATATACGTCAACCTGAATTGATATACTTCATGCCTTTCGGAATTGAAACAAGTCCAACGTCAATAGGAATAATATGTTGTATAAGGATACGAAAAGAGTAACCTTACATACCTTGTATTCTTAATATGAATACACAATCTTAGACGTGCATACAATATTCCTGCTCCTTCCTTATGTTTTTCTCTACAACACAAGTTCATAACGAAACCAACATTAACCACCAATTACCTTATAATGGTATACAACAACAATAAGTCACATGTTTAGCTTTAACATGTCATTCCCCTTTGACAATACTATTTATGAAATCATCATACTAATAATTCCACAATATTCCATACATTGGCCAACACATGATAACCAATAGCATGTCACACCAAACTCATGTTTTACACTTCTCCATCACCACCACATCACAATTATTCCATCAAATGACTTCAATACACCTCACAACAACAAATCGGCCAAACTCCCGTAATTTACACTTATAGAAAAATAACAAGTTTGGGACCATAATAACACCATACATGTTGTTATTTTATCCACACCATGCTTTTTCATCAAGACCACAAGTCATAATCCAAGTTACAATCCCATGGATTTCACATCTTTTACCAAAACACAAAACACCATATTCAACACTTCCAAGCATAACCAACATGATATAAATAATCTCTCATGCTCATAATATGTTAAAGTACAAGAATAATCACTTACCCAAGCTTGTAAAATGGTGATCTTGCTCCAAAAATGACTTAGGGTTTGAGAGCCCAAAAGGGTGTTCTTGATAGTTCTAGAGAAAAAGATAGAAAAGCATGTGTGTTATTGTATAAAAAAATCTGATTTTTGCCTCCTTTTATAGACCTCTAAAGTCATGCTTATCCACTCTTGGCATTTAAGGCTTAGTCAATGGAAGAATGGGTCATTTGACCTATTCTAGGCCCATGCATTCTTTCACATTTTGGGCCTTTTATGAGCCCAATTCACTTATCCCAATAAAATCAATAATTTCTCATTTTTAATTCATTCCATACTCATTACGACAATATTCCCACTCACGGGATTCACACTTGTAGCCTCAATTCCAAAAACAAACAATTCTAGCCACGTTTGGCTTATTTTGACCTTAAGGGCAAAACTGTCATTTTGACTCCAAATTCCTTCTCGAGTAATTTTATCATACCAATATAATATTTCACTCATTTCATGTATATTCTCATGGTTGTAGAAGAGACGTGGAAAAAATCAGCTCAATACGTCCCCGGGCACCCTTTGGACTTAAGAAAAATTCCAACTTTGAAAAGTGACCAAACCCAGCGTGGCACGCCCTTGGGCGCGCTAGCTTGCTTCCTCTGGGAACAAAAATTTGGCCCAAAGCGGCGTGGCACGCTCCCCATCGTGCCCCTACCAAATTTTTTTTTTTTTTTTTACTCTCAAAACTAAGGTAAACATGTACGGGGTGTTATACACATGTCCCGACAAGTCATAAATGACACGTAGCAACTATCAAAAAGCTCAAAATGCAAAAAATACACAAAAATAGAGAAAATAACCTGGAGGGTTATTACATTTATTAACATTTTTGCATATTTGAAAATCTAAGTCACTTATATGCATCAATCAACTATGGCCACAACTGCTAGTTTTGATCATACTTTCCCTCTAATTGATATCTAGCTGAATTCACAAGAATATGAGGAAATTGTAGCTCCATGGCATCAGATTTTAGTTGTAAAAACATGAAAAATTATTATATGATCAGACTATCAATCTTTTTTGTAATTGAGCTTTGCTTCTTGAGAGTTATTTTTATCAAAACTAAGTAGTTGGGAAGCGACATGCCTTATTTATGAGACACATATGTGTATTTGTTCATGATCATAATATGTGTCCATGGGGTATACTCACGATGCAGACATTCAAAAAGATAATTTCAAACACAGAGAATTATTTTTCAAGCTTGATGAGCATTTTTATAAAGTTTCCATCACCATAGGCATTGCCCAGGTGTTTCGGGTCTAGCTTGACCTTGTCCTTCCATTCTACAATTGTAAAGTACATTTGCAGAGGGTGGAAAGTACCGTAACTCCAAAAAAATCCCAGGATTGTAAGTTACAATTAAAAACATGTATGGAATATTAAAAACATCTTGCACTAGAACTATACAAAAAATTATATACTTAACTAACAAAAAATTGGGACTTAGAGCAGTTTTGGCCTAGTGGTTGGGAGGCCAAAAGTGCTTTTTGCGACAAAAAAAGTACTTTTTTTAAGGGAAAATTTCAATTATATACAAAAAAGTAAATAGTTTACAAAAAAAATAGCCAAGGTTTTGTTGATTACTTACAATGACCATTAGGCTATTTTCTTCCTTTTTCTTTTCTTTTCTCAGCATTAATTTTTTTTTAAAAACTTTTTTTTTTTTTTTGCTGCGTTTTTCTTTATTAAAAAGAATTTCTTTTCAAGTTTTTCTGTACAACTTTTTTTTCATGTATCAAAATTGTATAAATGGTGTATAAACATGTATATATGATGTACAAATAGGTATTTAGTGTGTATGTAATGTATCGATATTGCATAAATAGATGTGTAGTGTATATGTAATGTATTTATATTGTATAAATAGTGTATAAACATTTATCGATATTGTATAAAAGCTATATAATGTATTGACATTGTATAAATGGTGTATAAACGTGTATCGATATTGGGTAAATAGTACATAAATGTGAATCAATATTGTATCAGTGTTTTCAAAAACGTTTTCAGGGAGAGTCCTGGGGCGGGGCGTACCAAAAACGCTCTGTGGCGCAAATGAAAAATGCAGATCCATAGGGCGTAAGTCCCGGACGTAAAATCGTAAGTCCCGGACGTAACAGTGTATGTCCGGGCTTTAATTTTGATTTTTTTTTAATTTTAAAAGTGTTTTTGCTATAAATCATTTTTTTAATTGTTGGTGTGATGATATTTATACTTTATGCTAGAAGTTTTTTCATATTTTAGTGATTTTTTCTAATTCTAAATATAAATAAAGAAATTAAAGAAACTTTCTTAGAAAATAATTATAATATTTTTTCCTATATTATTGATGATTTATTTAAATTTATTTAGAAATTATTGAAAATCTTACTTTGCTTATTTTCTTAGTAATAAAATTATAAAATTGACGATATATACGATACGTCCCGTAGATCCATGGGACTTACACCCTGTGTTTCAAGGCTTACACCTCGCCCCATGCTAAGCAAAACGCCTTGCCCCACGCCCCCGCCTTTTAAAACATTATATTGTATAAATGTACATAAACGTGTATTGATATTGTATAAATAGTTATGTAATACATCGATATTATATAAATGGTGTATCGATATTGTATAAATCACATACCAATAGTAGAAGCATAAAGGCCTTAAACCGGTGGGAATGATAATAAAATAAGTCTATTACTTTCACACCTATAGATACTAATCCTTCACGATTGTCCCTAGCAGCTTCAGTAACCAATTGTCCTATAAGACGGAAAGCCATTAGCACAGTGATCTTCATCAAAAAAAATAAACAAACTTAAACAGTCCTCTAAATCTACTGCAACCTCCTCCTTTATTTGCAACTCTAGGGAGTGGCTACAAACTATAAACATAGGTGGAGTTGGTTATTATTGTTGGAATACTAGTTTAAAAAAAGCTTTTATGACATGATTATTGTTGTCATCTTGCAGAGAAGAAAATCCCCTCAATTCATGGTAAAACAGTGGGATACAAACTAGAATAATTCATATATAAACCTTCAACAATTTCGACCAACTCAAAATCATCCCAAATTTTAGATATGAGCTTCTATCGACGATTCAAGTCTTTTGGTATAAACGATTCATGTTTGCGGCACATCATTTTTTTTTAAAGGAGAAAATAACGACGACTAATAAGAAGAAGAAGAGGAGGAGGAGGAGAGGAAGAAGAAGAAGAAGTGGAAGAAGGGAGAAGAGGAAGAAGACCGAGTGGCCATTTTTTTGTAAATAAAAATGTTCAGCGATGAAGAGGGTCGAGCGACTAGTTTTTTGGTGAATAAAATGTCCGACTGGACATTAAGCGTAATTATCCCTTTTTTTAAAGTGGGGTGTTTTGCCAAGTAGTAATGCTACTTTAAAATAGAAGAAGTAGTAGTTTTTCTGCTGTTGTAAAGAAGCAACCAATTTCTGCTTTTTAGAAAATGCTGACGTAGAAGCAGAAAATTATTTTTTTCAAGACAAAAATATTCCTATCATTTATATGTATTTACCAATATATCCCTTGTTAACCATTAGGCATTTTTAGTTGGACAAGTTGGAGAAAAATGCTCTCTTCTCATGCCTAAACCCTAAACATCGAACACCATCATATTTCTATTAGAATGGCTAGTACAACAACTGGCTAGACATCGAAAGTAGCTGGCCAATTACTCTTTCTTACATCTGATTCATATTTTCCTCAACTCAATCAAAATACACAAATACTTGATACTTTGACTAACGAGATCATCAATGCTTCTACATCCATGGACGAATATTAAGAAAATAATATGGGAAAGGTGTAATTTATTGATCTCATGAAGGAGAAACCCATTACTAATGTGTAACTAGGAAATGGGAAAGTGGTTCAGTCCATCCCTATTAAATAATTCACTTATGTCAATAGAGGTCCTAGGGTTACATGGACGGAGGAGGAAGTTTAAAAGATGATCCTTATTGAAAATCTACAATATGCTATAATTGGGAAATTTTCATATGGGTGGACAAATCTTGAAGATTTAAGGATTCAAATTCCAAAACAATTCTAGATTAAAGGAGATTGCAAGATTTGTTTATTTCAGAATAGGCATCATTTGATAAGGTTGAGTCAAAAGAAAATTTTGGTCAATATTATGTCCAAAAATATGTACTACATAGTTGCTAAGGATGAATTAGCCTATCTAATGAGGCTCCTGTGTTATGATGCTAAACTTAAGCCGACAGAGAAAACTAGTCAAGCCATGGCTTGGATCTCATTTTTCGATTTGTTACCAATATTTTTGGTGACAGAATCTTTATTCTCCATTGGAGTTGTTATGGGTAAACCTTTGCATTTGGACATGTATAATATGAATAAGACCTATTTGTGCTAGGGTAAAGGTACAAGTTGACTTGCTATCAAAGTTTCCATAATGGGTCAAAATTGAGGTGGTTAATTCTGCTTCTAATAAGCTAGGTTCGAATGTTAAAAATACAGTATGATTTTCTACCTAGGTATTGTGTAACTTTTAAGTTACACGGTCACAATAAAGAGAAATGTAGAATACTCCATCTGAAAATGAAGAAGAAACATGGCCAAAATGTCCAGGAAGAGCGAGAGTTAGACGAACAAAATGGACAAAATAGACAAAGGAATGCTGCTATAAGTATAGGTTTGGGCTATGAAGGAGGAAGGATTCCCACAAATAGAAAATTCCAAATGGAAAGAACTCTAATAAGTTTATTAGTGATACAACAATAGAAATATCTACAACTAAAAATAGGGTGGTGAATGAAAATTTCTTTGGTGTGTTAACAGGCGATCAGGAATAAGTCTAGGAAAAAAGTGATGATATATAAGACAATGCAACTTCAGAGTTTGATGCATACAAAGGGATAGTACAAACAAAAGTGGTGGCTGATGGAAGTAGAAGCATGGAGCATGTAAATAAGGAAGATGCATAGGATGACATAAATTTCAGACAAAGTAATAACACATCACAAACAAAGAACAAAATGGCTGAGACAAAGAAAATAAAAACATCCTGAGAAGGATAACCAAATAATGATACACCAACAACATAATTTGAGTTGCAGTTCAAATACAGTAGAGTTTGAGTCACACACAACTAGGGGATGGAGTAAACAAGATGATATTCCAAAACAAGAACTTGCAAAATGAATAACCATATATGAAGGAGAGACAACAAATTTAGATAGTAAAATTGACAAAAAAGTTCTTGATATTGGGGAAAGGAGTTCACCTCCTCAACTATTGCAATACAGACCAACATGGAGAATGAAGTTTCTTTGAAAAAAGAGCTGGCTGAAATTACATATCAGGAGCCATTACAAATGGTGTCTAGAATTCCTAAGAATAAAGAATTACAAGTTGCAGAATTAGAAGAAGGAAAGGAAAAAAATACAGTCATACTAGTTTTATCAATTGATGGATTTCAAAATTCATCTCCAATGCAGAGAGCTTGTATGATTTGGTGTCACGGCCCAAACCCCATCGAGAGTGGCACCAGCACTAACCCTCCAATGGGAGAACCATCTAACCCAAATTACCATTACCAACACTTAGCCATTTTTAAATGAAAAGGAATGGAAATCTATATTAATAACATATCAAAAAATAGTCCTAAAAATGAAACAATGCAGAATAAGTTAAATGTCTAAAATGCCCCTAGAAGCTGAAAGTTACTATACCAATATATCTAAACAAAATAATATGTGGGTACAATGCAAAAAACTAGAATAAAAAAACTGTTTGTGTCCAAAACAAATGGACAAGAACATATTGTAAGATGACTCATGGTAGCTTGGAACATAAAGCTCACCTTTGAGTCGGAATCGATCACTATCTACAACTAAGGTCACATTTGAGCCGCTGGAATATGCTCTGCACTCAACAAAAAAAAGAGTACAAGTAGTATCAGGTCGAAACCACTATGTACTGGTAGGGTCATAGGATGACTCAACTTAATAAATATGAACACATGATCTTGGCATATTTATACGTCCACTTAGAGTGTTTTACCCACCTTTATTTGAGTTTTTAGAATAAGATTTGCCTAGAATTGCTTGTTTTGATATAATATCTTTCATTCTCAGCTAACAAATGTGATTAGATATTATTTTTATAGGAATGCAAGGTGAAATAAATTTGTTGGAGCTCAAATAAGGATGCAGAGCTTTTGGAGCACTTATGAATGAGTTCACCAGGCAAATTAAGGTTGAGGCTTTCACTAGCGCAAGGCGCCAACACCCAAACTCCAGACATCACCTATTGGCTCCAAAGTAGGCACAAGGCGCCACAAGATGCAAAAATCATGGCAACTATAGCGCCACAGCAGGCGCAGTGTGCCAAGGCACACCCGACATAAAATTTCACTTATTTGGCAACCCGAAACCCATTAGGATTAGGGGTATTTTTTGTACTACTATATGTATATACCTTCTCCATGTTTTTTGAAGTGTTGTTGGTTGTTTTTGGAGGCACAAAACATCAAAAAAAGTTCACTAATAAGTTTCTAATTCTCTTTAATTTCTTAGTTGTTTCTTTGGATGAACACATCATGTTATTGTATTTTTAGCATGAGCGGCTAAGAAACACTTCTTCTGGGTTTGAGGACTGCTTGATTTTATTTCATACTGTCAAGTTGTTTTTACATTGATTTATCAGTTTGGTTGTTCTTAATCTCTTTCCTATCACCATTTTAATGCTTTACTGAGATTAAACTAAATTTATAGTCCTTTTGTGAACTCATAAGGAGAATCATTAGGGTAGAATGAAGAGATTAAGGGGTGATTTCTAATATTTAATAAGTAAAGGTTTGTTTTGCATCTAGGATAGGAATATACTTAAAATGCCTCATTCGGGTATAAGATAAGAAGATATCTTAATGCACCTAACTTGAATTATCGCATCCCCGCTCAATGATGTAATTGTGATATCAAATTAGGTAGATGATTAAAGGTTCAGGAGACCATAATTGTATTATCAACCTTGTAAGCCAACAACCAGATAAATAAAGTAACTAACAAGAGAGTATCATTATACATGATTGCAACATGTGCCTTAACCCTGGAATTTCTCTAAAATATTGTTCAAAATGTTGTTGAGTATTCTACGTCTTTAATTATTCATTTTCATCCGTTTATAATCACTAAACATCTTATTTCATTTGGTTACAACTACACTTTTTTAATACACTAGTAGTAATTGAAACAAATAACTTAATGAAATCAAAGTCTCCGTGGGTTTAATATTAGGCTTGAAAGAAGTTTGATATTACTTGCACGACCACGTACAGTGAGTGTGTGGTTGGATGCAAGAAGATTTTGGCGTCATTGTCGGAGACTTAGAAAATTAATGACTTTTTAATTTTAGTTGTTTCTGGAATTGTACAAGTGTTGACAACGTGATCTTAGCTGCTACATATGTTGGTATAATTGAAATTTTGAAAGCTGGCACAGAATATCGCATCCTAAATTGGAACAATATTACATCAGTAGAGAAGAGCAGATGCGCTTCAATACCCAATTCAACAACTCTAGCCAGACCCATAGGAAGAGATTGTTCCTTTAGAGGTGGTAGCATCATGGACAATTCATGATGTGGCAATCCCACTCTCTACTAATGTCACCTCCAAAATTAAGAAACTTAAACCAGGAGGACGATATAAGATAAAATAGAACATGGTGCAATTGTTGCACACCTACGAGTAGTTCACAGGTCTCCCACATAAAAATCCACAGCAGCATATGCAGAATTCTTTGGAAATCAGTGAAACATTCATTCCCATAGGAGTCTCAACAGACTATGTGAGACTCACACTCTTTCCATTTTCATTGCTGGGAGAGGCTAAGAGATAGATAAAAGCCTAACCACCAAATTGAATCATAACTTGGGATGATCCCGCAAAGAAGTTCGTAATTTGATTCTTCCCATCTAGGAAAACTGCAAGGTTGAGAAGTGAGATTCTGAGCATTAAGAAGAAACCAAAAGAAAATTTCTATCAGTTCTAAGAGAGATTTAAGTCTCTCCTAAGAGACTGCCCTCATCACCAGCAGTCAAATAATGTGTTAGCGCATACTTTTGTAGAGTGTCTCCACCCAAGAAACAAGATATTGTTAGATTTTGTAGTAGGGGGTCAAGCTCTGGAGAAAACATATAATGAGCTAATTACTCTACTAAATTGTATTATGTAGAGTAACCTACAATGGAAAAAAGATTCTTCAAGAAATATGGCAAAGAAACCTACAGGTATGCTAGAGGTTGACAGTATCACTACTTTTGCTGCTCAGATGGCTGCTTTTAAAAATTAGGTGATTGGGCAGCTTAACATGTTGAAAGTATCATAGCTACAGGCTCAGGTTAATGTGGTGCAATAGTATCAAGCATGGTGTGAAAGTTGTGGTATGAGTGATCACTTATCAAAGTTGTTTGGGAAATTTCGTTGGGAACGTATACAGGTAGAATGGTTAAAATTTTGGGAACACTTAATAACCCTGGGTGGAAAAATCATCCAAATTTTTCATGGGGAGGAAAGCAAAGGAGAATACCACTCAAATCCAACACAGGAACCTAGGGCAAAGCTTGAATTATAATAGCAATCTCAGTGAAATTAAGAAAATGCTCAATCTAGCAATACTAAAGAGATGCGAAAGTTGATAATGGAAGAACAAGCCAAGATGGTTGTAGAGCAGGCTAAGATAGTTGCTGACGTAAAAAATAAGTAACTTTCCACTTAGCAGTTAGAAAAACATGTGGGTCAAATAATAGGAGCTCAAAATATGAGGCCTCTTGGAGGTCTATATAGTGATACAGATCCAAATCTAAGGCAAGTGAATGCATTCTCTACCCGGAGTGGTAGATAGTTAGATGAGTTAAAGCCCAAAAGAGAAACTCAAAAGGCTATGGTAGTGGACATAGAGAAAGTAGAGCTTAAAAAAGATGTGAATCAAGAGCCTACCATAGAAATTATGAAGCCACCCCCTCCATTTCCATAATTGCTAAAAAGCAGAAGGAGGAAGCTTATTTTTAATAGTTCATTGATTTATTAAATCAGGTACATATAATCTTCCTCTTATTGATGTTTTATAGGAAATTCCTAAGTATGCAAAGTAAATCAATGATATTATGGCAAATAAGAACAAGTTTACAGAGTATGCCACTGTTACATTTACTAAAGACTACACCTCACAAATCCAGAATAGACTGCCAACAAAGCTCAAGGATTTGGGCGGTCTAACTATATAGATCACCATTGGAAAGTCTATCAATGCTTGGGATTTGTGTAATCTTGAGTCCAATATAAATTTTATACCACCTTTTTGTTCAAGTAGATGGGTTTGGGAAGTCCAAGGCCCACCATAGTAATCTTGTAGTTAGCTGATTGTTTACTTGCGAGACCCAATGGAATAGTAGAGGATTTATTGGTGAAAGTGGGTTGACTAATTTTTCTGGTGGACTTTATTATCCAGGAAATTGATTCAGGTCTAGAAGTCTCATTTTTTTTTGGGCAACCATTTTTGGCTACTAGCCATGCTTTGATAGATGTAGTTGTCGAGCAACTAAAAATGAGAGCTCATGACAAAGTTGAAGTATTTGATGTGTACAAAGCAATGAAGCTGCCAGCTATTAATGAGGAGTTATCTGCTATTATAGTGATAGATCTTAAATCAGAGCTCCCGCTCATCATTTGTAAGGATCCCTTAGAAAGAAGTTTGGTGGGGCATGATATTTTTGGGGGTACATAAGCTAATGATATAGTGCAGATTTTAGAGGTGGACAGTATACTTACTTACAAGGGTTAATTTAAGAATCTCAACAGGCCTCTTGGGCTTCATCCCAATCCTTCCATATAAGAGGGTCCCAAACTAGAATTGAAGACCCTACCACCACACCTCAAGTATGCATACTTGGGGGAAAATGATTCCTTACCAGTTATTCTCTTAGTAGGTTTATCAGAGGTACAGATGGGACATGCACTGGCTATTCTAAAATGAAGAAGGAAGGTAATTGGATAGCAGATGTTAGATAAACAGGGCATTAGTCCCCCCTATTACATATAAAAATTCTTTCTGGAAGAAGGGTATAGACTAAGTGTGCAGCATCAGTGGAGACTCAATCCAGTAATGAAAGATGTGGTAAGGAAGGAAGTGATCAAGTGGCTAGATGCTGCCATTGTCTACCCAATCTCAGCTAGTAAGTGGTTAAGTCCTGTTTAATAACATCCTCAAAAAAAGAGGCATGACTGTTGTGACAAATGAAAAGAATGAGTTGATCCTGACCCGGACAATCATAGGTTGGGGAATTTACATAGATTATCGTAAGCTAAACAAAGCCACCTAAAATGATTACTACCAGATTCCCTTCATTGATTATATCCCAGACAGGCTTGCAGGTCAGTAATATTATTGTATTTTGGATGGATATTTTGGCTATAATAAAATAGCCATTGCTCTAGAAGATTAGGAGAAGATAACAATAAAGTGTCCATATGGTACCTACACTTTCAAGTGTATGTCCTTTGGACTCTGAAATGCACTTTCCACTTTTCAGTATTGCATGATAGCGATATTTCATGATATGGTGGAGGACTTCATAGAGGTATTCATGGATGAATTTCTATTTTTGGTAACTCCCTTGAAGTCTACTTACAGAATCTTAATAGGGTGCTTTCTTATTACGAACAGATGAATTTGGTACTGAACTAGGAGATGTGCCACTTTTTGGTCAAGGAAGGTATTTTCCTTAGTCATAAAATTCCATGAAAAGGTTTGGAGGTAGATTTTGAAAAGATCAAGGTTATAGAGAAGTTGTCACCACCAGTACCTGTGAAGGGTGTTCATAGTTTTCTGGGGCATGCAGGTTTTACAAGCAATTTATTTAGGATAATTCAAAAATTACTAGACGTATGTGGAAGGTACTAGAAAAGAGGTGAAACTTCAGTTTTGTGATGTGTGTTAAAGCCTTTGAGGTATTAAAGACAAATTTGATTGAAGCTCAAATCTTAATTGCTCCCAATTGGGAGTTTCCATTTGAATTGATGTGCGATGCCAATAATATAGCTGTAGTGTAGTATTGGGCCAATAAAAAGAGAAAATCTTTCATTCCATTTACTATGCCAAAAAAATATTGGATCCAACACAAGCTAATTATATTGTGATGAAGAAGGAGATGTTAGCCTTAGTGTATGCATTCGACAAGTTTTGGTTATTCAGTGGGATCTAAAGTTATTATTTATATAGATCATACAGCCATTCGGTACTTATTTAATAAGAAGGATGCAAAGCCTCAACTCATCAGATGAATTTTTCTATCGCAGGAGTTTGACTTAGAAGATTAAGATAGAAAAGGGTCAGAGAATCAAGTGGTTGACCATTTATCGAGGCTCAAGAGTTGGTCACATGATCTAAAAGATGGAAGTATCGGAGAAGAGTTCCCTAATGAGCAACTGTTGGCATTATATGTTGTAAGGTTACTTGAGGCAGTTTGACGTGCTTGAAGAAGAGGTAGATTTGATACTACCTTTAGCGAGTCATGCATTTGGTTAGATTATAAATGTGTCCATACCTATGGAGCCAAAGAGCATGGAAGGGATGAGTAGCTGGAGGGCAAGGATGTTTGGTATAGCTGATTTGCCTATGGATTGGGGCACATACCGCCACCCAGGAAGAATTAGATGCATTTGAAGTCAAATACCATATGATCGATAGTGCTATGCTCTTGTTCAAGGTAGGATCAGCCTTTGCAAAGCTCTTGGATAATGATAAGACGACAGTGCAAATTGATAATACAAATAATAAGGATGAATTTGATGATGCTGGTATAGGGAGGATGATGATGGATACAAATAATGTGGATCGTGAAGACTTTCCCAATGATCATGACGATGCCTAGAGGCCCAGGAAGTTCCTTTTCTCACTTTTTGTTTTGTATTGATTGCGTACTAGGGACAATGTTATTCTTTAAGTGTGTGGTGGGGGAAGAGAATTTTGTGTGTTTGCTTTACATTGCTATATCTTTAGGGAGTTATCTTGTTTTTCATTTTTGTCAGTTTCTTTTCACATTTTTTTAGGATGGGTTCCTTGGATTTTGTCTTCAGTTCCTTTCCTAAGGATAGTCCCATTGAACTGACTTAATTTTTCTTCTAGTATTGAGTTAGTCATAGGTTGTAACTTTTCCCGATGATGGATGGACGACAATCGTCTTAAGGGTAAATTAGTCATAGGAATGCTTAGGAAGAGAAGCCACCACTTGTTGAATTCTTGAAATTCCACTTATGTATGAACTAGACATCATGGTAATTCATTCAAAAATGCAAATAAAAGAAGTGGGAACTTCATTTTAGAGACACTTCAGCTCCTTAATTTGACTTGAAAAATAATAAAAGGATGGGCCTAATAATGAGACTTCATTTAATATGGTTATGTGTGAACATGTGATCATAGGAAACAATGGGTGAACTATAAGTACCATGAGAGGTGAGCTTTGTTTTTTGAGTTTTTGGCATATATTAACATCTAGATCTTGCTCGATGTGTTGGTGAAATTGTTCCTTACGTGAAATTATGAGATATGATAAAGGCTTTTTGTTGTTAGCCTGTTTTCTTGACTTTTGATTGAATCACCCTTTTTAATTATCCCTAGTTGAATCCTTTTGAGTAGTTGTAGCCTAATTCTTTGTATCACCAAGTAATAAATTTCTACCCATTTGTTTGTTAGTACCCCGAGTTATTTTATCCCAATTTCCCCTAAAGCACGTTAAGACTAACAACTTAAGGGAAAAGTAGAGGTAAGCAGAAGAATGTGGCAGCTAGTAGGTGGGAAAATGCAAAAAAAATAATAAAAAAAATAATAAAGGAGGAAGAACGAAAGTCTTGATAAAGTAGTTGAAAAAAAGAGAAAAAATGGCACCTACTAGAGAAGAAGAAATAATGAGCAAGGGAATGGTTATATGGAAGGGAAAATGAGCATAAGTTGAGAAAATAGGGTAAATAGAGAAATATGAATAAGTTGAAGTCTTAAAGTGCTTAGGGATGGTAGTAACTAATTTCTAAAAAATTTCAACCTATCTTATGGCCAACGTTACAACCCTTGAAAGTCCTTCTGATCTTACTTCTTGACGCTTGGTTGATTGGATATTACACTAAGGGAAAACCTATAGTATGTTATGTATGCTTGAAACATTCTTTGTGAGAGTGAGCATTTTTGTTGGAAATCGTCGCTATTGATTGATAGAGAAACGCACAAGGGATATTACTAAACTGTGAGGGCAAAAAATTGTATGAAATGGTGTACTATCATTTGTATTATTTGCAGTTGATTATGTTGGCCTGTGGTTTCTTTTATAAGAGTCAATTTCTGAGGCTAAGTTGTTTCAAGTAAAGTATTCTCAAGTTTATGATTCTTGCATAAGTGCATATTGAGTGAATTCGGTTCATAATTAAATTGTCTACTCAACTTAAGTGTGGATTGATAGAATCACTTGGTTGTACGTTTTGGTGAGCTGCATAATAGAGTATAATGAATTGTTCGAGGAAAAACAAGGATTCAAGTGTGGGGTGACGATCTTGGACGTATTTATACGCCTACTTAAAGTGTTTTACCCACATTTATCTGAGTTTTGAGAATAATATTTGCCTAGAATTGCTTGTTTTGATCTAATATCTTTGAAACCGAGCAAACCAATGTGATCAAATGTTCCTTTTATAGGAATGCAAGTTGAAATAAACCTATTGGAACACAAATAAGGATGCAGAGATTTTAGTGCACTTATGAACGATTTCATCGGGTAAATCAAGGTTGGATGATATGAGCGTTATTAGCTTGGGGCACATTAGGAGGGGCTTCCATATATGGATAATAGCTTGGAGCCTGAAGGAAGCCACGGAGCAACAAAGACATAAGGCCATGGGCGGTCAAGATGTCCTTTGGGCAATCAAGAAGGGCCGTTGTGAGTTATTTCCAAAATAGCCACATTTGGGCTATTTTTGTAATAGACTATTAGTGTAAAGACAATAACTATAAATAACGGCCTTAGTTATTTTCTTCCTTAGTTTATGAAGAGATTATGATTTTTAGAGTTTTTAAGCTTATAGTTTCTAGGTGAAGCCTAGCATTAGTTTAATCAAGTAGTTCGTAATCATAGATTGAGTGTTTAGGGTGGATTCTCTAAATTGCTCGTGTTAACTTCTTCTAGCTTAATCAATCATCTAGTTTCCCTCTTTGTGGATTCAATTTTGTTTTCTCTTCTTTGATTGAGTCAAAATTCTTGTTGTTTGATTGGATTCAATTGAGATGTGAAGGTATAAAGTCCTTTGTTGCTCATAAATCCAATCCAATTTTGATAATTCTACATATACTTTTTTTTATTTCAACTTTTTGCTTTTTTGATTCTAGTTTTCGGATCAGGATCATTATCATCTTGGTATCAGATCTTAGGTTAAAGAGTTGTTCCAATAATTCTTAATCCTAGGTTCATAAATTTGAAAATTGTTTTAAAAAAATTGGGTCAAAATTTTTTTTTTTAAAAAAATTGTGGGATTTGTGTTTTGTTTAATTTTCTAACACTAGATTAGTGTTCTTTAGTGTTTTGGAAGTTTGGATTTGAAATTTGGTTTGATTTAGAGTTGTTTGTAAATTTAACCATTGTTGAGCTTCAAAAAGCTTGAAAAAGGCGAAGTGGGTTTGTTGATTGAGGCAAAATTAGAGGGTCAATTGTATTGGGGTTTGTTTTCCTAGTCAATTGAAGCTCGGATATAAAATTTAGAGGCAAACGGAGTTAAATTTCACTATGGTCAATTTTGGAGTTCATGGTGTTCTTCATAATTTGAAGAAATTGCAAGTGGGTTTAATTTCTGGGAGCAACTGGTTTGAAATTGGAGCCTAAAAATTATTGGAGTTTGTTCATGGTGATGAATGAAGCTCATGTTTAAAATTTTGCGTCAATCGGAGGTCGTTTGATTGAGGTTTAATTTTTAAATTTTCATGGTGTTTATGGTAATCTTCAAAGTTTGAAGATGGAGAAAATGAGTTTATTTTTTGTTTGGAGTTGAGGGCTAAAAACTATATGGGTTTGTTCCCTACATCGAGGGAAGCTAAGACTAAATATTGAGCCAATTCCGAGTTGTTTTGGAGGTGGTGGGATTAGTTTGTGTTCTTGGTGGTCTTCATATTGTTCTTGAAGAAGAAGATAGAAAAAGCACACTTTGATCCAAATTGTTCAAGTCAAAGTTGGTCAAAGTGTTTGTTGGTCCACTAGTGGAAATTTTTTTAAAAAAAATAATTTTGAAAAAAAAAAAATTAAAAAATTATTTTCAATGTGGACTGCCACATAAACAGTCAAAGGTCAATGCTGATGCAGCATCCACGTGTGCAGCCCAGTCAGCCCCCCTTTCCCCACTCTCAAATTGAGCAAGTGAAGCTTAAATCTAGAGAGCAATATGTGTCCAAACTTCCCACTTACTTTACTATACTCATTTTTCTTCGATTTCTCAACTATTTAACAACTAATTAGCATCTTTAATTACTTATAAACTAGTTTTAATCATCAAATCATCAAATCAATTTTTTTCAAATGTTGAACTTCTTTGAGGCCCCAAATTTTTTCTAAGTGTCCGAACTTCCTAATTCTTTTTTCCACTCATATCTCTTTCATTTCTATACTATTTAACAATTAATTAACATCTTTAATTACTTGTTAACTAGTATTTAAACATAAAATCACCTCTTTGATTCTTCAAACTAATTAACATAGAGTAATTTCTTCTACTTTTTATTACTTAGGTTTTGAGTCCGAAATTTTTCGTGCTTATTTTCTTCTATAGTTTTTATCCTAATTCGTAGATAACTTTCTTGATTCAAGTACTTTTAACTTTATTTGAGTCTTCCTTCTTTCAAGAGTGACAAGAATCCACTCCACCACAATGATAGGAGACCTTGAATTGATTGAGCGAAGCTAGTTCACGAGCAATCATGAAAAGAAACCGTAGAAGGTGAGTTGAGAGTTCATATACGAGTAACGTAAGGATTTAATCACTAACTTATTTTCTAGTTTTGTAGGTACAAAAGGTGATATAAGGGAGAATGTCATCCATAACTTCATATTATTATGGAGATGACATTAATGACTATGTTTGTAGCAACATGAGCTATGAGTATAAAGATGATGAGCCACATGAGGGTTATTTGAGTGCTTGTGAGCAAAGTAATGAAACTCATGAGTACGATGGTGAATCCTATAAAGGATATGATGGTCCAAAATATTATTATCAACATGGTGATAAGGATTAATACACTGGAGACGACTATGAGATGCATGGAGCTTATGGCTCTTATGATGAACATGAAGGAGTAGAAGTATCTTATGATGAATCTGATAGTGAAGATGAATGATATGGGGTTTCTCATATTACACACCATAGTGATGAAGATGATGTAAGGTACGATGCTTTCTCCCATATGTATTATGAATTCTTCGAGGAAGATTGTCATAGAATGGGAAGTTGTGAGGATGAATTATCTTCCTTGTCTTGTGCTACTTCCTATCCTAGTCGAGGGGGTATATATGTGTGGGAAAACCTATTCGAAGACGTCGTGGGACCATAGTCAAAGAGAATTCTCTACTTGAGGTGCAAGAACTTGTAATTCTTATCCTCATTCCAATTAGACTAGTTCTCCAGATGGTAATGGTGTTAGAGGTACGATGGAAGGATAAATAAGCCATAGTAGTAGAGTAATCTCAATATTTCAAGATATGCATGACCCCGAGAGGTGGATTCTTAGAACAAAAGTGACTATTTTTTGTGTTGCAGGGTTTGATCTTGTACTTGATGATCAATGTCATATCCCATGAAGTGGTGCAATATTTTAGGTTATATTTACATCTAATTCAAAATCTTACTCAAGATGCAAGAGGTTTTTGGATTGATCAATAAGTAAGGGTACTCATTTCAATTGGGGACTATCAAGAAGAGGTATGGTATGGTATGGGCATATTGGATACTTGTAATATTCATTTGGGATTTTCTTGCTTCCAAAATCCTAATTTCCCATATGTGCGTGACTCCAATGTTGAGAACCAAGGTTAATACAATAATTCATATGAACTACAAGGTAACAATGCTAAACCTTACACTTTGTCAAAAATAGAAGATCCTTGTGTGGCTAGTAGCCATTTGAGTGTAAGTGATGGCTTCTATAAGTGTGAGCTTAAAGATCATTTGCCTTGTGATTATCTTGATGACACCTTGTGGCATGATGATAATATCATTATTATGAGTGCCCAAACACTAATTAATCCTATAAGTGACCGGATTGATTCTTCTAGTAAGATCAATTTGAGACCACCTAGTGTTAGCACTTGTGACTTGAGTGAAAATATATTGTCATGTGATAGGGGTAGTCAAATTCTAGGAGGATATAATGGTTGTAATCATGTGCTTGATTCTTGTAAGCTTGACATGCTACCAACTAGTGTTAATTGTGGTGATGACCAATTCACTTGTAAAGGTGAACTACTAATTGAGGAGTTATGTGATGTGATAAATGAACCTTAATTTAGTGATGACATTGATATAGTTGGTCATGTAGATATTCATATGAATTCATTAATCCTAAATGATGAATCCTTTAATTGTGATTCCATTCCTTATTCTTTTCTTGGGGATGTTGAGGTGGAATGTGTTTTTAAGGATAATTCCTTATTTGAGGTTGATGTGACTAATGAAAGTGAAATGCATAGTGGCGTGTATTGGCATGATAGAAATGTATCCCCTCTTGAAGGCTACCAAGTGATTGAGAATCCACTGTGGGATGATTACACACTTTTAAAAGATGGAAAACCCTTGTTGGAAGATGATAGTACGTTAATTGGAGGGGCTAGTGGTAAAAAAAAAAAAAAAAAAAGGTGTATGTTTTCTAATGACTCCTTCATTCCTGTGTGAACAAATTCTTGATCAAGGCCTTAATACTTCTGTATCAGAGAGTGATTCTAGATGTGGTCACACCTTGGATGACGTTCATTTAAGTAATACCTTTCTTTACTACTTGTTTGCATATGATAACAGTTTGCTAAAGTGTAGTTTTATGCTTTTGAACCCAAAGGAAAATGTGTCATTACCTATTTGGGGAGTTTTCTATATACGTGCCTCTTTGTTTGACACGCTTGTGCTTAAGTTGTGTGACCCATAACTAAGGGATTCTAAGTGGTTTGCTTATTTATGGAAGATTCCATGGATATTAAAGGCTTTTTGTCACCTTCAAAGGGTTGGACAAGTTGAGTTTTCAAATTGAGCTCTTGGAAGCACTGTTGATACTTTGGTAGGAGGGACCCCAACTCATTGTGAGTACTATTTTATATGGAGTGATTTGACCCCTAATAGATCCCTCGACCATTCAAGTAGCATAACTTCATTGATTCACTTTCTTTTTTTGGGAAGTTGCTCGATAGAGAGGGTTGTTTTGTGCTTACAATGTCTCTTTTTATCTATTGGTGTCCTTATCTTTTGGCATACCCTAGATGAGAATAGTGAGATTAGTCCCTTTCTCCACTATCTCTTTGCTTACGATGATACCCATGATGGTATGGGATTTGTTTTGTATAGAGGTAGATATATGTGGGTCTTTTACTTCTTTGACCTAAATGAACCCTTATGGGTGATTGCACCACTTTTGGTGTGGTCTTATTGTGAGGCAATAAAACAATTGTGTCTTATGAACCCTAAAGTGTACGTGCTATCACCTCTTGGAATTATTGATGCAAATAAGACTCTTGTAGTTTCCTTGTCTAATGATGATGCTTATAGCAAAATCCTTTGTACCTTATATGATGAATAACTCTTATTCAACACAAAGGATAGCTGGTTGTATTTCAAATTTGTGCCTCCTTGGCAAGTTGGTATGGTTGATAACCCTTGTGCTAACCCTCATGCTATAAGGATATGTTTTTTTGTTTGTTATTCTCATGTTTTTGCAAGGTTCGAATTTAAGGATGAATCCTTTTTAAAAAGGGGAGGATGATACGAGCGTGGTTAGATTAGGGAACATTAGGAGGGGCTTCCATATATGGATGATAGCTTGGATCCCGAAGGAAGCCACAGAGCAATAAAGAGACAAGGCCATAGGTGATCAAGAAGCCCTTCGGGCAATAAAGAAGGGCCCTTGTGGGTTATTTCCAAAATAGCCACTTTTGGGCTATTTTTGCAATAAGCTATTAGTGTAAAGGCAATAACTATAAATAGTGGCCTTAGTTATTTTCTTCCTTAGTTTATAATGAGATTATGATTTTAAGAGTTTTTAAGCTTGTAGCTTCCAGGTGAAGCCTAGCGTTAGTTTGATAAAGTAGTTGATAATCGTAGATTGAGTTTCTAGGGTGGATTCTCTAAATTGCTCGTGTTAACTTCTTCTAGCTTAATCAATCATCGAGTTTCCCTCTGTGTAGATTCAATCTTTGTGGATTCAATTTGGTTTTCTTGTCTTCAATTGAGTAGGAATTGTTGATGTTAGATTGGATTCAATTAAGATATAAAGGTATAAAGTCCTTTGTTTCTAATAAATCCAATCGAATTTCGATAATTCCACATATCCTTTTCTTTATTTCAATTTTCTGCATTTTTTTATTCTAGTGTTCGGATTAGGATCGTTATAATTGGGGCTTTCACAGGCACAAGGTTCCAACACCCAAACTCCAGACAACACCTATTGGCACCACAATAGGCACAAAATGCCATAAGATACAGAAATCTGGGCAACTATGGGACCACAGCAAGCGCAGCGTGCCAAGGCATACCCGACCAAAAATTTCACTTACTTTAAACCCGAAAACCATTACGATTTGGGGTATTTTTCCTACTACTATATATATATCCCTTCTCTATGTTTTTGTAAGGGTTGTTTTTCATTTTTGGAGGCACAAAACATGTTGTTTTTCATTTTTGGAGGCACAAAACATCAACAAACGTTTAGTAATAGGTTTCTCTTCCTCTTTAATTTCATAGTTGTTTCTTTGGATGAATGATAAGTTGGTATTTTGCCAACATTTTAGTATCTTTTATCTTGAATTATCATCTTGTATTTTTTGATTCGATGCATATCCAACATTTTAGTATCTTTTATCTTGAATTATCATCTTGTATTTTTTGATTCGATGCATATCTTACGTTGAAATGCTCACTTGTGTAGGTAGTTGACGAACTTGAGGATGAGCCAGCCTTACGAGTCAAGAGGAGCACAAGAAGTAAGAAAAATGACTTAGAAAGATGCATGGAAGGAAGAAAAGGATTGATGTAGTCATATGATCCAGAATCATGCCATATTCCCCCACATATGAGGGGGCATCTCAGTATAAAAAAACATTGAAGAAAAATAGTCTAACATACTTGGCCACATGCACCCGCACCTGGGCATGTGCGCCAGCATGTCAAGGGTACACATGGCTAAGCTGTAGGCTAGACACAAGCCACCCCTTGAAATGCTGAGGTGACATGTGTGCACACCTAACCACATCCACTGGCATGTGCGTCAGTATATGCCAGGCATGGTGGAATTTTCGTAATTAGCGGTTATGTGTTTTTCCAGCTATAAAAGGGATTTTTCAAATCTGAAACTCTATCTTTTGCCATTTTTTGATGTCTATAGCTTGTAATTGAAACCCTAGAGTGGGATTTTAGTACTTGTGCTTGATTTCTTTCTTGGAATTTGGAATTTCTCTTGGAATATTTAGATTCTATGGCGGAATTTAGTGAGAATATAAGTATATTTCCTTCTTCTCTTGTTATGTGTGGCTAAATCCCCAACTTGGGGTTATGCATGATTGAGTTATCATTTGTGTGTGGGTAGTGCCCATTTGCCTATTTAATCAATTAATTGTTGAGGATTTAATCGCTACTCCATGTTTTAACCTAAGATTAGAGGTTGCAAACTCTAGTTTTGCTTAGAACAACTTTCATCCTTGACAAAGAGGAGTGGTGATTAACAATAACTTGGTTTTTATCATTCAAGGAAACATGTGTGAGTTGTTCAAAAGAATCCACATATGAAATTTCAACGTTTTATTGAAAGATTGACTTTGAAACCTATAACCTAGCCTATTATCGAAAATTAGTTTAATTTAGGAAAATTAGTACTCACTCATGCATATATTTTCACTCATGAGGGCATAACCCCAAGTATATATTAATCTTGATTACACACTTTAGAATTTGCTTTTGCAAATCGAAGTTCAAAATTGACTATTTGAACACAAAATCGATTAAACAAATCCCCCATTTTACTTTATTGCATTATTTTTTTAGCATTGCAAGCAAACACTTAGTCACTTGTGACACTCGATGCTGAACCTATGGCCTTCATTCTCTGTGGATTTGACCTCGACTCCACGTTGGATAAAAGTATATCTCTAGCTACCGCATACATCTTCAGGTGTATCTTGAGCTTTATCAATGAACACATCATGTTATTATGTTTTTAGCATGAGTGGCTAAGAAACCTTTGTTCTAGGGTTGAGGTCAAATGCATGATTGTATTTCGTACTCTTAAGTTGGTTTTACGTTGATTTATCAATTTGGTTGTTCTTAATCCCTTTCTTATCTCTATTTTAATGCCTGGCCGATATTAACATAAATCTATAATCCTATTGTAAACCCAAAAGGAGAATCATTAGGGTAGAGAGAAGTGATTAAGGGGTAAGTTCTAATATTTAATACGAAAAGGTTTGATTCGCGTCTAAGATAGGAATATACTTAGAATGCCTCATTCGGGTATAAGACAGGAAGATATCTTAATGCACCTAACTTGAATTATCGTGTCCCTACTTAATAATGTAGTGGTGATATCAAATTAGGTAGATAATTAGAGGTTTGGGAGACCATAATTGTATTATCAACCTTGTAATCCAATAACCAAATAAACAAAGTAACTAACAAGAGAGTATCGTTATACATGATTGCAATGTGTACCTTAACCCTAGAAATTCTCTAAAATATTATTTACAATGTTGTTGAGTATTCTACATCTTTAATTATTCGTTTTCATCCATTTATAATCACTTAACATCTTATTTCAATTGGTTACAACTACACATGCTTTATACACCAGTAGTCATTAAAACAAGAAACTTATGGAAATCAATTCGATATCCAGCTTAAAAGAGCTTCTATATTACTTGCAGAACCACGTACACTTGCGTGTGCGGTTGGATGCAACAACACATAACCAAAAATTTGTAAACTAGAGCATCCATGTAAAACTTAGCAAATATTCCTTCACTCAATCTTTCCTTAGCAATTACCAAGTAAACCAGAAAGCATTGAACAAGTACAAATATTCAACTAAGTCAAATACCATGACTCATAAACAGTTGACTAAACCTTGTCATGATTACCACTTTATTATACTTCAACAATATCAATTCAGTTTAAGTATATCAAATAGATTGGACAACTCATGGTTCAAAATAATAACAACAATACAACCCGATTCACTCATGGAACCAAAATAGCACAAAGTATAACCCGGTTCACTCATGGAACCAAAATAGCACAACAATATAACCCAGTTCACTCATGGAACTGTGAAAATCAGCACTATTGTGTACACATATGTTATGGGTTTTATAAATGCCCACTAGCCATGACCTGTAGGGGACGAGTCCATTTCATGTACCAAATAACCCAAACAACTAGTGTTTGCTACACCTATCCCAAACCAAGTGTTATACAACCCATATTACAATATCCTCACCCTTATACTCCCTAAGATCCACCAATTCCATGATGATGACCTTTACCGGTACATCTCACAAAAAACAACAAAATTTCATAATATGTACAATCACAAGATTATATAATTTAACCATACTTGCACTTAAAAACAAGCCTTTTTACCCAATCTCATTTCAGGTGATCAAACAACTTGTGAAATTATCCAACAAGTTAACATTCAACAACATGTAGACAAATAGAAAATTAACATGAACATATAAACCAAATTTAGTCTTTAACTACTATTAAACCATCACCTAGCTCAATTCAAGCCCCGCAATGCTCTAATAAACTTGAGACTTACCTTTTCTTGCAACCATGGCTTGATTGTGGTCTAAAAGCAACAATATAAACACTAATAAAATAATGGTCAACTAAATTGAAGGATTACAACCTAATCCCACAACCCCAAGGTAAATATCATGATCATTCCCTTATACCAGAGTTTTCTACCTACATTCCACTATAATTCTATCAAATCATGTTTGTAAGAGAGAATTCAAATCATGTAATCAAAACCCATCTATCCTTGACTAAAATCCAATGATTACACCTTGTTTTTACTATTTTGCACTAGAAAATCAACCTAGACCAAGTTAATTCCTCCACCATGATCAAAACCTAGTGATTTTAAGGATGAATCATCGAAAAACTAATTAAATAAGTGGATTAACAAACCTCAATGAAGGAGTTTGAATGGAAACTGATGAAATTCTCCATAAATCCCACTCTCCTAGTCTTGAATGAGTTTGGAATGAAAAAAGCATTTAAGTCTAAAAATTGTAGTTAAGTGAACATAGCCTGCTAGAGAGGCCCACATGCCACAATAGCGGCCTCGCTATAGCGGGATCTACCTACTATGGCGGGACTTACCAACATTGACTTCTGCTATAGTGAGCCCGTGGTAGCAGCGATCCTACTGCTATAGTGGCCTAGTGAGGCAAAAAATCCTACAACCCCTGATTTTTTCTAATTTTGCAACACACATCCTAATTTTGACATCCCAAAACAAATCTTTTACATCAAATGCTATATCCGGAGTTCTACTAATCCAAATTTCCTTTCTAATGTTTCTACGAACTCCTTAACCTCTTAGCTATCACATTGTGGTATCAAATCACACAATCAACAACCTATCCATTACCGAATTTAACTAGACCACAACACACTTGGAATAATTCAAAACTAGCCTAGCCTAAAATTTCTAACACTTCATCCAAGGAGAAACTTAACCTGAATTTTGGCATTCTAGATTATATTGTAACAATGGAAATGTTTACTACAACAGATACCAATCTGCCCATCATTCATCCCTGAATGATAAATCAAGAAAAATGAGGGAAAAGTAACAAGGGTGGTACCTGAATCCTCAATAAAGTGAGGGTACTTGTTGGCATATCCGACTCAGTCTCCCCAATAGCCTCCTTAATAAGATAGTTCTTCCACTGGACTTTAATGGATCTAATCTCTTTTATCCTCCACTTCTAAACATTTTGATCAAGATTTACTATTGGTTCCGCATTGTAAGAAAGATTATTGTCGAGTAATATTGAGTCCCACTTAATTATGTAATCACCATCCCCATGGTATTTCTTAATAATAGAGATATGAAACAACTAATGGACACCTAACTGGCTTGGAGGTAATGCAAGTTTGTAAGCTACAGTACCTACATCATCAAGAATCTAAAATGAACAAATATACCTGGAGCTAATCTTGTCCCTCTTACAAAATCACAAAACTCCCTTTATGGGAGACACCTTTAGTAATACATGCTCACCGAGCTTGAAGTACATGTCTCTTACTTTGTGGTCGTCATATTCCTTATGTCTACTTTGGGCCACCAATAACTTATCCTGAATGAACCTCACTTTGTCTTGAGCATCATTTACAATGTATGTTCCCTAAGGTTTCACATCACCCACCTCAAACCAACCTATGGATGATCTATATCTTCTCCTATAAAGAGCTTCAAATGGGGCCATGTCAATGCAAGAGTGATACTATTGTATGAGAATTCACACATTGATAAGAATTGACCCCAATGATGTAACATCCCATATATTTCCGACCCTAGACAGAACATTTGATGGTGTCCTAGTAAATGTGATCAGACCCTTGTAGGAAGAGTTTTTGACTTTTTGGAGCATTCGTGGAGTGAAAATTAAGGTTTGAAGGACTTCCAAGCAAAGGATATTAAAGATAAGAGGCAAGGTAAAAGTTTGGACTTGAAGGATCCAACCAAATCCGCAAAGAAAAGTCAAAATAAAAAATTAAGGGTGGGGAGCGCCCAGGGGCGTGCCAGGCCGCTTTTGGCCAGAATTTTTTTGGCCCAGGGAACAAGGAGGCGCGCCAGGCGGCGTGCCAGGCGGCGTGCCAGGCTAGTTTTTGCAAAAAAAATTCTTCGACCATTAGTCTATAAATAGGACTCTTGGGTTATGGTATCATTATTCCATCGTAGTAGGGCTACTCTTGAGTGAGTTTGGCATCCAAGTTGGGGTTAATTCATCATTGTAATTATTTTATCAAATTATGTTCAATTAGGCTATGAGTGGCTAGAATTTTTATTTTTGAGATTAAGGCTACGAACATGAATCTCGTGAGTTGAATATTATCGCAACATTTATGGAATTATTTAAAAATGAGATAATTGATGGATTATGCATTGAATTTGATGGGCTAAGTTAACATGTGTTATTGGGCTCAATTCAAGGCCCAAAATAGAGCCAAAGACATGGCCCAAATGGGTAAATGACCCATTCTTTTCTTTGACTAAGTAAACCCTCAAAAGTTTGGCTAAGGATGACCAAAGGGGCTATAAAAGGGCAAGAAAAATAAGATTTTATTCTCAAAGGGGCACATGACATTTCTAGACTTTTCCACAACAAATATCTTTTCTCTCTACTCTCAAACCCTAAGGCAACCAATATTTTTTTGGACAAGATCATCCTTTAGCAAGCTTTGGTAAGTGTATATTCTCATGGATTAATACATTATATGCTTAAGATGGTGTGTATATCATGATGGATATGTTGGCAAGGTGTTGAGTAGTGCTCTTTTGTGGTTTTGCTAAAAGATGTGTCATCTTTATGTTTTGGACTTGAAAGGAGACTTGAGGTTTTGATGAAAGTGAATGGTGTGAGTGAAATATCAACATGTATGGTGTGGTTATATTCCTTAACTTGTTATTTTTCTATAAGTGTGAATTGTGGGATTGTTGTTGGAATGTTGTTATGAAACATATTGAGGTAACTTGATGGATTCATTGTGATGTGGTGTTAATGAGAAAATGTAAAAGAGGAACTTGGTGTGAAAAGCTATTGGTTTATGATGTCTTGGTCAATGTATAGAATGTTATGGTATTGTTGGTATGATATCCATGAATGGTATTGTAAAGGGTGAAATAATGTTATATGGCAATCATGTTCCATAGCCGTCTTATACACTTGGAATGTAGCTTGTGGTTAATGTTGGTTCCGTTATGTACTTGTGTGTAGAGTAAGACGTAAGGAAGGAGCTGGATTATTGTAATCGCATATAGGACTATGTATTCGTATTGGGAAAGTAAGGTATGTAAGGTTACTCTTTCCGAATCCTCCTGCAGTGCATATTGTTCACATTGTCATTGTACTTGTCCTATTCCGAAATATTCAAAGGTATATCATTTCAGGTGTCATCTATGGTTATTCACATGATTCCTATTCATTGACAAATTGTAATTCATGTATCACATATGTATGGACATTACTCTAAAGTTCCAATAATGTCATGATCCTCCAATGTATCAATCTTACAAAAGTAAAGGAAAGAAGTAATGCAAAGAAGTAATGAAAGAAGTAATTCATATATGGTTACTTTATGGTTACTTTATGGTTACTTAATATTGTTGGATCAGGGGGAAAGCTCAGTGAAGCAAAAGTCAAACTTGATGTCGAACCTACTTCATCAATTTCTAGATGATAGTAGGGGGGAAGCTCAGTGGGGGAAAAGCCTAGCTTGATGCCAAACCTGACAGGGTGTAGCCCAAAGGGCTGAACCTGCTTTATTTATTTATGGTATATTATATTATTCTCTCACTGATCAGTTGGGCCCGGGTTATATATTGATGGTTATATATATATATATATATATATATATTGATGGTTATGAATACTAACGGTAATGTACACAAAGGAAAATGAAGTAATGAACGTAAGGTACATATTTCCACACATACTGAATGATGATTTATCCACATTGACTATTCTCTTATCTTGATCTCATTGAAGTTCGTATCTTTTATGCAGTTACTCATAGCCTTACATACTCAGTACATTCTTCGTACTGACCCCCTTGGGGGACTTACCTTACTTGCTGCAGGCACAGGTGCTAGTAGACCTCCACAGTAGGCTACGAGTCATCCGCGGATCATTGGTGAGCTCCAGTTGGTTCGGGGCTTTCCGAGTCACATGTGTACATTGTTTTGGTAATGTAACTATTGTATAAAGCGCGGAATTGTCCCGACTATAGTTTGGTTATGTACATGTTTTAGTTAGAGACTTTGTAGACGTAAGTGGGAAGATGAATGTAAGAGATGTATGTCTATTTTGACTTAATGGCCCCAACGGCCAAGTTTCAAATATTGCATATGTTTTCCATGACTTCCGCTATTAGTATTGATTAGTTACATGGGATAGAATGATAATCATGCAGAGATATGCATACGAATAAACATGAGCAAAGATTGGTTCTCTCGGGCCTCAACGGCTTCGGGTGCCAGTCCGCCTCATTGGAATTAGGGGAGTGACAAAAGTGGTATCAGAGCGGGTCATCCTAGAGTGTATACAAAGCCGTGTCCAAGTAGAGTCTTGCTTATGGATGTGTTGTGCACCACATTTATAAGCAGGAGGCTATGGGGCATTTAGGAGTTGTTTCATTTCTTCATTTCTTAGATCGTGCAATAGAGCCAAGGTTATGGAATTATACTTGACCATTGATTTTTTTCTCTTTCATTATAGAGACATGCCAATTACAAGAAGAGGTAGGGGCAAAGGCAAAAGTAAGAAGGTAAATACACTTGTTGGTGAAGGAACTAGTAAATCACCACCTGACAAAGCTAGTCAAGGTGGGTCTGACACCGAGTTTGCATCGCGGGCTTCTTCTACTTTTCCAGCTCCAAAAGAGCCGAGAAGGAGAGAAGAACCTGTTGAGCCACCTATCAATGTCACCGAATAGGATTTAAGAAATGCAGTGTACATTTTGACTCAGATAGTTGTTGCACAGAATCAAGGACAAGCTGGTCCAATGACAAATAATGATAGTGAGACTAGAGCAGCTAGTCGAAGGACACAGGATTTCCTGAAATTAGATCCTTTTATATTCACTGGATCGGATCTTGATGAAGACCCGCAAGATTTTATATATCAAATCAAAAGGGCTTTAGATGTCATGCACGTATTTGGTGTAGAAATAGTTGAGCTTGCAGCATATAGATTGAAAGGGGAGGCGATATTGTGGTACGAAGATTAGAAACGATCTAGGGATATCGGTGCACCCCCAGCTAGTTGGGAGGAATTTAAAGTGGCATTTCTTGATCACTATCTTCCCTATGAGATTCGCAAGGCTCGTGCAGACCAATTTTGTGAATCTTTGTCAAGGGAATATGAGCGTCTGAGAATACAGCCTTCGATTTAATTCTTTGGCCAGATATCCTCTCCATATGGTAGCCACCATGGTCGACAGAGTCCATCGATATGTGGATAGATTAGACCAATATTTGGTGAGGGACTGTACCATTGCTACTCTGAATAGAGATATGGATATAGCCAGAATACAGGCTTTTGTACAGAAGATGGAGGATCAGAGGCAAAGAAGAAAGTTATACAAAGTTGAAGGGGGGCCATCAAAGAAGGCTAGACCTATGGGACAGTACATGGTGTCCCAAAGAGGATTTGGGCCTCGAGTTTTTAATAGACCGTCGAGACCAACACTTTCTTATCCCACATCAATCACTAAATCCTAATTCCAAGGGTTTAGAGGCAGTCACGTTGGGCAAAGTCGTAGAATTTGAGATTCACAACTGGTGGGATATTGAGAGCAAGGAAATGTGGACCAATCGATGTTTTCTCGCCAGCCTTGTCAACACTGTGGAAAGCTGCATTAAAAGGAATGTCAGTTTGGTACAAATATTTGCTTTTGGTGCGGTATGTCCGGATACATGGTGAGAGATTGCCCAAGAGGGGCACGGGGATTATTACGTGATCTACGGGATCAACCATTGCACCATCATCATTGGTTCCTTTCTTAGGCTGAGGTATGCAGCCGGTTGGTCGTGGTAGAGGTACTGGAAGGGCAGCCAGTTTTAGTGGAATACAGGACTGTACCTATGCTTTAGCGGGTCGACAGAATTTGGAGGCCTATCCGGATGTGGTGCCAGGTACACTAACACTATTTATCTTTTCACATAGTGTATATGCATATGAATTGATTGATTCGGGTTCTACAGTATTTTATGTTACTCCATTGACTGCTACAAAATTTGAAAGAACATCAGAATTATTAGTTAGACCATCTGAAGTATTTACACCTGTTGATGAATCTACTATAGTTAACAAAGTACATCATAACTATATAGAACCTGTTCGTGAGCATGCTACGTTGGTTGATTTATTGACCTGGATATGATAGAGTTTGATATTATACTGGGTATGGATTGGTAGGCTTCTCATTAAGCCACGATAGATTGTCGAGCTAAGATGATATATTTTCATTTCCACTAAGGAATGTTCTTGAATGGAAGGGTAATGTGGGATACATGAGGGGAAAGTTTATTTCCTATTTTAAGGTAAGGAAATTGATATCCAAGGGGAGTCATAAGATCTAGTATGTCCACTTGGGATGCATCAGTATTATGTGTATGGACAAAGAATGGCATGTTGAGAATGTGCATTGGTTATTAGCAACTGAATAAAGTGACAGTCAAGGATGAGTATTCTTTCCCCATACTTGATGATTTGTTTGGCCAACTACAGGGTGTCAAACGATTTTCAAAGATTGACCTGAGATCGGGATATCATCAGGTAAGGGTTAGAGAAAAAAAAAAGATATACCCCAAGATAGCTTTCCGAACGCGGCATGGTCACTATGAAATTTTTGTTTATGTCTTTTGGGCTAACAAATGCACCCGCAGTTGTTATGGATAGGATGAATAGGGTGTTCGAGCCATTCTTGGATATGTATTGATGCAGCATGGTAACATAATAGCTTATGCCTCAAGACAGTTGCGTCCACATGAGAGAAATTACCCTACACATGATTTTGAGTTAGCAATGGTGATATTTACTTTAAAGATGTGGCGCTACTATTCGTATGCGGTTCAGGTTGATATATATACTGATTACAAGAGTTTACGATATATCTTTAAGCAGAAGGACCTAAACTAAAGACAACAAAGGTGGTTGGAGATACTAAAAGACCATGATATTGATATTATATCCGAGAAAAGAAAGTGTAATAGTCGATACGTTAAGTCTCAAAACCATAGGAAGCACTAGCAGCAAGCTGACCGAAAAGCAAAGTATAGTCAAGGAGTTACATCAATTAGCCAGCTTGGGAGTTCGTCTTCTCGAAACTCCAGATGAAAGAATTATAGTGTAAAATGCGGTAGAGTCTTTATTTGTAACTGAAGTGAAGAAAAAGCAATATGCGAACCTTATTGTATTTCAGCTGAAATTGAATGCACACAAGATTTGACAAAAGCATTGATCTTACGCAAGAGGGAGTACTTTAAAGCTCAATTTACGAAATTCTATTCATTCGGGAGCAACCAAAATGTACCATGGTGTGGAAAAGATGTATTGGTGAGGCAATATAAAGAAGAAGAACACGACAAAATTTGTAGCTCAATGTCCGAATTGGCAATAAGTAAAAGTAGTGCATCTAAAACCTGGTGTAGCAATCCTCCAGTGGAAATGGAACATGATTAACATGGATTTTATCACAGGCTTACCAAGTCCGCGCATTTTCTATCATTCGAGACCACTTATACAGCTGAATACTATGCAAAGTTGTATGTTAAGAAATAGTACAATTACAGGGGATTCCAATTGCTATTGTATCAATCATGGGAGCTCAAGGTACTGCATACTGTTGGAAAAATCTTTTCCAAAGAGTTTGGGAATCCAAGTAAAGTTAAAATCCTCAGACAGATGGACAAGCAAAACGCACTAGATAAACACGTAAAAATTTGTTACGAGCTTGCATATAGGACTTTAACAGTAGTTAGGACGATCATGTACCTCTTGTTGAATTTTCTTACAATAGTAGCTATCGTTTGAATATCAAAAAGGTACTTTATGGAGCGTTATATGGAAGAAAGGGTGGATTACCAATGGGATGGTTTGATGTAGATGAAACTACTTTCATCTCATTCATCAAGCTATGGAGAAAGTTAAGGTGATACAACAGTGGTTACAAACAGCCCAAAGTCGACAAAAGTCATGTATTGATGTTAGAAGAAGAGGGCTTGAATTTACCATAGGTGATTGGGCATTGTTGAGGGTGTCATCGATGAAAAGGGTAATGAGATTTAGAAAGAAAGAAAAGTCGTACCATATGATATTAAAAAAAAAATTGGACAAGTTGTGTATGAATTGGCACTACCCCAAGAACTCTCCATAGTTCATTCAGTATTTCATATTTCGGTGCTTTGAAAGTGCATAGGAGATCCATTGTGTATTGCTCCCATTGATGATGTACAAGTTACGGAGGATCTCACCTATGAAGAGATCCATTTTTCTATTTTGAATCGCCAAGTAAAGAGATTAAGGAATAAAGAAGTAGCTTCTGTAAAGGTACTTTGGATAAATCAACAAGTAGAAGAGATCACGTGAGAAGCTGAAGAAAGGATGAATTTAAAGTACCCGTATTTGTTTCACACGGAGCAAAAAGTTCAAAACGCGGAATTTTATGAGTATATGTAATAACATGAGGAATGAAAGTTGCATTTGCCTTAATTGGATAACGTCATTAACATTCGAGGACGAATGTTTCTAAGGGGAAAGGATGGAACACCTCGTACATTTCTGACCCTAGACGGAACATTTGATGGTGTCCTAGTAAATGTGATTAGACCCTTGTAGGAGGAGTTTGCGACTTTTTGGAGCATTTGTGGAGTTAAAATTAAGGTTTGAAGGACTTCCAAGCAAAGGATATTAAAGATAAGAAGCAAGGTAAAGGTTTGGACTTGAAGGATCCAACCAAATCCGCAAATAAAAGTCGAAATCAAAAATTATGAGTGGGGCGCGTCCAGGGGCATGCCAGGCCGCTTTTGGCCAGAATTTTTTTGGCCCAGGCAGCAAGGAGGTGCACCAGGCGGCGTGCCAGGCTGTTTTTTGCAAAAAATTTTCTTCGACCATTAGTCTATAAATAGGACTCTTGGGTTATAGTATCATTATTCCATCGTAGTAGGGCTATTCTTAAGTTAGTTTGGCATCCAAGTTGGTGTTAATTCGTCGTCGTAATTATTTTATCAAATTATGTTCAATTAAGCTATGAGTGGCTAGAATTTCTAATTTTTGAGATTGATGCTGCGAACATGAATCTCGTGAGTTGAATATTGTCGCAACATTTACGGAATTATTTAAACATGAGATAATTGGTGGATTATGCATTGAATTTGATGGGCTAAGTTAACATGTGTTATTGGGCTCAATTCAAGGCCCAAAATGGAGCCAAAGACATGGCCCAAATGGGGTAAATGACCCATTCTTTTCTTTGACTAAGTAAACCCTCAAAAGTTTGGCTAAGGATGACCAAAGGGCCTATATAAGAGGGAAAAATCAGATTTTATTCTCAAAGGGGCACATGACTCTAGACTTTTCCACAACAAATATCTTTTCTCTCTACTCTCAAACCCTAAGGCAACCAATATTTGTTTGGACAAGATCATCCTTTAGAAAGCGTTGGTAAGTGTCTATTCTCATGGATTAATATATTATATGCTTAAGATGGTGTGTATATCATGATGTCTATCTTTTGTGGTTTTGCTAAAAGATGTGTCATCTTTATGTTTTGGACTTGAAAGGAGACTTGAGGTTTTGATGAAAGTGAATGGTGTGAATGAAATATCAACATGTATGGTGTGGTTATTTTCCTTAACTTCTTATTTTTCTATAAGTATGAATTATGGGATTGTTGTTGAAATGTTGTTATGAAACATATTGAGGTAACTTGATGGATTCATTGTGATGTGGTGTTAATGAGAAAATGTAAAGGAGGAACATGGTGTGAAAAGCTATTGGTTTATGATGTCTTAGTCAATGAATTGAATGTTATGGTATTGTTGGTATGATAATGCCATGAATGGTATTGTAAAGGGTGAAATAATGTTATAAGGCAATCATGTAACTCATGGTCGTCTTATACACTTGGAATGTAGCTTGTGGTTAATGTTGGTTCCGTTATGTACTTGTGTGTAGAGTAAGACGTAAGGAAGGAGCTGGATTATTGTAATCGCATATAAGACTATGTATTCGTATTGGGAAAATAAGGTATGTAAGGTTACTCTTTTCGTATCCTTCTGCAGTACATATTGTTCACATCGTCATTGTACTTGTTCTATTCCAAAATATTCAAAGGTATATCATTTCAGGTTGTTATCTATGGTTATTCACATGTTCCTCATTCATTGACCAAGTGTAATTCATATATCACATAAGTATGGACATTACTCTAAAGTTCCAATAATGTCATGATCCCCCAATGTATCAATCTTACAAAAGTAAAGGAAAGAAGTAATGCAAAGAAGTAATGAAAGAAGTAATGCATATATGGTTACTTTATGGTTACTTTATGGTTACTTAATAAATATTGAGTATGGGTGACAACCCAAAGGGGCGAAAGCCTAACTGGGGGCGATCCCGATATTGTTGGATCAGGGGGAAAGATCAGTGAAGCAAAAGCCAAACTTGATGCCGAACCTGCGTCATCGATTTTCGGATGATAGCAGGGGGGAAGCTCAGTGGGGCAAAAGCCTAGCTTGATGCCAAACCTGACAGGGGGTAGCCCAAAGGGCCAAACCTTCTTTATTTATTTATGGTATATTATATTGTTCTCCCACTAATCAGTTGGGTCTGGTTTATATATTGACGGTTATATATTGATGGTTATATATATAAATACATATTGACGGTTATGAATACTAACGGTAATGTACATAAAGGAAAATGAAGTAATGAACCTAAGGTACATTTTTCCACACATACTGAACGATTATTTATCCACATTGACTATTCTCTTATCTTGATCTCATTGAAATTCGTATCTTTTATACAGTTGCTCATAGCCTTACATACTCTGTACATTCTTCGTACTGACCCCCTTGGGGGACTTACCTTACTTGCTACAGGCACAGGTGCTAGTAGACCTCCACGATAGGCTACGAGTCATCCGCGGATCATTGGTGAGCTCCAGTTGGTTTGGGGCTTTTCGAGTCACATGTGTACATTGTTTTGGTAATGTAATTGTTGTATAAAGTGGGGACTTGTCCCGACTATAGGTTGGTTATGTAAATGTATTGGTTAGAGGCTTTGTATACGTAAGTGGGAAGATGAATGTAAGAGATGTATGTCCATTTTTACTTAATGGCCCCAACGGCCAAGTTTCATATATTGCATATGTTTTCCATGTCTTCCTCCATTAGTATTGATTAGTCACATGGGATAGAATGATTATCATTCCGAGATATGCATATGAATGTACATGAGCAAAGATTGGTTCTCTCGAGCCTCAACGGCTTTGGGTGCCAGTCTATCTTGTTGGAATTCGGGGCATGACAATATACTACCTGGCCTCGAACCAAGACTTCAAATAACCAACCACGTTAAATCAGCTCCTTCCACTACCGGAGAGAAGTAAGAGTATAATTAGTTCTCGATATCAAATTGAGGTTAAATAAGGATAAATTTGTTTAATCTAGTGCCCGAGATCGAGTTTGAGACTAAAATGGTAGAATAGTGTAGAAAGGGTCAGAATCTCCCTCGACCAAAGTAAGTAAAGAGTAATAAAAGGAGTGGATCAAGTATGGACCAAAATCTATCTCGGTCTGAGTTCCCAAAATAGTATGCTTAGTTTAATAGGTCATAAACCAATAATAAGGGTGGTACAACTCCCGTTTTAAAATCAGGTCTAAAAATTGAAAAGTGGGAATAAAATCACTTTTTGGAAAACAGTAGAGAAAACCATGGTTTTTGTTGGAATCGTACCAAAAAATAAGCGTGAGAATGTACAGATATATGCATGCCATCACTAGTATCCAAACAATACAAACCTAAGCGCTTAAGCATCTAACAACTAAGCCACCAATCTTTCAAGGCATAGAAAACTAAGTTGGCATCCAACTAGTCTCGTAACTAAGGGCTCAGGACTAATATACAATATACAAAGTAATAAGAGTATATGCATATATAGAAACTTTGAAGCAAAAGCAACGAAAGGCATCTTGCTATCGAGAGAACTTAACCGATTAATATCATCTCTATAGGAATGTACTACCCAAACTCCATCACTAAGAATTACTAGAATCAACCTATGATCAAACAAGTACGTAATCAGGCTTAGCATAACCTTATAGCTATAATGGGTAATCTAGGCTAGGACTTGAACTACAATTCTATTCTAAAATCCCTAAATAGGTCAAATCAAGATACAAATAGCTATAAACCTATCCTATAACCCCTACCTAGCATGCAATCTACACAATACACAATCTCATAGAGAAGAGTAGATCGTAGCCTACATCATAGCTGAACAACAGTCTCAAACTATCTATGAATGGCTAATCTCCACTCCAAAAGCTCTGAATGGTGTCGTGCTATCAAAATGATAATCTACACATTAATACAAGTAAAATAAGACCCATATTACAATATAAACTCCAAGCCAAAAATTGGTAAAAAAATAGGCTCATAGGGATCTCTAACGAAATTCAAAAATTGAATCCATCACGAGGTCCCTCAAAGGATAAGAAATGCGTGCTCAAAAATTGAACACAAATGGGGTCTTAATTGGCGCTCAAAACAGACCCAATAGCTACTGAAAACAAGGGTGAAAATCAAGAATTAAATGGAGAATTAAGCTGAAAACATACAAACAAACTAATAGAAAATGATCACCTCAACGTCCTCGACTTATTCCCAGCTCCAATTTATGATATCCCATAGTTCCTTGAGCTCTCAAGTTCAATAATGGAAAAAAAAGAGTTAGAAAATGGCTAAAAATTACAGATAGAAAGTTATATACTAACAGGGGGTTACTCATTACAAAAGCAAGGTCCCCTGTTCGAGATTGGAAAGTCTAAGAAAATAGGACATCATGAATGCGGGGTAGTCAATGCAAACGTATTCCAAACTAGACCAGCCTTCGCGAGCGTGATGACTAGCACGTAAATGTGAAGGTCATGAATCCTTGACCCTTGTGAATGCAGCCATGGTTCCATGAACACAAGACCTAACTTGGTCTGTACCAAGTTCTGTTGCACCAGCAAAAAGCTAAGTCCCAACGGACTCCGACCAGGGGCTCGAGATTAATTTGGAACCTCATTCACGCAAATGAACTATGCTACCTGTAACACCCCGTAAATTTTTGACCTTACTTGACAACCTTGAACCATGATTACCCTAGGTTCGAGAGCAATAAGTAAGTAGTTTTGCATTGTTATTGATGGAACATTTGATATTGTGCTAGTAAGTGTGATGAAACCCTTGTGGTAAAAGTTTATGACCTTTGGAGTGGAAAAACAAAGCTTGAATGACTCATAAATAAAGGTTCTTAAAGACAAGAGGCAAGCTAAAGATAGAACTTGAAGTATCTACCCAAATCCGTAAAGAAAAAAGTTGAAGAGAAGAATGTTTTTGAAAATTTTGGGTGGGGCACGCCCAGGGGCGTGCCAGGCCGCTTTTGGCCAGAATTTTTCTAGCCCAGGTAGCAAGTAGGCGCTCCAAGCGGCGTGCCAGGCTAGTTTTTGCAAAAATATTTCTTCGACCAAGTGTCTATAAATAGGAATCTTGGGTTATGGTATCATTATTCCATTATGGTAGGGCTACTCTTGAGTAAGTTTGGCATCCAAGTTGGGGTTAATTCGTTATCATAATTATTTTACCAAATTATGTTCAATTAAGCCATAAGTGGCTAGAATTTCTTATTTAGAGATTGAGGCTACGAACATGAGTCGCGTGAGTTGGAATATTGTTAGAACACATATGAAATGATTTAAACTTGAGAAATTTGGTGGATTATGCATTGAATTTGGTGGGCTAAGTTAATATGTGTTAATGGACTCAAAGGAAGGCCCAAAATGAATTAAAAGACATGGCCCAATGGGTCAAATGACCCATTCTTGCTTTGACGAATCAATAATTGATCAAAGTGGATAAGGATGAGCAAGAGGGTATATAAAAGGCACCAAAAATCAGATTTTATTCATTGTAACACACATGTATTTCTAGACTTTTCCAAGAAACCAAAAAGATATATTTTCTCTTCACTTTCAAACCCTAAGTCATCTCTTTGGGCAAGATCATCATTTGGAAAACCTTGGTAAGTGTTTATTCTTGTGATTTAATATATCATATGCATGAGGGATTATGTAAATCATGTTGGTTATGCTTGGAAGTGTTGGATATGTCACTTTTGCTTTTTTCTAAAAGATGTGCATCTTTGTAGATTTTATGAAAGTGCATGGTATGGATGAAATATCAACATGTGTGGTGTGGTTATGTTCCATAACTTGTTATTTTTCTATATGAGTAAATTGTGGAATTTTGGTTATAAAATGTATTGGAGTGACTTGATGGGTTCATTGTGATGTGGTGTTAATGAGAAAATGTAAAGGAGGAACTTGGTGTGAAAAGCTATTGGTTTATGATGTCTTGGTCAATGTATAGAATGTGATGGTATTATTGGTATAATAAGGCCATGAATGGTATTTTAAAGGGTGATATAATGTTATAAGGAAATCATGTAACTCATGGTCATCTTATACACTTGGAATGTAGCTTGTGGTTAATGTTGGTTTCGTTATGTACTTGTGTTGTAGAGTGAAACGTAAGGAAGGAGCTGAACTATTGTATTCGCATTCACGTATAGGGTTGTGTATTGGTATTGAGAACATAAGGTATGTAAGGTTACTCTTTCTGTATCCTTCTGCAGCATATTGCTCATATTGACATTATACTTATTCCATTCCGAAATGTCCAAAGGTATTTCATTTCCAATTGTTACCTATTATTAAGTCACATATTCCTCATTCATTAGTCATTGTTGTTCATGTGGTACATAATGATGGACATTTCATTTCCGATTGTTACCTATTGTTAAGTCACATATTCCTCATTCATTAGTCATTGTTGTTCATGTGCTACAAAATGATGGACATGGTTCCAAAGTTCCAATAATGCTATGACTACAAATACATCAATCTCTCATAAGTGAATGTATCAATCTCTCATAAGTGAATAAATCAATCTCTCACAAGTAAAGGTACAAATCTCTCAAAAGTAAGGGAATAAAGTAAGGCATATATGGGTTAATGTTTGAGAACCGGGACGACTCAAACGGGAACATAAGCCTAGCTCGAGCGTACCCTAATACTATTGACTACCCACTACTAAAGTGGATGACTACCCACTACGAAAGTGGATGACTACCCACCAAAAGGTGGATGACTACCCAATACTAAAGTGGATGACTACCCACTAATAAAGTGGATGACTACCCACTAATAAAGTGGATGACTACCCACCAAAAGGTGGATGACTACCCACCAAAAGGTGGATGACCATAATAACCCACCAATAAGGTGGATGACTAATAAAGATGACAAATGTAAAAGTAAGAAAAATAATAAATGTAAGGCACATGGTTCCACACATTCCGAACGAGGGTTTATCCGCATTGACTATTTCTCTTATATTGAATCCATTGTTTTTGTTATGTATGATGTAGTTTCATAGAAGCCTTACATACTCAGTACATTCTTCGTACTGAATCCCCTTGGGGAATTTACCTTACTTGTTGCAGGCACAGGTAGACCTCCACTATAGGCTACGAGTCATCCGGGAATCATTGGTGAGCTCCAGTTGGATCGGGGCTTTCCGAGTCATATGTGTTCATGGTTTTGGTATTGTAAATGTTGTATAAAGCGGGAACTTGTCCAGACTGTAGGGTGGTTATGTGTATGTATTTGTTAGAGGCTTTGTAGACATATGTGGGAAGATGAATGTTCATATTGACTTGATGGCCCTAACGGCCAAGTTTCATATATTGTATAAGTTTTCCATGACTTCCATATAGTTGCATGAGATATAATATGAGACATGCAAAAGAATGTATTAAGCAAAGATTGGTTCTCTCGGGCCTCAACGGTTTCGGGTGCCAGTACGGCCCGAATGGGATTTGGGGTGTGACATAAGTGGTATCAGAGCAGGTCGTCCTAAGGGTGTCTACAAAGTCGTGTCTAAGTAGAGTCTTACTTATCGATTTGTTGCGCACCATATTTATAAGTAGGAGGCTACGGGACATTTAGGAGTTGTTTCTGTTCTTCATTTCTAGATCGTGCAATAGAGCCAATGTTGTAAGTAAAATCGTATCTGACCATGAACTTGGTTTTCTTATTTATAGTAACATACCGATCACAAGACGAGGTATAGGAAAAGGTAAGTAGGTAGATATGCCTGTCGGAGAAAGAATGAGTAAATCACTATCTGACCAAGCTAGTCAAGGTGGGGCTAACGCTAAAATTGCATCATGGTCTTCTTCTACTCTTCCATTTCCTAAAGAGCCGAGGGGTAGAGAAGTACCCGCGGAACCGCCTATGAATGCCACTGAGCAGGATTTAAGAAATACAGTGCATATGTTGACCCAGCTAGTTGCTGCCCAAACTCAAGGACAAGTTGGTCCAATGACAGGCAATGACAGTGAGGCTAGAGCATCTAGTTGGAGAACACAGGATTTTCTGAAATTAGACCCTCCCATATTCACTGGGTTAGATCCGAAAGCGGATCCACAAGACTTTGTAGATAAATTCAAAGGGCCCTAGATATCATGCACGTAACTGGTATAGAAACAGTTGAACTTGTGGCCTATAGATTGAAAGGTGAAGCTATATTATGGTATGAAGACTGGAAAAGATCGAGGGGTATGGATGTACTTCCAGCTGGTTGGGAGGAATTTAAAACGACCTTTCTTAATCACTACCTCCCATATGAAATCCGACAAGCTCGTGTAGACCAATTTCTAAATCTCTGTCAGGGGAATATGAGTGTTAGAGAATACAGTCTTCAGCTTAATTCCTTGGTTCAATATGCCCCAAATGTAGTGGCCACAATAACGGACAGAGTCCATCAATATGTAGACAGATTAGATCCATACTTGGTAAGGGACGGTACCATTGTTGCGTTGAAAAAAGACATGGACATAGCCAGAATACAGGCCTTTGCACAAAAGATGGAGGATCAGAGGCAACGAAGGAGGGTATATGAATCTGAAAGAGGTTCTTCAAAGAGGGCTAGACCTATGGGACAGTTTATGGTGTCCCAAGGAGGATCTGGGCCTCGGAGTTCTCATCAACCACCTAGACCATTATTTTCTTCCCCTACAGTACATACTTCATCACAATTCCGAGGATCTAGAGGCAGTCATGCGGGGAAGAGTAGTTTGGTGCGAAGTTCAAGGACAGTAAGATTTTGTTATCAACTATACCAGTATTATGGGAGGTTTCATTCAGGTGAATACTGGTATGGACCGAATGTTTGCTTGCGGTGTGGTATGTCGGGGCATCTGACGAGAGAGTGTCTACAAGGGGACATGGGTAGTATGGTACGACCTACGGGACCAGCCGTTGTGGCATCGTCGTCTGGTGTACAACCTATTGGTCGTGGTAGAGGTGCTTGAGGAGCAGCTAGTTCCAGTGAAACTCAGAATCGCACCTATGCTCTAGTCGACCGATAGAATTTGGAGGTTTTTCCTGATGTGGTTACAGGTATAATATTTGTCTTTTCATATAACATATATGCATTGATTAATTCGGGCTCTACCTTAACATATGTCACTCTATTGATTGCTGCAAAGTTTGAAAGAACACCAGAATTACTAGTTATACCATTTGAGGTCTATACACCAATTGATATATTATTATAGTTAAAAAGACTAGATCGTAATGGTATAGTGAATGTTTTTTATCATTGGCTTCTTGTTATGTCACGTAGATTGCCAAGCTAAGAAAGTGCATAAGAATGTTCTTGAATGAAGGGGTAATGTGGGAGTACCGATAGGTAACTTTATTTCCTATCTCAAGACAAGGGAAATGATACCCAAAGGAGTACATATGTCACTTAGTGAAAGTGAAAGATACTGATGTGAAGCTATCGACTCTTCAAACGGTTCCAGTAGTAAATGAATTTCTCGATGTACTTTTTTTTGAAGATCTCCCAGGTTTACCTCCAGAACGAGAAGTGAGGTTGGTATTGAGGCGATTCCAGGCACTTAGCCTATCTCTATTCCTTCGTATAGAATGGATCCAGGAGAGTTATGAGAATTAAAAAAAAAAGGAAATTAAAAGATTAGCTAGATAAGGGGTTTATACAACCTAGTATGTCCCCCTGGGGTGCACCAGTGGTTTGTACAAAAGAAAGATGGCACATTGGATGCGTATTGATTATCAACAACTGAATAAGGTAACGATTAAGACTAAATATTCCCTCCTCAAAATTGACAATTGTTTAATTAGTTACGGGGTTAGCAAAAAAAAAATTTAAAAAAATGAAGAAATGAATGAATGAGTGAATGATGAAATGAATGATGAAATGATGAAATGAAATGAAAAATGAATGATGATGAAATACCCAAGACAGCATCACGACCGCGGTATGGTTATAATGCACCTGTAGTTATATGGGGTTAATGAATCGGGTGTTTGATCTATTGGTAGGTGTGTTCATGATCATGTTTAGAGACGAAATTCAGGATTATAAGAGAGCCATGCTAATCACTTGCGACAAGTGTTACGGATTCTATGTGACCGTAAGCGTTATACAAAGTTCTTTAAATGTGAGTTTGGTTAAAATACGTATCATTCTTGAGTCACATTGTATAGGATGAAGGAATGAAAGTTGATACGCAAAGGATAGAAATGGTGAGAAATTGGCTAAGGCCTACAATGCTTACAGAGATCCATCGTTTTCTTGGGTTGGTTGGTTATTATAGGAGAATTGTTGAAGGATTTTCATCTATCCCTACACCCTTAACGAGACTTACAAATAAGGCAATCAAGTTTCAGTGGAATGATGCATGTGAGAAAAGTTTTCGAGAGTTGAAAGATAAAGTAACTTCCACACCAGTTTTAAGTACTTCCCAAAGGCACAGAATGTTATGCAGTGTATTGTGATGCTTCCGGGGTTGGCCTCAGATGTGTGTTGATGTAGCATGGTAAGGTAATAGCGTATGCCTCACGACGGTTGTGGCCACATGAGGGAAATTTCCCAACATATGACCCTGATTCATGTCGATATATATACTGATCGTAAGAGTTTGCAATATATATTTAAGCCGAAGGACTTAAACCTGAGGTAGCAAAGGTGGCTTGAACTATTAACAAATTATGACATTGGTATATTGTCACATTCGGAAAAACAAAATGAGGTAGATGATACATTAAGCTGCAAGACAATAGGAAGTATTAATGGCCAGCTCACAGAAAAGAAAGATATAGTCAAGAAATCTACATCAATTAACCAGTATGGAGTTTTGATGTCTTGAAACTCCAGATAAAAGAATTATAGTGTACAATGCAGCAAAAAAAAATCCTCCACTTGTAGCCAAGAGAAGAAACAATATGCAATTCTATTTTATTTCAATTTAAAAAAAATGTACAACGAAGTTCGATAAAGGTATTTGAGTCTACAAAAGAGGGAGTATTTCAATATCAAGGTAGATTTTGTATAAATAAGGATGAGCTACAAAAATGAATTTTGAAAGAAGCACATCATTAACGTTATTCTATTTATTCGGGAACAAACAAAATATAGCATGACATGGAAGAAATATGTTGGTGAGGCAATATAAAGAAAAAGAACATTGCAAAAATTGGTACTTCATTGTCTGAATAGTCAATAGGTAAAAGTAAAGAATTGGAAACCTGGAATTCATATACAATGTATCAATCTTCCAGTTTGGAAATGGAATTACCCAAAGATTTGGGTAGGTGGCATATAAAGTAGGACTACCCCAAGAACTCTCCACAGTTCATTCAGTATTTCATATTCGATGCTTTGAAAGTGTATAGGAGATTATCCTGTATTGCTCCCAGTGGAGATATACAAGTTACGGAAGATCTCACATGTGAAAAGGTACTGCTTACTATTCTAGATCGATAAGCGAAAGCAATGAGAAATAAAGAAGTAGCTTCCGTAAAGGCACTATTGGAGAAATTAACACGTAGAAGAAATTACAAGGGAAACCAAAGAAGTAATGAAATCTAAATTACTCATAATTGTTGTACACGAAAGAAAAAGTTCAAGATACGGAATTGGAGTAGTAACAAGTAAATCTTTACAGGCGTTATGTGTATATGTATATATATGCTAAGATAGAAATGCATTTGTTGTGCATGAGGCGATCTTATTCACATTCGAGGACAAATGTTTCTAGGGGGGGAGAATGTAACACCCCGTACATTTCTGACCTTACTTGACAACCTTGAACCATGATTACCCTAGGTTCGAGAGCAATAAGTAAGTAGTTTTGTATTGTTATTGATGGAACATTTGATATTGTGCTAGTAAGTGTGATGAAACCCTTGTGGGAAAAGTTTATGACCTTTGGAGTGGAAAAACGAAGCTTGAATGACTCCTAAATAAAGGTTCTTAAAGACAAGAGGCAAGCTAAAGATTAGAACTTGAAGTATCTAACCAAATCCTCAAACAAAGGTTGAAGAAAGGAATTTTTTTGAAAATTTTGGGTGGGGCACGCCCAGGGGCGTGCCAGGCCGCTTTTGGCCAGAAATTTTCTGGCCCAGGCAGCAAGCAGGCACGCCAGGCGGCGTGCCAGGATGGTTTTTCCAAACAAATTTCTTTGACCAATAGTCTATAAATAGGACTCTTGGATTATGGTATCATTATTCCATCATAGTAGGGCTACTCTTGAGTAAGTTTGGCATCCAAGTTGGGGTTAATTCGTCGTCGTAATTATTTTACTAAATTATGTTCAATTAAGCCATAAGTGGCTAGAATTTCTTATTTGCAGATTGAGGCTACGAACATGAGCCTCGTGAGTTGGAATATTATATTAAAACATATGAAATGATTTATACTTGAGAAATTTGGTGGATTATGCATTGAATTTGGTGGGCTAAGTTAATATGTGTTAATGGGCTCAAAGAAAGGCCCAAAATAAATTAAAAGACATGGCCCAATGGGTCAAATGACCCATTCTTGCTTTGACGAATCAATAATTGATCAAAGTGGATAGGGATGAGCATGAGGGTCTATAAAAGGCACCAAAAATCAGATTTTATTCATTGTAACACACATGTATTTCTAGACTTTTCCAAGAAACCAAAAAGAGATATTTTCTCTTCACTTTCAAACCCTAAGTCATCTCTTTGGGCAAGATCATCATTTGGAAAACCTTGGTAAGTGTTTATTCTTGTGATTTAATATATCATATGCATGAGAGATTATGTAAATCATGTTGGTTATGCTTGGGAGTGTTGGATATGGCACTTTTGCTTTTTTCTAAAAGATGTGCATCCTTGTGAATTAAACTTAAAAAAGGACTTGAGGTTTTTATGAAAGTGCATGGTATGGATGAAATATCAACATGTATGGTGTGGTTATGCTCCATAACTTGTTATTTTTCTATATGAGTAAATTGTGGAATTTCGGTTATAAAATATATTGGAGTGACTTGATGGGTTCATTGTGATGTGGTGTTGATGAGAAAATGTAAAGGAGGAACTTGGTGTGAAAAGCTATTGGTTTATGATGTCTTGGTCAATGTATAGAATGTGATGGTATTGTTGGTATGATAAGGCCATGAATGGTATTTTAAAGGGTGAAATAATGTTATAGGGCAGTCATGTAACTCATGGTCGTCTTATATACTTGGAATGTAGCTTGTGGTTAATGTTGGTTCCATTATGTACTTGTGTTGTAGAGTGAAACGTAAGGAAGGAGCTGAACTATTGTATTCACATTCACGTATAGGATTGTGTATTGGTATTGATAAGATAAGGTATCTAAGGTTACTCTTTCTGTACCCTTCTGCAGCATATTGCTCATATTGACATTATACTTATTCCATTCCAAAATGTCCAAAGGTATTTCATTTCCGGTTGTTACCTATTGTTAAGTCACATATTTCTCATTCATTAGTCATTGTTGTTCATGTGTTACATAATGATGGACATTTCATTTCCGGTTGTTACCTATTGGTAAGTCACATATTCCTCATTCATTAGTCATTGTTGTTCATGTGTTACATAATGATGGACATGGTTCCAAAGTTCAAATAATGCTATGACTACAAATACATCAATCTCTCATAAGTGAATATATCAATCTCTCATAAGTGAATAAATCAATCTCTCACAAGTAAAGGTACGAATCTCTCAAAAGTAAGGGAATAAAGTAATGCATATATGGGTTAATGTTTAAGAACCGGGACAACTCAAAGGGGCACATAAGCCTAGCTCGAGCGTACCCTAATACTATTGACTACCCACTACTAAAGTGGATGACTACCCACCAAAATGTGGATGACTACCCACTACTAAAGTGGATGAATACCCACTACTAAAGTGGATGACTAGCCACCAAAAAGTGGATGACTACCCACTAATAAAGTGGATGACTACCCACCAAAAGGTGGATGACTACCCACCAAAAGGTGGATGACCATAATAACCCCCCAATAATGTGGATGACTAATAAAGATGACAAATATAAAAGTAAGGAAAATAATAAATGTAAGACGCATGGTCCCACACATTCTGAACGAGGGTTTATCCGCATTGACTATTTCTCTTATATTGACTCCATTGTTGTTGTTATGTTTGATGTAGTTTTATAGAATCCTTACATACTCAGTACATTCTTCGTACTGATCCCCCTTGGGAATTTACCTTGCTGCAGGCACAGGTAGACCTCCACTATAGGCTACGAGTCATCTGCGGATCATTAGTGTGCTCCAGTTGGATCGGGGCTTTCCGAGTCATATGTGGTCATGGTTTTGGTATTGTAAATATTGTATAAAGCAGGGACTTGTCCTGACTGTAGGGTGGTTATGTTTATGTATTGGTTAGAGGCTTTGTAGACGTATGTGGGAAGATGAATGTTCATATTGACTTGATGGCCGTAACGGCCAAGTTTCATATATTGTATAAGTTTTCCATGACTTCCGCATAGTTGCATGAGATATAATATGAGACATGCATAAGAATGTATTAAGCAAAGATTGGTTCTCTCGGGGCTCAATGGTTTCGGGTGTTATTCCGGCCCGAATGGGATTCGGGGAGTGACACTACCCTACCAAATTCGACATTTTGCACTCAACAAAACCATCAAAATTTCCATCAAAGGTCGTTTCAACAAAATGTGAGTCCCACACCCACTGTTCCATTTTTACCAAAATCCAATTAATAGCCAAAGCGAGCTCAAAAGCCTCAGGACCCAAACCAAGGGTCCTCCTAGCCTAAAATCCACATTTAAGATCTAACAGAACTATAAGAATTATCATTCGAAGACGTTTACCTAATGTTTTTAGGAAAGACCAATTTCTCAACTTCAAAAGCTCTAAAACAGGGAAATGGAATTGAAACCCAAACGAACTACCCAAAAATCAAACTGACAGTTCCGATAAGTATAAATGACTTGTAACCGTTGTAGAAAAGCACAAAATGCAAAAAACACATGGAAAGAGAGAAAATTTCCTAGAGGGACATTACAACATCCGCTACTAAAAGGACTTTCATCCTTGAAAGTGAATAGTTAAAAAGAGCCTGAAAGCTCGAACGGATGAGGTAATGGGCCCCCATGCCCAAGAAAGGCTCCCTAGGTAACTTCCAAGGAAAAAGAATGATTCTAAGGGATTTCGCTAAAGGTATCCCTTTAACACTCAGCTCCTTACTCAACTTTTGCAAATAACCACCAACTCATCCTCAAAAGCTAATTGGACTCCAACAAAACCAAGTTTGAATGGAGTACGCAAACCCTAAATTAAAGCAAACCAACATCACACCAATATGAGAACAACTAAGTGAATACTCGATCTGACTAAAGACAACCTAAGCATGAATCATACAACTAACTCTAAACTCCAATTCTAACATTCTCTTATCTTTCCGAACCTACTATCTACTTTGAACTACACAGAAGCTCTCCAGGATCATCCGAGTCAGGTCCCTATAATCACACCACACTAACCTCAAAATAATAAAGCTGACCCACTAAGCATCTGCACAAACTAGCATATGAACAATGCCTCATAAGGTTCCACTTGGATAACTAAATAGTGAAGAATAATGTCTGTGATCCCTGCCAAAGCCAATAACTAGTCCTGATGACCCTTGAAACCAAAGGTTATGACTTCAAAGCACAACTTCTCAAAACTGGATGATCCGCTCCAAAATGCCCCACCGACCGTGGGCGAAACCATGCTAAGCCTTACTCGAGTCCACTCTCTTGCTAAGTAGACTACCAAAAGTCTATTGAAAACTGAGAGCCAAGACCAAAAGTAGTATAAACCAACACCATGTACCAACAAACTATCCCTCAAACATCTATCAAAGCCAATCTGCCTGAACTAAAGAAAACTAAATTGATAGGTAGTGAGTAGGCCTAGTCAGACTGTCAATGATGTCTCCACTGGATCAAACTTCAAAATACAAGTTGCAACCAAGTTATGCAATCTATAGCAACAAACTTAACACCGGAGCCGAACCACTCAACCTCAATTGCCCAAATTGATCCCGCTGATGAACAAGCATTGGAACACCAAATCTAATACAAATCTCATGCCATCATATAAAAGAGTCAAACTCAAAATTGGAGCAAGTAAGTTTTCAAAAATTTCAAATGACCAAGACAATCTCACCTTCAGAATCTAAGCACATACCCAAGAGCTGAAGCCAAGGTTGCTGAGGAATATAATCACAAATGAGTCATATCTGTAACACCCCGTACCTTCCCAACCCTATTTAATGATGTTGAAGAATGTTTTCTTAGGTAACGAGAGATATAATTATGTATTTGGTAATGCTAATGACGAGAAAATTTAAATTTGGCCACGTACATGCAATGAGACCTTTGTAGGAGGTGTTTTGTGATTTCGTGGAGCATTTGGGTAATACCCGTACACATGCTAACCTCATTTGGTGACTTGGAGTCATGTTTACTTGATGATTAATATCACTAAGTAAGTATTTTGTAGTGTTTTGATAAGGTATTGGACGATACTCAAGTGTTGGAAAAATGGCCGAAAAATTCAGCAAAGCATCAAAACTTGCGCCACTACCCTATTTCAGGGGGTGTGGCGCAAGACAATGATTCATAGGGCAAGAAAAACTTGCGCCACTACCCTGTTTCAGGGGGTGTGGCGCAAGGAACAAACATTTTGCCTTCCCGAGCTCGTTTCGCGACGCAATTCTACGACGATTCTTAGATGGTTTCTTTTGGTTCTTTGGAGTTCTTTGAGCATTGCTAAGGATTAAAACACTTCAATATACTTCTACATTTTCCTACATGATCAAATCATGAAATATGAATAGTGATCAAAAATGTCTAATGAAGCCATGGGCGACTAGAATTCCTATTTTTGCGATCGAGACGACGAATGAGAATCTCGTAAGAGAATATTGTCGTGACATTATGGAATTATGTAAACATGAGATATCTGGTGAATAATACATGAAAATTGGTGGGCTAAGTTAAGTTGTGTTAATGGGCCGCTTTGAGGCCCAAAAATGAACCAAAATACATGGGCCAAAAGAGGAAAAGATCCATTCTTTCAATGTTGACCAAGTAAGCATTGTATTAAATGTAAAGGAGTGGCTAAGGATGGAATTGGGGGATTATATAAAGGTCCAAAAATCTTATTTCTTATTCATTACAAACACACATGCTTTTCTATCTTTTTCTAGACATTTCCAAGAAAATCCTCTTTTGCTCTCAAAAACCCTAAGTCAACTTTTGGAGAAGATCATCACTATCCAACCTTAGGTAAGTGCTTATTGTTATGGATAAACATATTATATGCATGGGATATTATGTATATCATGATATTTATGTTGGCAAAGAGGTGAATAGTGTATTTGTGCTTTTGGTGAAAAATGTGCTATCTTGGTAATTTGAATTTGAATTAGGCCTTGTGCCTTTGATGAAAAAGCATGGTATGGAAAAAATATGAACATGTATGGTGTTATTTTTGGTATTAAAGTTGTTCTTGTCTATAAGTGGAAATTTTGGGATTTTGGCCGATATGTGTTATGAGTTTTCTTAAGGTCACTTGATGGGTTATTTGTGTTATGTGATGGATAAGAAAGTGTAAAGGAGAAGTGTTGTGGTGCAATGTATCAATTATCATGTATTGGTAAATATTGGGAATATTATGGAATTTTTGGAATAAGAATTTTGTCAATGGTTTTGTCAAGGGGAAATGACATGTTTAAAGGCAAACATGTAATTTATTGACATTATATGCATTTGCAAAGTAATTGGTGGTTAATGTGAAATTCGTTATGTATTTATGTTGTAGAGTGACACATAAAGAAGGAGTGGGACTATTGTGTGCACCTCTAGGATTGTATATCCATATTGAGAGTACAAGGTATGTAAGGTTACTCTGTCCGTATCTTTCTGCGGCAAATAGTTGCACATTGACATCTCACTAGTCCTATCCCGAAATGTGCTAAAGTATCCCATATCCGGTTATCAATGGTCATTGTCGTATATTTCCTACTCATTGAGCAATGGTGAATCTCATGTCTCATATTCATGGTTAATTTTCCAAAAAGCCCAATAAGGTTCTGTTGCGATATTCCAATAGTAGTCATACTCATGTCTCTTGTTCAATAATGATTGTCCAATGGTTTCAATGGTGTTATGTCTCCAATAAGGTTATGTTTCCAATAATGTTTATTCATATGTGCCAACGCTTCCAACAATGTTATGTCAAATGAATGTATCAATCTTTCACAAGTAATGATATCAATCTCAAAAGTAAAGAAATGAAGTAAGAAGGAAGTAATGCATATTGATTGTGTTCATGGGTGTTATCCATGGGGTACAAATACCTGCATGATGATGATAGTTTATCCACGGGGTGTAAATACCCGCGTGATGATGGCCATTTATCCATAGGGTGCAAAGGACACCTGCATGACGATATGATCTTATCCATGGGGTAAAAAGAATACCTGCATGACGATGATATGTTATCTATGGGGTGATAAGAACACCTGCATGATGAGGGCCCTCACAGTATATGAGCAATGTAAAAGTAAAGTAAAGGCAAGAGAAAGAATGAATGTAATATACATGGTTTCCAACGTACAGAATAGTGACTCATCTACATTGTGATTTATCTATATTGGTTATGCATTGGAACTTGAGTTCTTGACATATTTTCATATCTTACAAGTTTCATATGGCCTTACATACTCAGTACATTCTTCGTACTGACCCCTCTTGGGGAATTTACTTTACTTGCTGCAGGCGCAGGTCCTAGTAGGCCTCCACAGTAGATTGACAGTGTTGCAGATCTTTGGTGAGCTCCAGTTAGTCCGGAGTTTCTCCGAGTCACTGTTGTACATGTGTTTTGATTTTGTACATGTTGTATAAAGCGGGGACTTGTCCCTACTTTAGTTCATTTTGGTCAATGCATTTTTTTAGAGGCTTTTGTAGACGGATGTGGGTGTATAAATGGGAAGGTACATGTCGTTTTGACTTAATGGCTCAAACGGCCAAGTTTTACATACATAGCTATGACTTATGTTGTCATGTCTATGACTTCCGTATAGTTGCACAAGGTGTAATAAGATTCATATGAGATTATGTATGTGAATGTTCATGAGCAAAGGTTGGTTCTCTCGGGCAATATTGGCTTCGGGTGCCAATCACGCCTCGTTGGGATTCGGGGCGTGACAATATCACAGGCGAAACATACAATCAAACCAATCCACACCTGCTGTGGCATCAACAAAGCCATAACATAACTAAAAACTCATGGGAACTGCAAAGAGTACTAATGAGACCAAACCTCAAGCAACTTAGAGCACACAGTCAAACCTTAAATCTGGTCAAATAAATACTCAAAACATGGCAACTAATACTCACTCCTAAAAGATACCCACTTTGGGTACCAATGACTAATACACAAGAACATGTAACCACCTTTATTTTTCACACTCCAATCGGAAGCATCCCACAAAGTCACACTAGGCCGAACAAGTCCCATAATGAGAAGCTACTGAAATCACATATTTAAACATCCTTCAACTTAACTGAGTCATAAACATCATCACTGAAAGAACTGAGTATTGGACTGAACATCAATACCTAATATCAAAGCCACTATTAGGAAATAAATCATACAAATCGGAAGAACAAACCTTAACTTACCAACCTTAGGAATGGGTTATAGAAAAGAGTTGTCAATACTAGAATTTGTAACAAAGCCACGAAAGGCTAAACCTTCCCTCACAATAACTCTTTCACATCCAACCTCACCTTAGTAAGAGACGAAGCTAAGAGAACAAGGTAGTCGTCAAAGACAAACAAACATGATCACAAGAAAAGAGATACTAAATAGATAACGCTAGTCTAGCTATCTATCAAGTAAGGATCAAACATTGTTAAAACAATATCAATAGTAACAGCATACAATACAAGTGGCATAAATGGAAGACAAAAAACCCAAATTCCAAAATCCCATCATAAACCACTAAATAAAATATCAAGAGATTTATTTGACCACTACATTCCAAGACAATCACAAAATTGATCTATTCGATCTACTACTAAAAGAAAATATCTACGGGGGTAGTCAAATATGCATAAACTTACATAAAGGCTCACAACAATCAATATAGTAATAGCAAGGCATACAGACAAAGATGGGTATGAACACCCTAACTAAAACGGCATAGAACTAAAAGATAGCGAATAAAAAATCACACCTATAATGATGGAATCTGAAGCCATGGTCCCTAGCCTTCCTGAAGAAGTAAGAATCTGAACACAGCCTACCCTAAACTGAGTATCTGAAAGACCAAGTAAAATACCTAGGACACTGCTTCTAATCGAAGGTGCCACATCCCTAAGAGACTGATCTGGATGTACTGAGTAGTCAATAATCCCTCACTGGGGACACTCTCTGGACTAATGACCAGTCTCCCCGTAGTTGTAACAAAACACTGAATCTCTAATCTAGCGAGAAACATATGCTGACCTCGACTGAATGTCCAACTCATACCTGGGGCACTCCCTAGACTAATAAACAACCTCCACACAATTATAACATGCCCCAAAAACTCCCTGATATGACCCACCTGCTAACCAAGAGCAGCGACTATGGCCTGAAGACCTAGACTAAGAACCCCATTATACCTGACCGAAACTCTATCCACTGTGACCACCACAACCTATCTGATTATCACCTATAATCATAGGTGATACCTGAACGTACCTGGTAGGCTGCGAGTGTTGATGACCTCTATCGGGAGAATCCCTGTACACAGATAAAATACTACTCAAACTATGCCGATGACGGGGCCTCTTAGCACCACCACCATATGCCTCTAGACATGCCCTCTCTGTAGACCTCACATAATTAAAAACCAAGAGGAAAGTAGACCCAACTACTATCAGATGCTCCAGTGCCAAATAGAGTGTTAAAGTTAATCCTCTCACAAACCCCTGTACCATCTCATTCTCTATAAGGTATAACATAAAAGTATGCCTGGCCCACTTGAGAAACTCTTATACTCTAAAACTACTAAAGAACCCTACTGAATACTGATAAACCCAACTCTGGACTGAGAGCCACTCGATGTACTAAACACCACCTTTGATTGTGACATATCCAATAAAAGGCTCGAAATCTCTAACATAGTATCCTAAAAAACTGAGGTAGTTACAAACCCTGCTGGAGTCTAGGGTGACCCCAGACCCTCTGGTTGATGCTGAAGATTCTCAATATGAAGCTCTGACTCCCTGGTTTGACTTTAAATAGAAACTCTGGTAACATGTCCCGAAGTCCCATTAGCATCAATCGACAACCTCATGCTATCCATCTGAGAAGGAGTGGAGCCAAAAGAAGTACTTAGAAGTTGATAGGAGTCAAAACGCACGATAAAGAATCAAGAAATAGGATTTCCTAAGAATGCCCTATAGCCTCCCAAAGATAGGATACGGACGCCATTGTACTAATCTGTATGACTTTACTAGCCACTTTTCTCTTGTACCAACTACACCGATGAACCTAGGCTCTGATTTCAAACTATCATGACCTATTTCTCAGGTCATAATAGCCCCGACTATATTCCACCAGTAGGTAAGTCGACCCATAGCCCGAGACAGTGGGTAACGGGCTAATAAGAGAAATAGAAATGAAAACTCGTAAAAAAGAGAAAGAAAGCCATAATAAAGTAAATGTCCCCTAAGACCTGGTGAGATCAGTACAAGAGCCACTAGTAAAAAAAGAGTACAAGGTAAACATAATATATATATACTATCTGTAAAATACAAAATAAAAATTAATCCTGTAAAAGAGGGAGAACAGGAACAACTCCAGATGCTAGGAGCTCACCCCAAATCTCCGATCCATGACAGCTCTTCATGATACACACGTCAATAGAAAGAACTCATACTATGATTTGCAGGATCAAGAAGTGTAGTACGAGTACCAAATACAAGGTACTCAGTAGGCATTATCCGATTGAGCTCCAAAGATAATGCAAGTATAAATGACATGTAAGGTAAGAATATACTATACAAGCAACGAACTAAGATACAAAATGCAATAAGAATAAAAGAGAGGTAAAGATAAACTACCACATTCTTTGAATAACTAGAGACGGGAACACTATACGATATAAATTACTAGGGATAGAGATAATATACCATAGTAGAGCAAAGAAAAGGATATATTTAATAGTAGTATGAGGAAAGAAGGTGATATACAATAAGAATAACTATAGAAGAAATGGATAAATGACAGTACTATAGCGATAACTAAACACGAAGGTACTACCCTGAGGGAGCTAGCCTAATAGCCTAGATATTATGAGGGTTATAACCAAGAAGGGAACTAGCTCTAACACAGCCATAACATCTAACTCAAAATAAGAATATCCATAAGATAGTCAAATAACAGTGCTATCAATATTAAAAGTGAAAAGAACTTAGAAGCATCTATACAACCTCGGGTACCAATCTATAACCAACCTACCATAGTCTACACGATAATACTTGAATACAAATAAACAAATGGATAAGCCCAGGCAAATACTAACGTAGTCGAGCCCCCGTAAGCCTGAATGGTACAAACGATCACTCAGCAAATACCAAACATAACCTATACCTATCCATCCCCCTATAAGACTAATAGGTACAAGCACCAAAAAATTATACTGGTCATAGGCCAATGTATATAAATGAATGAATGCAATGAAAATCCAATGCTACCAACTAATTGGTTGCTTATTGTACGTGGTTCCCCAACACAGGGACCTATACTGGACTTGGGATATCCATATATACTACTTGGTGCTAAACCAGGACTTCCAATAACCAACCATAATAAATCTTATCCATATAATACTAGAGAGAAATAAGAGTATAATAAGTGCTTGAAATCGAACTGAGGCTAAATAAGTAGAAATCTATAAAATCCAGTGCTCGAGATCGTGTCCGGGACTAAAATGGTAGAATAGTGTAGAAAGGGACAGAATCTCCCTCGACAAAGTAAGTAAATATTGATAAAATGAGTGGATCAAGTATAGACTAAAATCTATCTCGGTCTGAGTTCCCAAAATAGTATGCTTAGTTTAACAGGTCATAAACCAATAATAAGGGTGGTACGACTCCCGTTTAAAAACTAGTTTAAAAAGTGAAAAATGGGAATAAAATCCCTTTTTGGAAAATAGAGAAAACCATTATTTTAGTTAGAATCATACCACTAAAGAAACATGAGAATGTATAGATGTATGCATGCCATCACCAGTATCCAAAAAATACAAAACTAAAGGCCTAAACATCTATAAACTAAACCACCAATCTTTCAGGAAATAAAGAATTAACATAGTATTCAACTGGTCTCCTAACCAAGGCCTCAGGCCCAATAATAGAATATATCGAGCAATAAGTGTATATGCATATATATAAACTCAGAAGTGGAAGCAACGAAAGGTATCATGCTATTGGGAGAACTTAACTGAGGAATATCATCTCTATAGGAATGTACTACCCCAAATCCTTCACTAAGAATTACTAGTGTCAACCTAAGGTCAAACAACTATGTAATCAGGCTTAACATAACCGTATAGCTATAACGGATATTCTAGGATAGGACACAAACTACAATTCAATTCTAAAATCCCCTAAATAGGTCAAATGAAGATACAAATAACTATAAACCAATCCTATACACAATCTTATAGAGAAGAGTAGTCCGTAGCCTACCTCGTCGAACAATAGTTTCAAACCATCCACAAGCTACTTATCTCTAATCCATAATCTCTAAATGATATCGTACTATCAAAATCATAATCTATACATTAATACGAGTAAAAAGCCCACATTACAATATAAAACTCCAGGCTAACAATTTGGACAAAAATAGACCCAGGGGGCCCACTAATAGGATTTAAAAATTAAATTCATCACGAGGTCCCTCGAAAGACAAGGAATGTATGCTCAAAAATTAAGCACAAATAGGGTCTCAATTGGAGCTCAAAATAGCCCCAAAAGCTAAGGAAAACAAGAGTAAAAATTAAGAACTAAATGGAGAATTAGACCAAAAACTTATGATGAAACTAACGGCAAATGATCACCTTAACGTCCTCCACTTATTCCCAGCTCCAATTTATGATATCCCACAGTTCCTTGAGCTTTCACGTCCAATAATGGTGAAAGAAGAGTTAGAAAATGGTTAAAAATCACGGAGAGAAGGTTATATACTGCCAGGGGGTTACTCATTATGAGTGCAATTGTCTCGTGGCCACAATCACGAGGACTAGGAAAATTTCCCATCTCGAACGCAGGGCAGTCATCAAGAATACGATGCCAGACTGGACCAACCTTTGCCAATGCGATGATTAGCTAGCAAAAATGAAGGTCAAGAATCCTTAATCCTCACGAATGCGACCAAGGTCCCGTTAATGAGAAGACCAAACTTGGTTTGCATCATGTTCTGCAGCACCAGCAAAAAGCTATGTCCTAATGGACTTCAACTGGAGGCTTAGGATCCATTTGGAACCCCATGCACGCAAATGAACTATGCTACCATACGAAATTCGGCATTCCAGACTCAATAGAACAATCAAAATTTCCATCAGAGGTAATTTCGACAAAATTTGGGTCCCACGCCCATTGTTCCATTTATAGCAAAATCCACCCACTAGTAAAAAATGAGCTCGGAAGTCTCAGGGCCAAAACCAAGGGTCCTTCTAGCCTAAAATCCACATTCTAGAGCTAAAGAACTATTGTAATTATCATCCAAGGCTATTTACCTGAAGTTTTGGACAATAACTAATTTCTCAACTTCAAAAGCTCCAAAATAGAAAAATATGCTTAAAACCCAAACAAACTGTCCATGAACCAAACCGACGATTCCGACAAGTCATAAATGACCTGTATCCATTGTGGGATAGCACAAAACACAAAAATGCATGGAAATGGAGAAAATGACCTAGAGGGGGTCATTACAAAAAATAATATTTTGCCCCATCACATTTGATATGGACCATGGATATTATTTTATTAGATGAAATAAAAAATAAATAAAATCTTTTTCAAGATAATTAAAACTAGTGAACCATACCTTACATCCTACTAAAAAAAATCTTTAGGTGGGCATGATTGTCATGACCACCAAGAGGGTTCGTAGTAGTAGTTGGAATGGAACTGCCTAGAGCAAGTCCTTATTGAAATTAAAAGTCAAGTTAAATAGAGTATTATTTCTTTATGTAATGTTGGGGCTAAATATTAAGTGTACATTTGTTTCTGAAAAGAGCAGGGTTAGCTTGGGGTACATTAGGAGGGGCTTCCACATATGAATGATAACTTGGAGCTCAGAGGAAGCTATTGAGCAAAAAATACACAAGGCCATGGATGATTAAGATGTCAATTGAGCAATCAAGAAGGTCCTTTGTGGGTTATTTCCTAAATAGCCACTTTTGGGCAATTTTTGTAATAGGCTATTAGTGTAAAGACAATAGCTATAAATAGAGGCCTTAAATATTTTTTCTTAGATTATGATTATATTTTTATGACTAAAATATTTGTGAGCTTTCAAGCTCGTAGTTTCTAGGTGAAGCCTATCATCTATGTAGTTCATAGTAGGTAATTGTAGTTGAGTGATTAGGATAGATCCGGATATTGCTCTTGTTAACTTCTTCTAGGCTAATCAATCATTGATTTCTCCCTTTGTGGACTCAATAATGATTTTCATCTTTGATTCAGTTCGGGTTATTATTATTTGATCAGATTAAATTGAGAGGTAAAGTATAAAATCTTTTGTTGCTCATAAATTTGATTAGATTTCGGTAATTCCATATATCTTTTTCTTTATTTTAATTTTCTGTATTTTGATTCTAGTTTCTGACTAAGATCATTATTATTTTGGTATCAGAGCTTAGGCTAAAGAGTTGTTCAAACAATTCTTAATCCTAGATTCATAAATCTCAAAATCATGTCAAAAAGCATTTGGGTCAAAATTCAAAATATGAAGAAAAAAAAATTCTTGATTTGAGTTTTTGTTTGAGTTTCTAACACTAGATTAGGGTTTTCTAGTGTTTTGGAAGTTTGGATTTGATATTTGGTTCAATTTGGAGTTGTTTGTAAATTTCACCATTGTTGAGCTTGAAAAAGGTTGAAGAAGGTGAAGTAGGTTTGTTAATTGAGGCAAATTGGACATTCAATTGTATTAGGGTTTGTTTCTCTAGTCAATTGGAGCTCGAATCTAAAATTTGAAGGCAAACGGAGTTAAATTTCACTAGGATCAATTTTGGTGTTCATTGTGTTCTTTATGTTTTGAAGAAATTGCAAGTGGATTTAATTACCGAGAGAAATTGGTATGGAATTGGAGCTTAAAAATTATTGAAGTTTGTTTGTGATGTTGAAAGGAGCTCGTGTTTAAAATTTCATGTAAATTGAAGCTCGTTTTATTGAGGTTGAATTTTTAAATATTTATAGTGTTCGTGAAGTTCATCATATCTTGAAGATGGAGAAAATGGGTTTATATTTCGCTAGGAGTTGAGGGCTAAAAATTATTAGGGTTTGTTCTCTACGTCAAGGGGAAGCTAATCCTAAATTTTGAGTCAATTCAGAGTTGATTTGAGGGTGTTGGGAATTAGTGTGTGTTCTTGGTGTTCATCAAGGAGTTCTTGAAGAAGAAGGTGAAAAAAGTACACATCGATCCAAATTTTACAAGTCAAATTTGGTCAAAAGTGTGTGGGTCCACTAATGGAAATTTGAAAAAAAAATGAAAAAAAATAGAATTGCCATGACAGCAGTCAACTACCATGTTAGCAGTCAACGGTACGTCAACAGTCAACTGCCAGTGCAGCAGCTAGCACCTAGTCCGCATCCCACTCTCCAACTAGGCACATGTACAACAACTTCAGAGGCAGTTTCTACAGGTTTTCTATACTTGAAAAGATTTTTTTCAAAATTTTTCTAAGTGTCCAAACTTCGTAATTTATTTTCTACATTCATTTTTCTTTGATTTCTATCCTATTTAACAAGTAATTATTCTACACTTGAAAAAAAATTGATTTGACGATGTGATGATTAAAACTGTTTAACAATTAACTAAAGTCTTTAATTATTTGTTAACTAGTTTTAATCAAGAAATCATCAAATCAATTTTTTTTCAACTGTTGAACTTCTTTGAGCCCACAAAATTTTTCTAAGTATCCGAACTTCCTAATTCTTTTTCCCACTCACTTTTCTTACATTTCTAAACTATTTAAAAACTAAATAACATCTTTAATTACTTGTTAACTAGTTTCTAAACATCAAATCACTTTTTTATTCTTTAAATTAAGTAACAACAAAGTAATTTCTTCTGCTTTTGTTACTTAGTTCTTGAGTCCATAATTTTTCATGCTTCCTTTCTTCTACTTTTTTGGTCTTAATTTATATATAACTTTCTTGATTCAAGTCCTTTAGTTTTATTTAAGTCGTCCTTCTTTCAAGAGTCACAAGAATCCACTCCACCACAAAGATAGGTGACCTTCAATTTATTGAACAGACCTCCTAGTTCACAACAAATCTCGAGAAGAACCCGTAGAGGTGAGTTGAGAGTTACATACGAGTGACGTGAGGCTTTTATTACTAGCATCGTGTGTTGAGATTTTAGGTACAATTTCTAATCACTTTCCTTATAACCATAGAGAAAGGAGCTCAGTGAACAACATGGGGTCTTATGCCAATATGTCAAGGAGAGTGACCGATGTGAATGGAAGGGTAGTTGAAACAAATAAAAGGTTTGGATGTATGAAGGAAAGGGTGAGAAGGATGGATAGTATGAGTGCTGGAAGTTTCCACACATACTGAACGATGATTTATCCCCATTGACTATTCTCTTATCTTGATCTCATTAAAGTTCGTATCTTTTATGCAGTTGCTCATAGCCTTACATACTCAGTACATTCTTCGTACTGACCCCCTTGGGGGACTTACCTTACTTGCTATAGGCACAGGTGCTAGTAGACCTCCATAGTAGGCTACGAGTCATCCGTGGATCATTGGTGAGCTCCAGTTGGTTCGGGGCTTTTTGAGTCACATGTGTACATTGTTTTGGTAATGTAATTGTTGTATAAAGTGGGACTTGTCCCGACTATAGGTTGGTTATGTACATGTTTTGGTTAGAGGCTTTGTAGACGTTAGTGGGAAGATGAATGTAAGAGATGTATGTCTATTTTGACTTAATGGCCCCAACGGCCAAGTTTCATATATTGCATATGTTTTCCATGACTTCCGCTATTAGTATTTATTAGTTACATGGGATGGAATGATAATCATGCAGAGATATGCATACGAATGTACATGAGCAAATATTGGTTCTCTCGGGCCTCAACGTCTTTGGGTGCCACTCCTCCTCGTTGGAATTCGGGGCGTGACAAATGACTGCCAAAGTGAGCAACCCATGCTCATAGCATGTCCTCAAGCACCTGAATGATCCTCTCATACTGCCCATCAGTTTGAGGATGAAATACAGTACTATGATCAGTTTTGCGCCTAACTCTTCATGTAATTTGTGCCAAATTTAAAGGTAAACTATATACCTCTATCAGATATGATGGATACGGGCACCCCATACAATCTCATAACCTCTTTAACATAAATTTTGGCTAAATTTTTTGAGTTTTGGTTCACCTTAACAAGAATTAAATGAGCGTACTTTGTTTTCCTATCAACAATGGCCCAAATGGAGTCACACTGTCCCAAGGTCTTATAAAGACCCACCATGAAATCCATATAAATCATCTCCTACTTTTACTCAGGAATGGACATCCTTTGAAGCAAACCTTCAGTCCTTTGATGTTCATACTTCACCTACTTGAAATTTTGACAATCATCCACATATTTTACAATATCCCTCATCATTCGGGGGCACCAATAGAGCTATCTCAATTCATGATACATCGTGGTTGCACCAAAATGTATAGAAAATCAAGAACTATGAGCTTCTGTAAGCAAACTAAGAATAACATCATCAACACGAGGCACACACATGAGCCCCCTCATCCTCAAAACATAACAAATATCAATTGTAGCATCTTGGGCCTCACCAGACACCACCTTTTTCTAAATCTTGTTCAACCTTGCATCCTCAAATTGCTTAGCCTTAATTTGATCAAGGAATGTTGACCTTACCTCAAAACTAGCCAATACTCCACCCATTTCATACATACCAAACTACATAAACTATATTTCTAGAGTTTGGATATCTCTAGCTAAAGGTTTCCTAGCCACTCTCAAACAAGCCAAACTACCTATACATATCGATTTTTGGCTCAATGTGTCTGCCACCATATTGGCCTTTCTCGAATGATACTAGATGGTCACATCATAATCTTTTAGTAACTCCATCCATCGCGTCTTCCTCAGATTAAAATCACTTTGAGTTATAACATGCTGTAAATGCAATGGTATATTAAATATTCACACTTAACACCATAAAGTCAGTGTATCCATATCTTAATTACAAAAATCACCTTTGTTGGCTCCAAGTCATGAGTTGGATAATTCCTCTTATGAGGCTTCAATTGCCTTGAAGCATAAGCTATCACAATTCTATCCTGCACCAACACAACACCTAAGCCAGAATGTGAAGAATCATAAAAAACTATATAATCCTTACCTTTAACTGGCAAAGCATAGATAAAAATTGTGGTCAAAAAAGACTTGAGCTCTTGAAAGCTCTCTTAACACTTGTCTAACTAAAAAAAGGTACCTCCTTCTGTGTCATTCTTGTCAGGGTGAGTAGCAATGGAGGCAAAGTTCTTGACATATCTCTAGTAATAGCTAGCAAGACCCACAAAACTGTGCACTTCAGTCGAGAGTTAGTCCGAGCCTAACTCTTAATTGCCACAATTATCTGGGGTTCTACCATCACCCATTTTTAAGAAACCACATTCCCCAAGAAGGACATGGATGACAACCAAAACTCACACTTAGAGAATTTAGCATAAAGCTACTTCTCCTTCAAAATACCTAAGACTATATGCAAATGACTTGCATGCTCCTCCTTACTCTTGGAGTAAATGAAAATGTCATCAATGAAAATAATAACAAACAAATCCAAGTGCATGAAATATTTCTTTTATTGGGATAATTCAAAAACTTTGAAAATGCTCTCTTCTCTCTCCTAAATAACCTTCAAACCTTAGATTGGAATGCCCAATACACCCGTCGGCCATTCATCTTTGTTGGCTGGTCAGCATCTTTCAATTGTAAATTTCTCCCCTTTGAATCCAAATTCCAACAAAGCTTTCATAAGCCCTACCACGCCTTTGGAGAAGTTGTTTGTTGATTCAGTGTCAACTATAACCCCCAATACTAAAACCATTTCTTGCAAGGATGTTGTCATAGTGGAAGGTGTTCCACATGTTAAATGGAGAAGTTGTTTGTTGATTCGGTGGAAACTATAACCCCCAATACTAAAACCATTTCTCACAAGGATGTTTTCATAGTTGAAGGTGTTCCACATGTTAAATGGATAGAGGAGAAAGTAGACATAATGAATAGAATGGAGAATTTTCAGTATATTGCTATAGGTAAATTTACCTAAAAATGGTCGGACCTTGATGAATTAAGGAGGATTATCCTTCAACAATGTGATATTAAAGGCGATTGTAAAATTAGATTATTTCAAAATAAACATATTCTTATTCGATTGGCTCAGCAAGAAGATTCCATCAATCTTATTTTAAAGGGAGCTTTTTATATTTTATGCAAGGGTGGATATTCATAATTAATGTGTATTCTTATCTATGATGCATAGTTCAAGATGAATAAAGAGATCTCAAATACACTAGCATGGATATCTTTTCCTAATCTTTTACCCACTTATGTAGCTAAAGAGTGCATGTTCTCTTTAGCTGCAGCAGTGGTTAAACTTGTGCAACTTGATCTAGTCACTATTAATAGAACTAGACCAAGTTCTGCAAGAGTTAAGGTATTGGTGGACCTGAAAGGAGATTTCTCTAAATCATTACTTATAGACATTGAAAATGAAGCCACAGGGGAAAGTAGGACAAAAGTGGTGCAGATTAAATATTATTATATCCCTATGTATTGTAATGAGTGTAAAAGGTAAGGCCATAACAAAGATGAAGGTAGAAGTAACTCCAAGACAAAGTAAACATGGGTTATAGTAATTGAAGAGAAGTGAGAGGAAAAGAAGTAGAAGCAGCAACCTCAAAAACCTATTCTAAAGCGAAGGCTAGAATTCTCTTAAGTGGTAAAGTGATAGGAGATCTAGAAAATTGGAAAGTTTTGAAAGAGGGAAAGCAGAAGGCTATTACCAACTAACCTCAGCCACTGATAGAGAACATATTTGTTGTTCTACCAGAAGAAACTTAAGGTAATATTACACATGCATTAGCTAACAGTTCTAAAAATATTAATACAAGCCTTATGGCTAATACAAATAATGCTAATGATAACAACAAAATTAATAATATGGAGACAGTTGAGATATCATTCCAACAGTAGCATGGGGAATCTTTAAAAGACAGGGTCACAAGAGCATTTGGGAAAAAAAGTGAGGCACTTATCCTTGCAACACCTGGACAACAATGAACAAGCCCAAGTCAGCAACATGATTAAATGCTACTATCTTTCCTTTGTTAAGGAATATTCCGAAGCTCATTAATGAAGAGTATAATGTTAGTCTCTGTAAGTAGCCTAATCTTGAAGAAGTTAGAAATGCATATTTTAACTTAAATAGGGATAGTGCAAGTGGGTCTGATGGGCTAACATGAAGGTTTTATCAGAGTTGTTGGGAAGTAGTGGGTAATGATGTTCTTAATTTGGTTTAAGAATTTTTTAGAGGTAATTTTCTTCCTAAGTAAATTACTCATACTAATTTGGACCTTATCCCCAAGAAGAAACATATACAGTCTTTCACTGACTTGAGACCAAACTAGTCTGAATAATTTCATCCACAAGATAATTTCATGGATTATGCATGATGGAATTGAATATTATTTGCCCAAATTGATTTCTTATTATCAATCTGGTTTTGTGAAGTGTAGAAGTATCATTGAAAATGTGCTTATGACATAAGATATTGTTACTGATATTAGAAAAAGGGGCCAACCAGCCAATATGATCTCGAAGCCTTACATGTCAAAGGCATATGATAGGGTCTCATGGTTTTTTCTGATGGAAGTGCAAAGGAGAATAGATTTCTTAGAACTATTTGTGGATCTAATTTGGAGATAATTGTCCAATATTTGGTACTCTATTCTTATTAATGGACAATCACATAGTTTCTTTCATTCCACTAGGGAGGTGAAGCATGGAGACCCTTTCTCTCTTATTATTTTTGTTCTATCAATTAAAGTACTTTCTAGGGCTTTAAACTCCTTATTTGATGATAATCAGTATGTAGGGTATGGTATACCAAAGTGGAGAGCTAATATAAATCATCTTGCTTATGTAGATGGTACTATTATTTTTGATTCAGCTAGTAGCTATTGTTTGAGGAAAATAGTTTCAGTGTTACAGAAATAAGAAACTCAATCAGGGCAGAAAATCAATAAGAAGAAGTGTCCTTTCTATATGCGTCAGAATGCAGCAGTAGTTGAGAGACAACTGGTAAAAGATTGCATAGGTATACCTATAGGTCACTTTACATTAAAATATTTTGGCTATCCTATCACTCATGCTAGGAAAATAAAGGCACATTATGTTGATTTAATTCAGAAGGTAAAGTCAAAATTACGAGCTTAGAAAGGTAATATGCTCTCTTATGGGGGAAAAGAGGTACTTATATATAGTGTCCTTCAAAGTGTTCCTATTCATGTCCTTTCTACTATTGTTCCCCCTATTTGTGTGATAAAGGATCTTTATGGAATATTTTCTATGTGTTTTTGGAGCAACAAGGCCAATGGTAAGAGTAAACATTGGATTGCTTGGGAGTAAGTGTGCTTACGAAAATTGGAAAGGGGTTTGGGTTTTAGATCTATGTTTGAAGTGTCACAAGCCTTACATTCTAAGCTTTGGTATAGGTTTAGGTTATAGAATACTATATGGGCTAACTTCACGTGGAACAAGTACCGTAAGCAACAAATCCCTTCTCTTGTTCAATGGAAAGGTGGATCTCAGTTGTGGAAGCGTATATTCCAAAATAAGGATATTAATGAATAATATTTGTAGTGGGAACATAAAAAAGGCACTTTCTTTATTTTGTATGATAATTGGACTCAGCTTGGTCCATTAGATAAACAATAAATTGAAGTGCAATCTTGTCATTCTCTAATGGATATTGAAATTTTTATGCAGGAATCAGGTTGGGATTATGAGAGCATGCAACATTATCTTCCTAATTACATTATTGAACATGTTAAACTGCATATGAATCATGTGAGGAAGTATGATGAGGGAGATAGACCTTGGTAGATTAAAACTAGTCCTGGTAAGTTTACTATTAAGAGTGCATGGGAAGTGCTAAGAAGAAGAGAAGAGATTAATGATTCTTTTCGAAAGATATGGGTACAATATCTCCCTTTCAAAATATCTTTCTTTGGTTGGAGAGTTTGGAAAAATAGGGTACCATTAGCTGCTATTATAGCTAACTAGAATCCCAGTTTAGCACAACTATATTCTTATTGTTCTGTACCAAAAAGGGAAAACATGGAGCATCTATTTTTAAAGGGGGAAGTTGCAACTACAGTTTGGCAATACTTTTCTATAGATGTATGTATATAAGGGCCTTGGATACAGATTAAAAAGTCTATGAAAAATTGTGGGAGGCTAATGAAATTCTAGGCAAAAGGTTACTTTCAAGCCATGCCTACTCTTTTTTTTTTTGGTTCTAATGGAAAAGAAGGAACTCAATATCACATGGTGGATCTTATACCACCGGCAATGTGATTTGGGATGTAAACTACATGGTTCAAAAGCTTATTAGAAAAAAATTTGGGTATGAACAAATCCCAACCACTTGACCTAAAATAGTTGCTACTCTTGATGGTGTCAGACCCAGGTTTAAAGTAAAATTGGTCAAATGGTATCCTCCACCTTGTGGGTTTTGGAAATGCAACACTGATGGGCCAACTAGAGGTAATCCAGGCCCAAAATCTGCTGCTTTTTATGTAAGTAATCATGAAGGAGAGCTAGTGTGTGCAAAAGAGATTATGACTCCTGACTCTACAAACTTGGTTGATGAGGTTATTGCTATAAGAGCAGGTTTACAATTTTATTTGGAAAATCAGATTCCAAACATATTTGTTCAATCTGATTCTCTTGCAATAGTGCATATTATCAATAGTGTGTGGGAAATTCTTCGGAGTGTGACAATGGAGGTCAACTCCATTAGGAAGATGATGGATTCTTTTTTAGTAATACTACAAAACTTCTCAAGGGAGGAAAATACTCTTGCTGATTTTTTAGCTAACTTGGTTTTAAATTTTGCAGGTAATTTTGAATTCAGAACAATTCAAGAGATCCTAAGCACATGCAAGAAGATTATCAATTTAAATATACAATGTATCCCACATATGAGGATAAGGCAGTGTATAGATTCTTAATACGTGTGATATTTGTTCATTACACACGTATTATCTTGAACTTTAAAATTATGTTAGATCATACAAGTTACTGATTAAAATAATGAAGTCTGAACTAATTTTTGTTGGTTAAACATACCATGCATCTGATGAGAGCTTGAGGTGTTACAGATGTTATAAAACAAGGACTCATTTATTTTAGTAATAAAGTGTCATCTACAGTTTTACTAGAAGTTCAAGTACAAGACAATGTTGGCAGTTTAAAGACTAAATAAATCAAAACTCTTAACTTTGATGGTGGTATTAACTCTTTAAATTCAGCGAGCAGAGAAGAGAGTTAAGAATGTACCTGAGTATGATACATTTGATAAAGGAACTTGTTGGGGGAAGCGTCTTTGAACAGTAGCAGAGCCAGTTCATAGATCCATCTTCAACAAAAAATAGTTAGCAATCTTTTAAGGATATAGGTAACGTTGGTGGTATTAATACAAAGTGGGGTTTAATCCACCAAAATTTAGATCTAAGAAAGAGAGTTGACTTATATTTGAAAGAGAAAAAAGGATGAATCATGCTTTAATCAACCAAGTCCCCAGCAAATGAACAAAAGGCATCATAGATGTATAGATCTATAGTGAAGATAACTTAATAAGGCATATTCAGACATCTACGTGAGTTTTGATGTTGAGCTTTATCGTCTCTTGAATAGATAGAATCTGCGATATCTCAAAAAAGAGCTTTGAGCTATAGTATTAAAGAGGAGAGGAATGCTTAATTCCATCATTACAAAAGCCTCTACAGCTCAAACTTTCACCTTCAGCTAGGATTGATTCCCGATCTAAGAGATGTTGAAGTTTATAAAGACTTTCCACTTTCCTATTTTATGCATCAGTGATTAGGTGTACATTTTTTTTCTTTTTTTTTTTGGGTTTATGTCTTTATTTTTTTTTGGTTCTCTTTTTGGGCTGGCTCAGTGTTTGGCTGCCGACCATGTACATAGTACTTTGGTTTTCATTAATAAAATTTTGTACAACAGGACCCTTTGCTTAAAAAACAAACGAATCCAAGAAAGATTTGAATATACCATTCATCAAACAAATGAATGATGCCTTCACATTGGTCAACCCAAAGGACATCACTAAGAATTTGTAATGCCTGTAATGAGTCGTAAAAGCTATTTTGGAAATATCCTTAGGCGGATCATCAACTGGTGATACCATGACCTCAAATCTATCTCAAAAAACACTGAAGCACCCTGCAACTTTTTAAATAAATCTTTTATTCAGGGTAATGGGTAGTTATTGTGGATGGTCACCTTATTCAAATGTCGATAGTTTATACACATTCTCTTGCTACCATCCTTTTTCTTATCAAACAATACTGGAGCACTCCAAGGTGAAGATCTAGGATAAATGAATCCCTTATCAAGTAACTCTTGCAACTGAGTCTTAATCTCTCTCAACTGGGGCAGAGCTATTCTATAGGGAGGAATAGAGATTGGGTGAGTGCCCAGCTCTATATCAATGTAAAAGTCAATGTCCTGATCCAAAGTCATACCAGGTAAGTCGGTGGGAAATACCTCCTGAAATTCATACACTATAGGAACTGACGCAATAGAGAGGACCTCTACACCAGTGTCCCAAAGATGTGCCAGAAAGACCGAACACCCCTTCCCCACTAGCTTCTTAGCATGAATGAAGAAAATTATTTTCACAAAGACAGACTTATAAAACCCTTTCTTTTATAACGTATCCATCCCCGACATGTCTAAAGTCATAGTCTTAGCATTAAAATTCAATACATCATGATACGGGGACAACCAAGTCATATCCAGGATAATATTAAAATCAAACATATCTAGAATCACCAAATCTGCCCTTATCTGAAAACCCATAAACATTATTGAGCAAGCATGATACACTTAAGTCACTACCACATAGTCTCCAACCAGAGTAGATAAATACATAATTTAGTCAAGCACATCACAAATTATGTCTAGACTTAAGACAAATTTAACAGACACATGTGAATAAGTGGAACTCAAATCAAACAAGATCGTAGCCATCTGATGACAAATGAGAATAGTTCCTATAATGACAGCATCAGAAGCCTTCACCTCGGATTTGCCTGAAAAGGCATAGCAATGAGCTCTATTATCAATCTGAGCAACCTCTCTAGCAGGAAGTACACCACTTTTCCCTGTACTACCACCACCTCAATTTCCACTACTGCCACCTTGATAACAACTACACCCACCCTGTGGATGACTATACCACTATCTCCACCAACTCTACCAGCCAGAACCATACTCTAAACTATTGATTCCCCTAAAAACTCAATTACCTATAATTAGGGCAATTCTTCTTGAAGTTTCCAACACTGCCACAAGTAAATTAAGCTCGATCTAGTGAAGGTGAGATAGCAGTAGAATACAAAGCCTCTTGGCTTCCCAAAACTAAAATATGTTGGGTGGTCCCTGACAGACACCCTGTAGATACTGGTAGAGTTGACTGTATACTCTGCCAGTATCAGATAAGCTGGAGAGGTCTGATGACCATGGCCTCTATAGTAACATCCGCTAAAGTTGCTAGTATTCTGACCTTATTCACTACCATCTTCACCTACCCAACCTATTTGACTCCTTCCACTTTCTTTACAGAGTCAGAAACATCACTAAAAGTCTTACATGAAGAAGTCATCTGATATGCCATAACCTATAAGTCAGTATTCAAACCTTTCACAAAGAGGCATCCTCTCCTCGTCAGTACCAAAAAAATAAGTATCAAATCTGTAAAAATCATGAAACATAACCTCATAGGTTACAATCAATATACTACCCTGCTCAAGGGATAGAAACTTATTCTTCTTCTTATCTCATAAGGTGCATGGCACATATTATCTAAGAACAGGGTATAGAATAGAGTACATGTCAACAGAGGTAAAGTTGGAGACCTACAATCCACGTAAGACCTATTTTAATATTTAGCATCACCCTATAGTTGGAAGGTCATAAATTCTACACCATATTACTCCACAATGCCCACGTTATGCAACCTCTCATAACAGTCAACAATAAACTCGAAAGTATTTTATGTCTCAGAACCAATTAAGGTGGGAGGTTTTAGATTCAAAAACATAGTCAACATATAATGCTCAGTCCCCTACATAATAGGACCTAAAATCAAACTAAGGAAAGCTCCCATCCTAAAAAATTCATCCATCTTAGGGGCCACCGCAACAATATACTTATAACACCCCGTACATTTCCGAACCTATTTGATTGTCTTAAAATTTATGGAATTATTTAAACTTGATATGGTTGGTGTATTATGAAATAATGTTAGTGGTCTGAATTAGTCTTGTGCTAATGGGCTCAAATGAGGCCCAAAATTAACAAGAAAGACATGACCCAAATGGAGAAATGACCCATTCTTAAGATTGACCAAGTAAACACATTTAATGTTTGGCTAAGTATGAAATGAGGGACTATAAAAGGGAACAAAAATCAGATTTTATTCAACAAGACACACTTGCCAATTCTAGAATTTTCCACAAGATATTTTCGCTTCATTCAAACCCTAAGCAACCATTCCTTTGTACAAGATCATCCTCTTGTAAGCTTTGGTAAGTATTTAATCTTCTGTTTTAATATATTATGTGCATGAGAGGTTTTATAAATCATTTTGTCTATGTTGGCAAAGTGTTGGGCAGTCCACTATGTGTAAAACTGTCTACTTTTGCTTAATCGGTAAAGGGTTTTTCCTTCTAAACTTGAAAGTGGACTTGTGGTCTTGAGAAAGTGAATTTGATGGATTAAATTTCAACATTTAATATGTGGTTATATCCTTAACTTGCTTCCTCTTTGTGTATAACATTTGGAATTGTTGTTGTGAAATTGTGCATGGAATTGGTGGTGTATTGAAAGAAAAAGGTAGTTTTGTGATGTTCATGTGCGTTGTGAAACCATGATTGTTTGTTGGAATCCAAGTTAACTTAAAATATGAAAATAGAAGCTTACTTATTTCCATGGACCATTTACTATAAAAAAAGACCCAAAAGAGACCTATTTTGGCCGAACCGGGCATCTGCCTTTACGGATGGGGCACCTGCGGGCGCAGATGCCAATGCAGGTGGATCTGGACTAGGAAAACGGGCACCTGAATCTGTACCTCACCCACCTGCGGGTTCATGTGGCTTCGCAGGTCCCTCCAAAACTTCATTTCGATTGTTTTTGCTTCTCTTTGACCCCCCAAGGCCCCTATACCCTTCTTGGATGCAATTATCAACTTATAGTACCTTTTGAATGACTTTAAGGGGTTGTTCGGAGGCATGTTGGACTATATCAATTATGTATTGTTGTTAATGTGTTATTGTGAAAGGTATTTAAGTGACTTGATGAAGTAAAGGTAACGTAGTGTTGAAGGGGAAGTGTAAAGTATAACCTTGGTGTGAAATGTTGTCGCTTTATGATATCTTGGTTAATGTGTGGAATGTTTTGGTGTTGTTGGTATGGTAATACAGTGATTTGTATTGTATAAGAATGAAATGATGTTATATTGCAGTCACGTAGCTCATTGTCGTTTTATGCACTAGTAATGTAGTTAGTTGTTAACGTGAGCTCTGTTATGTACTTGTGTTGTAGAGTAAAATGTAATGAAGGAGCTGGAGTGTTGTATTCATATATATGATTGTGTATTCATATTTGGAATATAAGGTATGTAAGGTTACTCTTTCCGTATCCTTCGGCAGCACCTCTTGTTCATATTTTTACCGCACTTGTTTCCATTTTGAAATGTTTCAAAGTATCTCATTTCAGGTTCGTTAGCTATTGTTATTCCCATGTCTCTTATTCATTTACTAATGTTCCAAAGCTCTAATAATGTTACCAAAAATGTTATAACCACCGATGTATTAATCTTACAAAAGTAAAGGAATGAAGTAATGCATAGTTATTTACTGTTTGAGTACAGGTGGTAGCTCAAAGGGGTGAAAGCCTAGATAGAGATGATCCCGAGAGTATTGGATTACGGGGAAAATTTAAGGGGAAAATCCTAGCTCAAGCTGAACCTGACAAGGGGAAATCCAGAGGGTTGAAAACCCTGGTCGGACCGAACTTGATTTATTGATTTATGGGTGGCAATCTAAGGGGCATAAGCCTGGCTGGAACAATCCCAATGTTATGTTATGTTATGTTATGATATGTTATGACCCACTGATCAGTTGGGGCCCGGGCACGATATGATACAAGTGATGATGAATGAACGTAAAAGCAAAGAAAGTAATGAATGTAATGTACATGGTTCCACACATACAGAACGGTGGTTTATCCATATTGATTATTCACTTGCATTTGATTCCATTGAAGTTCTTATGTTTCATGCAGTTTTTTATGGCCTTACATACTCAGTACATTCTTCGTACTGCCGTCCCTTGGTGAACTTCCCTTACTTACTGCAGGCACAGGTGCTAGTAGACCTCCACAGTAGGCTGCAGGTCATCTACGGATTATTGGTGAGCTCCAGTTCAGTTTGGGCTTTTTGAGTCATTGTGTACCCTTGTTTTGGTATTGTATAAAGGATTGTATAAAGAGGGGACTTTTCCGGACTTTAGGTTGGTTATTTATCCGATAGAGGCTTTGTAGACGTGGTAAGATGAATGAAGGAATGTATGTCCAATTCGACGTGGTGGCCCTAACGGCCAAGTTTCATATCTATTGAATGTTTCTCCATGACTTCCACCATTGGTATCTTGTATTTATATGTGATAGAATATTTCTTACTTAGGGACATGCATATGAATGTACATGGACGTAGGTTGGTTCTCTCGGGCCTTAACGGCTTCGGCTGCTAGTCCGCCTCAATGGGATTTGGGGTATGACAATATTGCACTCAGAGCAGGTTATTCTAGGGTGTCTTCAAAGCCGTGTCTGAGTAGATTCTTGTTTATGGATGTGTTGTGTACCACATTTATAGTAGGAGGCTACGGTACATTTAGGAGTTGTTTCTTTTCTTCAATTCCTAGATCGTACATTAGAGACAAACTTGTAGGTGGAATCATATCAGACCATTGGACTTGGTTTTCTTTTTGTATAGTAAAATGTCGATTACAAGAAGAGGTAGGGGCAAAGGTAAGCAGGTAGATATGCTTGTCGGAGAAGGAATGAGTAAATCACAACCTGACCAAGCTAGTCAAGGTGGGGCTGACACTGAGTTTGCATCGTGGGCTTCTTCTACTTTTCCAGCTCCAGAAGAGCCGAGAAGGAGAGAAGAACCTGCCGAACCACCTATTAATGCTACTGAGCAGGATCTCAAAAATACGGTGCAAATGTTGACTCATATAGTTGCTACACAACATCAAGGACAAATTGGTCAGACTACAAGTAATGATGGTGCGGATAGGGCAGCTAGTCGGCAGACACAGGATTTTCTGAAATTAGACCCTCCCACGTTCACCGAGTCAGATCTAAATACAGACCCACAAGACTTTGTGGACCAAATTCAAAGGGCTCTAGATGTTATGCATGTATCTGGTACACAAATAGTTGAGCTTGTAGCATATAGACTAAAAGGAGAGGCTATATTGTGGTACGAAGATTGGAAATGATCTAGGGGTATCGGCGCACTTCTAACTAGTTGGGAAGAATTCAAAGTGGCACTCATTGATCACTATATTCCGTATGAGATCCGAGAGGCTCGTGCGGATCAATTTTTAAATCTTCATCAAGGGAATATGAGTGTCAGAGAGTACAGTCTTCAGTTTAACTCTTTGGCTTGGTATGCTTCTAATGTAGTAGCCACTATGGACGACAAAGTCCATCGATATGGGGACAAATTGGATCCATATTTGGTGAGAGATTGTACTATTGTTGCTTTGAGCAGAGATATGGATATAGCCAAAATACAAGCCTTTGCATAGAAAATGAAGGATCAGAGACAAAGGAGAAGGGTGCAAGAATTTGAAAGAGGGCCGTCAAAGAGGGTTAGACCTATGGGACAGTTCATGGCATCCCAAGAAGAATTTAGGCCTCGTGTTTTTCCTAGACCGCCTAGACCATCATTTTCTTATCCTACAGCAGGTACTCCATCCCAATTTTAAGGGTTTAAAGGCAGTCAGGTTGGGCAGAGTAGTGGAATATGGGGTTCGCAGACAGCGGTATTTTCTTGCCAGCCGTGTCAACACTGTGGGAAGTTTCATTTAGGTGTATGTCGGGTCGGGATGAATGTTTGCTTCTGGTGTGGTTTATCGGGGCACATAGTGAGAGACTACCCACAGAGGGGCACGGGTAGTATGACGCGACCTACGAGATCAGTTTTTGAGTCATCATCTTCAGGTGTGCAGCCTACTGGTCGTGGTAGAGGTGCTAGAGGAGCAGCCAGTTCTAGTGAAGTACAAAACCATACTTATGCTCTAGCGGATCGACAGAATTTGGAGGTTTCTCCTGATGTAGTTACAGGTACATTATCCATCTTGTCACATAATATATATGCATTGATTGATCCGGGTTCTACCCTATCATATGTTACTCCATTGATTGCTGAAAAATTTGAAAGAAAACCGGAATTACTAGTCAAGCCATTTGAAGTATCTAAACCATTTGGTGAATCTATTGTAGCTAAAAGAGTATGTCTTAATTGTATAGTTAATGTTTGTGATCTTGATACGCTGGCTGATCTTATTGAGCTAGAAATGGTAGATTTTTATGTTATAATGGGTATGGATTGGTTGGCTTCTTGTTATGCCACGGTAGATTGCCGAGCTAAAAAGGTCCATTTCTATTTTCCACAAAAGACCGTCTTTGAATGGAGGGGTAATGTTGGAGCACTGAGGGGTAAATTTATTTCCTATCTTAAGGAAAGGAAATGATATCCAAAGGGTACATATATCACTTAATAAGAGTACAGGATACCGATGTGAAGCCACCAACTCTTCAATCGGTTCCAGTGGTAAATGAATTCCTTGATGTATTTCCTGAAGATCTTCCAGGCTTGCCTCCAGAACGGGAAGTAGAATTTGGTATTGATGTGATGTCAGGCACTCAGCCTATCTCTATTCCTCCGTATAGAATGGCCCCGGTAGAGTTGCCAAAAATGAAGGAGCAATTAAAAGACTTGCTGGACAAGGGATTCATAAGGCCTAGTATGTCCCCTTGGGGTGCACCAGTGTTATTTGTATGGAAGAAAGATGGCACATTGAGAATGTGTATTGATTATCGGCAACTGAATAAGGTGACAATCAAGAATAAATATCCCCTACCCAGAATTGATGATTTGTTTGACCAATTACAGGGTGCCAAATGCTTTTCAAAGATTGACCTGAGATTGGGATATCATCAGGTAAGGGTTAGAGACAAGGATATACCCAAGACAACCTTCCAAACATGGTATAGTCATGATGAATTTTTAGTTATGTCATTTGGGCTAACAAATGCCCCCTTAGTTTTTATGGATTTGATGAATAGGGTGTTCAAGCCATTTTTAGATGTGTTCATGACTGTGTTTATAGATGATATTCTGGTTTATGCAAGATCACAAGAGGACCATGCTTATCACTTACGACAGGTGTTACAGATTCTTTGTGATCGTAAGTTATATGCAAAGTTCTCTAAGTGTGAATTTTGGTTAAAATCTGTAGCATTGTTGGGTCATATTGTGTCAGATGAAGGAATAAGGGTTGATACACAAAAGATAGAAGCGGTGAAAAATTGGCCAAGGCCTACGACACCTACAGAGATTTATAGTTTTCTTGGGTTGGTAGGTTATTATAGCAGATTTGTTGAAGGGTTTTCTTCCATTGCGGCACCTTTACCAAAGCTAACACACAAGGCAACCAAGTTCTAGTGGAATGAGTCATGTGAGAAGAGTTTCCAAGAGCTGAAAGATAAATTAACTTCTACACCTGTATTGGTACTTTTGAAAGGTACAGAAGGGTATGCAGTGTATTGTGATGCTTTCGAAGTTGGCTTAGGAGGTGTATTGATGCAGTACAATAATGTAATAGCTTATGCATCACGACAGTTGCGACCACATGAGAGAAATTATCCAACACATGATCTTGAGCTAGTAGCTGTGATATTTGCTTTAAAGATATGGCGCCACTACTTGTATGGGGTTCATGTTAATATATATACTGATCACAAGAGTTTGCAATATATCTTTAAGTAGAAAGACCTAAATCTGAGGCAGCAGAGGTGGCTGGAACTATTAAAAGATTATGATATTGATATCCTATATCATCTAGGGAAAGCAAATGTGGTAGCCGATGCATTAAGCCGCAAAGCAATAGGATGCACTAATTGCCAGTTGACGAAAAAGAAAGATATAGTCAAGGACCTACATCAACTAGCCAGCTTGGGAGTTCTTCTTCTTGAATCTCCAGACGAAGGGGTTATTGTGAAAAATGCGATCGAGTCTTCAGTAGTAGCTGAACTGAAGGAGAAACAGTATGCGGATCCTATTTTATTTCAGCTGAAAGAGAATGTACAACAAGGTTTGATGAAGGCATTTGATCTTACGCAAGAGGGAGTGCTTCAGTTCCAAAGTAGATTGTGTGTACCGAATGTAGATGAGCTAAGGAAATGGATTATTACAGAGGCACATCATTCACGGTATTCTATTCATCCGAGATCCACCAAAATGTACCATGATTTGAAAGAAATGTATTGATGGGGTAACATGAAGAAGAACATTGCAGAATTTGTAGCTCAATGCCCAAATTGTCAACAAGTAAAAGTAGAGCATCAGAAGCCTGGAGGTTATATGCAATGTATAAATCTTCCAGTCTGGAAGTGGTACATGATTAACAAGGATTTCATCACAGGTTTGCCTCGTACACTGCAGAAATTTGATTCTATATGGGTAATAGTTAACAGGCTCACCAAGTCAGCGCATTTCCTACCGATCAAGACCACTTACACAGCTGAAGATTATGCACGGTTGTATGTTAAGAAGATAGTACGACTACACGGGATTCCAATCTCTATTATATCAGACAGGGGAGCTCAATTTATTGCATATTTTTGGAAATCTTTTCAGAAGAGTTTGGGAACCCAAGTGAATTTGAGTACGGCTTTTCATCCTCAGACAGATGGACAAGCAGAACGTACTATCCAAACACTTGAAGATATGCTACGATCTTGCATATTAGACTTTAAAGGTATTTGGGATGATCATCTACCTCTTATTGAATTTGCCTACAATAACAGTTATCATTCAAGTATCAAAATGGCACCTTACGAAGCTTTATATGGATGAAAGTGTAGATCACCAATTAGATGGTTTGAAGTAGGTGAAACTGTTTTACTTGGGCCAGATCTTGTTCACCAAGCTATGGACAAAGTTAAGGTGATACAACTATGTGATAGAATGTTGCTCACTCGGGGACATGCATATGAATGTACATGGATGTAGGTTGGTTCTCTTGGGCCTTAACGGCTTCGGGTGCCAGTCCGCCTCAATGGGATTTGGGGTAGGACACTACTGCACCCCCGATTTCTGCTAAGTAAGAGCAGTACAAGTGACTTTAGTACATGCCAGCCCACTCAGAAAAGTAAGAACCTGCTGAACCTGTTCAGATAATATTTAGGAAAGAGATGCACCTCTCAAAACCGGTACTGCCTCCTCATGTTCTAGATTTTTTTCATTCATAACCTCATCATGATGATCCTTGTGTGAGATATGTGTATCATATCTCCATCGAGGTGGATTAGCTACAGTCCAGGCTCCACCTTTGGTGGGTGTTTCCCTACCTCTTTCTCTTCTCCTACCTCATCTTCTGCCTCTAGCGGTGGGTCCTAAACTGGACTACTGATGTGAGAGTAAATACTCTAGCTTTATTAGCTCTTGTATTCACCATCTATGAACTAATAGAGTGAAGAGGTCAGATACTAATTTGGATCGCCATATTCTAATTAGAATTAAGTTATAGCATGAAAGAAGAAAGAATGTGATATTTTCCTAAAGTCCTATAGAAAAATACAGATGTCTCCGTACCATTTTGCAAGATAATAATAGACTCATTTTGGTAGGATGAGATCAACGAACCTAGGTCTCTAATACCAACTTTTTTACAACCCTACCCCCCTCGCGAGTGGAACCTATACTAACCCTCCAGTAGGATAAGCATCTAACCCAAATTACCATTACCAACACTTAGCCATTTTTAAATGCAAAGTAATCCAAATCTATACTAATAAGATATCCAAAATAGTTCTAAAAATGAAACAATGTATAGCAAGTCAAATGTCTAAAATGCCCCCATAAATAGAATGTTTTTGTACCAAATCATCTAAACAAAATAATCTAGGGGTACAATCTAGAAAACTAAAATTAAAACAAAAAATGGTTATGTCCAAACAAATGGAAAATAACATTGTGTAAGATGACCCATGCCCACTCAGAAAATGAAGCTCTCCCTTGAGTCGAAATCGATCACTGTCTATAACTAAGGTATCGTTTGAGCAGTTGGAATATGCTCCACACTCAACAAAAAAAGAGTACATGTAGTATCAGTATAAAACCACTATGTATTGGTAGGTTCATAGACCCACTCAACTTAATAAATACGAACACATAACCAATAATTTGTAAACAAGAGCAACCATGTAACACTTATATACCTTCACTCAATCTTTCCTTAGCAATTACCAAGTAAACCAGAAAGCATAGAACAAGAACAAATATTCAACCAAGTCAAAACCATGATTCATAAATGGTTAAAGAATACCAATATATTGGACCACTCATGGGATCCAAATAACAAAAACAATATAACTCAGTTCATTCAAGGAACCAAAATAGCACAACAATATAACCTAGTTCATTTATGGAACAAAAATAACACAACAATATAACCTGATTCACTTATGGAACCATCAAACTCACCAATATTGTGTACATATATTCTATGGATCTTATAAATGCCCACTAGCCATGACCTGCAAGGACACGCTCATTCTATGTACCGAATAACCCAGACAACTAGTGCTGCTACCCCTATCCCAAACCAAGTGTTATGCCACTCATATTCAAACATTCCCACCCTTATACTCCCTAGGATCCACCAATTCCATGACAATGAACTTTATAGGTTCATCTCATAATATCAACCCATGATATAATATGTACAATCATAATATAAGATAATTTAACATCACTTGCACTTTAAAACAAGCCTTTTTACACAATCTCATTTCAAGTGATCAAACAACATGTAAATTATCCAACAAGTTAACATTCAACAACATGCATTACAACAAGTAGATAAATAGTCTGTTAATATACATACAAAAACCAAGTTGAGTCTTTAACTGTAATTCAACCAACACCAACCTCAATCCAAGCCCCCCCCCCCCCAAACGCTCTAACAAACTTGTGCCTTGCCTTTTCTTGTAACCTCAGCTTAATTGTAGTCTAGAAGAAATAATATAAACACTAATCAAATAATGCTCTACTAAGTTCAAGGATTACAACCTAATTCTATAAGCCCAAGGTCAAATTCAGGATCATTACCTTGTTATAAATTTTTCTACCTTTATTCCACTTTAATTATCTCAAATTCATTTTTGTAAGAATGAATTCTAACCATGTAATCAAAACCCATCTACCTTTGACCAAAACCCAAGGATTAGACCTTATTTTTACTACTTTACACCAAAAAGTCAACCTATGCCAAGTTAATTCCTTCACTATAATCAAAATCTAGTGATTCTAAGGATTAATCATTGAATAACTAATTAAATAGTGAATTAACTTACCCCAATGAAGTAATTTGGGTGGAAACTAATGCCTTTTGGGTTTACTAATACACCGACAACATTCATGAGTTTGATGAATGGTATATTAAAATCTTTCTTGGATTCATTTATGATGCCATTTTGATTTACTCCAAGAGTAAGGAGGAACAAGTAGGTCACTTATGTATAGTCTTGGGTATTTTGAGGAGAAATAGCTTTACGCTAAATTTGAGTTTTGGATATCTTCTGTGTTTTTTGAGGCATGTGGTTTCTTAGAATAGGGTGATGGTAGATAGCCACAAGATTGAGGTTGTTAAGAGTTGGGCTCGGTCTAACTATGTGACTGAAGGTAGTAGTTTTATGGGTCTTGCCAGCTATTCCCAGAGATTTGCCAAGAACTTTGCCTCCATTGCTATTCTCTTGACCAGACTGACATAGAAGGAGATATCATTTTTTGGTCTGACAAGTGCGATGAGAGCTTCCAAAAGATCAAGTGTCTTTTGACCACAACTCCTATCCTTGATTTATTGGTTGAAGGTAAAGATTTTATTGTATTTTTTGATACTTCAAATTCTTGCTTTGGTGTTGTGTTGATGCAGGATAGAAATGTGATTGCATATGTTTCAAGGCAATTGAAGCCTCATGAGAGGAATTATCCAACTCTTGATTTGGAGCTGGTAACAATGGTATCCGTATATAAGATATAGGCCTTAGTGATGGGATAAGTTATCCCACATACATGGTGGGATAACTTATCTCGGAATAACCAATCCCGGGATAAGTTGTTCCCAACCAAACGATGCCTTATAGTGTTAAATGTGAGGTGTTCATGGACCATTGCAGTTTACAACATGTTTTCACTCAATGGGATTTGAATTTGAGGTAGAGGTGGTGGATAGAATTATTGAAAGGCTATGATGTGACCATATAATATCATCCAAGAAAGGCCAATGTGGTGGCAAATGCATTGAGCCAAAAATCTATAAGTATAGGTAGTTTGGCTTGTTTGAGAGTGGCAACGTGACCTATGGCTAGACAGATTCAAACTCTAGTAATGTGGTTTATGCAGTTTGATGCGTCCTTGCATAAATATAGAAAGCTCCTTGTGAAATGAGATTGATAAAATCTTCTTGCTGAGTCAATCGAATAAGAATATGTTTATTTTGGAATAATATAATTTGACAATCACCTTCAATATCGCATTGTTGTAGGATAATCCTCCTTAATTCATCAAGGTCCGACCATTCATCGGTAAATCTACCTGTAACAACATACTAAAGATTCACCATTTTATTCATTGTGTCTACTTCATCCTCCATCTATTTAATATGTGGAACACCTTTCACCATGACAACATTCTTACGATAAATGGTTTAAGTATTGGGGGTTATAGTTGCCACAAAATCAACAAATAACATCTCCAAAGGCATGGTAGCGGTTATGAAATCTTTGTTGAAATTTGAATTCAAAGGGGGGAAATTAGCAATTCAAAGATGAAAACCAGCCATCAAAGATGGCTGGTCGGTGGGCATATTAGGCATTCTAATCTAGGGTTTGAGGGTTATTTTAGGAGAGAGAAGAAAGTGTTTTCAAAGTTTTTTAATTAGCCCAATAAAATAAATATTTCAAGCACTTGGATTTATTTGTTATTATTTTCATTGATGACATTTTTGTTTACTCCAAGAGTAAGGAAGTGCATGCAGGTCATTTACGCATAGTCTTGGGTATTTTTAAGAAGAAGAAGCTTTATGCTAAATTCTTTAAGAGTGAGTTTTGGATGTCATCTATATTCTTCTTGGGGCATATGGTTTTTGAAAAGGGGTAATGGGAGATTCCCAGAAGATTGTGGCAGTTAAGAGTTGGGCTTAGCCTAACTTTGTAACTAAAGTTCACTATTTTTTGGGTCTTGCTAGCTATTACTAGAGATTTGGTCAAGAGTTTTTCCTCCATTGCAACTCACTTGATACGACTGACACAAAAAAAGGTAGCATTGGTTTGGTCAGATAAGTGTGAAGAGATCTTTCAAAAGATAGAGTGTATTTTTAATGCAGCTCCCATATTTGCTTTACCAGTTGAAGGTAAGAATTTTATAGTGTTTTGTGATTCTTCACATTCTGTCTTGGGTGTTGTGTTCATGCAGGATAGATATGTGATAGCTTATGCTTTAAAGAAATTAAAGCTTCATGAAAGAAATTATCCAACTCATCACTTAGAGTTGGCAGTGGTGGTTTTTGCACTTAAGATATGGAGACACTGCCTTTATGGTGTTAAGTGTGAAGTTTTCATAGACCATTGTAGTTTACAACATGTTTTCATTCAAAGGGAATTGAATCTGAGGCTGAGGCATTAGATAGATTTACTAAAAGATTATGATGTGACCATCCAGTATCATCTGAGAAAGGCCAATGTGGTGAAAGATGCATTGAGCCAAAAATCTATAAGTATAACAGTTTGGCTTGTTTAAGAGTGGCAATGCAAATTTTAGCAAGAGATATCAAACTCTAAAAATACAGTTTATGAAGTTTGGTGTGTCTGAAAAGGGTGGAGTGTTGGCTAGTGTTGAGGTAAGGTCAACATTCCTTTATCAAATCAAGGCTAAGTAATTTGAGGATACAAGGTTGAATATGATTCAAAAAAGGTTGTGTATGGTGAGGACCAAGACGCCATACTTGATGCTTATTGCATGTTTAGGATGAGGGGGCTCGTATGTGTGCCTCGTGTTGATGATGTAATTCCTAGTTTGATTATAGAAACTCATGGTTCTTAATGTTGTATACATCGTGGTGTAACCAAGATGTATCGTGACTTACGACAGCTCTATTGGTTTCCCCAAATAAAGAGGGTTATTGTAGAATATATGGCCAATTGTCAAAATTGCCAGCAGGTGAAGTATGAACATCAAAGGCCTGCAGGTTTACATCAAAGAATGCCCATTCCTGAGTGGATGTGGGAGAGGATTGCTATGAATTTTGTAATAGGCTTTCCTATAACCTTGGGATAATATAACTCAATTTGGGTCATTATTGATAGGCTAACAAATCTTCTCATTTCATTTTGGTTATGGTGACTTACAACTCGGAGAAGTTAGATAAGATATATGTTAAGGAGGTTCTAAGATTGAATGGTGAGCCAGTATCTATCCTATTCGATAGAGGTACATAGTTTACCTGCATATTTTGGAAAAGGTTGCATGAGGAGTTGAGCACGAAGCTTCACCTTAGTAGTGCATTTCATTCTCAAATCAATGGGCAGTCTGAGAGGAATATTCAAGTACTTGAGGACATGGTACGAGCATGTGTGGCTGATTTTGGGGGTCATTGGGATCAATTCTTACTGTTGTATGAATTCTTATACAACAACAATTATCACTCTAGCATTGACATTGCCTCATTTGATGCCCTTTATGAGAAAATATGTAAAACACCCATAGGTTAGTTCGAGGTGTGTAATGTGAAACCTTTGGGTACAAACTTGGTAAAGAAATCTCAAGAGAAAGCAAGGTTCATTCAGGACAATTTGTCAGCAACCTAAAGTAGACAAAAGGAAATATGTTGACAGCAAGGTAAGAGACAGGTAGTTTATTGATGAGGAACCGATAGCAATTCTTTGATCAAGATGTTTAGAAGTTGAGGACCAAGAAGATTAGATCAGTAAAATTCTAGTGGAAGCACCGTCCTATTGATGAGGCCACTTGGGAGACTAAGTTGGATATGAATAACAAGTACCATCACTTGTTTGAGGATTCAAGTACTTTTCGTGTTATATTTTTCCTTATTTTTTTGGATTTATCATTCAGGGATGAATAATGGATAAATTGGTATCTGTTGTAATGACCCTTTCCATTTTTACGGTATGGTCTTTCATGCCAAAATTTGGGTTAAGATTCTTTTCGGATGAAGTGTTAGAAATTTTAGGCTAGGCTAGTGTTGGATAAATTCCATGTGGTATGGTCTAGATAAATTTGGTAATCGATAGGTTGGTGATTAAATGATTTGAGACCATAATACGATATCTAAAGGGTTAAGGAGTTCATAGAAACTTTTGGAAGTAAAATTGGGTCAGTAGATCTCTGGATATAGCATTTGACGTAAAGAAGTTAGTTTGGGATGTCAAAATCTTGATGTGTGTTGCAAAATTGGCAAAACATTAGGGACAGTTGGATTATCTACCTTGTCTAAGCTTCTATAGAGGGAATTTTCCCCATATAGCGAAAGTCAGCATTGGTCAATTCCACCATAGCGGGAAGATCCTGCTATAGGAATGTCGCTATAGCAAGAATTGGGCTCCTATAGCAGGCTATGTGCAATAAAATGCATTTTTTGGACTTAAACATTACGTTTCATCCAAAAATGTCCAGAGGTCATTGGGATGCAGTTTTGTGTGATTTTCTTCAATTTTTCTTGAATTCCGCTATTAATGTAAGTCATTCCATCAATTTAACCTATATTTAATCCCCAAATCCTTTGAATCATCTTAGGTGATTATGGTGGGGATCGAAGGGTTAACCCTAGGTTTTAGAATTTGAGTTGATATGCTAGAAGAGGCATTCAAATTACTTGTTAATGGTTTAAAAATGGTAAATTAAGTATTCTAAACTAGAATTTGACTTCTTAATCATAATGCATGGAAGTTTTAGGTGGAATGAAGGGCAGAAAAAACCCTAGAGAAGTGGAATTTATCATGAACTTTAGAGTCGTGGATTTAGGTTTAAAACCTAGAATTGTTCGAGTAATTATTGAATTGTGTCCTATATGTTATTTGTAGACCGAAATCAAGTTGAAGCTTCAAGAAAAGGCAAGGCACAAGTTTATTAGAGCATTGTTGGTCTTGGATTGAGGTAGGTGATGGTTGAATTGTAGTTATAGACTCATTTTTTTATGTGTGCTTATTAACTGCCTATTTGTATACTTGTTGCAATGCATGCTGTGAATGTTAACTTGTTGGATAATATTACAAGTTATTGCTCAGCTAAAATGAGATTGCGTAAAAAGACTTGTTTTAAAGTGCAAGTGTGCTTGTGTTATCTCATATTGTGAATGTACATGTTATGAAATTGTTTGATATGGTGAGATAAACTGGTAAAGGTCATTGTCACAGTATTAGTGGATCATAGGGAGTATAAGGGTGGGGACATCGGAATAAGGGTGGTATAACACTTGGTTTGTGATAAGGGTGGTAGACATTAGTTGTTTCAGTTATTTGGTACATGGGAAGATCTTGTCCCATACAGTTCATGGCTATAAGATCCATAGCATGTGTATATATGATATTTGTGAGTTTGACGGTTCCATGAGTGAACCAACTTATATTGTGATTATTATCTTAGTTCCATGATTGGACCAGGTTATATTGTGACTGTTGTTATTTGGATCCATGAATGGTCTGGGCTATTGATATTCTTGAACTGAGTGATAAATTTTTGAAGTCCAATAAAGAGGTAATTGTGGTAAGGTTGAGTTAACTTTTATGAGTCATGGTATTTGAATTGGTTGAATATTTGTACTTGTTCTATGCTTTCTGGCTTACTTTGTTAATTGTTGAGGAAAGACTAAGTGAAGATATAATTGTTAAGTGTTACATGGTTTCCCTTATTTACAAATTATTGGTTATGTGTTCATATTTATTAATTTGAGTCGGCCTATGACCCTACCAATACATAGTTGTTTTGCACTGATACTACCTGTGCTCTTCTTTTTGTTTAGTGAATAGCATATTTTAGTGGCTCTTACAATACCTCAACTATAGGCATTGTCTGGTTCCAACTCAAGAGTGAGTTTCATCTTTCTAGCAACCATGAGTCTTCACACGCTATGTTCTTGTCCACTTGTTCCAGACACATACACTTTAGTTATTCTAGTTTTTCGGGTTGTACATGCAGATTATCATGTTTAGATGTTTTTGTACAATGACTTTCATATCTCCGGGGATGCTTTAGACATCTTATTTATTCCGCACTGTTTAATTCCTAGGACTATTAGTAATATTGATAATAGAATTATTCTTTTTAAAAATTGGTTAAGTAGTGGTGTTAGGTATTTTGGGTTAGATGGTTTTCCAACCAAAGGGTTAGTGTGGGTACCGCTCGTGACGGAATTTGGATCGTGACAATGGCATAGGCTGAACTCAAGCAATACCTTCATTATAAACAAGAATTTTGTAGGCAAAAGGCATACATACAATGGTTTTCTGAAGGTGAAAAGAACACTAAATTTTTTCAATGTCTTGTTAAATGTAGAAGGAAGAGATTAACACCGAAGATGTTGCTTAGAGATGATGGAACCTGAGCTAAAGGGAAAGAACAAATAGTTAATGAGGCTTTGAGTTTTTTCCAAGAGCAATTTATTAAAGGGTCTAATCCTACTGAATTATCTTTACTATAGCATGTTCCTACTCTAATTACAGAAGAAGACAACAACTTGTTAAATTCTTTACCTACTGAAGAAGAGACCAAAAAGGTTGTGTTTGCCTTAAATGGTGATAGTTCTTGTGGTCCAGATGGCTTCACTAGTCATTTCTACTAGATATGTTGGGATATTATGGGTAAAGATATTAATGATATTGTTCCTTCTTTCTCTGAGGGGTCTACCTTGCCAAAGTCTATTATATTACCCATACTAACTTTGTCTTACTACCCAAAATGATGTCATTTAGACATTTTTTGATTTAAATCCAGTTAGTCTGAGTAATTTTATAAATAAAGTGATCTCTAGAATCATTCATGCTTGGTTGAAAGGGTTACTAACTAAGCTTATTTTACCTAACCAATCTGGTTTTATGTAAGGTAGCAGTATCATTGAAAATGTCTTAGTAGCACAGGAGATCAGTATTGATATCAGAAAGAGAGGGAAGCCTATAAATGTGTTGATTATGCTAGATATGGCCAAGTCATATGATAGAGTTGTTTGGAGGTGTTTGATCAATGTTTTGGAGAAGATGGATTTTAATGGATTAGTGGTTGACAAAATGTAGAGGCTTGTGGCTAATAATTGGTATTCCATTTTGATTAATGGACAGGCTTATTGGTTTTTTCATTCCACTAGAGGGGTGAAACAAGGGGATACTTTATCCCCTGCTCAATTTATACTAACTGTGAAACTTTTGTCTCAAGCTCTAAATCATTTAATTTTTAACAATGATTTTAACTATTTTGGTATGCCTAAATAAAGCGTTAATTTGAATCATCTAGAATATGTTGATGATACCATAATATTTGTCGTAGCTGAGAGGAATTCATTGAAACTAATAATGGAGATTCTAGAACAGTGTGAGTCTCAGTTAGGCCAAAGAATCAATAAAGAGAAAAGTGTTTTATGTTTAGAAAGGGTGCACAATCTACTATTCAAGATGTAGAGGCTAGTACTAGATTTCTAATAGGTAAATTTACTTTGATGTACTTAGGTTTCCCTATTGGTCATTCAAGGAAAATGAAGTATCATTTTGTAGAACTCATGAAGAAGTTACAGAGCAAACTACAAGTGTGTAAAGGTAAACTACTTTCTTTTGGTGGAAAAACAGTGTTGATCAATCATGTATTACAAAGCATTCAAATTTATCTATTGTTATCCATTATGCCTCCTAAATGTATGATTAAGGATCTTCATAGAGTTTTTGCTATATTCCTTTGGAACTTTAATGAGGAAAGGAGGTCAAAACACTCGGTTTTTTAGACAGACATTTGTCTTCCTAAGGATGAAGGTGGATTGGGTCTCATATCACTTTTTGATATTTCAAAAGCATTATTTGCAAAATTATTGTAGAATTTAAGAACTTGGAAGACTGTATTGGTTAATTTTATGTGGAAAAAGTATTGTAAGAGACATAAGCATCAAGTGGTAGAGTGGAGGAGAGGATCTCAAAACTCGAAACACATGTTACAAACAAGAGATTACATTGATAAATAAATTTGGTGGGAACCTAGATATGGTCACTCTAATATTTCAACTGGGAGCTCTTCATTATTATTTACATGTATCTCATAGTACCAATGATTCAGTAAATGATATGAGACAACTCATGACCCAAGGATGATGGAATTATAATTTGATGTTGGAGTTGCTAGATGAAGAGGTTTGTAATCATGTATATTAGGTAATTGGGGTAGTGAATGAGTCTGATGAATGAAACAACCAATTGTGGATGCTCAACAGTACAGAGAAATTCACAATGGGAAGCACATGGGATCGAATTACTTAGACAAAAAGGGAAGCCACAAGAGATGATAATGAACATATGGGGAAGAGGAATTCCTCACAAAGTTTCCTTCCTTCTTTGAAAAATTTGGAAAAAAAAATCTTATTGGCGAAGTGCTAGTGTAGATTAGAGTGGTAAAAGAGGTAGTGTGTTGTTGCTATAACAACAATGCCCAAGAGACCTTTAGTCACTTTTTTGTTGCTTGTCGTGATTCTAATAGCCTATGGTGAATGTTTGCTGGAGTAGCAGGGATACAAGGCCCATTTCTTCAAGTTAGACACACTATCGACAAGTGGTGGAGTGTAGATTGTGTGGAAAAGTTGAAACCACTATATAGGGCAGTGCCAACTTTTATTATATAGAAGGTTTGTAAGAGGAGTAACCTTATTAGATATGGGGGAAAGATGCTAAGGGATTCTATGATTATGAAGGTAAATAGGAACCAGTATATACTTGCCAAAAACAGATTTCCTTGGCTATATAATATTCCAAACACATGGCCTATGATGGTGAAGTTGTTTGGAGATTACATCCCACTAATTTATTGTAAGGTAATTAGATGAAAATTTCCATAAAATGGTGTTTATAAGTGTAACAGTGATGGTACTAGCAAAGGGAACTCTGGTCCTAGTTCTAGTGCATTTTGCATTAGGAATGGAATGGGGAATTTTGTGTATTCTGAATCAAGGGGAATTGAAGATTATACAGTACTGGTGGCTGAGGATGTAGCAATGAGAGTAGGTCTGTAACACTGTGTGAACAATAATTTGTTAATAGTAGTCATGGAGATAAATTCAATTATTCTTAAAAAAAAATTAGATGGAATATGGGAGGTGCCCTGGACTATTGAGGTGAAAAGAGTGTTAATATACAGATCAAAACATTGACGATGAAATTGAGGACATACATGCTAGATCTGGATTCTTTTATAGTGGTATCCGTTCTTCATATCTCATTCTTCTAAGGAAAAGGAGATAATTTTTAACTCTGTCATTTTACTTCACAACTTCATAAAATGAAGAGATTTAGTTCTTTCCTCAAAGTAGCGGCTAGATATACTGACACATAGGTGAAAAAGTATTCATTGAGGTTGAATTCATGGCATTTGTGAAACTTGTAGACGTCTAAGTGAATTTTACCCGATCTCGTTGTTTTGTTATCCTAAATTGTTTCATTGAGGTTGAGATCTATGGGACTTTTGATCGATTGTACCACTAGCTACCAGAGCAGTAACAAAGAAGATGAATCAACCTTAGACCTCTAGACTTCTCTAGGACTTTCCATTTCTTGTCTTAGTTGATCTTCTGTTTTTAGGTCTTTTGTTTTTTTGTTCATAGATTTTTGTTTCATATTTCTTTCTGGGCTTGTGTCACTTTTGGGCCCAAGCTCTGTAAATACTCTTTTGGTTTTCAATAAATGGGCGTAGGCCAGATTCAATTAAAAAAATAGAAAAGTGTTATAAATACCCCTGAACTATCTGAAATAGAGCAAAAATACCCCTCTTTAGTTTTTTGGCTCAAAAATACCCCTCCATTAAATATTTGTCTCAAAAATGCCCCTCCCTCTAACAGACTTCCACCAAGCATGCCACCTGGGTAAAAAGGGCCACTTGGTCATGCCACATCATCATCCACGTGTAAAATCCCTTCTTTAATTCCATCAGACTAGTTTAGCACCTGACCCGACCCAAGATCAAAAGACCCAACCAAGAGGTAAATAGAATTAAATGGGTAAATGATACATCGTACCTTTCTATTTAACTTGAAATCTCCCCAAAAAAAGATCGATGCATTAGGATTTTCTGAAAAATCAATGCATCTAGGGTTCATTTTTGGAGTGCTGGTCACCTAAAATTGATGTCTTCCCCTACCTTTTAGAACCCTAACTTCACATTTCTTTCTTCTCCCATTTCTTAAAAAAGCTTTCTTTTCTCCTAAATTTTGTAGCATTTTCGGAAGGTTCAATCAATTCACTTGAAACTCAAAATTCGAGAAGATGCTATTATGGGCGCAATGCTCTAAATTTGATGGCTTGGACTGATTTGAATGTTGGGAGAAGATTCTATAAATGTCCAAGACACAAAGTAAGATGTAAATTAATTTTCATTTTGATGTTTATGTACTATCATCTTGCCCAAAATAATTGATTTGCTTGTTAATACGTATTGTGATGGATGAATTTATACATTATATGTAGATTAATTCATGTGGATATTGGGAATGGCTAGACAAACAACAACTATCACCAAGAGCGGTAACTGTCATATTGGAGCTAAAAGGTAAATTGGATGATATAAAAGTTGAAAGAAACAAATTGAAAAGCATACTCGATGGAATGGAAGGGGGTGGTGAAAGGGATGATTTGAGGAAAAAAATTGAAGAATTGGATTTTGTTAATCACCCAAAACTGCCAAGATTAGACTTTTACGGGAGAAGGTTGAAGAAATGAAGTTTATTTCAGCCCAAGAAGCTGTAAAAGTTCTCATTTTGGAGAAGAGAATCAAGAAGTTAAAAGTTGTCATTTTCGTGTCATGTGCTTTGTTCTTTGTGTATGTTTTAGGAATCATGAAGTGAATATACGTTTGTGCCTAAGCTATGAGAACTTATGTTGAAGTGACTCTATTTTGTTAGTTGTAATAAAGTGTAAGTGTTTGTATTATGTTGTTAATGAAGTTGAAGTATTTATAATGAAGTGAATGACTTAAGTTGTTAATGAAGTTGAGGTTGGTATTTTATTTCTCCTCAATTGGTCTAATGTACATCGAAAAGGAGGATGTAGGTAGTTGAATTCCTTTCCCTTGTTTGTTACAAAAAGGTACCTCTTGAAAACTATTTTGGCTACTTCTTATAAAAACATTTCATAAGAGAACCAAAACCATCTTTTCTGTTCATTTTCAAGACGAGATTCCTTGAGGCAACTTTCTGTCATTCCATGTTTTGTTAAGTGCATTGGTAATAAGTTGGTGGTGTTATTTGGTTTGTTTATTTTTCTTTTGGTTTTTCACTATATTTTGTTGTGAAATTCCTGTATGTGACATGTGCCTAGTTGAAATTGCCCTTGTCAACTGTTGTTGAATATATTTTGTGTATTTATATTAAGATGTCACCATCCTCTATCTGGATTAGGAAATCAAGAAATTTTCAAATTAACTATGATAGTTTCATCTAGTCTCTATATCTATGTAGTCAGAAAATTCACTTAAGGAGGTCAATGCAAATAACTTGTAGTCTACTATATGAATCCTCACTATCTACTCCTCCGGTTGTTTTCCCGTCTTAATTAGAGGTTGAAGGAATGCATAACATTATGCGACTTACTTTGCTGATAGAATGTCTTAAATTACTCTTGATTTTTTCTTTAATGGAGACAACAATATATGTGTAAGATGGACCTAGATGTTCATCCTCTCATAACTTATCTCCCTGAAATGAATAACTGGTGTTGGATATACTAGCAAAAGTTATTAGTTTCAGCATCTCCTACACTTTTAAATGTTGGTCATTCATGAACTCAAATAAATAAACCTGTAATATTGGCATCAACTTTCTTGTATATCCTTTATTTTTCTTGTATAGACCATAAGATTATGTTGTGGTTTCTCGGATTATTGGTGTTGTTGTACAACTTTCTGTCATGCCTCAAATCCCATTGGGGTGGACTGGCACCCGAAGCCGTTAAGGCCCGAGAGAACCAACCTATGATCATGTACATTCATATGCATGTCCCTGAGTGAACAAAATTTAGTCATACAGATACAAGATGTCAAAGACGGATGTCATGGAAAAACATTCAATTAGATATGAAACTTGGCCGTTAGGGCCACCACGTCAAAATGGACATGCATTCCTTAATTTTTCTTACAACGTCTACAAAGCCTCTGATATATACATAACCAACCTAAATTCGGGACAAGTCCCTGCTTTATACAATCTTTACACTGTGCCAAAACAAATGTACACAAATGACTCGGAAAGATCCGAATCAACCTAGAGCTCACCAACAGTCCGCAGATGACCCATATCCTACCGTGGAGGTCTACTAGCTCCTGTGCCTGCAGCAAGTAAGGTAAGTCCCCCAAGGGACGTCAGTACGAAAGAATGTACTGAGTATGTAAGGCTATAAGCAACTGCATGAAACATAGGAACTCAAATGGAATTAATTACAAGTGAATAGTCAACATGGATAAACCATTGTTCTGTATATGTGGAACCATGTACATTGCCTTCATTAGTTTCTTTTCTTTTACGTACATATCATTATCATCATCAATCATATAATGCCCGGGCCCAACTGATCAGTGGGAAATAACATTGGGATCGTCTCGAGCTAGGCTTTCGCCCATTAGAGCTACCACCATAAATTAATAAAGCAGGTTCAGCCCGAGCTAGGTTTTTACCCCTTTGGGCTGCCCCCTGTATCCAATAATCAATCGGGATCGTCTCTAGCTAGGCTTACGCCCATTTGAGCTGCCACTCGTACTCAAACAAACAACTATGCATTACTTCATTCATTTACTTTTGTGAGATTGATACATTGGTGGTTATAACATTATTGGAGCTTTGGAACATCAGTCAATGAATAAGAGACACGTGAATAACAATTGCTAACAAACCTGAAATGCGATACTTTGAAACATTTCGATATGGAAACAAGTATGGTAACGATGTGAACAATAGGTGCTGCCAACGGATATAGAAAGAGTAACCTTACATACCTTATCTTCCCACTATGTGAATACAATAATTCATATCCTTCCTTACGTGTTACTCTACAACACAAGTACATAACGGAGCTCACATTAACAACTAACTACATTACAAGTGCACAAGATGATAATGAGCTACGTGACTGCCATATAACGTCATTTCACCCTCTTACAATGATATTCACTGCATCATCATAACAACAACACCAAAACATTCCACACATCAACCTAGATATCACAAACTGATGGAATTTCATACCAAGTTTATACTTTACACTTCCTCATTAACATATCGTCACATTTACGCCATCAAGTCATCTAAATACCTTTCACCATAACATATTAAAAATAATCCATAATTTATATAATTCAACATGCCTCCGGACTACCCCTTAGGGCCATCCAAAGAGTACCATAAGTTGATGATTGCATCCAAGAAGGGGATAGGGGCCTTAAGGGTTCAAAGAGAATCAAAAACAAGCGAAACAAAATTCTGGAAGGACCTGCGAAGCAAACTGCACCAGAAGGTGGTGAGGTGTGGCCAAAGGTGTCTCCTTAGCCCTGTCCAGGGCCACCTGCGCCCGCAGGTGCCTCATCCACGAGGGCGGATGCAGAGTTCGGCTAAAATGGGTCTCTTTTGGGTCTATCTTTGTAATAAATGGTCTATGGCCATAATTAAGATTCTATTTTCATATTTTAGGTTAAATTTGATGACAACGAACAATTATGGTTTCAAAATGCACATGAACATCACAAAACTATATCCTCCTTTCAATACACCACCGATTCCATGCACAATTCCATAACAACAATTCCACAAGTCATACACAAAGAGAAAGCAAGTTAGGGACATAAATACATACTACATTTTGATATTTAATCCATCAAATTCACTTCCTTCAATACCTCAAGTCTCCTTTCAAGTTTCAACCACATAGAAGGCAAAACCCTTTACCGATTAAGCAAAAGTGGACTGTTTTACACTTAGTGGACTGCTCAACAATTTTTCAACATAACCAATATGATTTACATACCCTATTATGTATATAATATATCAAACCTTAAGAGTAAACACTTACCAAAGCTTGCAAGGGAATGATCTTGTCCAAAGAGAATGGTAGCTTAGGGTTTGAAAGAGGAGAGAAATATTTTTGGAAAAATCTAGAATGAGGAAAGTGTATTATGGTGAATAAAAATCTGATTTTTTTTGCCTTATATAGTCCCTCATGGTCATCCTTAGCTAAACATTAATGTGTTTACTTGGTCAACTTGGAATGGGTCATTTTTCATCTTTGGGCCATGTCTTATTGCTGAATTTTTGGGCCTCATTTGAGCCCATTAACACAAGATTAATTCAGCCCACTAAAATTAGTGGGTAATACACCAACCATCTCAAGTTTAAATAATTCCATAAATGTTAAGGTAGTCACATAAGTTCAAAAATGTATGGGGTGTTACATCCTTCCCCCCTTAGGAACATTCATCCTCGAATGTTAGTAACATTACCCAATCTAAACAAATTCAAGTCTAAGTTTATCCTTCATGTTATCATATACACATAATGATTATAGATACTCACTTGTTAGTGCTCCAACTCCTCATCTTGCACTTGTTCTTCCGTTTGAAATAAATGCGGGTACTTAGACTTCATCATTTCTTCGGCTTCCCAGGTGATTTGTTCTACTTGCTGATTTCTCCAAAGCACTTTTACGGAAGCTACTTATTTATTCCTTAACCCCTTAACTTGTCGATCCAGAATAGCAATAGGTACTTCCTCATATGTAAGATCTTCCATAACTTTCACATCTTTAATGGGAGCAATACGAGATGGATATCCTATGCACTTTCGAAGCATTGAAACATGAAACACTGGATGAACTGTGGAGAGTTCTTGGGGTAGCGCTAATTCATACGCAACTTGACCAAATCTTCGGGTAATCTCATATGGCCCTATGTAACATGGAATCAACTTTCCTTTCGTTCCAAATCTCATTACCCCCTTCATTGGTGACACTTTCAAGAATACCCAATCACCTATGGCAAATTCTAGCCCCCTTCTTTTAATATCGGCATATGACTTGTGCCGACTTTGGGCCGTTTGTAGCCGTTGTTGTATCACCTTAACTTTCTCCATTACTTGATGAACAAGCTCTGGTCCAAATAAGACAGTTTCACCCGCTTTGAACCATCCAATTAGTGATCTACATTTTCTTCCATATAAAGTTTCGTAAGCCGCCATTTTGATACTTGAATGATAGCTATTATTGTAGGCAAATTCAATAAGAGGTAGATTATCCTCCCAACTACCTTTAAAGTCTAATGTACAAGCTCATAGCATATCTTCAAGTGTTTGGACAGTACGTTCTACTTGTGCATCTGTCTGAGGATGAAAAGTCGTACTTAAATTCACTTGGGTTCCCAAACTCTTCTGAAAAGATTTCCAAAAGCGTGCAGTAAATTAAGCTCCCCTGTCCGATATAATAGAGATTGAAATTCTGTACAATCAAACTATCTATTTAATATACAACCGCACATAATCTTCAGCTGTGTAGGTGGTCTTAACCGGTAGGAAATGCGCTGACTTGGTAAGCCTGTCAACTATTACCCATATGGAATCAAATTTCCAAAGTGTATGAGGCAAACCTATGATGAAATCCATGTTAATAATGTCCCACTTCCAGACCGGAAGATTTATACATTGCATATAACCTCCAGGCTTTTGATGCTCTACTTTTACTTGTTGACAATTTGGACATTGAGCTATGAATTCTGCAATGCTCTTCTTCATGTTACCCCACTAATATACTTCTTTCAAATCATGATATATTTTGGTGGCTCCTGGATGAATAGAATATCATGAATGATTTGCCTCTATCATAATCCGTCTCCTTAGCTCATCTACATCCGGTACACACAATTTACTTTGGCACTGAAGCACTCCCTCTTGCGTAAGATCAAATGCCTTCTTCAAACCTTGTTGTACATTCCCCTTCAGCTGCAATAAAATAGGATCCGCATACTGTTTCTCTTTCACCTCAGCTACTAATGAAGATTCTATTGTATTTTGCACAATAACCCCTTTGTCTGGAGATTCAAGAAGGCGAACTCCCAAGCTGGATAATTAATGTAGATCCTTGACTATACCTCGCTTTTCCGTCAACTGGCCATTAGGGCCTCCCGTTGCTTTGTGGCTTAATGCATCGGCTACCATATTTGCTTTTCCTGGATGATATAAAATATCAACGTCATAATTTTTTAATAGTTCAAGCCACCTCCGCTGCCTCAAATTTAAGTCCTTCTGCCTAAAGATATATTGCAAACTCTTGTGATCAGTATATATATCAACTTGAACCCCATACAAGTAGTGGCGCCATATCTTTAAAGCAAATATCACAACTGCTAGCTCAAGATCATGTGTTGGATAATTTCTCTCATGTGGTCGCAACTGTCTCTTGAGGAATAAGCTATTACATTACCGTTCTGCATCACTACACATCCTAAGCCGACTCTTGAAGAATCATAATATACCGCATACCCTTTTGTACCTTTCGAAAGTACTAATACGGGTGTAGAAGTCAATTTATCCTTCAACTCTTGGAAACTCTTCTCACATGCATCATTCAACTAAAACTTGGTTGCCTTGCGTGTTAGCTTTGTTAAAGGTGCTGCAATGGAAGAAAATCCTTCAACAAACCTTCGATAATAACCTGCCAATCCAAGAAAACTACGAATCTTTGTAGGCGTCGTAGGTCTTGGCCAATTCTTCACTGCTTCTATCTTTTGCGTATCAACCCTTATTCCTTCATCCGACACAATATGACCCAAGAATGCTACAGATTTTAACCAAAATTCACATTTGGAGAACTTTGCATATAACTTAAGATCACGAATAATCTGTAACACCTGTCGTAAATAATTAGCATGGTCTTCTGCTGATCTTGAATGAACCAAAATATCATCGATAAACACGGTCACGAATACATCTAAAAATGGCTTGAACACCCTATTCATCAAATCCATCAAAACTGCTGGTGCATTTGTTAGCCCAAATGACATAACTAAAAATTCATAATGACGATACCGTGTTCGCAAAGTTGTCTTGGGTATATCTTTTTCTCTAACCCTTACCTGATGATATCTCGATCTCAGGTCAATCTTTGAGAAACATTTGGCACCCTGTAATTGGTCAAACAAATCATCAATTCTGGGGAGGGGGTATTTATTCTTAACTGTCACCTTATTCAATTGTCGATAATCAATACACATTCTTAACGTGCCATATTTCTTCCGTACAAATAACACTACATACTAGGCCTTATGAATCCTTTTTCCAACAAATCTTTTAATTGCTCCTTTAATTCCCGTAACTCTGTCGGGGCCATTCTATACGGAGGAATAGAGATAGGCTGAGTGCCTGGAATCACATCAATACCAAACTCTACTTCCCGTTCTGGAGGAAAACCTGGAAGATCTTTAGGAAATACATCAAGGAATTCATTTACCACTAGAACCGACTGAAGAGTTGGTGGCCTCACATCGGTATCTTGCACTCTTACTAGGTGGTATATGTACCCCTTGGCTATCATTTTCCTTGCCTTAAGATAGGTAATAAATTTACCTCTCAATGCTCGAACAGTACCCCTCCATTCAAGGACGATCTTTTGTGGAAAATGGAAATATACCTTCTTAGCTCGGCAATCTACCGTGGCATAACAAGAAGCCAACCAATCCATATCCATTATAACATCAAAATCCACCACTTCCAACTCAATAAGATCGGCCAACGTATCATGATCACAAATATTTACTATACAATTATGACAGACTCTTTTAGCTATAATAGATTCACCAACTGGTGTAGATACTTCAAATGGCTTAACTAGTGATTCCAGTGTTCTTTTGAATTTTTCAGCAATCAATGGAGTAACATATGATAGGGTAGAGCCCGGATCAATCAATGCATATACATTATGTGAAAAGATGGATAATGTACCTGTAACCACATCAGGAGAAGATTCCCTTTATAAAGATTTAAGAACTAGTCTGCACGAGCCTCTCGAATTTCATATGGAAGATAGTGATCAAGGAATGCCACTTTGAATTCTTACCAATTAATTGGAACTGCACCGATACCCGTAGATCGTTTCCAATCTTCATACCATAATATAGCCTCTCCTTTAAATCTATATGCTACAAGCTCAACTGTTTTTATACCAGACACATGCATAACATCTAAAGTCCTCTGAATTTGGTCCACGAAGTCTTGTGGGTTTTCATTCAGACGCATGCATAACATCGGATTATTGGTGTTGTTGTACAATTTTCTGTCATGCCTCAAATCCCATTGGGGTGGACTGGCACCCGAAGTCGTTAAGGCCCGAGAGAACCAACCTATGATCATGTACATTCATATGCATGTCCCTGAGTGAACAAAATTTAGTCATACAGATACAAGATGTCAAAGACGGATGTCATGGAAAAACATTCAATTAGATATGAAACTTGGCTGTTAGGGCCACCACGTCAAAATGGACATGCATTCCTTAATTTTTCTTACAACGTCTACAAAGCCTCTGATATATACATAACCAACCTAAATTCGGGACAAGTCCCTGCTTTATACAATCTTTACACTGTGCCAAAACAAATGTACACAAATGACTCGGAAAGATCCGAATCAACCTAGAGCTCACCAACAGTCCGCAGATGACCCATATCCTACCATGGAGGTCTACTAGCTCCTGTGCCTGCAGCAAGTAAGGTAAGTCCCCCAAGGGACGTCAGTACGAAAGAATGTACTGAGTATGTAAGGCTATAAGCAACTGCATGAAACATAGGAACTCAAATGGAATTAATTACAAGTGAATAGTCAACATGGATAAACCATTGTTCTGTATATGTGGAACCATGTACATTGCCTTCATTAGTTTCTTTTCTTTTACGTACATATCATTATCATCATCAATCATATAATGCCCGGGCCCAACTGATCAGTGGGAAATAACATTGGGATCGTCTCGAGCTAGGCTTTCGCCCATTAGAGCTACCACCATAAATCAATAAAGCAGGTTCAGCCCGAGCTAGGTTTTCACCCCTTTGGGCTGTCCCCCTGTATCCAATAATCAATCGGGATCGTCTCTAGCTAGGCTTACGCCCATTTGACCTGCCACTCGTACTCAAACAAACAACTATGCATTACTTCATTCATTTACTTTTGTGAGATTGATACATTGGTGGTTATAACATTATTGGAGCTTTGGAACATCAGTCAATGAATAAGAGACACGTGAATAACAATTGCTAACAAACCTGAAATGCGATACTTTGAAACATTTCGATATGGAAACAAGTATGGTAACGATGTGAACAATAGGTGCTGCCAACGGATATAGAAAGAGTAACCTTACATACCTTATCTTCCCACTATGTGAATACAATAATTCATATCCTTCCTTACGTGTTACTCTACAACACAAGTACATAACGGAGCTCACATTAACAACTAACTACATTACAAGTGCACAAGATGATAATGAGCTACGTGACTGCCATATAACGTCATTTCACCCTCTTACAATGATATTCACTGCATCATCATACCAACAACACCAAAACATTCCACACATCAACCTAGATATCACAAACTGATGGAATTTCATACCAAGTTTATACTTTACACTTCCTCATTAACATATCGTCACATTTACGCCATCAAGTCATCTAAATACCTTTCACCATAACATATTAAAAATAATCCATAATTGATATAATTCAACATGCCTCCGGACTACCCCTTAGGTCCATCCAAAGGGTACCATAAGTTGATGATTGCATCCAAGAAAGGTATAGGGGCCTTAGGGGGTCAAAGAGAATCAAAAACAAGCGAAACAAAATTCTGGAAGGACCTGCGAAGCAAACTGCACCAGAAGGTGGTGAGGTGTGGCCAAAGGTGTCTCCTTGGCCCTGTACAAGGCCACCTGCGGTGCCACCTGCGCCTGCAGGTGCCTCATCCACGAGAGCGGATGCCCAGTTCGGCTAAAATGGGTCTCTTTTGGGTCTATCTTGTTAATAAATAGTCCATGGACATAATTAAGCTTCTATTTTCATATTTTAGGTTAAATTTGATGCCAACAAACAATTATGGTTTCAAAATTCACATGAACACCACAAAACTATATCCTCCTTTCAATACACCACCGATTCCATACACAATTCCATAACAACAATTCCACAAGTCATACACAAAGAGAAAGCAAGTTAGGGACATAAATACATCCTACATGTTGATATTTAATCCATCAAATTCACTTCCTTCGAGACCTCAAGTCTCCTTTCATGTTTCAACCACATAGAAGGCAAAACCCTTTACCGATTAAGCAAAAGTGGACTGTTTTACACTTAGTGGACTGCTCAACAATTTTTCAACATAACCAATATGATTTACACACCCTCTTATGCATATAATATATCAAACCATAATATTAAACACTTACCAAAGCTTGCAAGAGAATGATCTTGTCCAAAGAGAATGGTAGCTTAGGGTTTGAAAGAGGAGAGAAATATTTTTGGAAAAATCTAGAATGAGGCAAGTGTCTTATGGTGAATAAAAATCTGATTTTTGTTGCCTTATATGGTCATCCTTATCCAAACATTAATGTGTTTACTTGGTCAACTTGGAATGGGTCATTTTCCATCTTTGGGCCATGTCTTATTGCTGAATTTTTGGGCCTCATATGAGCCCATTACCACAAGATTAATTCAGCCCACTAAAATTAGTGGGTAATAAACCAACCATCTCAAGTTTAAATAATTCCATAAATGTTAAGGTAGTCGGATAAGTTAAAAAATGTGCGGGGTGTTACACTTTCTCAACTAAAAATTAATTGGGAGAAATCGCAAAGAGTTGTCAATTCAGGTATTCCTGATGGTTACAGTTTGGAAATAGAGTTTTTGTTTTTACTTTCTAAATTAAAAGAGGATAAGACACACTAGATATGAAGTCAAAGTGAAACTTCCTTTATATACAAGTGTAGAACCTTCACTTTCTACTAGAAATGAATGTCTCTCGCATGAATCCAAGCCAACGTAGGAGCAAATGTTTTTGATCAAGTAGTGTGTAGTTTTAATAGTGGAGTATGCTACTTTCTATTATCGTCAGGTGGATGAGTGGACATCTTTTTGCCGATACTGATTCATGCCCAACGTATTCAGGTTGTTCCTGGACTATTTTCTAACAAAGTTACCAAGAAAAGAAAAAACTAGTGGAATCTTCTTCAAAAGCAAGAGACCATAACCATAAGAAGAGTGAAAAAACTAATGGCATCTTCTCCCCTCATCAATCTTTACTTGTTCAATATTGACTTGGTCACTTGACACATCTCTTAAGAAGCAATTATATATGGACAAGTAAAAGTGAAAATAATATTGCCTAGCTACATTGGATAGCAAACTTAGTAACTCCACACAAGATTGAGCACAACCAGTACAAATAGCAACCATCCAAAAACAAATCAACTCTAATAGTGCTTTACAAGATAAACAAATCTCAAAGAAACACAGGTTAATTCTCACATGACTAACAACGCATATCCTCAAAATACCATAGACAAATCAGCTAGAAAAATAGACTAATTATCAGTGAAAAAACACAAATCAACTACAAGATTTTTGTATATGTTTGAACAATATATAACTACAAAACTGCAGATACTACACCAAACTACAGATACTACACTCACCAAAATAGTACAAAAGCTATACATTAATGCTTCACCAAACTTCATAACTTAATACCAACTTCAAGCCAAGCCAAAATAAAAACATTCATTATTTTGTATCTGCAGAATTCAGTCAAAATAAATACAGATGCACTTTACTGTTTTGCATCAACTTTAACAAAAAATAAAATAAAAGCATTCAATGCCTAGCACTATTCAAAACATATTAAATTTGGGTTGTTTCTCCCATTAGCCTTTCTAGCCTTCAACTTTCCCAGCTTCTTCTCTGTTGTATTTTTCAACTGATTGCTAGTGACAACTTTTTTTCCTTTCCAAGTAAGCTTAGAGGGTGAATAAGTCAGATTTGTAGGATCACTAACTCTAGGAAGATCACCTCTAAAACCTATCAATCTGCTCCCAGAAGAAGATGAAATTCTAGAAGTTTGCTTCACCAATAATCTTGTGTCTTCAGGAACAGTTTGAGGCCTTAAATCTGGATCACTTTCAGGTTCCTTGGCAGGACCAAATGGTTCATAGTGTTGGTCCTCTCGTTCTTTTGTTGGTTGAGGAGCTGAACTATTAATGTCATACACATCATTTTGAACTTCTTCCTCTTCAGTTCTGCCCCTTTTTCTCTTCAATCATGCCCCTTGTTCATCCTCAGCAAATCGAATTAAAATGCATAAAATTAGTACATGTAAATATTCATAAAATTATTCATTTATATAGATATTCATAAAGGTGTTAACTTGTATGTCCTTGCAGTATGTGTTACTGAACCACACTTACTATAAGTCATTTTAGTTCCCTTTCTTGAGTGAGCCCATTCTCTTGCTCTTTTAATTGCTGCATCTTTTTCTCTTGTTCTTTTGGTCTTTGGTCTACCCATAGTTTTCACAAAATCTGGTGGATCCATTACATGTTCTAGCAAAATATTCCAAAAGTTTTCACCTCTTGTAGGCAACAACTTGGCTTTATATGTCTTCAAGTAAGTTTCCTTGCTATACCACGAACTTATCTCTTTTTTCATAAGATCAGGTTTTATTTTGTTATACTACATAGACTTGATAGCATGAGGGTATGGAATTCTAGTTAACTGCTAAGACCTACAAGTGCATTTCTTTTCCACCAATTTCACATTGTGTCTATCTTCACCTTCAGACACTTCATAACCAATATCACCATTGAAGTTAACAGTACAAACTTGGGCGATCTTCTTATGGGAAGTGAACAATTCCAAGCACGTAGGACTGAAATTTTTCTTCCATTTGCTTACCTCAATTTCATTCTCTTTCAATCTATTCATTATCTTGACTCTTATTTCTTTAAGCATCTTCAAGATTGGTTTGCCACTTGGTTCCAATATCCAAGAATTGAAAAACTCAGTGAAATTATTATCCACCATCTGATTTTTGGAAACAGTGTCCATATATGCTCTGCACCATCTCACTGGTTTGAATTTTAACAAGTCTTCGGCAGCTTCCTGTGATAATGCTCTAAGTGCACTCAACTGGTCCTTGAAATCTTCTTCATAAGTACTCCAAGCAGCCTACCAAAGCAGTTTCTTCATCTCTCCTGACCTAAATCTCTTCATCTAGTTAGCCTCAACATGCCTAACACAATACCTGTAAATCATAAAAAGTGAAATGTTTAGCCAAAAAGTATAAAGAGAAAACTAATTACAGCTTCTTAAAGTACCTATGGTGGGCTAAAGGAAGGATATTTTGCACTGCATCTACCAATCCCTGATCATGTGAAACAAATAAATATTTAGTTACATAAAAAATATAAGTGGACAGATTCAAATAAACACAAATTTATAAATTGAAATTTACCTTCTGCATGTCAGACAAAAAGGTGACACTTTCACCTTTTTTTCAAATTCAATGAATTCTCTAGCAGTTGTAAAAACCATGTCCAGGTCCTTGAAGTTTCCTTATCAACTACAGCCCATGCCAAAGGATAGAAGCAGTTATCACAATCTTGTCCCATAAGGATAGAAGCAGTTATCACAATCTTGTCCCATAGCAACAAGTAGTTGTCCCTTGCAATGACATTTTAAGAAGGTCCCATCCAGTCTAATGAAAGGTCTCAACCCTTCTTTCCATCCCAACTTTAGTGCATTAAAGCATATGTACATTCTAAGAAACTTTGTTTTGCCTTGTTCCAATCCATCCTTTGATAAATTTATCACTACATCACTGCCCGAATTACTTAACCTAATCTCATTTACATGAGCCTCTAACTTGTTGTACTCATCTAAAAAACTACCTTCCATTTTTTGAAGTACCATCCTCTTAGCCCTTTTCAACATTGAGGAGTTAGCATTCAAATTAAATTGATCATCCAAGTCTTGTCTCATATCCTTGATCTTGAACTTAGGATTATTCTGCACTTTACCCCAGAAATATTAGGATAAAGAAGTTGTGGTGGCTCTAGGATATGTAAATGCATCCTCACAAGTGTGCTTTTCAATTAAGGTTTTAACCTTAAATCCTGGACCCTTACCATCTAGTGAAACTAAAATGACAAATGGGCAGCCATCCTCACATATATACCTCAATCTTATTTTGTCACTTTGCTTCACTCAAAGTGGTTTCTTATTTGCAAGGGCATACAGATCCACAACTCTTTTAGGCTCTTTTTTGTCCTTAAAGGTCATTAAAAGATGAAGTTCTTTGTAATGATCAAGTTTGTCATTCACCTTCCTATTCTGTTGCATCTTAATAGCTTTTAACCCCTCAAATTTATACTCCTCATCATTTGACTCACCATTATCATTAGAATTAGTTTCTGATTCAGCATCAGTTCCATATTCACACTCAATGAAGTATGCTTTAGTATGGTAGATTAAAGTTGGAGCAGAAACAAATTCTTCAAAATCATCAATAGCAAAAAAATGAATCACCTTGAACTGTTCATGTAGTAGTGACTGGAGTATCTTAATACCTTTAGACCCTTAAACCAAGAAAAGTTTTCTACATGGACCTTTCACAGGTAGTTGTTTCACAGCCAAAAATCCTAAGTTTTTGGTATACTCATCTTCTATCTTATAGTAATCTATCATATCAGAAGCAACGTCTCTCCTAGCAGCAACATATTTCTCTTCATATACTAGTTGAGGTTTTTTAATCCATTTACCCCCATAGTGTAACATAAAGTCAAAAAACAAATCTTTCATGTTTAATTGTTTGAAAAAAATAAATACATAAATCATATCATAAAAGTAAACACTTCATATTTGTTTACCAGTAAACATAAAGGAAGTGTTTACTGGTGAACTTCAGAACTTAAAAAACAGCAAAACATAAAGGACCACATATTTTTTACACTTAAAAAAATAGAGAAAAAGGAAGCTCTCAACCAGCAGCAAAAAATAAACAATGACAAAAGGACATTGGGATCACACAAATAACTTTTGATACAATACAAACATAATAAGATTTAGATAACATAAAACAAACATGCATAATCTCAAATCCATAAAGTAAATATACTAAGATAAGAGCAAACATAGAGGGGTCACATGTTTTTTACACAAAAATAGAGGAAAAAGACCCCTCAACCAGCAACAGAATAACAAAAAATGAAAAAAGAGGCATTAGGACCACACAAATCAGATTTGAATAATATAAAACAAACACACATAAATATTGTAAACTAATGTTGAGTTTTATAAGGTTGGGTGGGTAACAAATGATAGCTTCAAATTTGCGAGAAACTATGTATCTATCATTTTCACACAAAGAAAATCCTCTTTCTAGACATGATAAGACACATGCCACATAATAAAATAGGACCACAATATACAAGATAAAATTCTCAAAGAAATAGAAAATCCTAACTCATCTTCATATCCCAATCACTCTGACCCAAAATTGCATAAATACTAATAAATTTAACATGACCAAATAGTACCACAATATACAAAAAAATTTAAAAGAATGCAAAACCCTATCTATACCATGCCCGAATCTTTAAGACCAAAATCACATTGCATGCAAGATTTTTGAAAGTTTTCTATTAACAGAACATGCAAGAATTCGAGATTTCAAATCCTAACTTCAAAAAATTATAACCTAATAGCAAAATTTTGAAAGGGAAAAAAACTCACAAACGAAGCTCGTAGTCACCACCAAAGATTTTCGAATCCAATATGTAGCTGTACTGAACCCTAGAACGTGACAATCGATCTTTCACCTTTCGAATCCAAGCAGCCACCACAGTGAACCCTAGAACGTGACAATCAATGTTTCTTTTAGGAGAGATTAGGTTAAATAGAAAGGTCTGATGTATCATTTACCCATTTAATTCTATTTACCTTTTGGATCGGGTCTTTTGATCTTGGGTTGGGTCAAGTGCTAAATTAGGCTGATGAGTTGATGGAATTAAAGAGGGGATTTTACACGTGGATGATGATGTGGCATAGCCAAGTGGCCCTTTTTACTCAGGTGGCATTCTTGGTGGAAGTCTGTTAGAGGGAGGGGTATTTTTTAGCAAAATACTTAACGGAGGGGTATTTTTTAGCCAAAAAACTAACGAGGGGTATTTTTACTCTATTTCAGAAAATTCAGGGGTATTTTTGACCCTTTTTCGTTAAAAAAAATATTCCTTGTTAATTAATTAGCATATCTCACAAGTTTAATTAAGTTTAATTTAAAAAATTAATTCTTCATTTTTGCACCATCAACTATTTATTTTATTTTATTTTATATCTTATATATCATTATTTTATATTTTATATAAATTATTTTATGTTTCTATAAGAGAACCATTGAAAATCCTAGTGAACCCAAAAAAAGTAACAAAAAATAAATTTCTTGTTTTTATATATTATCTAACGCATAAATTTTTGTTATTGTGAATGTTTTAATTTATAATAGATATTGAAACAATTTTTTCTCAACAAAATAATATTAATAGTAACAGTCCATTGATATCCATCCTTTTTTGTTATTTGTCTGTCTAACGGACTTTTTAAAAAAGATTAGTAAAACACAATCTGTTTATCAAAAACCCTTTTCAAATGAATTAGCCAAACACAAATTATTATTTTTAAAAGCATTTTTTGAAAAGTTATTTTAATAAAAGTGCTTCTCAAAATAAGCAGTTTTTAGCCGCTGGGCCAAACATGCTCTTAACCAATCTCCTCTAATACTAAGAAGTTGACTTTTATATAGTTGAAAAAAATCCTTTCACGTCTCTTGGAATTTGTTGGAAAGAGGTGAAAAAGGTACTACTTCCAGTAGATGAGGCCATTTTAGTAAAAAAAAATCAGCCACACTATTTGCTTCTCCAAAATATTGAGAAATATTGATCTCTACACCTTCAAGACTTTGTGCAATGTCTCGGATGATTCTTTTATGGTTGAGGTTTGTCGTGTATTTGTTCTTGAACATATTAATAATGATCAGTGAGTCAAGCTCCAAAATATCTTGTTGAAGTTATTACTTACACACCACGCACTTCCATAGTATACAACAACAATTTTTGCCATATAATTACTACTACAATGTATGGGAATTTAGAATTCAATAATGAAGTCACTGTTGTAATTCCTAACCACACTTCCTATTCTTACTTTTTCAGTACTCGCATCAAAGCTACCATCGGTGTTACCTTTATGTAGTCAATAGGAGGCTTTGTCCAGATCACTTCTCTACAGTTAACCATTGGAACCATTGGACTTAGTCTTTCTTTGAGGTCACAAGAATTTGTCCAGATCCCCTCCAAATTACCTTTCAGAAGCGTTGTAGCTATATCGGTGCTAATATTCAAGAATATTTCATCCTCTATCTTAGCTTTGATAAATTTCTTTTGAGTGCCATACTTACAAGAAGTCCACTATTTCTAGATAAATCAAACAATGATAATAGGCATGACATGTAGAACAAACTTATGAAAGTTATTGTTTGGTTTCACTTTCCACCATTGTTTCAAAATTCTCCTTAGATCCCATTGGCGACTAGTAATACCTAATGTAGCATCATATTTGGTCCAAATTTGCTGAGAAGTTTCTCCTTCAATGAAGTTGTAATTAGTAGAGTCTGTAAATCGGAATAGGTAACTTGCAACAAAAATAATATGAAGTCAGTTGAATCTTAGGTTGAGTGTTTTCAGTTGAATTTTAACTGTTGTGCAATCTCTCCTTCAAGCTTGATGCATATCAACTAACTTGTGTACTTTTCGTTGCCTGCTATCATATTATGCTATATGTATTTATGCATTCTCCATTATTTTGAAGTTTATCTTTTTTACTTTTGTTGTTGGTTTTGAAAATTACATGTGAGACCTCGGAGTCGCTCTTTTCCTTCTTTCAGATACCAATGTGTCACGACCCCAAATCTCAGGTCATGATGGCACCAACAAAACCCATCAGTAGGTAAGCCAAATCCCACATCTCGAAAAAACAAGTAACAGGCCAATAAAATGAGAGAACAAATCATGAAGCAAACAAGCCAAATAAAAATATTAACACAGAAAATGGGGCCCATAAGCTATACATAAAGGGACAAAAGAAGCAAAATATACAAAATACAACTCAAGACTTGGTATCAGTTGGTACATAAGCTCCTAAACACTAAAGGTGTACTAAGTAGATACAATATATACAGAACCATATACGACTAACAAAATAAAGATAAGTCCAGCAAAAATAGAGGGACAAGGAACAACTTAGGTCGTCAGGAGCTCACCTAGACTCTTTGATCCTAGACAGCTCTGCATGAAGTACACGTTAGTGGTTAGAGCTCATACTAGGATCTGCATCAAGGGAAAAAGATGCAAAGTGTAGTATGAGTACCAAAATACGGAGTAGCAAGTAGGAATCATAGGCCGACTGAGCTCAACAGATAAATGCAAACATAAAAAACATAAAATAATGAACAATGGAAGTAATATAAATAGATATGATATACAAACTCGCTAACCAGAAAGAAGGTACTTACTTGTAGAAGCTTTCCTATTATTCTAACACAACAAGAATCGTATTAAGAAAGAATGACAATAGTAGTATAATCAAAATATCTACCCAACGTAAGAGAAACTACAAGATAATCTAACACTAGAGTTGGTAATGCAAGAAGGAGCATTCACAAGACATACCTAGACCACGAGTACTCTCCGGTAACCAACCTATCGCAAGCTATACAATAATAATCAAATAATAACCTAACCAGGCCCCCATAAGCCTAGAAGAAGTAAAACAATAGACTAAGCCCTACCAGCCCCCATAAGCACAACAGTTACAAAAAGAAAACATAACTAAATAGGCCCCATAAGAATGACAAGTACCAAACAGTAATCATACTAGCGACGATAGTGCATATGAATAAATGAGTGCAGTAGAAATGTGATGACCCTCCTGGTTATTTTCTCTATTTTTGTGTTTTTACTTCATTTAGAGATTTCCCAGAGCTATCCCAGCTCATTTATAACTTGATTGCACTGAAATTTTAGTTACCGGGTAGTTCATTTGGTGTTAAGAAGCATTTCCCCTATTTTGGAGTTTTAAAGTTAAGAATAGGGTCTTGGGCCTAAACAACAGGTAAACAGCCTTGGATACCATTTCTGATAGTATTATCAGCTTTAGAATGTCAATTTTAGTCTAGAACGGCCCTTGGTTTAGGTTCCAAGGCTTCCAAACTTATTTTGGGCTATTGGGTGGAATTTGGTTAAAATGGCCCTTGGGGTGTGGGACCCACTTTTTTATTGAAAAGATCCTGGTCAAAAATTTTAATGGCATCATTGAGTCTAGAATGTCAAATTTGGTAGGGTAGCATAGTTCATTTGTGTTTATGGGATCTCGAACGAATTTTGAGGGTTCGGTCGGAATATTTACAACTTGGTGGAATTAGTGGTGCATCAGCACCTGGTGCAGGCCTAGTTCCTTCATTGCGATCGTGATGAAGGAGGTCATGGGGCTGGGATAACTAGTTTATCACAATCGCATGGCTAGGAAATCAGGATCGTGATGGTCCCGTTAGTGGGATGTCACAACCGCGACCAGGGGACCTCGCTACAAAAATAAGGAAACCCCTGGCAGTATATATATCTTCCCGTTCATTTTTCTCCCTCACTTTCTCTAAGTACAACTCCATTAGAGGGATTTTTGAGTTTGTAAATTGTGGGGGAGCATATAATTGAGCTAGATTGAGCTTAGGAACGTGTTTGTGGACTCTATATCATCGTTAATCCGTGAGTTTCTCATCAATTTTTTCATGTAATTCCCCGATTTATTCCTTATATTTTGAATTATTATTAGGACTAATTTTGGGATTAATTAAGTTCAAATTTAGCTAAATTTTATGGGCAAATGATCCTTGAGCTGTGTGGGACGCTTTGATGGTTTCAATTTTGTGATTTTGCAATGGGGCTCCACGTGGGATTTTTAGTCCAATTTATGACACGCAGTGCTTATACAAAATATGGGTATTGATTTTATTGTCTTGACACATGAATCATTAGTTTGATAGCATTATAGCTCTTAGAGGCCTCTCGGAAGGGTAAACCTCTGGTATAGAGGATTCAATGAGCGTTCGGCGTCTAGGTAGGCTAGATTTATCATTCTGTTAGATTGAGCATACTTATGGTATTAGTGTACTATTGTGCTAGTTTTTGGCAGGTAGTCTTAGCCTGGGTACTTTAGTGTTTGTACACCTTATTTAGCTGTTTAGGGCCCTATTTTGGTAGATTTCAAGCTCGTTCTCCCCTATTATAGTGTGTTATCGTCCTTTAGGGCTAGGACTAGTGCTGGTTGTTTTGGATATTGTAATGAGTTCTATTTTGCATGATTCATGTGGCCTCTTGTTATTATCTATTATTTTTTGTTCGAACCCGGCGTCTGGCATCTCGTTACTATCCATTAGTTTTGGTTCAAGCTTGATACATACCTAGATTTTTCATCATGAATTAGGGATCTGAATGTTACTTGAGATCAGTTCAGTTACTGGATATTTATGTTTTCTATCTTAGTTTTCTATTGTCTACACTCGCCGACTTATGGGGGCTCGGTAGGGTTAATTTCCTTCTTATTATGCCTTCTGGTCTTATAGAGGCCTAGTTAGGTTGTACTTAGTGCATTTCTCTTATTTCTGAGTTATTTACTTCCTTTATTGCACTTTCTTAGTACACTAGATATTTACATTTTACCTCTGTTATTATTTACTTAGCTTAAACACTCGCATTATATTTATGCTTTTACTATAGCTTTGGTACTCATACTTCTCTTCTGTATTTTTTTTCTGATGCAGATCCGAGTACGAGCCACTAGCATTGATGTTATTCTCTGGCCCAGCTACTGATCCAGAGATGGGGTGAGCTTTCTATAGTCTGAGGATAATCCTCCTTCTTCTGTTTTAGTTACAGTATTTTGTATTCCTAGACTACTGTATATATGTATATTTTGGATATTGTCTAGTACTTTTATTTTTGGTCATAGTGATTCTAGTACAGGCCATACCAGGTCTTGGAAAGGATTCATTTTGGTTCATTTTGTCATCTCCCTCCCTTGTACAATATGTTATATATATATATATGCATATCTCCTTGTTTCCGCTTATATTATTATTGTATATTAATTTCTCCCTTGTTTCCCTTTTATTTTCCCCTGTTTGCCTATTACTTGTCATTCTGCGCTATGTCTTATCTTACCTACTAGTGGGTTAAGGTAGATGTCATCATGACTTGAGAAATTGGGTCCTGACACCTTGGTATCAGAGCCTAGGTTTATTGATATTGTTTGTTCAAGGGCCAATGTTTAGTAGAGTCCCTTAGATCGGTATGAAGATATCTGTAACCTATCTTCGCGAGGCTACAGGATATTTTTAGGAAAATCTCATCTTTTTTGTTCACTTTTGTGCATTGCGTCTGTGTTGGTTTCCCAATTCTTATTAGTTTCACTCTTTCATAGATGGGTAGGACGTGAGGCATGATAGTCAAGAACGAGACCCCAAGCCTGCTGCTAGAGTACCAAGTTGTGGCAGAAGTTGACCTAGTGGTTGATATGGTAGGAAACTATTGCCAGATCATATTGTTGCTCCTGAGCTAGAGATAACACTAGAGGTACCATTGAACAGTAGGTGCTCTTGGGGGCAGCCTAGGCCCCACCCAGGTTTATATCTTATGTAGTCCTTTGGGATGCATTGGTTAAATTATTTGGGGGGGTTTAGTTGGTGGTGGTCCATCGACAGGCGGGGTTCAGACATCTGCTCAGGGTGGTATTGATTTAGGGGTGCAGCCTACAGTTGCAGCTCCTAGAATAGCTATTCGGCCAATACCTGTAGTTCCATAGCCGGTAGTAGCCCAGCCAATTATTACAACAAAGGAGCAGAAGATGTTGGAAAGATTTCTAAGATTGACTCCACCCAGGTTTGTCGAGGCCCCAGAGGAGCATGCTTATGAGTTTCTGATAAGTTGTGAGGAGAGGCTGCATAATTTGGGGTTGGTTGAGTCTCACAGTGTGGATTATACTACTTACCATCTTGATAGAGCAGCGAGACAGTGGTAGAGAGATTATCTTGATGCCAGGGTTGATAGGTCTCCATTAATTACTTGGACTCAATTCTCTAAGCCTTTCTTGGAGAAGTTCATGCGTCACAGCATGTGCGAGTGCCTCAGGGATGAGTTTTCTGCATTGAGATAAGGTTTAATAACTATGGCCGAGTATGAGGTGAGGTTTCACGAGATATCCCGACATACTACTATGATTCTGCTGACAGAGTACGAGAGGATTTGGTGTTTTATAAGAGGGTTGAGACTACCACTCTGCAGGACTATTTAGAGTTTGGTGACTTCGGGGAAGTCTTTTACCGATATTGCTGACCACGTCTATACTATTGGGGAGATGGATCACGAGGCCCAAGGGGGAAATAATAAGAGGCCCCGTTATTAGGGTAGTTTCAGTGGGAGCCTCAACGGCTCATAGTTCAGGGCCTGAGGATTTTAGGGTAGGTACCCCCAGCATCAGTCTTATCAGCACTAGGGGTCAGTCTAGTAGGCCCGTCTAGGTAGCACTTCAGATTTTATATGGGGGTCAATCCAGCTATGGTAGTTCGAGTGGTATGAGCAGTAGTCAGCCAGTGAGGGGTGTTCAGTCAGGGTTATCAGGCCAATGTGGCCATTTCAGGTCAGCCAAAACTTCTAGACAGAACAGGGTGCCAGGGGCTTGTTAAGAATGTGGTGTTGTTATCCACTTTACAAGAGAGTGTCCCTATCATGGGACAATTGAGCCTGCGGGTCAGGGTACTCAGCTAATTAGATCAGTGCCACCGCCGATTAGGGTTGGTTCTCAAGGTCATTGGGGTGGTCCCTATGGTTTCAAAGGTGGCCCTCAGGCAAGTAGGATAGGTGATCGGATAGGCACCTAGTTCAGTAGCGGACAGGGCCATTTACATGCAGTACCTGGTAGGCCAGAGGTTGAGGCTTCAGATGCTATGATTATATAGGTATGATTTTAGTATGCCATCAGCCAACTTCAACTTTATTTGATCCCGGCTTCATATTTTTGTATGTTTTTGCTTATAATGCACCACAATTGGGTTTGTCTTCAGAGTCTTTAGTTATGCCATTGCATGTAGCAACCCCCGTGGGTGATTCCTTAGTAGTGGATCAGGTATATAGATCATATTTGGCAATTATTTGGTAGTTTAATACTCGAGTTGATCTCATTTGGTTAGATATGGTGGATTTTAACGTAATTTTGGGTATGGACTGGATATCCACCTATCATGCAGTCTTGGATTGCTTTGCCAAATCGTTACCTTAGACATGCCTGGCATACCCCTGGTAGTATGGCAGGGTTTTTTTAGCCTCGAGCTGACGGGGATTATCTCTTATAGTCAGTCTAGGAGACTGGGATCAAGGGGTTATGAGTCATTCCTTGCTTATGTTCGGGATGTTAGTATTGAGATTCCTTTGCTTGACTCGGTTCTTATTATTCGTGATATTCCTAATATTTTTCCTACCAACCTACCTGGCCTTCCTTATGAGCGTGATATAGAGTTTGCTATTGACCTTGAGCCAGGCATCAGACCTATTTATATGACTCATTATCATATGGCTCTTGCTGAGCTAAAGGAGCTAAGTATTCAGCTTTAGGATATTTTGGGTAAGGGTTTTATTAGACCTACTATATCGCCTTGGGGTGATCCAATTCTATTTGTGAATAAAAAGGATGGTTTTATGTAGATATGTATCGACTACATGCAGATAAATAAGGTGATTGTGAAGAATAAGTATCTTATGCCTCATATCGATGTTTTGTTTGACAATCTTTAGGGTGCAACAATGTTTTCTAATATTGATTTGTGTTCAAGTACCATCAGTTGAGGATTAGGGCTGAGGACATCCCTAAGATAGCCTTCAGGACTAGTTACGACCATTATGAGTTCCTGGTGATGTCTTTTGGATTAACTAATGCCCCAACAACATTTATGGATTTGATGAACCATATTTTTAGGCCTTAGTTAGAATCTTTCATGATCTTTTTCATTGATGATATTCTGGTATATTCGAGGAGTAGGGAGGAGCACGACCAGCAGTTGAGGACTGTGCTCCACACTTTGAGAGATTATAAGCTTTATGCCAAATTCTCAAAGTGCGAGTTTTGACTTGAGTCTGTAGTTTTCTTGGGGAACGTGGTTTCCAAGGATGGTTTTATAGTGGAACCAGCAAAGATTGAAGCTATTCATGATTGGTCTAGGCCTATATCTCCTACTGAGGTTTGCAGTTTTATTAGGTTAGCAGGCAACTACAGGTGGTTCATCGAGAGATTTGCTTCTATTGCAGTCCCTATGACCAGGTTGACTAGGAAGAAGGTTCTATTTTAGTGGTCCGTGAGCTGTGAGTTGAGTTTTCTTAAGCTCAAGAACTTGCTCACTTCATCTCCTATTCTGACTCTTGTAGTTGAGGGCGAGGGGTTAACCATCTATTGTGATACTTATGGTGTTAGTTTTAGGTGTGTTCTGATGCAGCGAGGTCGTGTTATTGCAGATGTGTTGAGGCAACTGAACGTGCACGAGCATAACTACCCCACTCATGATTTAGAGTTGGCAGCGGTAGTTTTTGCGCTTAAGATTTGGAGGCATTACTTGCATGGTGTTTGTTGTGAGATCTTTACTGACCACCATAGTCTTCAGTACATTATGACCTAGAGAGAGCTTAATTTAAGGTAGTTTACATCAATTGAGTTGCTGAATGACTATGATATCTCTATTTTATACCATTCGGGCAAGGCGAATATTGTAGCGGATGCCTTGAGCCAGAAGGCAGTGAGTATGGGTAGCTTGTTCGTCATTTCAGTTTCACAGGCCATTGGCTTTGGATATACAGTCCTTAGCCAACATAATGGTTCGTGTCGATATTTTTGACCCCCATAAGGATTCTTGCTAGTGTTGAGGCCGGATCTACCTTGTTAGAGCAAATTTGGGGTCATCACTTTGAGGATGACAGACTTTGTAGCATTTGAGGGTAGTCTTTGAGGGGTGAGTCAAGGAGGGATACCTTAGATTCTGAGGGTGTTTTGAGATTTGACTATCATATTTATATTTTGAGGGTCGGAGATCTAATTCAGTTAATACTTCGTGAGGCTTATAGCTCCTGATATTCTATTCACCCTGAAACAACTAAGATGTATAGGGATTGCAGACATCATTACTGGTGGAGTGGTACGCAAAAAGATATAGAAAAGTTTGTGGCTCGGTGTCTATGTTGTCAGTAGGTAAAGGCCGGGCATCAGAGACCTAGTGGATTGCTTTAGAGGTTACCCATTTCTAAGGGGAAGTAAGAGTGGGTCACTATGGATTTCGTAGGTGGTTTGCCTTGCACTTCTTGGGGTTCTGATAGCATTTGGGTCATCGTGGATAGATTGACAAAGTATGCCTATTTTATCCCTGTTCAGACTTCTTTTATTGCCAAGAGGTTAGCCCATATCTATATTTTAGAGGTGGTTCGCCTTCATAGGGTACCCATGTCTATTATATCAGATCACTACTCTCAGTAAACATCTAGCTTCTGGAGGACATTTTAGAAGGAGTAGGGTACCTAGGTTGATCTCAGCATTGCTTTTCATCCCCAGATTATTAAGCAATCGGAGCGGACTATTCAGGTCTTGGAGAATATGCTATGTGCTTGTGTGTTGGATTATGGAGGTTAGTGGGACTAGTTTTTAGCTTGCTTATAATAACAGCTACTATTCTAGTATTCAAATGACTCCCTTAGAGACATTGTATGGTAGGCATTGTCGGTCTCCAGTTTGTTGGTTTGAGACTTTTGAGGTTAGGCCCCGTGGTACAGATTTTCTTCGTGAGTCTTCAGAGTGGGTTCAGGTGATTTAGGATAGGCTTCGGGTAGCTTGGAGCAGGCAAAAGAGTTATGCGGACCATAGACTTTGTGCCTTGATGTTTAGAATTGGTGACTGGGTCTTTCTGTGAGTATCGCCCATGAAGGGCGTGATGAGGTTTAGCAGGAGGGGCAAGCTTAGCCCCAAGTATATTGGACCATTTGAGATCCTACGAATAGTTGGGTTGGTAGAATATGAGTTAGCTTTACCTCCATCCTTTTAATCCATCTATCTATTTTACCACGTATTTATGTTGTGGTGCTATATTTTGGATAAGTCTCACATGTTCGGTGGGACTCGATTCAGATAGATGAGAGGTTGACTTTTACAGAGGAGCCTGTGTCTATTTTGGCCAGAGATGTGAGGCGATTGCGCTTCAGAGACATTCATGTAGTCAAGGTTTAATGGCGTCTCCATCCAGTCAAGGAGGTTTCTTGGGAGACTGAACGTGATATGCAGGCCCAATATCCTTACCTTTTCAAGCCTTCAGGTACATCCTGATCCATTACATTCACGGATAAAAGTCCTTTTAGTAGTGGGTGTTATGATGAGCCTCCAGGTTATTTTCCCAATTTTCATGCTTTTACTGTATTTAGAGCTTTCCCGCAGCTGCCTCAGGTCATTTACGACTTGCTGGGACTTACAGTTTGGTTACCGGACAATTCGTTTGGTTTTAAAACCATTTCCCCTATTTTAGAGTTTTTAAATTTAAGAATAGGGTCTCGGGCCTAAACCTCAGGTAAATGGCCTCGGATGCCATTTCTGACAGTCTCATTAGCTCTGAAGCGTTAATCTTAGCCTAGGGGACCCTTGGTATGGGTCCTGAGGCTTCCAGATTTGTTTTGGGCTATTGAGTGGAATTTGTTTAAAATGGCCCTTGGGGTGTGGGACCCAGGTTTTTATCGAAATGACCCCATTCAAAAATTTGATGGCGTCGTTGAGTTTGTAATGTTAAATTTTGTAGGATAGAATAGTTTATTTGCTTTCACGGGATTTTAAATGAATCCCGAGGGTTCGGTCAGAATATTTGGAACTTTGTGGAATTTCTGGTGCATCAGAACCCGGTGCACGCCCAGTTCCTTCATCACGACCACGATGAGCACTCCCGCGATTGAAAGGGGCCATGATCTTAGTCATCGTAATCGCGAGGTTTGAGGGCTCGCGACCGCGATGAAGGAGGTTTTAGGGACAGGCCAGCCTTTTAATTGTGATCGCATGGCTAGCCACCCCGATCGCGATGGTCCCATTAGTTGGATGTATGGACCGCGACCAAGGGACCTCACGACAGTAATGAGGAACTCCCGACAGTATATGTATCATCCCTTTTGTTTTTCTCTCTCACTTCCTCTAAGTAAAACTCTATCAGAGGGTTTGTTAAGCTTGTAAATCGTGGGGGGAGCATATAATTGAGCTGGGTTTAGCTTGGGGACGTGTTTGTGGACCCTATATCATTGTTAATCCCTGAGTTTTTCGTTACTTTTTCTATGTAATTCCCTAATTTATTCCTTATATTTTGAATTGTTGTTGTGACTGATTTTGGGATTAATTGAGCTCAAATTTAGCTAAATTTTATGTGGAAAATGATCCTTGAGCTGCGTGGGATGCTTTAACGATTCTAATTTTGTGACTTTACAAGTGGGCCCCATATGGGATTTTTAATCTGATTTCTGACTCGAAGTAATTATACGCAATATGGGTATCATTTTTCTTGTCTTAATGCGTGGATCATTATTTTGATAGTGTGGCAGCTCTCAGAGGCCTCTCAAAAGGGGAAAACTTTTGTACAGAGGATTCGGCGAGCTTTCGGCAGCATCTAGATAGGCTAGGTTTACCCTTTTGTTAGATTTAGCTTACTTATGGCACTAGTGTACTATTGTGCTATTTTTGGGTAGGTAGTCTTAACCTGGATACATTTAGTGTTCTTACGCCTTATTTAGCTGGTTAGGACACCATTTTGGTATATTTTGGGCTCGTTCTCCCCTAGTATAATGTGTTATCATCCTTTAGGGCTAGGATTAGTGTTAATATAACCTTGAGATGGGGAATGGGAAGCCTTAGACTAGACTCAGGTAGGTTCTAAGCTAGTTTTGGTTATCGGGACCCTATATTGGGTCCCACAGCCTTTCTTAGATAGTATATTTTGGCATGAATTTTTTTTAGGCTTAATTAGACTCTTGGCTGCTACTTTAGGCTATTACCTTGGGTTGGGTTTGACTTAGACTTGGTTTTTGGCCTGTTTTAGCTCATTTTCCCTAGTAGAGTAGTGATTGACCCTCGACCACACCTCTTTGACCTATTATTTGGTGTCTGTCTTTCCTTAGTAGACTTATCCGCCAGAGATTTGTATTTATAACCTTATGGTTTGGGTATAGGCTTGGAACCCTTGAATTCCTTCCTGTTATCTTGTTATGCTTATTTCTATGTAAATGCATTTTTAGCTCCGATTCGAGTCTGGAATATGCTTTATTGCTACTATTATTATGAGTTTTGGCATTTGGCATCAGTTCTGGTTATGATTACTATTTATGGGATTCGATTTGAGTTTTGGGTATCAGTTTACGGTTGAGGTTGACTATTTATGGGATTACTTGATTCTGGTTATGGTATGGTTACTTTGAGTTACAGTTCGAGCTCAGTATCTATTTATGATTACGATTGGGATGTTTTGGTGTTATATGCGGTTGTTACTGGGGGTTTTGCAGTGGTACTGAGTTCTATTGTACATGATTCATGTGGTCTCTTGTTACTGTCCACTATTTCCAGTTCTAACCCGGCGTGTGGCCTTCATTACTATCCATTGGGTGTTCAAGCCCAGTACATACCTAGATTTTTCATCATGGATTTGGGATCAGAAAGTTACTTGAGATCAGTTCATTTACTAGATATTCATGTTTTCTATCTTAGTTTGTTATTGTCTAGATCCGCAGGCTTATGGAGGCTTGATAGGGCTAATTGCCTTCTTGCGTGTGCCTTCTGGGCTTATAGAGGCCCAGTTAGGTTGTAGTTAGTGCATTTCTCTTGTTTATGAGTTATTAACTTCCTTTATTGCACTTTGTCAGTACAGTAGATAGTTATATTTTACCCCTATTATTGTTGACTTAGGTTACACACTCGCATTATATTCTTGCTTTTACTATATTTGAGCTCAGTCGGCCGATGATATCTACTGAGTACCCATTGTTTTGGTACACATACTGCACTTCTGCATCTTTTCCCTAATGCAAATCCGAGTACGAGCCACCGACGTTGCTGTTATTCTCAGGCCCAGCTACTGATCCAGAGATGGGGTGAGCTTTCTAGAGTCCGGGGATAATCCTCCTCCATCTGTTTCAATTACAGTCTTTTGTATTCTGAGACTACTGTATATATGTATATTTTGGATACTGTCTTGTACTCTTGTTTTTGGTCGTAATGGATCTAGTACCGACCTTACCAGGTCTTGGGAGATATTCATTTTGTTTTATTTTGTCCTCTCCCTCTTTTGTACATGTTATACATACATACATATATATATATATATATATTTGCATATCTCCTTGCTTCCACTTATATTATTATTGTATATTGATTTCACCCTTGTTTCCCCTTTATTTTCCGCCCGTTAGCCTGTTAATTGTCGTTCTGGGCTTTGTCTTGGCTTACTAACTAGTGGGTTAAAGTAGGTACCATTATCTGAGAAATTGGGTCCTGAATCCTGACAAGAAAACATTTGATGAAATATCTGATGAATACCACTTCAATCCATATTGTATACACCTCCTCCAACCCTACAACTCATAAAGGCAGGCACCATGGGGAACACCCCTCCTTTGGCACTATGGCTCACAAATGAAGGGAACCCATAGGGCACTCAGGATATCCGCATACATTGGCCGGTCCAAAACTGGGACTTTCAACTAATAATCCATAATAATCATGAATATGATAGGTTCCCAGAATCGAACCAGGACTAAGTTGATCCATTTTTCCCTTGTTAACACCAATGCATCAATAAAATCTCTCCAAATCCCATGTCAAAGTATGAGTTAGTGGGTAAAAATCAGGAAAAAACATCACCAAAAAATGATAGATAAAATTAGTAATAGGGTGTAAATACCGCAAGTGCTCGAACTCGAATCGGATAGTACATATTGCATTTTAGACTTAAAAATCATCATCAAACAGTAAGGATGGTATGATTTCCGTTATAAATTCAGTTTATGAGTGGAAAATGAGAATAAATCCCTTTTTTGAAAATAGTAATGAAAATCAATGTTTTTCCATAGAATCATATCACAATGCATGCACATGCTCGTGTTATATACATGCCATCACCAGGATACAAACAATAGTAGAATAATCACCTTAGTATCTATAAATGGAAATCACCGCCCTTCTATAGAAAAACACACTAACCTAGGATCTGAGTGGTGCATATCTAAGGCCTCGGGCCCACCATTATAGAACATACAAATATCCAGAGCCTATTCTTGCCACTACAACAGGCATACAAATATCCCCATCCTAATCCTAACACAACAACTAACATACGAAACTAAGGCATAAGCTAATAGTCTACTATAAAATTCCTCAATGAAGGTCAGAAATGACGAAAATGCTAAGATAATCTTGAGTCTATCCCAAAACCCCTATCCCACATGCAATTTATACTATGTCCAATCTCGTAGAGCATAGTCAATAAAAATATAGACCATAGACTACCTGGATTTCGAACAATAACCACGAATTGACCACAAGCCATCTCTTCTGCACGGCCCTAGAAAGTTTCAACGTTATCACAAACATAATCTAGACGTTACGAGTTGAACAAAACCAATATAGTATCTTTGTACTCTAGGCTGAAAGTTAGGTAAAAAATTGGCCCCTGAGACCCGCTAATGGAATTCAGGAATTGAATCTGCTAATCAGCCCATCAAAATACGAGGAACACATGCTTAAAATTTGAGTATGATCGGAGTCCAAATCAGAGCTCGAATTAGCTCCTAATGTCCAAAGAATCAAAAACCCAAAATCAAGAAGTTTAAAGTTAATCGGATGAAATTCCACATGAAATATAGCGGGATAAGAACAAGGGAAACATATTCATCATACCTTAGCTCAATCCAACAAAACACAACAATTTCTAGCTCTAAAAGAGTCAACAATAAAGGAATTCTGAGAAAAATGAGTGAAAGAGATTAGGTGGGAAAATAAATACTGCTAGCACTGCTTAAACGGGGTTTCTGGACACATAAGAGGCCATCGCATAAGATGTGGACACTCTGCATAAGCGGAGGTCACTGTCCCCCCCGAGTCCTAGCTAAAGAGGCTCCCTATCTGCTTAAGTGATCCCAAAAAAGTGGTGGAAAGTCTGCTTAAGTAGAACGAGTTGACATCAGCACCCATCACACAAGCGACCCTCTAGCTGCTTAAGTGGCTCCTTGAAAGCGATGAATAGGCCGCTAAAGTAGCTACACCAGCAAAATTTGCTAAGTCTCAAAAGATTCTGATCGGGTCCTTGGGATTTGTTCAAAATTCCTTAAATACAAACAAAATATGTTACCTTACTGGAAACGATATTTTGTAATCAACAAAATCAATGATATTCCAGATGGAAGTTGTGTTTGATAAAATATGGGCGCATACCCACCATTTTGTTTTGACTAGTTCCACCCAATAGCCCAAAATGAGCTCAAAAGCCTCGAGACCCCAGCCAAAAGTCTCCTAGCCTAAAATCCAAATTCGAGAGGTAATGGAAATGTCAAAATATTTGTCTGAGGCCGTTTACTAGATGTTTTGGCTAATGACCATTTTCTCAACCTTAAAATATCCATAATAGGGAACTGGCATTGAAACCAAGTGAACTGCCTTGGAAATAAAGCAATGGTCCCATAAAGTTATAAATTAGATGAGGTAGCTATAGGAAAGCTCTAAATGTAGAAAATGCATGAAATGAAGAAGTTAACCTAGTAGGTCATTAAATATCAACTTCTAAAAGGACTTTCATCCTTGAATATCAAGGAATATAAAGACTCCAAAAAGTTGAAAAGATAAGGTTACTGGGTTTGCATGCCCCGCAAGGCTCCCAAAAACCCTTTCAGATATAACAACGCCCCCAAGTGACCATAGCAACATGAATTCATTAAATTTCTACTTCTTTACCTCACTACTCTAAATAGAAACCAATTTATCCTTGAATGCCAACTCCCATCCAACTGAACTATACTCCATAGAAGTACGCAAGACTCATCCAAAATATACAGACGCTGGATAGATACAAGCAAAACTAAGTAAAAACTCAATAAGGATATAGGATATCCAACTCATAAACCAAATCACCAACCTTAAGCTCTATGTCTAGCATCCTCCGGTCATCTTAAGTCTCCTACCTTCCCTTAAAAACATCAAATCTCTATAATATTATCCAAGTGTTGTCTGTACAATCATGAAACCACCAACCTCAAAAGGGTAAAGCCAACCCACTGAAGATTCGCATGACCTAGCATATGTACAATATCTCAAAAGGAACCACCTATAGAACCTGAAGAGTCCACTCTAAATGATCAGCAATCTATAGGTGAAAAAGATACGCTAAGCTCAAATCAAATATCTGTCTCCCTATGAATGGACTTCCAAAAACCTGATGTGAATCGATAACCAAAGTCAAAAGCGGTTGAAATTGACACCCTGTCCAAATGGACTATCTCTCAAATACAAATTTGAGCTGAAGAAAGACTGAATCAGTAGGTAGTGAGTAGGAATAGCCATCCTATCAATAATGGAATCAAATCACTGAAATGTATTCCGAAATAAGGACCCAAAATCCATAGCTATCAGTTAAGTATCTAAACTAAATCACCAGGGACCGAGTGTCCAAATAATACCCACTGGCAAACCAACATCAGAATAAAAGGTCTAACACACACCTTACGCTCTCACCCAAAAGAGTCAAAATCAGAACTGGAGCTAACTAAGCCTTGAACCGTAGAAGGCCCACCTCATACTTGTCGGTCCACTGGTGATAGATATCTTTCAATCCATCTATTCAACCATACTGCCAATGAATAAATCCCTCAATCAAGCTGTCTAATATAGCTTGCTTACCTAACGCACTGCCATCCTCAATTGAAGAAGTACGCTTGGCCCCAAACATGAGCTACCTTGATCCTCTCCAAGCCTACACGATCCCATACCCAGACATCACATCCCCTAAGAGTTTCATAAACCTTAGTCAACTTCACACTCAGAAACCTAGCACATATCCACTAATCCCACAAAAGCTGAAGCTAAGGCATAGTCGATGGTCACTATAATAAACAAGTCCAATAAAAATCTGATCATATGATCCATCCAACAAATACTTGTTGTCAGGATGTGGGTAAACCAAAGACATAGTTAAGAACTCTTGGTGACTGTATGGAGTACTAGTGATAGTCAGACCACAACAAAAATAGAAACTAGGATACACTTGGAAGTTGGTTGAACCGATCCCTAATACAAGACATCACATACTCGCTCTTAAAAGTTCATAGGCAAACCACACTTACGTAGAACCATCCTATTTCCTCATAAACTGAATTGAAGAACCTGATAGAAACAAACCAGGCCAGTTGAACCCATACTCAGAAGAACTTAAAGCTACCCTTATACCCTTCAACTCAACTGAAGCCATCCGGTATGATATAGTAGAATAAACTAAGTACCCAACTCAACATCAATATTAAAATCAAGATCACAATCAGGTGATACCCTAATAAAATCAAAAAGAACAAACATCGATAACAAACCAACCTTAAGAAAAGACTAGAGCAATGAAGTATCAACACTAGCACCAAGAATAAAATAAAAAAGGACTAAAAACTATTTCACTAACAAGCCTCTTTTTCTCAAATAAACGACATAACTCTACTCAATAACTGACCATTAAGCTCTTACCTCACAATCTGAGGGAGACCTATCATAATCAAAGTTACAATCTAAGTGTGGTAGAAAAATGGTCTAAATCTAGAACCTCATCCAAACCCACCATGTCAAATATAGTAAGATCTACCCAAGTGTTATACCCCAAGACAATCGTAACACAGGATCAGCATATTCGATCAACTACTTAAAGGAAACAACAAAACACAAGATCGACCCACTCAATCCACTCCTAAAAGGATACAACTATGGGGGTATTTACACTCATGGGCATGAATAAAAGCTCATAACAATAATACAAGTAAATAGAAAGGCAAGTAAACATATAGGTATATGAAGAACTTGGGTTAAACAACATAGAGAATAATTAGTTGCTAGTTAAAATCATACCTGTAATAGTTGCACCTAAAGCCTTATCACCTATCCTACCCAATGAAGCACATAAAGAATTACACCTATCCATGGACGAAGCATCCGCACAACCACATGCACCCTATGGTTGTGAATCACATCCAATACCCTACGAAACAACCTTGATATCCTAGGCATATCCTCTAGCCTATGGCATCACAACCTCAAGAAGCTGACCTGGTTATGTTGACCACTTGGTAATCCCACGTCTGGGACACTCTTTAGAAAAGTATGTGATCAGTACTTTGAATGTGTTGAGCATCTGAGATATGCACTAGTCATGAAAACTACTTAAAACATGCTTTAAATCTAAGGACATAAACCATTTACGATAATATGAACTAAATAATGTATGTACTAAAAAGCTGTGAGAAATAATAAAATCTTTGTATCATGAGCTAAAACATTTTGAAAATTGGAAAGTTGTAGAAGAATAATTATTTCATATGATTAAAAACTAGTGTTGAACATATTGTAAAATTATAGTGAATTCAACCTGAATATAAAGTGTTGAACTGTAATACAATGACCTGTCACACCCCGAATTCTAACGGGGCGGACTGGCACTCGAAGCCGTTATGGCCCGAGAGAACCAATCTTCCTTCATGTACACTCATATGCATGTCTCTGTATAAATATCATTCTTTCTCATATAACTATAAGATACCAATGGCGGAAGTCATGGAAAACAAATGGTATGTATGATACTTAGCCGTTAGGGCCATCAAGTCAAAACCATGTATTTCTTACATTCCTTCATTTGTCCCACAATATCTACAAAGCCTCCACAGATACATAGACATAACCAACCTACAGTCGGGACACGTCCCCGCTTTATACAATACCAAAACAATTGTACATAATGACTCGAAAAGCCCCAAACCAGCTGGAGCTCACCAATGACCTGCAAATGATCCGCAACCTACTGAGGAGGTCTACAAGCATCTGTGCCTGCAGCAAGTAAGGTAAGTCCCCCAAGGGACGTCAGTACGAAGAATATACTGAGTATGTAAGCCTATAAAAAAAAAACTTCATCATACATAAGTGTTTCAATGGAATCAAATATAAGAGAATAGTCAATATGGATAAACCATCGTTCTGCATATGTGGAACCATGTACCTTACATTCATTATTTTTTTTGCTTCTATTGTTTATTCATCATCACTTATATCATATCGTCCCCGGGCCCCAACTGATCAGTGGGTCTTAACATAACATAATGTTATGTTGGGATCAGCCCGAGCTAGGCTTATGCCTCTAGAGCTGCCATCCATAAACCAATATATCGTGTTCGGCTTGAGCTAGGTTCTTACCTCTAGAGCTACGACCCATAATCCAATATATCAGGTTCGGCTTGAGCTAGGTTATTACCTCTAGAGCTACCACCGGTCAGGATTGGCCCGAGCTAGGTTTATGCCTCTAGGACTGCCCCCTGATCCAATAAATTCAGAATCAGCTCAAGCTAGGCTTATGCCTCTAGAGCTACCACCCGTACTCTTGCAACCAACAAATATGCATTACTTTATTTCTTACTTTTGAGAGATTGATATGTTGATAGTCGCAACATTATTGGAGCTTTGGAACATCAGTCCATGATTAAGAGACTTATGAATAACAACTAATCCACGAATAAAGAACATGTGAATAACAATATATGACAGCCTGAAATGAAATGCCTTAGAACATTTCAGAATGGAACAAATACAATGACAATGTGAACAATATGTGTTGCAGAAGGATACGGTAAGAGTAACCTTACATACCTTATCTTCCCAATATGAATATACAATCCTATATGTGAACACAATAGTCCATATCCTTCCTTATGTTTCACTCTACAACACAAGTACATAACGGAGCTTACGTTAACAACCAACTACCTTACAAGTGCATAAGATAACAACGAGTTACATGATTGCCCTATAACGTCATTTCCCCCTTTACAATACCATTCACGGTATTTTCATACCAACAATACCACAACATTCCATACATTGACCAAGACATCATAAACCAATAGAATTTCACCCCAAATTTACCCTTTACGCTTCCTCATTAACACCATGTCACAATTAATCCATCAAGTTACCTTAATACGTTTCATAACAACATATCAACAACAATCCCACAAGTTATACTTATAGAAAAATAACAAGTTAAGGAACATAACCACATCATACATGTTGGTATCTCATCCATACCATTCACTTTCATTCAAACCTCAAGTCTCCTTTCAAGTTTAAATCACAAGGATGGCACATCTTTTAGCAAAAAGCAAAAGTGCACTACTTACACTTTTAGACATAACTCTCATGATCAACATACTCTCCCATGCCTATAATATATTAAATCATAAGGTTAAACACTTACCAATACTTACAAAGAGATGATCTTGTCACAAGAAATGGTTGCCTTAGGGTTTGAGAGTTGAGAGAAAGTGTAGAAAAATCTAGAAATGGCATGTGTATCTAATTGAATAAAAAATATGATTGTTCCACTTTATATAGACCCTCATGGCCATACTTAGCCACACTTTTTCCAATAATTGAAGTGTTTTACTTGGTCAATGGTAGAATGGATCTTTTCCATTTGGGCCATGCATTTTGGCTTCAATTTGGGCCTCAAATTGAGCCCATTAACACATGTGAATGTAGCCCACCGAATTCAATGCATGATCCATCATATATCTCATGTTTAAATAATTTCATAAATGGTACGACAATATTTAACTCACGAGATTCACGTTCGTATCCCCAATCCCAAGAACAAGCAAGTTTAGCCACTCATGGCTTAATTTAACATAATTTGATAAAATACTTGTGACGAAGAATTAACCCCAACTCGGATGCCAAAATCGCTCAAGAGTAGTCCTAATATGATGGAATAATGATACCATAACCCAAGATTCCTTTTTATAGACTAATAATCGTAGAAGAAATTTGGCAAAAAGCACCCCGGCAAGCTCCCGGGCACCCCTGAAACTTAGCTGAATTTCAGCTCTGGGAAAGGTGGCCAGGAGCGTCCTGGTACACCCCTGGGTGAGAACCCTTGCTTCCTATACCAAAAATATTTTGGCCAAAAGCAGCCCGGCATGCCACCTGGCGCGCCCCACACTTAATTTTTGATTTTGACTTTTCTTTGCAGATTTGGTTGAATTCTTCAAGTCCCAACCTTTTGCTTGCCTCTTATCTTTAATATCCTTTGCTTGGAAGTCCTCCAAACCTTAATTTTAACTCCACAATTGCTCCAGAAAGTTGCAAACTCCTCCTATGAGGGTCTAATCACATTTACTAGAACAATATCAAATATTCCATCTAGGGTCGGAAAGGTACGGGGTGTTACATCCTTCCCCCCTTAGGAATATTCGTCCTTGAATGTTAATGACATTACCCAAGTTAAACAAATTCAAGTCTAGAATCATCCTTTATGTTATCATATATACACATAATGCTCGTAAATACTCACTTGTTGTTGCCTCAATTTCGTACTTTAAAATTTTTCTTCCATTTGAAACAAATACAGGTACTTCGACTTCATCATTTATTTGGCTTCCCATGTGATCCTTTCTACCTGTTGATTTCTCCAATAGTTCCTATACGTAAGCCACTTCTTTATTTCTTAATCTTTTCACTTATCGATCTAGAATAGCAATAGGCATCTCTTTATAGGTGAGATCTTTCGTAACTTGCACATATTCAATGGGAGTAATACGAGATGAATCTCCTATACCATTTTGAAGCATTGGAACATGAACCACTGGATGAATTGTGGAGAGTTCTTGGGGTAGTGCCAACTCATACGCAACTTGCCCAAATCTTCTGATAATTTCATATGGGCCTATATAACGTGGACTTAATTTTCATTTATTTCCAAATCTCATTACCCCTTTCATTGGCGACACCTTCAAGAATACCCAATCGCCTATGGAAAATTTGAGCCCTCTTTTTCTAACATTAGCATATGACTTGTGTCGACTTTGGGCCATTTGTAGCCGCTGTTGAATCACTTTAACTTTCTCCATGGCTTGATGAACAAGATCTGGCCCAAGTAAAGCAGTTTCACCCGCTTCAAACCATCCAATTGGTGATCTACACCTCCTTCCATATAAAGCTTCATAAGGTGCCATCCCGATACTTGAATGATAGCTATCATTGTAGGTAAATTCAATAAGAAGTACATGATCGTCCCAACTACCTTTAAAGTCCAATATGCAAGCTCGTAGCATATCTTCAAGTGTTTGGAAGTACGTTCTGCTTGTCCATCTGTCTGAGGATGAAAAGTCGTACTCAAATTCACTTGTGTACCCAAGCTCTTCTGAAAAGACTTCCAAAAATGTGCAGTAAATTGAGCTCCCCTGTCTGATATAATGGAGATTGGAATCCCATGTAATCGCACTATCTCTTTAACTACAACCTTGAGTAATCTTCAGCTGTATAGGTGGCCTTGACTGGTAGGAAATGCACTGACTTGGTAAGCCTGTCCACTATTACCCATATGGAATCAAATTTCCGCAGTGTACGAGGAAAACCTGTGATAAAATCCATATTAATCATATCCCACTTCCAAACTGGAAGATTGATACATTGCATATAACCTCCAGGTGTCTGATGCTCTACTTTGACTTGTTGACAATTTGGACATTAAGCTACAAATTTTGCAATGTTCTTCTTCATGTTTCCCCACCAATACATATCTTTCAAATCATGATACATTTTGGTAGATCCCGGATGAATAGAATACCGTGAATGATGTGCCTCTGTCATAATTCATCTTCTCAGCTCATCTACATCCGGTACACATAATCTACCTTGGCATTGAAGTACTCCCTCTTGCGTAAGATCAAATGTCTTTGTCAGACCCTGTTGTACATTTTCTTTCCGCTCCAATAACGTAGGATCCACATACTGTTCCTCCTTTACTTCCGCTAATATGGAAGATTCTGCTGCATTTTGCACAATAACTCCTTTATCTGGAGATTTAAGAAGACGAACTCCCAAGCTAGCTAGTTGATTTAGATCATTGACTATATCTTGTTTTCTATCAACTGATCACTAGTGCTTCCTATTGCTTTGCAACTTAATGCATCGGCTACCATATTTGCTTTCCTTGGATGGTATAAGATATCGATATCATAGTCTTTTAAGAGCTCTAGCCACCTTCGTTGCCTCAAATTTAGTTCCTTCTGCTTAAATATATATTGCAAACTTTTGTGATCGGTGTAGATATCAACATGAACTCCATACAAATAATGACGCCATATCTTTAAAGAAAATATCACAGCTGCTAGCTCAAGATCATGTGTGGGATAGTTTCTCTCATGTGGCCACAACTGTCATGAAGCATATCCTATTACCTTACCATGCTGCATCAATACACATCTGAGGCCAACCTCGAAAGCATCACAATACACTGCATACCCTTTTGTGCCTTCGAAAAGTACTAAAATTGGTGTGGAAGTTAATTTATATTTCAGTTCTTGGAAACTTTTCTCACATGCATCGTTCCACTGAAACTTGATTGCCTTGTGTGTTAGCTTCGTTAATGGTGCAGCAGTATAAGAAAACCCTTCCACAAATCTTCGGTAATAACCTGTCAATCCAATAAAACTACGAATCTCTGTAGGCGCCGTAGGTCTTGGCCAATTTTTTCACTGCTTCAATATTTTGCGTATCAACCCTTATTCCTTCATCCAATACAATGTGACCCAAGAATGCTACGGATTTTAACCAAAATTCACACTTAGAGAACTTTGAATACAACTTACGATCCCGGAGAATCTGTAACACCTGCCGTAAGTGATTGGCATGGTCCTCTTGTGATCTTGAATAACCAAAATATCATCTATGAACACGGTCACAAATACATCCAAGAATGGTTTGAGCACCCATTTCATCAAATCCATAAAAACAGCTGGTGCATTTGTTAGTCCAAATGACATAACTAAGAATTCATAGTGACCATACCGTGTTCGAAAAGTTGTCTTGGGTATGTCTTTTTCTCTAACTCTGACTTGATGATAACCCGATCTCAAGTCAATCTTTGAAAAACACTTGGCACCCTGTAACTGATCAAACAAATCATCAATTCTGGGGAGGGGATATTTGTTCTTGATCGTTACCTTATTCAATTGACGATAGTCAATACACATTCTCAATATGCCATCTTTCTTCCATACAAATAATACTGGTGCACCCCACGGGGACATACTAGGTCGTATAAACCCCTTGTCTAGCAAATCTTTTAATTGCTCCTTCAATTCTCAAAATTCAGCTGGAGCCATTCTATACGGAGGAATAGAGATAGGTGGAGTGCCTGGCACCACATCAATACTAAACTCTACTTCTCGTTCTGGGGTAAGCCTGGAAGATCGTAAGGAAATACATCAAGGAATTCATTAACTACCGGAACCGATTGAGGAATTAGTGGTTTCACTTCAGTATCTTGCACTCGGACTAAATGACATATATACCCCTTGGCTATCATTTTCCTTACTTTAAGATAGGAAATAAATTTTCCTCTCGGTGCCCCCACATTACCTCTCCATTCAAGAACATCTTCTTGTGGAAAATAAAAATGTACCTTCTTAGCCCGGCAATCTACCATGGCATAACAAGTAGCCAACCAATCCATTCCCATTATAACATCAAAATCCACCATTTCCAACTCAATTAGATCGGCCAATGTATCATGACCACACACAGTTACCACACAATTATGATACACCCTTTTTACAATAATGGATTCACCAACCGGTGTAGATACTTCAAATGACTTAATTAATAATTCTTGTATTCTTTTAAATTTGGCGGCAATCAATGGAGTACCATATGATAGGGTAAAACCCGAATCAATCAATGCAAATACATTATGTGAAAAGACAGATAATAGACCTTTCACTTCATCAGGAGAAGCCTCAAATTTCTGTCGATCCGCCATGGCATAAGTACGGTCCTGAATTCCATTAGAACTAGCTGCTCCTCTAGCACCTCTTCCGCGACCATCAGGTTGTACATCTGACGATGATAACGCAACGGCTGATCCCGTAGGTAGTGTCATACCACCCATGCCTCTTTGTGGGCACTCTCTCACCATGTGCCCTGGAACACCACACCAAAAGCAAACATTTGTTCCCAACCGACATTCACCTAAATGATACCTTCTGAAGCGCTGACACTGCTGACGAGGAGACCTCGATTGGCTCATACTTCCTTGTGCTCGATACCCCACTGTCCGTGAATCCTAAACCTCACTTATTCGCCCAAACTGGTTGCTTTTAAACCCTTGGAATAGAGGGGGAGCATTTGTTGTGGAATGGGGAAATGATGGCCTAGGCGGTAATGGAAAACTCCGAGGCCCAAATCCTCTTTGGGACACCATGAACTGTCCTATGGGTTTAGCCCTCTTTGACGATCCTCCTTCCAATTCTTACATCTTTCTCATTTGCCTCTGTCCCTCCTTCTGCTATACAAGAGCTTGTCTTCGAGCTTGTGCAGCAACTACACGGGTCAATATTTACACCGTACTCATTAAATCCTGCTCAATAGTATTAATGGGTAGTTTTGAAGATACTTCTATCCTTCTCGGCTCTTCTGGAGCTGGAAAAGCAGAAGAAGCCCGCGATGCAAATTCAGTGTCAGCTTCACCTTGACTAGCTTGGTCAGGTGGTGATCTACTCGATCCTTCTCCGGCAAGCATAACTACCTGCTTACCCTGGCCCCTACCTCGTCTTGTCATCGACATTTTGCTATAACAAAGAAAACCAATCACCACGGTCAGATATGATTCCATCGATAATATTGGCTCTATTGCACGATCTAGAAATAAAGAAAAGAAACATCTCCTAAATGTCCCATAGCCTCCTACTTATAAATGTGGTGCACAACACATCCATAAGAAAGACTCTACTCAGACACGGCTTTGTAGACACCCTTAGGATAACCTGATCTGATAGCACTTTTGTCATGCCCCGAATTCCAACGGGGCGGACTGGCACTCGAAGCCGTTATGGCCCGAGAGAACCAATCTTCCTTCATGTACACTCATATGCATGTCTCTATATAAATATCATTCTTTCTCATATAACTATAAGATACCAATGGCGGAAGTCATGGAAAACATATGGTATGTATGAAACTTGGTCGTTAGGGCCATCAGTCAAAACCATGCATCTCTTACATTCCTTCGTTTGTCCCACAACATCTACAAAGCCTCTACAGATACATAGACATAACCAACCTACAGTCGGGACATGTCCTCGCTTTATACAATACCAAAATAATTGTACATAATGACTCAAAAAGCCCAGAACCAGCTGGAGCTCACCAATGACCTGCAAATGATCCGCAACCTACTGAGGAGGTCTACAAGCATCTGTGCCTGCAGCAAGTAAGGTAAGTCCCCCAAAGGGATGTCAGTACGAAGAATGTACTGATTATGTAAGCCTATAAAAAAAATTGCATCATACATAAGTACTTCAATGGAATCAAATATAAGAGAATAGTCAATATGGATAAACCATCGTTATGCATATGTGGAACCATGTACCTTACATTCATTATTTTCTTTGCTTCTATTGTTTATTTATCATCACTTATATTATATTATACCCGAGCCCCAACTGATCAGTGGGCCTTAACATAACATAACATTATGTTGGGATCGGCCTGAGCTAGGCTTATGCCTCTAGAGCTGCCACCCATAAACCAATATATCGTGTTCGGCTCGAGCTAGGTTCTCACCTCTAGAGCTACCACCCATAATCCAATATATCAGGTTCGGCTCGAGCTAGGTTGTTACCTCTAGAGCTACCACCTATCAGGATCGGCGCGAGCTAGGTTTATTCCTCTAGGACCTCCCCCTGATCCAATAAATTCGAAATTGGCTCGAGCTAGGCTTATGCCTCTAGGGCTACCACCCGTACTCTTGCAACCAACAAATATGCATTACTTTATTTCTTACTTTAGAGAGATTGATATGTTGATAGTCGCAACATTATTGGAGCTTTGGAACATCAGTCCATGATTAAGAGACTTATGAATAACAACTAATCCACGAATAAAAAATATGTGAATAACAATACATGACAGCCTAAAATGAAATGCCTTAGAACATTTCAGAATGGAACAAATACAATGACAATGTGAACAATATGTACTGCAGAAGGATTCGGTAAGAGTATACCTTACATACCTTATCTTCCCAATATGAATATACAATCCTATATGTGAACACAATAGTCCATATCCTTCCTTATGTTTCACTCTATAACACTAGTACATAACGGAGCTTACGTTAACAACCAACTACCTTACAAGTTCATAAGATGACAACGAGTTACATGATTGCCCTATAACGTCATTTCCCCCTTTACAATACCATTCACGGCATTGTCATACCAACAATACCACAACATTCTATACATTGACCAAGACATCATAAACCAATAGAATTTCACCCCAAATTTACCCTTTATGCTTCCTCATTAACACCATGGCACAATTAATCCATCAAGTTACCTTAATACGTTTCATAACAACATATCAACAACAATCCCACAAGTTATACTTATAGAAAAATAACAAGTTAAGGAACATAACCACATCATACATGTTGGTATATCATCCATACCATTCACTTTCATTCAAACCTCAAGTCTCCTTTCAAGTTTAAATCACAAGGATGGCACATCTTTTAGCAAAAAGCAAAAGTGCATTACTTACACTTTTAGACATAACCATCATGATCAACATACTCTCCCATGCCTATAATATATTAAATCATAAGGTTAAACACTTACCAATACTTACAAAGAGATGATCTTGTCACAAGAAATGGTTGCCTTAGGGTTTGAGAGTTGAGAGAAAAGTGTAGAAAAATCTAGAAATGGCATGTGTATCTAATTGAATAAAAAATCTGATTGTTCCATTTTATATAGACCCTCATGGCCATCCTTAGCCACACTTGGTCCAATAATTGAAGTGTTTTTACTTGGTCAATGGTAGAATGGATCTTTTCCATTTGGGCCATGCATTTTGGCTTCAATTTGGGCCTCAAATTGAGCCCATTAACACATGTGAATGTAGCCCACCAAATTCAATGCATGATCCATCATATATATCATGTTTAAATAATTTCATAAATGGTACGACAATATTCAACTCACGATATTCACGTTCGTAGCATCAATTCCAAGAACAAGCAAGTTTAGCCACTCATGGCTTAATTTAACATAATTTGATAAAATACTTGTGACGAAGAATTAACCCCAACTCGGATGACAAACTCACTCAAGAGTAGTCCTAATACGATTTAATAATGATACCATAACCCAAGAGTCCTTTTTATAGACTAATAATCGTAGAAGAAATTTGGCAAAAAGCACCTCGGCACTCTCCCGGGCGCCCCTGAGACTTAGCTGAATTTCAGATCTGGGAAAGGTGGCCAGGAACGGCCTGGAACGCCACTGGGCGCACCCCCTTGCTGCCTATGTCAAAAATATTTTGGCCAAAAGCGGCCCGGCACGCCACTTGGCGCGCCCCACACTTAATTTTTGATTTAGACTTTTCTTTGCGGATTTGGTTGGATTCTTCAAGTCCCAACATTTTGCTTGCCTCTTATCTTTAAGATCCTTTTCTTGGAAGTCCTCCAAACCTTAATACCCAACTGTTAGAACTAAATACCTATGGTGGCACATAGTTCTGGGACTTGGGTGCGCTGTACCCTAGTCCAACTTGGTGCTTAGTACTGCTCCCAAACTTATTTATACTAATAGCTCATAAAAATTGGGGAACTGAATCTGAGGTTAGAACCTATTTAAAACTAAAAATATTCTAAAGATCTGTATACTGAAATTTATCATGTTTATTCATTCTATTATCAATAATACTAGTTCTGTGTTCATAACATGCCAAACTTTCTTAAAATAAGGCTAATTCATGTGAAAGTGATGTCAAACAATGTCAACCAGTAAAATCATGGAATACTGAGTCAAATGCAATTAATACTGAGTCAAATGCAATTTTCTTGAAATCATGCTAGTATTCAATTCATATAGGATAATATCATATTGAATATAAATCCATGACAAACATGTCATGTCGTATTAAAATAGATTGAAATCCATCAAATCATGCATAATTAATTCTGAAGAAGCTGGAGTTTATAAAACATGCATAATTCTTCAAGTATTGAAATGACTGAGTTAGAGACATAGAAATCATGCATAATAACTTTGAACGAGAGCCATAATCATAAAAAATCATAAGGGAATTGAAATTCAAGAATTTAGCATAATTGGGTGTGAACCCTAGATCATGAGTTACTAATAATCATAACTGGAAATCATAAATTAAAACTACGTTTTGGGAATAAGGGTAAAATAAATCCCTTATTGAATACCCACATACCTAATATTGGAGAGAATCTAGATCAATGCATGAATTTCTTGATATATTGGAGAAGGACCCTAGTTTAAAGCCTTTTTAGAGCTTTGAATCGTATGTTATTCTTTTCTTGAAGTTGTAGCAGAGGTAATGAGGGGTTATACTTTATTCCTCTCTTATTATTCCCTTAATAAGACTTAGAATCACGTAGTTTTGGTTCTAAAATAGTGGGAAAAGACTAAACAACGCTTTAAAATCATCTGGAAAGTTGTTGGTGTTAGTCATGACGTCTCGTTTGATAATTCATTACCTAGGGGTATGAGTCATGTCCTGAGTCAATGCCTCAAACCCTTTCTGACACTTATATATATAGTCATGATGGATCCGGGGACAACTCATAATGTCTGGGAAATGACTCATTATCACTGAAATCACTACTTGACAGTACATCGCTAAAATACCCATAATTGCTTACTCCAGAATTGGATTGATGAACGGTCGGGGCCGTTGGGAAGAAGATTCAAATACCTTTAATTTGGTAGGTATTACACCATATAACTCTTCACATACTATTAGTAATGATTGTTTGAAGTTGACCCAAGAAGAATCTTACACTAGAACTTGGTCGGAGGAAGAGGAGTTTTCAATTCAACTATGTGTTAGGGTCTTCTTATAACATCAAATCACATATAATACTATCATAATACTTATATATATGGATTCTTGGTTTTGGAATTAATATAGGATTGGGAAAAGACCATTTTTAAATGACTTTTGGACTGGATAGGCACCCTACAAGTCATAGGATGACTCGTAGCTAGATACCACTACTCATTGTCAAGAGTCGTGACCACTGGGATAAATTTTTCCTTCCTCTAGATTTGGAGGGGTTACACTCTGGATGAGTGCTGGTGACAACTCGTCAAACTTGACTACGACTTATGGTCAGGGTCATCTTTAGGTCAACTTTTGGAGGTTTCTTTCTAATTTCTAGTTTAAGTCTAAGATAGGATTCTAAGGACTTTTGGGGTGTTACAATATCTCCCCCTAGGGGAACATTCATCCTCAAATAAAGACTAAAACTGGACTGAAAAGGAGGGAACTTACTAGTACTGTCTCACTGATTTCTAAAATTAGATAACTAACATGATAACTATTTTCTAAATTTGGATATCTATCATAGCGGGGACTAATTTAGACTAGGAGTAAGGACTCAACTGAATTTAAACATAGAATGAATGAAAATAAAGAACTGCATAGAATAGGCACAAACATGAAACTTAGGAGAGTAAGACTAGAAGAAAGGATGGGAAACTACTTGAACAGTCTATCACATTTTCTGAACTGAATTGTTAGCTATAAGGACTTATTTATACTGAAAGTTTAGAACTCAACTAAAGTATTCATGGCACAAACGTACACATAGGTCTCCAAAATGATAAATAACGGAGTGAAACTTTCTATGAGTCACTGAGAAAGGAATATCTGATTCCTCCAACACTCTTGTCAGAAGTTCTAATAACCTTAGGGGGAATGACTCACAGGCAAGATCTGAGTGAGATATTTGAATAAAGATTCTAACATGGTCTGAGCAACCTAGTCTGCTGACCTGAGCTCATAGAATAGGAAAAACTTAGAGTTGAACATGACACACCTTTGGTCTGAAGTTTTATATCATAAAATAAGAGTATCTTGGGTCGAAAGTAAGAATATGACTACTGTGCCTTAAGCAATGCGACTGAAAACTTTCCAACTTAGAAATATTTCCCAACCATGCTCTTTTTTTACAAAAATACTACACTTAACTAGCTGGAACTTCTAACCCTCTTAAGGGTACACTACATATGGCCTAATTGCACGTTTTCACTCTGTTCAAGCTTAACTCAGAGATATAAAGCACTACCACTAAAATGACCATACTAGTCTTGACTACGGGAATCTATATTCTATACACACTAGGAGCTATCACCCTAAAAATAAACTTTTTCTTGTTGCCTTAAACAATCAACCTTAAGTTCTAATCAAAGAGTCACTAACTACTATAAGTCATTACCCGTTGGTATATCACCAAGTCATTCAAGCCTATCACTCAACTGCCATTAATATCCTAATCAAAGAATAAGAAGGGTCACTGAAGAACTAGAACATGAGGATCTTGAATAAGAGAGATACTGTAAAATCTTGACTTAATGATTTCCATAACTTCGATACTTAACTAAGGCATGAGGAGTAAAGTATAATATGAATGAACCTGTTCAAGAGATCTAATCTGAGAGCATACATGACGTAATATGATCTCACTAGTGATTAAGCAGGTATCATAAGTACCTGAAATATTTTAAAAGAATATTTCATGAGTCATGAGCTACATGACATTAGAATAGAATTCATAGATTCCTGGAGTATGATTCAGACTACTTAGTGAACTATTACTCCTCATACTATAAATTGGGAATGGAAATACATAATTTTGTATGAACTACATGAATATGATTTATTATCTTGGTGCTGACATGCAAGGTATGAGTAGAGTGTCGTAATGACTGAAGTACAAGGAATATACTAAGATAAGAATGGATTGGGTTTCTGCCTCCCCCTAGCTCTGCTTTAAAACTCACTAGCATTATTATTAGAATCTCAAAACCTGACTTGGTTTTTTATCCTATCATCTCCCCCTTAGATCAAAAGCCATCATTATAAGTATATGGACCTCTTCAATAAATTCTAAACTGAACTGTAATCACTTTACTATAGCGATCGGGGTATAACTATACACATAAACATGAAACTCCCCCGGAAAGACTATATCTGATAGTGTAAACCCAATGCAAGTACTTTCTTCTAAGATACAACTCTTAACTTTCTCTTGCCTCTATAGTCAGCATACTATAACTTAAACACTAACTAACATAGAATCTTATGAAGTATCACAATACCATGAGTAAACACCTTTTCCTTCTAGAATTCAAAACTCTTTCTCTATTAATTTGATTATCCATAATCAAAACATAGGTTCTAACACTTAACATGGATAGCCACACAATTTCTCATATACTATACAACTTACAACTACTGGATAGAAATCAGGGAACACTAGTCCACTCAAATTTTTATGAAAACAATCAACCTTCATCACCTCCTCTATCTAACTTCAATCTACAAGCACACTTTTTTTAACCTTACTTCCTTGTTATGCATCTCTTCCCTAAATGGGCTTTATAATATTTCAAGAATCGTGGGCCCTTTTATTCAAATCATAAGGTGCTATCTAAAGTCTACCCATAATTTAACCATTCTATAGTGGCTACACTTCTAGACTCACACTTTTACCTCGGGGGTCAATCTGCTCCTAAGGCTCTTGACATCTCAAATCACAATAAATATAGGGCAAGCACTACCTAATAATTTGATCTGGATACATACTTTTTCCCTCGTAAGGGGCATCTATAATAGGGTTATGAGAGCATATCAGACTTTGGTTCAATGCACGATCCACATGAACAAAAGTAAATTCTTTCAAATTTCAGAACATAGAAGCAATGATGGGCTCCTCTCAAGCCCTTGTACAGCCTCATAACTGTTTATAGGCTCTGTTTGAGAAACCTTTATCAGTAGAAATTTAGGCTTGACTATTTTAATTACCTAAAAAATGAGGCGTATTGTCACCATAAATTGAGTAATGCTTGAATTTGCATAAATTTCTTAGAGAATACTTCTACTGCATGATCTAGGATATGAAAGAAGGGAAACATTTCCAAAATGCCTTGTAGCCTCTCAAAGAAAAGTACAGACGTCTCTGTACCATTGTGCAATACTCAACAAGTCCCGAATAAGTAGACACCCTAGAATACTTAGACTCTGTGCGCTAATATGAAGTTTGTCAGGACCCGAGTCTACACCCTGGAAGAAACGGTGCTTAGCACCACAAGTGGTCCCAAGCTAACCATTGATACTAGCATGATTCATGAGCAACTAAATAGAGACATAAAGACTAAAAAAAAATACTTTGTGGAAACTTAAACATGATAAACTATGCACAAACTAAAATTTTACTGAAAAACTAAAAGTTAGATACAACTGCATTATAGAAAAGAAAATTGGAACTGAATACAATTACTCTAACTGACTGTCTATGAAGCCTCTACTAATTCTGAGTATAGATAGCCAGGACATGACCCTCAGCTATCCAAAATCAATACATATGAACCGAATAGAACACTATGAATACTAACTGGCTGGAGTTCCTGAATAAGAAAAATTCATCACCTGCTGACTGAAAGTTGTGATCTACCTGACCATGATCCTGTGAGATAGAACTAATACCTATATTATGAAACAATGTAGAGCGAGGAAAGTCTACGGTCAGTACATTGAATATACTGAGCATATGAGATATGCACTAATCATGAAAAACACTTAAAACATGTTTTAAAAGAGAGGACATAAACCATTTACTGTAATATGAACAAAATCATGTATGTACTGAAAAGCTTTGAGAAATAATAATATCTATGGACCATGAGCTAGAACATTTTGAAAAATTGAAAGTTGTAGAAGCACAAAAATTTCATATGATTTAAAACTAGTGTTGAACATGCTATAAAACTGTATTGAATGCAACCTGAATACAAAGAGTTGAACTATAGGACAATGACCCTATATGAAATATGAATATACTGATATGCAATGATAATCTGAAAAGTCTTTGTTTAAATTCAAGTAAAACTGAAATGAGGGTCATGTACAAATACTGAGTCTGAGTCTGTGGGAATCTGTTAACCGATAAAACCTATGTGACCTAGTGTGGAGTCTGATGTATACACCTTATGAAGAGGGGCCAATACTAAGCTAATGCCCAACTGGGAGGGCTAAATACCTAAGGTGGCATATAGTTCTGGGACTTGGGTGCACTGAACCCCAGTCCAACTCGGTGATAAGTACTACTCCAAAACTGATTTATATTGATAGCTCATAAAAATTAGGTCACTACATTTGGGGGATAACGATCCTAATCGAGGTTACTAAAATTGATATTGGAAATGCGGAATTAAACAACACAAATTGAAGATGGAGGGATAGATTAGAAAGAGGGATGAGAATAGAAGAAAGAAAGGCCTAAATGAATTCAAAAATAGACCAAGGAAGAAGAGAACTTAATCAAATGCACGAGAAACCAAATTGAATCTACAATATGATAACTCGTTGATTAGACCAAGGAAGAAGAGAACTTAATCAAATGCATGAGAAACCAAATTGAATCTACAATATGATAACTCGTTGATCAATCAAGCAAGGAAGATAACACAAGCAATTTGAGAATCCACCTTAATCACTCGATCTAAGCTAACAATTGGAATTGAACCCAATCACTACCCTAACCTAGAGTAACCAAATATCAAGTCTATTCAAACAAGTCAATCATCAAAAATCTAAGTATGAAAATCGATAATGCAATTATTTATAGTTATTGCCTTTACAAAAATAGCCTATTACAAAAATAGCCCAAAAGTGACTATTATACAAATAACCCTTAAGGGCCCTTCTTGATTGCCCAAATTGAATCTTGATCACCCATGACCTTGTGTATTTGTTGCTCCATGCCTTCCTCCAGGCTCTAAGTTATCATCCATATATGGAAGCCCCTCCTAATGTGCTCCAAGTTAACCGTGCTCGTATCATCCTCCCCTTTCTTCAAAAGGATTCATCCTTGAATCCAAACCTTCAAAAAACATAAGAAGGACAAACAACCAAAAAATCCTCATAGTATGAGGGTTACACAAAAATCACCACACAATTGATTCTCAGGGTCCACATGGTAGAAGGCCCATAAGTCTTGGTCATAATAATAAATGGACCACCTAAAGCAGCCCCTACCTCTATAGAAAGAAAGTCCAATACAAATATGGACATCATCATATGCAAAGAGGTACTAGAGGAAGGTGTTAAGAAGACTAATCTTCTCCAATGTGCCCTCACTTGTAATCTTACAAATAGAGTCACGACTCATATCAAGTACACTATCACAAGTTGAGACACAAGAACAAGATAAGATGCCTTATAGGAAGACGCCACCTTTCTTTCCCAAAAGGATGGGTGACCACATGGATTCATGCTAGTAAAAGGTTAGAGGGACCCAATAGACATAAGTTCATTTATAAACAAGTGGTCCTCCGAAGAGATTGTCTTCTCTCTACTTACAGGTGTAAGCATGCTCTTTAGAGTCCAACCTAATACTTTAGTTTGGCCATCCCAGTGAAGGTGACAAGAAGTACTAAGCATGGGCTTGGTGAAACTCATATCAAAGGAATGCTCATGGTTCCCCTTCTTTGAAGAGCATTCCTTATCATTGGAGATTTTATCCATACACAATATAGGCCCATCAAGTAGATTGAAAATCCCCAGAAAGGACTTTCCATCATCAGTAAAGGTGACAATAACCACACCCAAGCCTTGATTGTCATTTGGACCAAGAATCTCAATCCCAGTGCCACAATTTAAAGCATCACTGGGTCAAAGGGAAAGGAAATCCATAAACATGGGTCAAACATACACCCATTTGCCCCATTGGCACTTTGAATCTCATACAACATACTCCACTCAAAGGAATGAGTATCACCATATGCAAACAAATAGTATAGGAAGGTGTCACACAAGTCAACTTCATCCAAGGTGTCCTCATGAGAAGGCTCACTCATTGATTCAAGCACGTTATGGCCTTCAACAAGAGTGGGAACACACAATGATGAAGGGATAGTTGTAGCATATACAACACCTTCCATTTGAACACCATCCTTTCCAATAGACATACTATCATCTTCAAGAAAGATAGATCTATCTTTAGAAAGTGTGTCATCATACCATTGTGGATTCTCAATCACTTGGTAGCCTTTAATAGGGCTATACTTCCATCATGCCAAGACACATCACTATGGATTTCACCTTTATTATTCATATCAACCTCAAATAAGGGATTATCCTTTAAAACACATTCCACCTTAAAATCCTTATGAGAAGAACAAGGAATGAAATCACAATTCAAGGATTTGTTATTTAGGTGTAATGACTTCACATGACTATCTACATGACCAACTATATCAATGGCATTAATAAATTGAGGTTCGTTAAGTTCATCACTAAACTCCTCATTTAGTGGGTCATCGTTACACACAAGTTGATCGACACCAATATCACTTGATAATGAACTATCATTCAAAGCATATGTATCAACACTAGGTGGACACAAATTGATTTTACTAGAAGAATCAATTTGATTATCAATAGGATCAACTAGTGTATCCACATTCTCAACCTGCAAATTTTCAAAACATGGTAAAGAATCATATGACAATGTACTATCATTCAAAGCACAAGTGTCAACACTAGTTGGACACAAATTGATATTATAAAAAGAATCAATTCGATCATCAATAGGATCAACAAGTGTATGAACACTCTCAACATATACATTATCACTATGTGGAAAAAAATCATTAAGCTTATATGAAAATAAGCTATTATGTACACTCAATTGGCTACTAGTCCCACAAAGATCTTTTACTTTCAACAAAGTGTAAGGTTTAACTTTGTTACCTCGTAGCTCACATGAATGATTGTCTTCACCTTGCTTTTCAACATTGGAGGATATATGATCCTTTGGGAAGCTTTTTAACAAGTCTTGATTATCCATATTTTGAGGTGTTTTTCTAGGTGTGGTTCCAAGGACACCTGCATATACATCAAAACAACTAGAGAAAGAAAAGTTACATGAGTTAGGATAAGGTTGTGACAACCCTCTCATATCACTGCTCTCAAACTCTCTTTTTTCCTATCTTAAGTTGTCACCTTTCACACCCTTACTCCTTTCAATATTTTGTATCTCAAAAAGGTAGTTAGGACAATTGCCAAGAATTCCTTGGGAACGGTTTGGAGATCCCTTCACTAACTTCCACTTTGGGTTGCTAGGAGTAGCCTTTATTTCTTTAATTGGCTCCTCCTCAATCACATTTCCACAAAGAGTAACTTCCTTTTCTCTCGACTCCTTGGTTTTAAGCTTGGAAACCATTTGGGAGATTTTATCAAGTGTTCTTTGCATGGAGGCACCAAACTCTTGTTTACAAAAAATGTGCAAACTCCCCAATTGGAAGCGATTCACTTGTTACTTTTGTTCCAAGAATCCACCTCTCCCGGTCATACACATCTTGAAATAATGAATTCCCTCTACTTCTATGGCTCATTGATCCTTCCACCATTCATTTAACATCATTACCATATGAATAATACACATTAGAACTAGGATATGAGGTGTAAGTTCTTACATCCCTAGAAATAGAGAATGTACCTCTTCAATAGTCCACGCGACGTCTCCAAATTGTTCCCAACCTACACATCTATACCTCCTTGATTAGGATAGAAAGTAGCACAAAACGAGGAAGGACATCAAACCTCACTACCTCTCCTTCTAGAACAACCCTCTTCAAAGTGTTCATAAGATATATGGGAGAAAGCCTTATACCTCACATCATCTTCATATCCATGGTGTGGAGTTTGAAACCTTCTACATTCATTAGAAGAGTTGGAACAAGGTTCCTCTACCCCTTCAACATCATCACAAAAGCCATAAGCTTGATGCATATTATATTCGTCTCCTGTGTAGTAATCCTTATCACCATGTCGATCATAATCTCTTGGACCATCATATCCTTCATTCGGTTTACCATAATACCCATGAGATTCATTACTTTTCTCACAAGCACTCAAAGAACTCTCATATAGCTCATCATCACTATACTCATAGCTCATGTCGTTATAAGCATAGTCACTAATATCATCCCCACAATAATCCGAAGCTATGGATGGCATTATCCCTCATATAACCTTTTGTACCTACAAAACTAGCAAACAAGTTAGTAATAATAGCCTCACATCACTCGTATATGAACTCTCAACTCACCTTTTATGGCTTTTTTCACAAATTGATAGTGTTACTAGCTTCACTCCATCAATTCAAGGTTATCTATGCTTGTGGAGGAATGTATCTTTGTGACTATTGAAAGAAGGAAGACTGAAATAAAACTAACGGACTTGAATCAAGAAAATTAACAATGAGATAAATAGAGAAAAGCACACAAATAAAAGCACACGAAAAAAAATCAGACTCAATGAACTTGATAATATTTAATAGGATAACCTACTAATTAAAATCAAGTTATGAACCTAAAAGAAGGTTGATTTAATAAAAAAGAAACTAATTTACCATGATTTGACTTTAAAAAAAATTGAGAAGAAACTTGGTTGAAATCCATGGAAAAAATGCTTAAAATTGGAGAAAAGCCTTAAAAATGGCCTTAAAATAGGCATGGCTAGGCGTTGAAGCCAAATTTGGGGCATGGAGTGCTTCTAACCCTTGGCTTTGGCAGAAGCCATCGATGGAAATCATCTAGACACGGAAGCCAACTATTGGACGGTTACTAATGTGGGAGCCGACTGGGAAGTGCAAGCCTGACGCAGCAAAAGGTCACCTGTACCACTGGTTGCGGTCGCTGACGGGATGCTAAAGCTTATTGGGGACTGGGTGAGGACCACGTACTGCTGTCAGCCACTGATTGGCCACGAAAAAGCTGAATAATCCACTTTTGTTTTGACTCAAATTTTCAGACATTTTTTGTACTCTCTTGGGCCCACAAACGCCTAACACCTTCTCATTCCTTTATTTTTATTAAACAACATCTTTTTTTGAAGAATCTTCCTCAACAATATATGAATTTTTTAAAGAACACCAAGAACATTTATGAACTTTAAAAATTCATAAGTCATTCATAAGTCACTCAATTTAACTCCGATCTTCACAAAAATTTTAACATGAGTGCCTTTCAATACCACGAACAAACTCCAAAAAATTTTAGCCTATAATTGCACGCCAAAAATGAACCCATTTCCACCATCTTCAAGCTATGAAGCACACCATGAACACCAAGAACAAAGTGAACTTCAAATATTTATAATTTCTTCATTTTAGCTCCAAATTCCATGAAATGTGAGATTTAGGCTCCCCTTGCTATGGAGAACAAACACCGATGCCTTTTAAACTCCAATTTAACCTCAAAGAACAAACCCACTTCATCTTCTTCAAGCTATTTCATGATCAACATTGGTGAAATTTTCAAAAACTTTCAAATCAACTCTAATTTAAGATCTAGACCCCTAAACACTACAGAAACACGAAAGTAGTATTGGAAATTCAAACAAAAACACGAATCGACGAAAAATTAAGTTTCAAAATTTTTTTTGAAATGATTTTCAAATTTATGAACCTAGGATTCAGAATTGTTGGAATAACTTTTTAGCCAAAGCTCTGATACCAAGATGATAATGATCCTAATCGAGGTGACTAAAATCGATATAAAACGTGGAATTAAACAACACAAATCAAAGATAGAGAGATAGATTAGAAAGCCAGATGAGAATAGAAGAAAGAAAGGCCTAAATAAATTCACAAATAGACCAAGGAAGAAGAGAACTCAATCAAATGCAAGAAAAATCAAATTGAATCCATAATATGATAACTCGATGATCAATCAAGCGAAGAAGACAACACAATTAATTCGGGATTCCACCCTAATCACTTGATCTAAGCTAACAATTGGAATTGAATCCAATCAGTATCCTAACCTTGAGTAACCAAATATCAAGTCTATTTAAGACAGTTCAATAATCCAAAATCTAAGTATGAAATTGGCTAAGGCAACTATTTAAAGTTATTACCTTTTAAAAAATAGCCTATTACAAAAATAGCCCAAAAGTGACTATTTTACAAATAACCCACAAGGACCCTTCTTGATTTCCCAAATGGCATCTTGATCGCCCATGACCTGGTGTATTTGTTGCACCATGCCTTCCTTTGGACTCCAAGTTATCATCCATATATGGAAGTCTCTCATAATGTGCTCCAAGCTAACTGTGCTAGTATCAGGTCAGAACCTATTTAAAACTAAAAATATTCTTAAGGTCTGTATACTGAAATTGATCATATTTATTCATGTTAAAATCAAGAATACTAGGATCGTGTTTTCATAACACACCAAACATTTTGAAAATAAGGCTAATTTATGTGAAAGTACTGTCAAACTATATCAATAAGCAAAATCATGGAATACTGAGTCAAATGAAATTTACTTGAAATCATTGATATTCAATTCATATAGGATAATATCATACTGAATGTAAAGCCATGAAAATTATATCATGTCGTACTAAAATAGATTGAAATCCATCAAATCAGGCATAATTCATTTTGAAAGAAGCTAGAGTCTATAAAATGGGCATAATTCTTCAAGTATTAAAATAACTGAGTTAAAGCCATGAAAATCATGTATAATAACTTTTAATGGGCACCATAATCATAAAATATCATAAGGGAGCTGAAAGTCAAGAATTAGGCATAATTGGGTGTGAACCCTAGATCATGAGTTAATAATAATCATAATTTAAAACTATGTTTTGTTAATAAGGGCAAAACAAATCCCTTATTGAATATCCACATACCTAATGTTGGAGAGAATCTAGACCAATACTTGAATTTCTTGAGATGTTAGAGAAGAACCCTAGTTCCTAGCCTTTTTAGAGCTTTGAATCGCCTGTTATTCTTTTTTTGAAGTTGTCGGAGGGGTAATAAGGAGTCATACGCTACACCTATCTTAATATTCCCCTAATAAGACATAAAAAGAAGTAGTATTGGTGCTCAAAGAGTGGAAAATGACCAAACAACCCTGTTAAAATCATCTGGAAAGTTGTTGGCGCCAGTCATGATGGCTCATGTGATGATCGTCACTTGGGGATACGAGTCGTGGCCTGAGTCATCATCTTAGACCCTTTCTGACACTTTTCTGGGTAGTCATGATGGGTCTGGGGATGACTCATCTTGTCTGGGGATGACGATTCATGTCTGGGGATGAGTCGACATCACTGAAATCACTGCTTAACAGTGCTTCACTAAAACACTCACAACTCTTTACTCCAGAATAGGATTAATGAACGGTTAGTGGCGTTGGGAATACGATTCAAATACCTTTGATTTGGGTGGGTATTAGGCCACCTAACTTTTCATATACTAGGAGTAATGATTGTTTAAAGTTGTCCCAAGAAGAATCTTACACTAGAACTTGGTCGGTAGAGTAGTTTTCAATTCAACTAGGTGGTAGGGACTTCTTATGACCTCAAATCACATCTAATACTATCATCATACTTATATACATGGATTCTTGGTTGTTGCCATATTATGGGATTAGGAAAATACCATTTTTAAATAACTGTTTGACTGGATAGGCACCCTATGAGTCATCCTAGGTAGATACCATGACTCGTCGTAAGGAGTTGTAACCACTAGAATAAATTTTTCATTCCTCAGGACTTTGGTGGGGCTACACTCAGTATGAGCGCTGGTGATGACTCATCAAACCTTACCATGTCTTGTGGTCTGGATCATCCTGAGGTCAACATTTGTTGGTTTATGTAAGATTTATGTTCTAAGTCTAAGATAAGCTTCAAGGGACTTTTGGGGTGTTAGTAATGCTAAAAAAGTGGATTTCAGATGACATACCTAGGTCACGAGTACACTCTAGTAACTAACCTGCCGCAAGCTATATAGTAACAATTAGACAATAACCTAACCAAGCCCTAATAAGCCCAGAAGGGGCAAAACAACAGACAAAACCCAACCACCCATAAGAACGATAGGTACAAATAGCAAACATAACCCAACCGGCTCCGATAAGCATAGCAGGTACCAAACAATAATCATACCGGAGACAATAGTGCATATGGATAGATTAGCGCAGTAAAATACATATGATGAAACATGCGATGAATGCCACATCCAACCATAATGTATGAACCTCCTCCAGCCTTGTGGACCCATGGGGAATACCTTTTATCTGGCACTATGGCTCACAGACAAAGGGACCCATAGAGAACTCGAGATATTAGTATACACTACCCTGTCCAAAATTGGGACTTCCAAGTAATAATCCATAATATTCATGTCGGGATCAAATGGAGACTAAAATGATCAATTTTTCCTTTGTTAAAACCAATGCATCGATAAAATCTCTCCAAATCCCATGTCAATGTTGGAGTTAGTGGGTAAAAATCAGGACAGAACGTCTCAAAATAATGATAGTGAAAATAAGTAATAATATGTAAATACCACAAGTGCTCGAACTTAAACCAGAGCATAGATAGTGAATTTTAGTCTTACAAATTTTCATCCCATAGTAAGTGTGGTATGATATTAAAAGTCTCCGCAATAGACAAAATTGTCTTTACACCTTTTTTCTATTATTTTTATGATATTAAATATTGAATATAATAAACATATAAAAAATTAAATGGTGAAGGTGTCATGACCGAATTTCTCAGGTCATGATGGCACCTACTTTAACCCACCAGTAGGTAAGCCAAGTCATAGCCCAGAATGATAAGCAATGATCTAATCATGCAGAAGAAAAGAAAAATAGGAAAGAAATCAATAACAACAATAATCTAAGCAGAATAAAGGAGATATATATATATACACATAACATATTGTACAAGAGAGGGAGAGTACAAAACGATTAAAAAGAATACCTCCCAAGACCTGTGAAGGTCAGTACTAGAGCCACTACGACAAAAAACAAGAGTTCTAGACAGTATCTAAGATATACATCTATACAGTAGTCTCGAAATACAAAAGACTGTAACTGAAATAGATGGAGGAGGATCAGCCTCGGACTCTAGAAAGCTCACCCCATCTCCAGATCAGTAGCTGGGCCTGAGAATAATGTCAATGTCGGTGGCTCATACTCAGATTTGCATCAGGAAAAAGATGCAGAAGTGCAGTATGAGTACCAAAGCAATAGGTACTCATTGGACATCATTAGCCGACTGAGCTGAAATATAGTAAAAACGTGAATATAGTGCGAGTATGTAAGCTAAGTCAACAATAATAGGGGTATAATGTAAATATCTATTGTACTATGCAAGTGAAATAAAGCAAGGAAATATCTCAGAAATAAGAGAAATGCACTAACTAGGCCCCCATAAGCCTAGAAGGCACACAGAAGAAGACAATTAACCCTATCGAGACCCTATAAGCCGGTAGGTACAAACAAGAAGTAACTAAAGTAAGAAACATAAGTAACCCATATATGAATCGATCTTTAAGTTATCTTCTGATCCCAAATCAATAATAAAAACATCTAGGTATGCACCGGTCTTGAACCGACACCAATGGGTAGTAACGAGAGGCCAGACGCCGGGTTCAAACCAGAAATAGTGGGTAATAATGAGAGGCCACATGAATTATATACAATAAAACGTAGTACCACTGCAAAAAATCCCAGTAATAATTGTATATAACACCATAACATCCTAACCGTGATCATAAACAGATGCCGAACTCGAACCAAAACTCATAGTAACCATACCATAATCGGAAGTAAGTGATCCTATAAATAGCCAACCTCAATCGTAACTGATATCAAAATCATACCAGAGCTCATAAATAGTGACCATAACCAATTCCAGTATTATACCAAAACTCATAATAATAATAGCAATAAAGCAAATGTCAAACTCGAACCAGAATTGGAATACATTTACATAAACATAAGCTTAACTAGCTAGCGGGAGAAAACTCAGGGGTTTCAAGCATATACCCAATCCATAAGGGTCATAGATACCAATCTTGGGTGGATAAGTTCACTAAGGAAAGGCGGGTCCCAAATACTAGGGTAAGAAAGTGCGGTCCAGGATAGTTACTACTCTACCCGGGTAAAAGGGCTAAAATAGGCCAGAAACCAAGTATAATTCAAACCCAACCAAAGTAATAGCCTAAAATAGTAGTCAAGGGTCTAACTAAACCTAAAGAATCTTCACGTCAAAATACACTATCTAAAAAAGGCATTAGGGCCCACTACGGGGTCTTGATAACCAAACCAAGGTTAGAACCTACCCGAGTCTAGTCTAAGGCTTTCCATTCCCATCTCTAGGTGCTAATAGCACTAATCCTAGACCTAAAGTATGATAATACACTATACTAAGGGAGAACGGGGCCAAAATCTACCAAAACAGAGCCCTAACCAGCTAAATAAGGTTAAAAAGGTACTAAGATGGCACCTGGCTACAACTACCTGCCAAAAAATAGTACAATAGTATATTAATACCATAAGTAAGCTCATCTAAAAGCAGGCTAAGCCTAGCATACCTGGAAGCTACCGAACGCTCACAAAATTCTCTAAACCAGATCTTTCACCTTTTGAGAGGCCTCCGAGTGTTGCCACGCTATAAAAATAATGATCTATGCATCAAGACAAGAAAAATAATATCCATATTGCTTATAAATGCTCTAGGTCAGAGATCTGGCTAAAAATCCCACGTAGGGCCTGCTTGCAGAACTGTAAAATTGAAACTATCACAGCATCTCTCACAGCTCAAGGATCAAAAACCATATAGATTTGGCCAAATTCGAGCCCAAAATAGTAGCAAAATCAGATCCCAATGAATTTGGAGAAATAACAAACTAATTTACTAAATTAAGCAAAAATTGAGATGAGTACTTACAAAGTAACAATGCTAAGACACTCACGATTACTTCCCCAAGCTAAAACCAGCTTCAATTATTGAACTTCCATAAGATTTTGAGCTTTCAAGGTTCTACAATGGAGGTAACACTTGAAAAACATATATTGGAAATAAGGGAGAAGAAACTATATAATAAACCAGTGATGGCCACTTTAGCAGCTAAATGATAGCTAAAGTGTTCACCATTAAAGCGACCCTGTCCCAGCTGGCCAGGCTCCGCTAAAGCTCTCAAGGGCCGCTAAAGTGGCTACCGCTTAAGCGCCCAAAAGGCCACTAAAGCGGATTGGTCAAGACTGTCCAAGTCCAGGGTCCGTAAACCAGACATCGCTAAAGTAGTCCCCTGGCCGCTTAAGCGGCTGCACCAGATACTTGGCACCAGCCAAGTTTAACTAGTCCCAACGGACTCTGACCGGGTGCTCGGGATTGGATCGAAATCCCGTGCTCACAAACGAACTATGCTACCCTACCAAATTTGACATTTCAAACTCAACGGAACCATCAAAATTTCCAACCAGGGTCATTTCGATAAAAAGTGGATCCCACTCCTCTAAGGGCCATTTTAACCAAATTCCACCCAATAGCCCAAAATGAGTTCGGAAGCCTCAGGACCCAGACCAAGGGTCCCCCTAGCCTAAAATCGACATTTTGGATTTGATAAGACTGTCGAAAAGGGAACCAAGGTCGTTTACCTGAGGTTTAGGCCTGAGACCCTATCCTTAACTTCAAAAGCTCCTAAACAGGGAAATGGTTCTAAAAACCAAACGAACTGCCCGATAACCGAACTGTCAGTCCCAACAAGTCATAAATGACTTGGGGTAGCTGTGGGAAATCTCTAAATGCAGTAAAAGCCCAAAAATAGGAGAAATGACCTTGAGGGTCATTACAGAAGGTTTTCTTATTATGTTTAAATTCCTAATTTTATGGTAACCTTTTTTTTCCTCACATCCAAAAATATAGGCACCACACCCTTTTCCAACTAGAATAGTATTTGTCCAAATAAATAGGAAAATTTTATGGTAATTTTTTCCCCACGTCCAAAAAAAAATGTATATACCACACCCTCTTCAAACTAAAATAGTCTCTGTCTAAAAAAGAAAAAAGCAAACGTCTAAAATAATTGGCAAACAAACCAAACATCTAAAATAATATTATTTGTATTAGTTTAATTGTTTTTTTTTTGAATTCATATTATTCTAATAGTGGTAGATAATTTATGAAAAAAATAAAAATCTACCATAATTAGATAATTTCTTACTTAAAGGAAGAGGTTTTGGACTTCTTTAAGTTAAGAATCCTTCTGCAATAATACAGTAGCATCTACAATGAACATATGTAACGATTTATTTATTTTTGGTCTTAGATGTTCTTTATTGTTTGATTTGGTCTTTTTAATTCGTCAAGAAATATATTTTTGTAATATTTGATTTACTTTTAGGTGCATTGATTTTGTAAATATCTTGAAGATGGATGATGATGATAATATAGACAGTTGATGATCAAAATTTTAATTTTATAGGTCTTCTTTCGATGCATTGAAGTTGAAGAATTTTGTAAGCATATAGAGAAATTTTTCTTTCTTTCCTTAGCAAAGACAACATAATTTACTGGGCACTTCAATATACTTAACTAGCTAAAATTTTCATTTGTATTTATCTGATAATTTTCTCAACTATTTGTTGTATTTTCTATGCAGATTTGTTGCTTATCTTTTTCTGTAAAAAAAATTGCTTTTTTAGGTAGAAAAAAATAGATGAAGAAAAGGTAATAGTACAATTTAGTTAGCATTCTAAGACGTCTGAACCCTAGCTACCGACAACACTAAAATATGATTGCCACCACTATTATGGACGGACCAGCCACTGGTCAGTCAAGTCCGGTTGACCAGCAGTTAGTTGTTACATCCGTGGAAAACTTCCTTGAACTTAATCACCTAAAATGCCTAGTTTGCCTATCCATCTTATTGTCTTTCCTAGCATTAGCAATACGGAAGAATATAATAATGTGGACAAAGCTGTTGAACATGTCAATAAGTTGAAATATGCTAACTTAATAAATCCCTCTACTCATTAATTGAAGAAACCAGCAGTAGATTCATTTACAATGAAGCCCGTAGAATACCCAGAATCACTTGGACTGAGGTAGAAGTGCAACAGATGAATGTTTTTGAAGACCTTCAACTGGCAATTGTTGGTAAATTTTCCTATGGATGGCCGAAGCTCTAAGATCTTAGAACACAAATACCTAAGCAATGCAAAAGAAAAGGAGATTGTAAGATAGGCTTGCTTAGAAATAGACATATTCATATTAGATTCAATTTAATGGAGGATTTCATCAATATGATGTCTAAGAATATTTATATCATTGCTAAGGATGAAGTGGCATACCAAATGAGACCCCTCATTTATGATGCCAAATTTAAGCTTGCTGAAGAGACTACCCAAGTAATGGCTTGGATATATTTTCCTGACCTTCTCCCAATTTTTTTTGTGAAAGAATTCTTATTCTCTTTAGTCTCTACTATTGGAAAATCTATTCATCTGGATTTAACTACAATAAATAAAACTCAGCCTAATTATGTAGGAGTTAAAGTATAAGTAGACCTTGCTGCAAAGCTACCTAACTAAGTGGAGCTAGAGGTAGTTAATGACAAAACAAAGGAAGCAAGAGTGCAGAAAATCAAGATACAGTATGATACAATGCCCAAATATTTTCACTAATGGAAGCTGCGAGGTCATTGAGAAGAGGATTGCAGAAATTTACACCCATAAATGAGAAAACCAATAGTTGAAGATAATGAGGGAGATACGAAAAATAAGGAGGAGGATAAAGAAGAAGTACTTGTACAAAAGAGATATATAAATGGAAAGGAGCTACTAGATAGATGTAATCCTACAAACAGGAGGTTCAAGATGGATAAAGAACCACATAAACTAGTTAATGAGACAAAGGAGGTTACTAATCAGAAACAACAAGGAATCCTAACTGATAATCCCTTGGAGTTATTGCAGAATGAAGGTGAAGAAGCTGGAGATACACAGTCTATTAATGAGAAGAAGCAACAAGAGAAAAGTACAGTGGATAACATCAAGAATATTGAGCATGAACATGAGAAAATAAGTATACAAAAGTTATCTGCAACATATCTGCTGAACATTACCAATTTAGATATCTGCAACATATCTGTTGAACATTACCAATTTAGATAGTGTACAACCAAACACTGAGGCTGCAAAAGAGAGCAGTAGCAACAATAATCAAGAGATAAAAGAGGGGGAAAGGGACATAAATTCAGCAACAAAGATGGAAAGTAGCAATCTTGCTATTATAAAACAACAAACTGCAACAGAAAACATAAAAATAGTAGCAATTTACAGTAACATTTCTCAATTAGTTCCAGTAAAAAATGATGCAGAAAGTCAGTCATCTAACACAGCCACATCATATGATAATGCAGAAAATCAGTCACTTGAAACTGGCACAATAACTGTGAATGTAGAAAATAAGTCTTTTGAAATAGGCACTGTAGATGTGAATAATATAGGGGATACAAGGTTGTTGAATCTTCAGCAGGAATGATAGGGCTACTTATCGTACACCCATTCAGGTGGATAATTCAAATGTAAATGAAAATAAGGGAGATACAGTAGAAGGATACCCTGCTATAGCACACAACACTCTCATGTTGGAGAAGCCAACAGACATGGATGGTATAGTTATATCAGCCTGCAAAAGAACATCACCAGTAAGAACACTACATGAGCTTGTTACCCATCAGGTGAAATCTGAAAGTGAGATAGCAAACAAAAGCAGTTATACAGATATAGTAGAAGATAAAGAAGAAGAAGACAATTTTGACAAGGAATATCAAGTGTTGAATGAGGTGGGATTGTCACCTCAAAGAGCTTCTAAGGTTAAAAAAGGAAAGAACAAAGTGGAGGCTCTGCCTAATAGGGTAAATCCTAAAAGGTCAGTCAAATCAAGTGGTAAATGAAGATGAAAACATTATTTTGGAATGTAAGATCTGTGAGGACACAAAATGCATTCCATAGAATTCATATATTACATAGGATTCATAAATTTTCCATTATATATCTAATGGAACCATTCCAAGATGTGACAAATTCACAAATAGAAAAAAAAGTTGGGGATACAGTATACAAATTATAATCAAAAAAGGAAGATATGGGTGTTTATGCAGGATCATGTTCATGTGGGGATCATCTCTGACTCTGACCAACAATTATCTTTGCAACTAAACTTTCAAGAAAATAGCCAATCACTAATAGTTACTGTGGTGTATGCTAAGTGTGATGCATAGGATAGAATCAGTCTTTGGGATTATATTTACAACACTCGCATGAATCTGAATGTACCTTGGTTGATCGGTGGTGATTTTAATGTTATTATTAGTGATGAAGAGAAGATTGGGGGATTACCAGTTTATTCACAGGAGTATGAGGACTTTGCTTTCTATGTGAATTTTTGTCTGCTTGTCGATGTTAATTTTAAAGGTATTCCTTTTACATGGTGGAATGGTAGGGATGACAGTGAATGTATTTTCAAAAGGCTAGATAGGATGATGGTTAATCAAGCATTTTTGTGGTTAAATAATATGCTAGAAGTAGAGCATTTGGCTAGAACTAGTTCAAACCATGCCCATTTGCTTTTATCTTGTGGTGACAATACTGATATTGTAAGAAGGCCATTTAGATTTTTGAATTTCTAGACAAAAAAAAAAGAAGAGGACTTTCAAAATGTGGTTTCTACAAACTGGATTTCTGAAGAGGTAGACTTATTTATCAATCTAAAGGAAAAGTTGAAGAAAACCAGATCTACATTAACTAGCTGGAGTAAGGAAAGATTTTTTCATATTTTTAAACAAATGATCACTAGAGAGGAAATTTCAGACTGAAAGAAGATTTATTTGAAAAAAATCCCTCAGTAGTTAATAGAATGGTATTTCAAAGAGCACAGGTTGAATTGAAGCAATATATACACTTTAAGGAAGAATTTTGGAGACAAAAAGCAGGAATTCAATGGTTCTCAGAAGAGAAGAGGAACATTAGATTCTTTCATGGTCAGGTAAAAGGTAGAAGAAAGAGGTTGTTAGTAAACAAAATCATGAAGGCAAATGGTCAATGGGCAGAAGGTACTAATCAAGTGGCTAAGGAAGCTATCTCCTTCTTTCAGAATCAATTTACTAAAAACACTGTTGATGAGGAGATGTGATTACTGCAACATATTCCAGTAGTTATTACTGATGAACAAAAACAACAACAACATATCCATTGTATTCCCTAGAGGGGGTCTGGGGAAGGTAAAGTGTGCGCAGTCCATTCCACTACCTTCGAAGATGCAGAGAGGCTGATTCTAATAGACCCCCGGCTTAGGACAGAAAAATAGTATACAAAGACATAATAAAACATAAATCAAGATGAAATAACACACCCATAAAGAAAAATAGAAATAAGACACCAACAGAGTAGTGCTATACATTATCTAATCGAAAGCACCCAAACCCCACGAACAAGAAACTCCAAGATAAGTGCATAGCACTATGTCCACTAGCCTGGCTACAACCAAGCATCCCTATCTACTAGCTAGGCCTCACTCCAACAAACTAACCCTCTACCCTAATCTACATCCTCCACACCTTCCTATCTAGGGCCATGTCCTCAATAAGCTGTAACAGCTATATGTCATGTCTAGTCACCTCTCTTCATTACTTTTTTAGCCTACCTTTACACTGCCTAAAACCATCCATAGACAACCTCTCACACCTCCAAACTGGGGAATCCATTCCCCTCTTCATGACATGCCCAAACCATCTCAACCTAACTTTTCACATTATGTCTTCCACCTAAGCCACTCCCACCATCTCTCGAATAGTCTCATTTATAGCCCTATCTCCCAAAGTAAGTCCACATATCCAACACAACATCCTCATTTCCTCCACCTTTAACTTTTGTATACGGGAGTTCTTGACGAGCCAACACTCCGCTCCATACAGCATGGCCGATCGGACTGCCACTCTATAGAATTTTCTTATCACATAAAACTTCAAAGGCAAACCTCTACTTCATCGACCCTGCCCCAATACATTGTGTGATATCCTCTTCTATCTCTTCATTTCCCTATATCATAGACCTAAAATACTTAAAACTATCCCCCTTTCGAATATTCTTGGACTCCAGTTTCACTACCATTTCATCCTCATGCATTAAATCACTGAACTTGCACTCCAAGTATTCTATCTTGGTACTGCTCTAACTAAACCCTTTAGATTCCAGGGTTTATTTCCAAACTTCTAATTTATCATTAACACCTCCCCGAGTCTCATCAATCAAAACTACATCATCCACAAATAATATAAACCAAGGCACATCTCTTTGAATATGCAGCGTCAAAACATCTATTACTAAGGTAAATAAAAATGGACTAAGAGTTGATCCTTGATTTAACCCTGTTAAAATAAAAAAATGCTATGAATCTCCTCCCATCATCCTCACACAAGTTTTTGCTCCATTATACATGTCCTTTATCGACCTGATGTACTCACGGGGATACCTCTAGCCTCCAAGCACCTCCAAAGAACCTCCCTAAGGAGTTTGTTGTACGCCTTATCTAGGTCTATCAATACTATGTGTAAGTCCCTCTGCCTCTCCCTATACTGCTCCACTAATCTCCTCACAAGGTGAATTACGACTGTCGTTGAGTGACCAGGCATAAATCCAAATTGGTTCTCATAAATAGATGTGATCTTCCTCAACCTCAGCTCGACTACCTTCTCTCATACCTTTATAGTGTGACTCAATGACTTAATACCCCTATAGTTGTTACAACTCTAGATGTCACACTTGTTCTTATATAAAGAAATGATCGTACTCTATCTCCAAGACTCGGGTATCTTTGCAGTCCTGAAAATGCAGTTAAACAACTAAGTCAGCCACCCTAAACCTACTTAGCCAGTGCTCTTCCAAATATCTATTGGGATCTCGTCAGGCCTAGTTGCCCTACCCCTACGCATCCTACGAATAGCCTCTGTGACATCCTCAACCTTTATACGTCTACAATAACCATAATCATGACATCTCTCTGAGTGCTCCAAGTCCCCTAACACAATGTCGTTGTCCCCCTCGTCACTTAAGAGTCTATTGAAATAAGACTGGCACCATGAGGATGTCCTCGGCCAATATACTGCTATCCTTGTCAAGGTCATGAGCCTTCCACTCCCTAGCCTTGGAAAGCCTATACAACCTCTTTTCCCTGTCTTTCTCCTCTAACCCCGCATATAAGCTTCCTAACATTGCTATTTTAGTCACCGTAACAGCTAACTTAGCCTCCTTCCTAGCTAACTTATACTTCTCCCTATTCGGACATTTCTCTATTTCATCCTTACTCTCAACCAACTTAGCATACTCCACCTTCTTAGTTCCACCTCCCTCTTAACCTCTCTGTTCAATAACCAGTCCCCCCAGTGTTGGCCAGATCGTCCCCTTGAGATACCCAATACCTCTCTCATTGTCTCTTTGATACAGTTGGCAGCCCTTCTATGGAAGAAGGTCACAAGATTGTTTTTGAATTAAATGGGGAAAGTGCTAGTGGACCTAATGGGTTTACTGGACACTTTTTTTTAGAAATGTTGGAGTATAATGGGTAATGATGTGTACAATGTTGTGGTTGCATTTTTTGAGGGTTACACTCTTCCCAAATCCATCACTCATACTAACTTGGTCTTATTACCAAAAAAGAAAGTTATTCAATCCTTTTTTGATATGAAACCAATTAGTCTGAGCAATTTTCTAAATAAGGTAATCTCTAGAGTATTGCATGATATATTGGAAGTGTTACTACCTTTTCTTATATCCAACAATCAGTCACGATTTGTCAAAGGTAGGAATATTACAGAGACTGTGCTATTAGCACAAGAGATTATTATTTCCATTAGACTAAGAGGAAAACCTGCAAATATGGTGATAAGGTTATACATGGCAAAGACATATGACAGGGTGAATTGAAAGTTCCTTATCAAAGTCTTAGAAAAAATGGGCTTAGATTCAGGTGTGGTTGATAAAATCTGGAGATTGGTGGAAAACAACTGGTATTCTATCCTTATCAATGGGCAAGCTTATGGTTTCTTTCATTCATCAGTAGGGGTAAATAGTGAGATCCTTTATCTCCAGCTCTATTTATCTTATCTGCAGAATTATTGTCTAGGGCCTTAAATCTTTGTTTTATAATTTTAATTTTAAGGGTTTTTTAATGATAAAATGGAGTGATAACATCAACCATTTAGCATATGCTGACGATACCATTATATTTATTTATGCTGATAAGAAATCTCTAGACATAGTGATGGATATTCTCAGTAAATATGAAGATCAATCTGGCCAAATGATAAACAAGGATAAAAGTGCTTTCCTTGTATATTATAAGACTGCTCATGCTCATATCAAAATGGTAGGGGAGTGCACTAGTTTCAGTAGAGGTAAACTCCCTCTTATGTATCTGGGTTGTCCTATTGGTCATGCTAAGAAGAGGAAAGTGGATTTCTCTGAGTTAATGAAGAAAGTGCACAATAAATTGCAAGCTTGGAAGGGGAAGATTCTTTTATTTTTTGGTAAGGTTGTTCCTATTTTGGTAAGGTTGTTCTTATTAATAGTGTGTTGAATAACATTCTGATTTACTTGCTATCTGTTATTAATCTTCCCAAATGTGTGTTATATGATTACATAGAATTTTTGGAAGATTTATGTGGAATTTTAGGGAGAATGGGAGAAACAAATATTGGATTACTTGGCCTGACATTTGCCAACCAAAAGATGAGGGAGGATTGGGATTTAGATCCTTGTTTGATGTTGCCAAGGCTTTATTTGCTAAGTTGTGGATATTTAAAACTCAAAAATCCCTAGGGAACAATTACATGTGGAACAAGTATTGTAAGAAAATGGTTCCTTAAATAGTGGAAGGGAAAGGGGGTTCTATGACCTGGAAACATATGCTTGAGGCTAGAGATATGTTTGATCAGAATATCTGGTGGGAACCTAAATGTGGACATTCTAGAGTGTGGTATGATAATTGGACCCAATTAGGTGCCCTATACTATTTTTTGCCTATGAAACCTGAGATAGATTATCAATTAGAAGATGTAAGTCAATTGTTTAATAATGGTAGTTGGAATGTTAAGCTACTACAACATCACGTTGATGAGGATATTTCCAGCCATATTTTGAATAATATAAACTAAAAGGAGGAACCAGAAAGTTGGGACAAGCCTTGGTGGACTTTGAATAGTTCAGGAAAATTTTCATTAGGGTCTGCTTGGAATGGTGCAAGGGACAAAGGGCATGTGTTGATTAGTTTTGAAACAAATATGGGTCAAGTGTGTTCCCTTTAAAGTTTCTTTATTCTTGTGGAGATTATGGAAGAAGAGAATACCTATTGGAGAAGTACTTGTTAGAAACAGAATGAGTGACAATGTTACTTGTTGCTGCTGTGGGGATGGGGTGCAAGAATCTGATGAGCATCTGTTTATGAATTGTACTATTTCTAACAACATTTGGAATGAATTTTTTGTAACTGGTGCTTTTATTCAAGTGAAGAGCAGTTTTTTCAAATGGCGGGAAGTTGTTTATGCACCAAAACTTACGCCTTTGTTTAAAGTTGTTCCTCTATTTATTTTGTGGCAAATGTGGAAAAGGAGAAATGCTATCAAATATGCAGGAGGGAAGTCACAAGGAAGCATGAGAATGGAGATAAATAGGAACTTAATTTTTATGGCTAGGTGAATTTATCCCTAGCTATCTAATATTCCTGTACATTGGCCTGATTTGGTCAAGTTCTTAGAAAATTATACCCGTAGGATTGGCAGTCAAATTGTCTACTAGAAATTACCTAGCTTGGGTATTTTTAAATGTAACTCGGATGGGGCATCTAAAGGGAATCCTGGACCTTGTTCAGGGACTTTCTGTATAAGAGGTGATACTCGAAATTTAATACATGCAGAGGTCACAAGGCTTGGTGATAACTCAATCGTATTTGCTGAAGTTCTTGCATTAAAAATGGGACTGGAGTACTCTATTTAACACAATCATCTTCCTGTGGTATTAGAAACTTAATCCTTGGAAATTAAGAAGATGATAGATGGAAATTGGGATATCCCTTGGAATTTGGCAGTAGAGAGGATCAAAGTTAAAAAACTTATTAAGGATGTGGAGGCAGAGGTGGTTCATGTGTTTAGAGAAGGCAATAAGTTGACAGATTTTTTAGCTAACCAAGTTTTTTTTTGTAGGATTAGAGAAAATTATATATTCACCAGAGCAAGAGTTACCAGGGGAGGCTAAAACAATCCTAAACATGGACAGGCTTCAAATACATAACCTTAGAATCAAAATTTTGGAACTTTTGATAATAGTGGAAGGTATAATCAGTAGCAGAAACACATTAAAGAGAGGATGAAGTCAATAATTTGGAATTCACAATTAAGGGACAACAAAAAGAGCACACGACAAAGCCAATAGATGCAACATGGAATAACACAAGGGAGATCATAAAAAGAAAAATATACAGTAGAAAATTACAGAAGGCACACACGTTAATTTTCAACAGTAGAAATTGCAAGCAAAATCAAATGAGGGAGGAGATCGATACATGCTTCATACCTTTCCAAACTGGAAGTTGATCCATCATTTTGCCCTTTTTAGGCAGTGATATTAGCTCCAAGCTGAACTCAACCTGTCAAGAAGACAAGAAGGTAGTGAAACTAACAGTTTAAAGCGGGTACTTCTGAGAATTTTGAGGGTGAGGTATACTTGCCTTGACCTTATGAGCTTGGATTTATGTATAGTAGTGTCACAGAAGTCTTCCTTTACATTTATTCACGGCATTTGTGAGACTTGGTAAATGCCTGTTGTGAAATCGCCTAAAACTCAACTATTTAATCTGGATTTGCTGAGATTCATAGGGTTTGAGAATTTACACCTTTATCTTCTTCGAGCTGACTTGAACTACCATGGATGAGAAGCTTCAATAGATATAGTGAAGCAGCGGAAGATCAATGCTTACTACTTTCCTATTTTGTTTCTATAGTTTTCTGATTTCGAAAAAGGGCCACAAATACCCTTCAAGTATTGGAATTGGTTAAAAAATACCCTTTGTGGACAAAAGTACGCCTCCATCCATCTTTATGGATCAAATATACACTTACAACTAATAGTCCATTTTTAAACTATAATTAAAAATTTTATTTATTACATGTCAGCTTTCTATTGGTTCTAAATTAAATTAATTTAAATCATATTATCTTATCACCAAATTCGGAGCCAACTAAAACTACTCGACCCAATATATTGCAAAAATATCCACACTTGCTGCTGACGAGAAGGTGTGCAATTCTTACATGCTTTTGTTTCCTCTTTTCACTTTTTTAGGTTACTTACTATAGATAGGAATTTTTTTATTAAGTCGTGGATAGGTCTTGTATTTTCCGCGGTCCTTTCAAGATACCTACAACTCCAAATATGCTACTGAATGAGTACAATCAATGCCATAGTTACACAAGCTTGTGGAAATGGGCTTTTCATAGGCTTAGGTGAGGAGTACTTTAGATGCAACTGGTTGGGATGAAAACATGGCTTTTGAAAAGTTGTTGTCCTACTAGAACCCTTTTACTGCAACTCATATTTTGATACACAAGATTATATCCCTCCATCAGAAGCTGATGACTAGAAAAAGTTGCTCTTTTGTTGCTTTAATAGATTGGATCGGGTTGTTTTAGTTGGGTCCGAATTTGGTTATAAGATAATAAGATTTAAATTAATTTAATTTGCAATCAATAGAAAGCTGATACGTGATAAATAAAATTTTTAATTATGATTTTGAAATGGACTGTTAGTTGTAAGGGTATATTTGAGTCATAGAGGTGGATGGAGGGGTATTTTTGGCCCAATAGGTAAACAAACAATATTTTTTATCCAATTTCAATACTTGAAGGGTATTTCTGACCCTTTTCTGTTCTGATTTTAAGATTTATTAACTTATTTTTTGTAGTTTTTGTTTGTAGAATAGGACCGGGTAGGGCCTGTCTTTGGGCCTTATCCTGATTTGTATTCTTTTTAGTTTCAATAAAAGGTCTATTAGATCAACTTTGATTTTTAAAAAAATGGTACAATTTAGTTAAATTGGTTTCTTTTTAGTAAATCTTATGAATTTGTACTTTTACTTGATGACCTGCTGAAAAAGCTTCTAATTTAATTTTCTTGATATTGGATGACTAGAAAATGTCAACTTAATAAACTCTAGACTAATTTTAATTGCCTCTTTATTCACATAGAAATTTACTGGAATTATTTGACTAGCATAAAATTATTTTCTCAATAAGTTGTGTATTTTTTAGTATTAGTTTTTCAATATGTAGATCACTTGACCAAATCATATTAAATAGAGAAAAGGGTCAAAAGTACCCCTTAACTAATGGAAGAATTGGCTCACTTTTACCCCTTAAAGCTAACAGTTGTCATGTCACGTTATAACTCACATAAAATTATTTTTATTTTGCTGACTTGGAAATTCAATCACATAAAATAATTTTTATTTTGCTGACTTGGAAATTAGAGGTTTAACTACGTTATCGCTCTCCTTCCTTCATGAAGATTTTTCTAAATAACTTGTAGATAGTCCTACCGGTGAGGCTCTCTCTCCTCTCTATCTCTATCTCTCTCTTTCAGATCTGATCAGTGCGCCGGAGGGGGTCTTCGAGCCTACCGCCGAAGACCGACATCTGACCGCCGCTCGCCGCTCGCCACACACCGACCTACCGGACGCCGGCCACGACCTTCCATCCCCGGTGACATCGTCTCCGGTTTATATTGGTACCCGCAGATCTCATCTCCAGCGGCCCAGATCTGTTCCAATCCTTGGTCCGGTAGGCGACCCGCTTTCCATTTTCGGACCTTGCTTTTTCGGTGACCATCTTTCTCTCCCTTATCGAACTATCCGTCGTCGACCACACCTTTTTCCGGCGAAGTCTACTGGAAAACTAGCCGGAAACAGCATTTACGTCTTTTGTTTGCTTGCTTTCTTTCACAGGTCATTTACAAATTTGGTGTACACCCCAGCCAGCAGCTAGATCGATGCGTAGCAGCCCGGTAATAGATTCCGGCGACAATTTCAGCAACAGATTGCCAAATAGCAGGTGCACTCGTTCCTCTCATCTAGCTCCTGTAGGTTGCTTGATTGTGGGTTTCTTATTTCTTGTTTGTTGGTGACTCTTGATTGCGATCCTGTACAATCCTAGTTGCCTTCCCTAGTTTATAGTTGACCCTATTTTACACACATCTACTGACTTAAGACTTGCCTTTCTGTTTTTTACCTTACCTATTTGGCGTGCCTAGTAGTTACTATACACTTCATTACTGATTTAAGCCTTGCCTATCTGTTTTTAGCCATACCTATTCTACGTGCCTATTTATTTCCCTCTCCTATTGAGTAGTGGTTTTGGTGGTCGATGGTAGACTAGGGTCATGTCATAGGTCGGGGTTGGGGTCCTGGGGGAGAGCTGGGTTTGGGTCAGGGTATGGGTCTGGGTTTGGGGGCGAAGGGGAGTAGGGTTAAGCGGGATAAGGGAGCCTATAGGTTGAGAGTTGGGTCTTGGAACATAGGAACTCTGCAAGGGAAGTCTATAGAGCTCGTTAAGGTTCTTAAGAAAAGGAGGATTAGTATAGCTTGTGTCCAGGAGACCAAATGGGTAGGGTCTAAAGCGAAGGATGTGGACGGGTATAAGTTGTGGTACTCTGGTAGCGTGAGGCATAGGAATGGGGTAGGTATCTTAGTAGACGAAAAGCTTAGGGGGTAGGTGGTGGAGGTTAAGCGGATTAACGATAGGTTGATGTTGATTAAGTTGGTCATTGGAGAGTTCACATGGAACGTTATTAGTGCCTATGCCCCGAATGTGGGCTTGGATGAGGAGGAGAAGATCTTTTGGGAGATCCTGGATGAGGTGGTGAGAGGCGTTCCGTGCATCGAGAAGCTTTTCATAGGAGGTGATTTAAATGGGCATATAGAGTCATAATCGAGAGGGTACGACGATGTGCATGGAGGTTTTGGTTTCGGAGAGAGGAACGAGGGAGGAGCCTCACTTTTGGAGTTTGCTAGGGCTTTTGGTTTGGTGGTAGCGAATTCGAGCTTCCCAAAGAAAGATGACCACCTTATTACCTTTCGTAGTTCGGTGGCCAAGACTCAGATAGACTTTCTTCTCCTTAGGAAGGGTGATAGAGTGTTATGTAAAGATTGTAAAGTCATACCTAGCGATAATCTCTCGACCAAACATAAGCTTCTGGTGATGGACTTGGAAATCAAGAAAGGCAGAAAGGAGAGGATTGTGGAGGATCGACCCAAGATTAAGTGGGGTAACTTGACTTTGGATAGTGCTTTGGAGATAGGGGAGAAGCTGACGACTATGGGGGCTTAGGAAAGTGGAGGGGATGTGGATAGTATGTGGGAGATGACTGTTGGTTGCATCAGGGAGACATCTAGGGAGGTGTTGGGTGTCTCGAGAGGCCGATCTGGCAAGCACCGAGGGGACTGGTGGTGGAACGAAGAAGTCAAAAAGAAGGTGGAGACTAAGAAAGAGGCATATGAGAAGTTGGTGGAGATCAAGGATGATGAGGAGAAGCGGATGAACAGGGAGGAGTATAAGTTAGCTAGGAAAGAGGCGAAGTTGGCAGTTACAGCAGCTAAGACAACAGTTTTCAAGAGGTTGTATGCGACGTTAGAGGAGAAAGGTGGGGATAAGAAGTTGTATAGGCTTGCCAAGGCTAGAGAGCGTAGGTACCGTGACCTGGACCAGGTGAAGTGCATCAAGGGTGAGGATGGCAGGGTGTTGATGGATGACACCCGCATTAGGAGGAGGTGGCAGTCTTATTTTCATAGACTTTTGAATGACGAGGAAGTCGAAGTTTTAGCGTTGGGGGACTTGGAACACTCAGAGAGGTGTCGCGATTATGGCTATTGTAGGCGTATTAAGGCTGAAGAGGTCAAGGGGGCTATTCGGAGGATGCGTAAGGGTAGGGCGACCGGGCCAGACGAGATCCCGGTGGATTTTTGGAAGAGCACTGGCAGGGCAGGTATGGAGTGGCTGACAAAGGTATTTAACATCATTTTTAGGACGACGAAGATGCCGGAAGCTTGGATATGGAGTACGATGATTCCTTTATATAAGAACAAGGGGGACATTCAGAGTTGTAACAACTATAGGGGTATCAAGCTATTGAGTCATACTATGAAGGTGTGGGAAAGAGTGGTAGAATTGAGACTGAGGAGGACCGTGACTATTTTCGAGAATCAGTTCGGTTTCATGCCAGGTCGCTCGACAACCAAAGCCATTCATCTTGTGAGGAGATTAGTGGAGCAGTATAGGGAAAGAAAGAAGGACTTGCATATGGTGTTCATCGATCTGGAGTAGGCGTACTACAAAGTCCCCAGAGAGGTTTTGTGGAGGTGTTTGGAAGTGAGAGGTTTGCCTGTGGCGTACATTAGGTCAATTCAGGACATGTACGATGGAGCTAAGACTCGTGTGAGGATGGTAGGAGGAGATTCAAAGCACTTTCCTGTGTTGACTGGTTTGCACCAGGGATCGACTCCTAGCACATTTTTATTCGCCTTGGTGATGGATGTATTGACACGGCATATTCAAGGAGAGGTACCTTGATGTATATTATTTGCGGGTGATGTAGTGCTTATTGACGAGTCCCGGGGAGGAGTTAATGATAAGTTGGAGGTTTGGAGACAGACCTTAGAGTCTAAAGGGTTTAGGCTGAGCAGGACCAAGACGGAGTACCTGGAGTGTAAGTTCAGCGCTTTGACGTAGGAGGCAGACGTAGTGGTGGAGCTAGACTCTCAGGCCATTCGGAAGAGGGATAGTTTCAAGTATCTCGGGTCTATGATTTAGGAAAATAGGGAGATTGACGAGGACGTCATGCACCGTATTGGTACAGGGTGGTTGAAATGGAGGCTCGCTTCGGGAGTCTTATGTTATAAGAAGGTGGCTCCAAAGCTTAAAGGTAAGTTTTACAGAGTGGTGGTCCGACCGGCTATGTTGTATGGAGCTGAGTGTTGGCCAGCTAAGAACTCGCATATAAAGAAGTTGAAGGTGGCGGAAATGAGGATGTTGAGATGGATGTGCGGACTTACTAGGAGGGATAGAGTTAGAAATGATACTATTCCTAGCTTCGGTAGAAGACAAGTTGCGGGAAGTGAGGTTGAGATGGTTTGGGTATGTGATGCGACGGGGCGCGGATGCCCCAGTACGGAGGTGTGAGAGACTCTCTATGGATGATTTCATACGGGTGGAGGTAGGCCGAAGAAATACTGGAGGGAAGTGATTAGGCATGACATGGAGCAGTTGCAGCTTACAGAGGACATGACCCTTGATAGGAAGGTGTGGAGGACGCGAATTAGGGTAGAGGGTTAGTAAGCAGGAGTGTGTCCTTACTAGTAGGGAGGAGTGCCTTGTTTGTCGATGTACCTGTAGGTATAGTGCTATGCCTATGCCTTGTAGTTTCTTGTTTGTGGTGTTTTTGTGCGATGTGCTTGATTTCGGAATGGTAGTTCTTAGCATTACTTCATTGGCGTTTTGTTTCTTTTGCCTCGTGGTGTGTTACCTCGCTTTTGTTGTTTGTTTTTATGTTTCCTGCTTGTTATACTGTTATCTATTCTGAGCCGGGGGTCTGACGAAAACAGTCTTTCTACTTCTTCTGAGGTAGTGGTATGGACTGCGTACACTTTACCCCCAGACCCCATACTGTGGGAATACAATGGGTATGTTGTTGTTGTTGACTTGGAAATTAAATCCTAGAAAAAGCCTAATCTTCACTTCTTTAAACCTGTCTTCCACCTCTTCCTTTCTCTCTCGGCAGAACCACAGCACTTCACAAAGCCTCCTTTCCAATTGCCATATAATAATGAACATTAATTTGCGACGGGATTTTTTTCATCTCTGGAATGTAAAGATTTGACATTAATTTGCACCGACGAATTGGTGATGGAGCACCGCCGTCCACCCGAGGCGAGGCCTATGTGTCGCCTTTAAAAATTAGACAAGCATCCACCAATAAATTCGTTATTTACCCAGGAAGTGAACTATTATACAGATGATGATGGCATTCTCCAGCTCCTCTTTCAATAGCCAATGTAGGGTACATTTTTTATTTCAAAAACTACAAACAAACCAAAGAATATCTAATTTTTTAAAAATAACGGTGGTCCAAATTGTGTTGCTGACTCAATTTTAATTCTTACATCAGGTTGAATATTCTTTCATTAATAATTGAAGCTTGAAAGCTACTAGCTTTAGGTCATCGCTTGACAATTGACTTTCCACTTTTTAGGTCTTTAAACATGCATTAATTTCATATCCAAGCCTATACACTAAGGGTTGGGTTGGTTTGAAGACAAGTTATGATGGGATTAGTTATGTTGAGATTAATTATATTAGAATAAGTTATCATGAAAATACTCTTCACCTTAATTATTTCGTTTTTTCATATTTTCCTTCCAAGCTTTAATTATTCATTTTTAAAAAATAAAATTTTAATCTTATTTATCTTAAATATTTTTGTGTGTGCATTCTCGTGATTGTGTCGTGTGTGTTTAAAAATAAACTTTCATCTTATTTAGCTTGAAAAAAAAACTTTCATCTCCAGTTTGTTAAAGTAAAAGAGCTAGGATTTATTACTTATGTCACTCCAACATATCAATCCTTTATTGTAAAATATTAAAATTATCTTCAATTTAGTTGATATATAAAATACAAACTTTCAAGTGATTAAATAAATATTTAATTAAAAAATATATAATTCAACAATAGAAAAATCAAAATATAAATAAACACAAGAATTAGTCAAATAAATTCAACGTATAATATATTCATAAATAAAAATTATATTTATATAGTGTAATTTTTTAATAAAAATAAAGAATTATTATACAAATAATGAGTAGTGAAGGTTGTAAATGTTATTATATATGGTATTAAAAATGATGTGAATAGACATGGATGTAAAAGTGATGTACAAAAAAGGTTTAAGGGGTTACTTTTGTCATTTCTTCTATTTTATTCTAGGATAAGTTATCCCGGTATTATTATACCTCCCAAAGGTAGGGATAACTTATCCTATCACTAATTATTAATCCTGGGATAAGTTATCCCAGGCTTTGTAACCAAACAAGAAATTAAAGACTACTAAAAATTTATCCCGGGATTAACTTTCCTTATCCATCACACTAAATGACCTCTAAGGGCTCGTTTGGTACAGGGGATAAGGGATAACTAATCCCGAGATTAATTTTAGGATGAGCTTATCCCATGTTTGGTTGGGATAAAATGCATGGGATAACTCATCCGAGGATTAGTTATCCCGGGATTGTAGTGTTATTTTTATCCCACCCTCAAATCATGGAATAGCTAATTTCAAGATGATTAATCTCGGAATAACTTGTTTTCCAACCAAACGATCCCTAACTGTCAAGTTTCACTCACACAAACTAGCTAGCACGATCGAACCAATACTCAAATTAAAATGGTTGTAGTCATCCCAGGATATGCTGAAAAGTCCCACATAGATGGTGAAAATGATGTCAACAATATTGGTCCCAAAGAGCTTGAGGACAACGCCATTTTCGTACTAAAGTCCCGAGGTGAATAATTACTTCATTTTTTTCATTTTGTATGACACTCTTTTTTTTTATATTGCTTACAAAAGATTGTCATCTTTATATAAATATTTTGAAACAACAAAATACATAGAAAACCCCTTAAAGTTCGCACCAAAAGTAGACACCTTAATTAACTTTGTTTATCTGATTGTTGGTGTCAATTACTTAAAGTGTGCTCTTATAATAGCTATAGAAATGTCATGTCATGTTTCAGATTACAAGTTCTAAAAGTACTTTTGTTATGTGTTAAATTCTTAAATTTCATGTTCAATCAAACATCATAATAGAAAAATAAAACAAAAATAGAATGAGAAACCCATGAAAAGAAAAAGTGGTTAATTGGCATATAAGCATCACTTGATTTTGTAGGAATCTCAGTATGTGTAGAATTTGAATATCATATGTATACATGTTTGATCTTGTATTATATTTGAATGGTATTGGTAGGTTCATGGTTGCACTGTGGATACCATTTGACGACGGCAATAGTGGCACCGGGCTGCTGATTTTTCCGTTTGCTTTCACGTTGTTGGGATGGGTAGGGGGAATGATATGCCTGAGCACGGCAGCGCTGGTCACCTTTTAATCCTACAATCTTTTATCTTTAGTATTGGAGCACCATGTTCTGCTTGGCAAGCGCCAGCTTCGTTTCAGAGATATGGCTCATGATATTTTAGGTTCCATTTATACTCTTTTTATGTTTCCTGTTTTTATTTCAAAATCAAGTCTTTAAAATGATTTTCACAACACTCTTTTTTTCTTCATCTTTTATTTCATGTCAGAGCCAAATTTAAGATTTGAAGACAGAGAAATTTTAGTCCCTCTAATCCATATTAAGTGAATTGTTGAAACTTTATTCATAGTGCAAAAGAAGTGAATTTTTCCAAGTTCAAGAGAATTGTTGCAACTTTTTTCCATATTTATCCTTTCTTTCTGAGTGTCTTAACTATTTTGCATTTTTTAAAAGAACTAGTTTAGGGTACGTGTGTTGCACGTGTATCATGCATTTTCGATCAGAATCGGAAGGAACCTAAATTGACAGAAATTCTATTATTTTTCGTTTTGGTTTTTGTTTTATTATTTGTTGAGAAATTGTTATCTAAAATAAAATTGACTGTAAAAACATATGAATTGCGTTTTGACTCGTATACCAGCCAACTTGGCTGAGGGTTAAAACCTATTGTAATGTTATCTGAAGACTCATATACCTGCGAATTCCATTTTGATTTCATTTTTCATAAATTTTTAACATAATTATCGAATCATAGAGTCTACTACTACTATTGGATGTGGTCATACAACTGAAAAGACAGACTTTAAAGTTCAAAACTGTGGGAAAAAATTGTTTAGTATTTGAAGTTAATTAATACTAATAAATTATAATGTCAAATTGTATTATTTAAATAAATGTATAATATTTATTTTAACGTTAATTGTTTTTCCAATTTGGACTCGATAAAAAATATTCGAAAATTTCACGGCTAAACACTTCTCGTTACTATACTCCATTTCGTGATTCCTTTTTAAAAAAAAAAAAAAATCTATAAGTGAGGCTTAAGTGGATATATATATATATATATGGTTATATACGTATAATAAAAATACATAATTTTATTTGTAGAAAAAGGAAACACAAAAGATTAATAAATTAGAAGAGTTGTAGACAATAACCTGTCTGAAAAACATAGCACCTATCTCTCTCCTCAGTTAGGTAACTTTCTAGACTTCTTCATCACTGAGCTTTCATCAACAGATCGCTTCGATCGTGTGCTAAAATACGGTTCTTCGCCATGGAATCGCATCCTAGTGGTACAAGAAATCTCCTAATTTTAGTTTGATGTTTAGTCACTAATGTGTATTAAGCTGCTAATATCCTTTTTTTTCCCCTAAGTTGAGATAATCATTGAATGCACATTTATGATATTGATTTGCAGAGGCGAAGCCAGGATTTTAAGTCTGTGGGTTCTGAATTTAAAGACAAGAAAATAATCTCAAGCTAGTGTAAGATCATAGCCAAACTAAATAACAACTAACAAGTAACAACATTTTACAAATTAAAAAAAACGATGAACTTCTTAAACATTATAAATATAAACACTATCATTATAATTGCACTCGACGAGTTGCCATGTTTTGAAAACAATCAATGATCGCATCATTAGATACACTCTCAAATACTTCATCCTCTATATAACAAACTAAACAATCATTCAAAAAGTCATCACCAATTCTACTTCGCAAATCATTTTTAATAAACTTCATTGAAGAAAAAGCTCTTTCCACTGTTGCAGTAGCCACGATTAATATCAAGCTTAACTTCACAAGCAAATAAACAAGTCCCCATGTCTTGTTCATATTTGTTTCGAACAACTTCATCGAAAGATCTCCAAGTCCTTTCAAATTTGAGAAAGCATTATCCACTTCTCTCATATAGTAAATATAATTGTCAAGATCAAAACTAAGATCTTCAAGCTTGGAGGCACTGAACTCATTTGGATAGTATGTCGCAAGCTTCATGATCTTGTTTTTATCATAATTCACAAAAGAATTCTTGGGACTCAAACTAGCCATGCCAAGAAGTAGATCAGTATTAACTTCATTAAAACGGTTGTTAAGCTCTGAAAGTTGCAAATCAATAACAGCATAAAAAACTTTCACATGCAAATGATGAGAATATGTAACACTTGAGCTCTTACGCTTCGACTTTCCAAGACAATACTTTTCATTCATTTCAGGAATCTCAATATCACTCTTTTTACAAAATAAGGAGATGTTTTCTAACAAAGAATTCCATTCAGATTCCCTCATCGATTGCAATTGTCTCTTTGTGAAATCAACAAGCTTCATAGCACTAATAATATCTTGATCTTTTCGTTGTAAAGCCATATTCAAATCATATGTAATTGTCAAAATTTTCAACATCAAATGCAACATGTAGATAAACTCATAAGATCTAATGTCTTCCACTAGACTTTTTGCCATTGTTTTCTCATGATAATTTGCACCCTCATTTTCAAGAACTCTAAGTACATGAACAATTGATGAGAATAAGGAAATAGAGTTACGTACTGTCTTAAAATGAGACCCCCAACGGGTATCACCAGGCCTTTGAAGTCCAAGTTCTTGATTTAGTCCACTTCGCGTATGAACTTCACCAAGCACTAGTAATTCCTCTAAATTTTTGGCTTGATCATCTCGAAGCATCTTACTTCGCTTAAAAGAACCTCCAACAGTATTTAAAATATTAGCAAGAATGTCAAAAAAATTATTCACATCATGATGTTTCTTCGCAACTGCTACAAGGGTCAATTGCAACTGATGAGCAAAGCAATGTATGCAATATGCCGAAGAATTATCTTTCAAAATCAAGGTTTTAAGGCCATTAAGTTCTCCTTGCATGTTACTAGCTCCATCATAACCTTGTCCCCGTATTTGAGATCAACTCAAAGAATGATCGAAAAGCAAAGAATAGATCGCTTCTTTCAATGCTGTGCAGAAGTGTCTTTAACATGAACAAGACCAAGAAATCGCTCAATAAGCTTACCCTCCTAGTTGAAATACCGCAGAACAAGAGCCATTTGTTCCTTATGAGAAACATCTTTAGACTCATCAATGAATATCCCAAAGTAATCCCCATTCAAGTCTTCAATAATTGCTTTTATTGTTTCTTTTGCACAAGAATCTACAATATCTTTTTGGATATCGGGAGAAGTCATGGTGCTATTTTTTGGAGCTTTATCAAATACAATAATTTTTACCTCTTCCTTCTTATCCGCATACCACTTTAAGAGATCTAAAAAATGGCCTCTTCTCGTAGAAGTTACACACTCATTGTGACCCCGAAAAGGCAATCCTCCTTTCAAAAGATACCTTATCACATCAATCGAAGCATTCACGCGAACCCGATGTTCACCTTTAATTTTCTCGGATTGCTTGTCAAGTGAGGCTAGAATAGATTGTTTTTGATTCATTAAATCTAGCATCATCTTGAAACATCGATTATGAACACTATTCACTTCACCCACATGCTTTTTAAGTCTCTCTAAACCCTTGTTCCAACTTCGAAAACCTTTCGTTGTGAAAGAATCACTCACTTTTTTTCATATCCTCCAAGCTCATTCTTAAACAAGTAACAACATAAACAATATGCTGCATCTTTTTGAATGCTATATTCTAACCATTGAGAATACGGAGGTTTAAACCAGTTAGAATTAAAGTGACGTGGTATTCCTCCAAAATCTCTTACTGAAAATTCAAATTTATCAGATTTACCTGGTTGGCAAGGTTTCTTTTGTATATAATATCTCCTCACCCGATCACGTACATCTAAAGGATATTCTGAAATTGGTTCTCTTTCTGCAGGATCTGATTTAAGATCCAATTTCATGAACACTTTATCTGTATCCAACGCTTTGGGAAGATTGATAGGTGATGGAGAACTCGGCAAAGAAGAACTAGAAGCAGTATCTGAAGGAGTTTTAGGCTTGAAAAATTTCATAATCATATTGACTTTACTTAAAGATCCTAAAAATTATAAAACACAAATTATAAGGTGTCTAGTAACTAATAAAATCTGGAAAAGATGAGAAAGAGAGAAATTGAGGAAGAACACAGAACTAGGAGTCTTGCAGAAATTGAAAAAGAGATACGGTACATACCACTATTGTACGATTCTGATTTCTGGCAAGCAACGACGATGCAGTAGCCAGCGATGCGAGCAATCCAAACTTCGACGTTGAGACTTGAGGTCTTTGTTCGATTGTTTCTGAGTTTCTCTATTTCTGAGGAACTCAAACGTCGAAGGTTAGCCTTTAATAATCGAGTGTTTTTTCTTTTATTTATTTATTATTCGTTTTATATTTTTTTTTGTTAAAAAAATCGTCTACACATCAGAAAAGGGAAAAAAATTGCATTAAGTGTGTAAAAGAGTAAAAAATCATTTAAAAAAAAACAAAAATGTCGCTAATGGGGTTCGAACCCACATCTAAGGCAAAAGAAACCTCAGCAGTCGCGCATCCACCACTGGACCAGGCGATAGCCTTTGTATGTGGGTTCGCACATATATACTTATATATATTTTCAGAATTTATTAGTACACATATAGGGTCTACGCAAAAGCTACTGGGTTCGCCCGAACCTCCATAGTGTACTGTAGCTCCGCCCCTGTTGATTTGTTATCTCTATGCAGATCCACTTATTTTGAAATAATTGAAGTGTTTAATCTTTTAAAAAATAAAAATAATAATTGATTTCAGAGTCGGTAGCTTCGAAATTTCGTAAGTTTAGTTACTTTTTTCCATTCATGAAGAAAGTCATTTCTTGATCTTCATTTCTGGTTCTAAGCGAAAATCAACTTGTGTTCGGTATTTATTATGATAAATAAAACTGCCTTCAATATTGATTATAAGTGTTACATTTTTTTCTCTTTTAGTTCTATCAGGTTATCTCGTTAGTCTTATTATTATTTTTTAAAAAAAATTCTGTGTAATTGATCCTATGAATCACACATACATATATGTCCGCACAAATACGGTTATGTTATTTATCATAAGGTGATCTCCAAGAGAAGTATTATGCTAGTTGATGCAGATTTAAAGACCTGTAACTTGATGAAGCATTATTTGATGTTTTTCCTTTTCAGTTTTACTTGTATGTTTTTGTTGGTGTTGGCCTATGAATTCAGGTCCATTTTCCTTGGCAAAATTTAAGCTACAAACATTATTTTACTTCTTCAAACCCTACTTTTTAGGTTGGTTAGAATGTTATCTCTTTAAATATCTTACAGGAATGGATTCTACTTGAAAGTACCTAAATCATTTTCGCTTCCTTTGCCTTCCTTTAAAGTCCACTTTACCACAATGAATAGAGAAATAATTTAGGTGCTGGGTGCACTTCTATTATTAGGGAAAAGAAGAAAAGAATAACAAAAGCAAATGTTTTGATGTAAGATGTTGTTATAGTCAATAGATTTAGATATAACTTCCATGTTGCCAACTATTCAAAATTATCTGAAGCGACATATATGGGTCAATGTTCTTTCTTGGTTTGTGTAATTGAGGATCCTTTAAAGTTAGTGTTATATACCATTTTGAGGATATTGTTTCAGAGAGCAAAATTATGAATTTTGATGGAGAAATTTGGTTGACATTTCTAAACATAGCAAATTTTTGAAGTTTGGTCAGCAATAATTAAGTTTGATTTTCTTTAATGGGACTTTTTTATGGTGCTTTCTGGTTAGAAATTTATTTCTCTAGTGCAAGTTTTCTGAAACAAACTATTCAATTTCACACTTATAATATTTTTTTCCTTTCCTGTTATTCTTTCTGAGGAGTCTCATTCTAACCAGTCCCTGTAAGGGCATTTTAGTTTTAATATTGAAACACTCTATACACTCATCACAGTTAGAGAACTGGAAGGTGCTTTTGAATACCACTGATATGATTATCATAATTGCATTTATTTTGTTGTTATGTTGTTCTAATTTGAGACAACTTTGGTGGTTTACTGCTGCCTTAACCTCTAAAAAGTTTTTTTATTTCGGACTTTGAGTTGTGATGGACAACATTAATTGCATAGTAGAAGAATTTGCATGTACTATGTTTGCTTATTTGAGTTGGTCATTAAAGTTGCTGCCATGTGACCAGGAGGTCACTGGTTCAAGCTTTGGAAACAGCCTTTGGCAAAAATGCAAGGTAAGACTGCGTACAATACACCATTGTGGTGGGGCCCTTCCCCAGACACAGCGCATAGCGGTAGCTTTAGTGCACCGGGTTGCCCTTTTTTTACTTTGAGTTGTGATGGACAACATTAATTACATAGTAGAAGAATTTGCATGTACTATGTTTGCTTATTTGAGTTGGTCATTCTTAATTAGTTCTGTACATACAATGTTTGCTTTTATAAGTTGGTCATTCTCATTAGATTGGCAGATGCATTAATTTCACTTGTATGGAGTATTGACTGATTATTTGTGGTTCATACATACACTGCCATTGTCCCACTTTATTATTTGAATAGATGAATTTTGTGAATCCATTTATTAAATTTAATTTTTGAACATCAACCACCAAAAACTTTATAAGTGCGTTTTGTGTTTCTTTTGTTCTGTTGCTGTGACATCTCCTGAAATCTAGAGTTAAATGCTCATATTTCCTTCAAAAGCTAGAAAATGCTCAAGCATCTATTCCACAAAACTTAGCTTGTATGTTTTCAGAAAGTAGGTAATTATATGACTTCCGAAGTCCTTTCCTTCTCAAGTGGGATCATGGTAGTAACATCTGCCGTTTCAATTTTTGTTGTAAAAAGAAGGAAGTTAGTGGGACATGGTCAATGAGAATGACCTTTGGGAAGGTGGAAATCCTGAGTTAGACGGAGAAGACTATGTTTTAGTTAGGAAAGAAGATATTTGTCTCTTAAGCAGACTAAGGTATGTATGTTTCTTAGAAAAACAGACCTGAAGTGATTCTTTCCTTTATTTCCTCAAGTTAAATGTAGAAAGGTAGCTCAATGCAACAGCCAGTGTTTAGGTTTTGTTCCTTATAAATGTTCTAATTCCAACTCATTAAATTGAAGAGCTTCTTGACTGGTTGGAAAGTCGGGATGTATAGGTGAGTTAACCTACGAGCACGGAAGAGCGTAGTACCGCTACCCCTCTCTAAGTAAAGGTAGGATTCTTAGCCCTGTAGATGACTCTTTCACTCATAAAATTTTTCCCTGTGCACACCAATACTACTCTAATACATTTTTTTCTTTAGGATAACATAAATTCTCTACCCTCTGATAAAAAGGTCCACTTCATGGACGCAAAAAACAATGAAAAGTTAAACCAAGTTCGTGTGTGTGTGCGTGTGAAATCAACTAAGTTTTTTGCCGTCACCTATGTCCAGTTTTCTGGAAAAATACCCTGATCTAATTTTGATTTTACTCTTTCAGATCTATAATTGATGACCACAAACCACCAAAAGGCGGATGATGGAGCAGTGATTTAAGGTCGACAAGATTTTTTATTTCTGTAATTTCTGATAATACCTCATCGAATATATAAAAGCTAGTTTTTACGAGGAACAATTGATCTATATTTGCATCAGGTAATCAGGATAGTTTCTATTTTTATACTTATTCTTATGAATGTTTGAACTTTAGTGTCCAAGTTTTCAGTGGGGAGGTAACCCTCTGGTCCAGATTGTTTTTCTAGGTGGTCTTAGATTAGTGCATTTGCCTAGAGTATGATATTTGTGCACCTTAAAGAGGTTGATGTTATAATCAGGAAACCTATGTGCGTTTTTAGAAATAGTTACATACAAGTATTGTACTCTTCTAAACATAGTCCTGGCACATTGATTTTTTCTTAAAATAATTCGTTCTGCTTGTCTTAGGTCTTTGGTGATAGTGTTAGGTGGGTATTGAAACATAAGCAAATCTTGTTCCAACTCTGCCCTTCATTCACCTACTGGCAAGTGGTCCTGTTAGGGCGGTAGAAGTGTTTTCTTTACTATGCTCAATCTTTCTTGGTGTTATACATGTCCCTGTAGTGGCTAACATCATCATGAGAAGTTGTATTTTCAACTAATTTATCATTTTGTTGTTGGTAGTAATAATGTGTCTTTTTAGGAAAAGAATCAGTAATTTTAATTTGGCACCTCCTACCAGTGCGTTGTTACCTGGCCAGTGTGAGCAACCGAGATTTTTTGATATTGTTAGTTTGTTGTTCAGTTATTATCAATGATGTTTATTTTAGGATATAAGTTATTTTTTTGCTTTTGTATAGATGAATATGGATTCAGGACAAGCACCATGAGAGTTGGAGCTGATGTGATTGTTTTCTCTCCTTCTGGTGGAAAACCAGGAAAAAGGTTGTTATTTCTGCCTCCTTTTAATGGTCTCTTACTCTGTTCTTCCATTTTTGAATTCAGTTGGTACAAATTTGAAAACTGGCCTAGGCTTACATGTTATTGGAGTTTCATGCATGAACTTTTTGTCATAGCTTGTTTATTTGCTCCTTCTCTATTCATCAACATTTTATGTGCTTGGTTTCACGGATGCAAGCTTTTCTCTGATATTATTTGTAGCTTCATACATCTCTTGGATGATCGCCATTCGATGATTTTCATAGTAAAATTATAGAGCAGAATATTTATAATTCTCATACAGTCGTCTTTTGGATGGCTAGAGATGAGGTCGTTGACATGTTCCTGCATGATATATGTAACCTGTATCAGATCTTTAACTCGGTCTCATTGCAATTTCAACCTTTTTAGTTCCAATCTTAACTACAAGAATGAAATAATAATGTGCTTATCAAAATTAAAAAGAACGAAATAATGATGCAAAGATTATAGTTGAAATTCATTTATCTTGTAGGAACATTTCAACATTGAATTTTTTTTTATAACTGGCTATGTCCTTAAATCATTTTCATGTCCGCAAGTATACAACCTGCTTGTTTATAATGTATCCTTCTTGTCTTTCCAGGCTGATATTAGAGTAGCACCTGGGACTCATGGTACAGAAACTGCAGGTAATCTATCCGTGTCTCTATTTATGTGTACAATATTTAATTTTTGGTCACGAATTACCCTCTGAAGAAGGATTTACCTGAACTGGAGAGTATGAATATCATCTCTGAATATACTTATTCATTTGAGAGTGAATATGATTTTGTGTATACTTTACTTGTTCAAGAAATAAATTTACTCATTTATTTTTTATAACTATCCACGGAGCTTGAAATTACTATTCTCAGACTTAGTCAAAATCTTTTGCCTGTCTTTTCTGCTAGTGATTGCTATAGTTTGCTCAGTGGTTTTGATAGCTATCACATGTGGGATGTCTACAGATAGAACTAATTTGGTTCTGCAACCTTTTAGATGGTATTAAGAGAGAACTTCTGGTCAAGTTAACATCTGCATAACCCCAACGCCATGCACTATTTGATTCCTTTTCAAAGAGAGCACCTTGATCATGTAGTTCTTTTCTTGACATAGGTTTAATCAAGAACTTTTTTTTTATGCTAGCCTTCAGCTAAATCTTAATATCTAGTTGAATTTTAAGGCGTTGAATCAGACAATTTTGATAGTGTTCTTAAATACTTTTGTCTGTTAGGTTACATGTGCCCTTTAATGTTATTGGCAAGGACAAATACGCAATCAGACCAATATCAACAAAGAGATTGAGTTCTATTTTGAAAATACCATTATTGCGTCCATTTATGATGTAGCAAAACTTGACTTGCTGTAAAAATTCTTCTTTTTGACAATTACTTTTCCAGTTCTCGGTCCTTATTACTGTAGCAGTTGTTGCTCTTCAACATAGTTTAATATGATTAACCCACAATAGACAGTTGATGAAGAAGACCTGGAAATAAAAAAACACTTCGAGTTCTCGATCCTTGTTACTGTATCACAGTTTTGTTGGGTTTTGGTGAAAGTTGAAGGAAAATGGTGGAACAAAATGGGAACAAAGGAAGGTGAATAGTCACTTTATAGAAGGAAAAATAGTTTCTCCCTCATTGGTGGGAGAAAGAAATCATTTTTCCTTTATATTAAGAAGTACTCCTTTGAAGGAATAGTGAACCAAGAAGAAACCAAGCCTCGCGCCGTCGTCGTCGTCGCTCGCTCGGCTTCGACTTCTGCTTCGACTTTGGAAAATGATCGATCGAGAGACTATCTTTTTGGACAAATTTTTTTTAATCCAGAAAATTTCGTCTGAAATTTTCCTCTAAATGCAATGTTCAATGCAACCATTCCAGAAACATGCAACATTCCAGAAACGATGCATCAGTTCCAGAATAAATGCAATGTTTCAGAACCAGTGCTTCGAAACAGTGCAACTTTTCGAAGCAGTGCATCCTTTCGAAACAGTGCGTAGTTGGCTATAAATACCTGTGTTTTCCTTCATCAGGTATTCAGAATATTTTTACAAGCAAAACGAAATTCTGTAAACTCTCTTCTTCTAAAACAGTCAGTCAGTGTGTGTGAATACTCCGTTCTTGAGTTCGGCGAAGTTCTACAATTTTCATTACCGATATTGTAGAATAGTGTTCTATTTTATCCTGGGAAGAATTAATCCATACCTCGGACAATAGTGAGGGGATTAGATTCTTTAAGGAGACACAGTATAACTGTGGACTTAGAACAAACAAAACTGTGTGCTTAGTGTGTCAACATTCTGCTGAAAATACAGAAAATAACAATCTTAAAGAATCTAACCGAAATGGCAGAACTTGTTGATACTATATTGACTTCTGCTTCTGTGCAAACAAATACAGTTTCTTCAAATCGTGTTGTTCCTGCACTGACAGCAACTGAAAAACCCAAAAAGTTTTTCGGTACTGACTTTAAGAGGTGGCAACAGAAAATATTGTTCTATCTAACCACTCTCAGTTTGCAGAAATTTATTTCTGACAAAGTTCCAACCTTCCCGGATCACACTCCAAAAAAGGACCGTTTCATAGTAATGGAGGCATGGAATCATTCTGATTTTCTGTGCAAAAATTACATTCTGAATGGGTTGGAAGATAGCTTGTATAATGTCTATAGCGTATGCAAAACGTCTAAAGAATTATGGGACGCATTAGACAAGAAATACAAGACTGAAGATGTTGGACTAAAGAAATTTGTGGTGGCCAAATTTCTGGAGTATAAAATGGTTGACAGTAAAACTGTCATGTCTCAAGTCCAAGAATTTCAAGTAATAATCCATGATTTACTTACTGAAGGAATGGATGTAAATGAAGCATTTCAAGTGGCAGCTTTTATCGAAAAGTTGCCTCCTTTGTGGAAGGACTTTAAGAACTACTTGAAACATAAGCGAAAGGAAATGAGGTTGGAGGACTTGATTGTTCATTTGCGGATTGAAGAAGACAACAAAGCTGCTGAAAAGAAAGCCACTTAAAAGTCTTCAATTCCGGGAGCAAATCTTGTTGAAACTCCTCCAAAGAACAAGAAAAGGAAAAAGTCCAATGAAGAGAAGAATGAACCAAGCAAGAAGAGGTTCAAAGGAAATTGCTACAACTGTGGCAAGTATGGTCACATGGCTTCGGAGTGTCGTACTCCTAAGAAGGATGAGAAGAAAAAGGACCAAGCGAACCTTAATGAGGACATGGACAATTTATGTGCAATGCTGTCCGAGTGCAACTTGGTTGGAAATCCCAAAGAATGGTGGATGGATTCGGGTGCTACCCGACATGTTTGCTCAAATAGGGAGTTGTTCTCTTCCTATACTGTGTCTGAAAAAGACAAGACCATTTATATGGCAAATTCTGCAACCGCAAAGATAGAAGGAACAGGAAAGATTGGATTGAAAATGACTTCGGGCAAGATAGTGACGCTTAACAACGTTCTTCATGTTCCCAAAATGCGCAAGAATTTGGTTTCGATGTCACTTCTGGTCAAGAATGGTTTTAAGTGTGTTTTTGTATCTGATAAGATTGTACTTAGTAAAAATGATATGTTTGTAGGAAAGGGTTACCTCACTGAGGGCCTTTTCAAGCTAAATGTAATGGTTGTTGATATCAATAAAAGTACTTCTTCTTCTTACTTGCTTGAGTCCAATAATTTATGGCATGCGCGTTTAGGACATGTTAATTATAAAACATTGCGAAAAATGATTAACTTGGAAATATTGCCTAAGTTTGAAAGTAATAATATGAAGTGTCAAGTATGTGTGGAATCTAAGTATGCTAAGCATCCGTATAAGTCGATTGAAAGGAATTCAAATCCCTTAGACTTAATCCACACAGATATTTGTGACATGAAGTCAACACCATCACGTGGTGGTAAAAGATACTTTATAACTTTCATTGATGATAGCACTCGATATTGCTATGTTTATCTGCTTAACAGCAAAGATGAGGCAATTAATGCATTCAAGCAATATAAGAATGAAGTTGAAACACAACTTGATAAGAAAATCAAAATGATCAGAAGTGATAGGGGCGGCGAATACGAATCTCCTTTTGAAGAAATATGTTTGGAATATGGCATTATTCATCAAACAACTGCCCCATACTCTCCATAATCCAATGGAATTGCGGAAAGAAAGAATAGAACATTAAAGGAGATGATGAACGCCTTGTTGATAAGTTCTGGTTTACCGAAGAACTTGTGGGGGGAAGCTATTTTAACGGCTAATCGAATACTCAATCGAATACCCCATATCAAAACAAAGTCAATTCCATATGAGAAATGAAAAGAAAGGAAACCCACCTTGAAATATTTCAAAGTGTGGGGGTGTTTGGCAAAAGTCCAAGTTCCTAAACCCAAAAGGGTTAAAATAAGACCGAAAACAATTGATTGTGTATTCATTGGATATGCAACCAATAGCAAGGCGTATCGATTTCTGGTTCACAAATCAGACAATCCTGACATTCATGTAAATACGGTAATCGAATCAGACAATGCTGAATTTTTTGAAAATGTTTACCCGTATAAGAATGAATATGAGTCGTCTAGTGAAAAATCTAAACGACCTCAGGAAGAAGAAAAGGAAAGTACGCCTAATGAAGAAAGTGTAAGGCGCAACAAACATCAAAAGACATCAACTTCCTTTGGTCCCGATTTCTTGACATTCTTAGTAGAGAATGAGCCTCAAACGTTTAAGGAAGCTATGTCTTCTTCGGAAGCACAATATTGGAAAGAAGCAATCAATAGTGAAATAGAATCCATATTGAATAATCATACGTGGGAATTAGTTGATCTTCCTCCAGGAAACAAACCATTGGGTTCTAAATGGATCTTCAAAAGAAAAATGAAAGATGATGGCACTATTGATAAATATAAGGCAAGACTAGTTGTCAAGGGGTTCAGACAACGAGAAGGTCTTGATTATTTCAACACATACTCGCCGGTAACAAGAATTACTTCATTTCGAGTATTGATAGCGTTAGCCGCCGTGTATGGTCTTCAAATTCATCAAATGGATGTGAAGACAGCCTTCTTAAATGGAGAATTGGAGGAAGAGATCTACATGGATCAACCCGAAGGGTTTGTAGTTCCAGGAAAAGAAAAGAAGGTATGTCGACCGGTTAAGTCCCTTTATGGACTAAAACAAGCGCCCAAACAATGGCATGCGAAATTTGACCAAACAATGTTGGCAAATGGATTTAAAATAAATGAGTGTGATAAATGTGTTTACATAAAGAACACTCCAAATCACGTTGTCATTGTTTGCTTGTATGTTGATGATATGTTGATAATGAGTAAAGACATTTCCGACATAAATGCTACTAAGCGTATGCTTGCTAGCAAATTTGATATGAAAGACTTAGGAGTTGCAGATCTGATTTTAGGAATTAAAATTCACAGAACTCCTCAAGTTCTAGCTTTGTCTCAGACTTACTATATCAACATGGTAGTGGAGAAATTCAAGTATCTGGACTTCAATATCGCAAAGACTCTAATTGATGTAAATCTTGCTCTTACAAAGAACAAGGGTCAAAGCAAGTCCCAAGTGGACTATGCTCGAGTGTTAGGAAGTTTGATGTACATAATGAATTGTACAAGACCTGATATAGCTTGCGCCATAAGTAAACTCAGTCGGTACACGAGTAATCCCGATCAAACTCATTGGATGGCGATGAAGCGAGTGTTGGGTTATTTAAAATACACTCAAGAATATGCATTGCATTACAATAAATATCCTGCGGTGGTTGAAGGATATAGTGATGCAAATTGGATCACCGGATCATCTGAAATAAAATCCACAAGTGGATATGTGTTCACCATTGGTGGAGGAGCAGTGTCTTGGAAATCTTCCAAACAGACATGTATAGCTCGCTCTACAATGGAATCCGAGTTTATAGCTCTAGACAAGGCCGGTGAAGAAGCAGAATGGCTACGGAATTTTCTAGAAGATATTCCTTTATGGCCAAATCCAGTTGCTCCTATATGTATACATTGTGACAGTCAATCGGCAATAGGACGAGCTGGAAATGTTATGTATAATGGAAAGTCTTGTCACATGCGACGAAGACACAACACCGTTAGACAATTACTCTCTAGTGGAATTATCACAATTGACTATGTTAAGTCAAAAGATAATGTGTCGGATCCGCTAACAAAAGGCCTAACTAGAGAGACTGTTGATAAATCATCAAAGGGAATGGGTTTAAGGCCTAGAACAAGTCATCACGGCGGTAACTTTACCTAGCAGACTGGAGATCCCAAGAGTTAGGTTCAAAGAGATCAAACAAAGTCGTGACTGACGGTTCAACATTGTCAAACTAAACTCAACCTATTCTCATGATGTACACAATGTTCAGAAAGCAAGGATAGAGCTTAAGAGGTGAAGCCTTTAATGATTACCTAAGTTTGGCTGGTATGACCAAATAGTTTTGTCTATTGGACTTAACGTTTAGGAATCACCTATGTGAGTGTGAAGTGTAAGCCGCTTCAAGGAGAATATAACGTAAGGCCAATTCTCTACGCACTCATGAAACTAGGACGTGTTCATGGCTGAAACGAACAAAACAATGAGAACCAAGAACGGTTAAGGGTTAGTTGTGTGGCATACATTGTCTAAGTATACATAAAAGCTCGACGGTTCAAAGATATCAAATCTACCGATTGACTGAGGATACCCGATGTATGTTCACTATGGAAAGTTCAAAGGGAAACCTACTTATCCAGATGCAACTGATTCTTATTTATAGATCACACATGTTTTTCTAAAATAAAATAGCCATTCCCTATTCATGTGGGGGATTGTTGGGTTTTGGTGAAAGTTGAATGGAAAATGGTAGAACAAAATGGGAACAAAGGGAGGTGAATAGTCACTTTATAGAAGGAAAAATAGTTTCTCCCTCATTGGTGGGAGAAAGAAATCATTTGTCCTTTATATTAAGAAGTACTCCTTTGAAGGGATAGTGAGCCAAGAAGAAACCAAGCCTCGCGTCGTCGTCGTCGTAGCTCGCTCGGCTCGGCTTCGGCTTCGGCTTTGGAAAATGATCGATCGAGAGACTATCTTTTTGGATAATTTTTTTTTTTTTTAATCCAGAAAATTTCGTCTGAAATTTTCCTCCAAATGCAATGTTCCAACGAAATGTTTTGCAACGTTTGTGAAACAGTGCATCGTTCCAGAACAATGCAACTATTCTAGAAACATGCAACGTTCCAGAAACGATGCATCAGTTCCAGAACAAATGCAATGTTTCAGAAACAGTGCTTCAAAATAGTGCAACTTTTCGAAGCAGTGCATCCTTTCGAAACAGTGCGTAGTTGGCTATAAATACCTGTGTTTTCCTTCATCAGGTATTCAGAATATTTTTACAAGCAAAATGAAATTCTATAAACTCTCTTCTTCTAAAACAGTCAGTCAGTGTGTGTGAATACTCCGTTCTTGAGTTCGACGAAGTTCTACAATTTTCATTGCCGATATTGTAGAACAGTGTTCTATTTTATACTGGGAAGAATTAATCCATACCTCGGACAATAGTGAGGGGATTAGATTCTTTAAAGAGACACAGTATAACTGTGGACTTAGAACAAACAAAACTGTGTGCTTTGAATCCTAGATCATGAGTTAATAATAATCATAATTTAAAACTATGTTTTGTTAATAAGGGCAAAACAAATCCCTTATTGAATATCCACATACCTAATGTTGGAGAGAATCTAGACCAATACTTGAATTTCTTGAGATGTTAGAGAAGAACCCTAGTTCCTAGCCTTTTTAGAGCTTTGAATCGCCTGTTATTCTTTTTTTGAAGTTGTCGGAGGGGTAATAAGGAGTCATACGCTACACCTATCTTAATATTCCCCTAATAAGACATAAAAAGAAGTAGTATTGGTGCTCAAAGAGTGGAAAATGACCAAACAACCCTGTTAAAATCATCTGGAAAGTTGTTGGCGCCAGTCATGATGGCTCATGTGATGATCGTCACTTGGGGATACGAGTCGTGGCCTGAGTCATCATCTTAGACCCTTTCTGACACTTTTCTGGGTAGTCATGATGGGTCTGGGGATGACTCATCTTGTCTGGGGATGACGATTCATGTCTGGGGATGAGTCGACATCACTGAAATCACTGCTTAACAGTGCTTCACTAAAACACTCACAACTCTTTACTCCAGAATAGGATTAATGAACGGTTAGTGGCGTTGGGAATACGATTCAAATACCTTTGATTTGGGTGGGTATTAGGCCACCTAACTTTTCATATACTAGGAGTAATGATTGTTTAAAGTTGTCCCAAGAAGAATCTTACACTAGAACTTGGTCGGTAGAGTAGTTTTCAATTCAACTAGGTGGTAGGGACTTCTTATGACCTCAAATCACATCTAATACTATCATCATACTTATATACATGGATTCTTGGTTGTTGCCATATTATGGGATTAGGAAAATACCATTTTTAAATAACTGTTTGACTGGATAGGCACCCTATGAGTCATCCTAGGTAGATACCATGACTCGTCGTAAGGAGTTGTAACCACTAGAATAAATTTTTCATTCCTCAGGACTTTGGTGGGGCTACACTCAGTATGAGCGCTGGTGATGACTCATCAAACCTTACCATGTCTTGTGGTCTGGATCATCCTGAGGTCAACATTTGTTGGTTTATGTAAGATTTATGTTCTAAGTCTAAGATAAGCTTCAAGGGACTTTTGGGGTGTTAGTAATGCTAAAAAAGTGGATTTCAGATGACATACCTAGGTCACGAGTACACTCTAGTAACTAACCTGCCGCAAGCTATATAGTAACAATTAGACAATAACCTAACCAAGCCCTAATAAGCCCAGAAGGGGCAAAACAACAGACAAAACCCAACCACCCATAAGAACGATAGGTACAAATAGCAAACATAACCCAACCGGCTCCGATAAGCATAGCAGGTACCAAACAATAATCATACCGGAGACAATAGTGCATATGGATAGATTAGCGCAGTAAAATACATATGATGAAACATGCGATGAATGCCACATCCAACCATAATGTATGAACCTCCTCCAGCCTTGTGGACCCATGGGGAATACCTTTTATCTGGCACTATGGCTCACAGACAAAGGGACCCATAGAGAACTCGAGATATTAGTATACACTACCCTGTCCAAAATTGGGACTTCCAAGTAATAATCCATAATATTCATGTCGGGATCAAATGGAGACTAAAATGATCAATTTTTCCTTTGTTAAAACCAATGCATCGATAAAATCTCTCCAAATCCCATGTCAATGTTGGAGTTAGTGGGTAAAAATCAGGACAGAACGTCTCAAAATAATGATAGTGAAAATAAGTAATAATATGTAAATACCACAAGTGCTCGAACTTAAACCAGAGCATAGATAGTGAATTTTAGTCTTACAAATTTTCATCCCATAGTAAGTGTGGTATGATATTAAAAGTCTCCGCAATAGACAAAATTGTCTTTACACCTTTTTTCTATTATTTTTATGATATTAAATATTGAATATAATAAACATATAAAAAATTAAATGGTGAAGGTGTCATGACCGAATTTCTCAGGTCATGATGGCACCTACTTTAACCCACCAGTAGGTAAGCCAAGTCATAGCCCAGAATGATAAGCAATGATCTAATCATGCAGAAGAAAAGAAAAATAGGAAAGAAATCAATAACAACAATAATCTAAGCAGAATAAAGGAGATATATATATATACACATAACATATTGTACAAGAGAGGGAGAGTACAAAACGATTAAAAAGAATACCTCCCAAGACCTGTGAAGGTCAGTACTAGAGCCACTACGACAAAAAACAAGAGTTCTAGACAGTATCTAAGATATACATCTATACAGTAGTCTCGAAATACAAAAGACTGTAACTGAAATAGATGGAGGAGGATCAGCCTCGGACTCTAGAAAGCTCACCCCATCTCCAGATCAGTAGCTGGGCCTGAGAATAATGTCAATGTCGGTGGCTCATACTCAGATTTGCATCAGGAAAAAGATGCAGAAGTGCAGTATGAGTACCAAAGCAATAGGTACTCATTGGACATCATTAGCCGACTGAGCTGAAATATAGTAAAAACGTGAATATAGTGCGAGTATGTAAGCTAAGTCAACAATAATAGGGGTATAATGTAAATATCTATTGTACTATGCAAGTGAAATAAAGCAAGGAAATATCTCAGAAATAAGAGAAATGCACTAACTAGGCCCCCATAAGCCTAGAAGGCACACAGAAGAAGACAATTAACCCTATCGAGACCCTATAAGCCGGTAGGTACAAACAAGAAGTAACTAAAGTAAGAAACATAAGTAACCCATATATGAATCGATCTTTAAGTTATCTTCTGATCCCAAATCAATAATAAAAACATCTAGGTATGCACCGGTCTTGAACCGACACCAATGGGTAGTAACGAGAGGCCAGACGCCGGGTTCAAACCAGAAATAGTGGGTAATAATGAGAGGCCACATGAATTATATACAATAAAACGTAGTACCACTGCAAAAAATCCCAGTAATAATTGTATATAACACCATAACATCCTAACCGTGATCATAAACAGATGCCGAACTCGAACCAAAACTCATAGTAACCATACCATAATCGGAAGTAAGTGATCCTATAAATAGCCAACCTCAATCGTAACTGATATCAAAATCATACCAGAGCTCATAAATAGTGACCATAACCAATTCCAGTATTATACCAAAACTCATAATAATAATAGCAATAAAGCAAATGTCAAACTCGAACCAGAATTGGAATACATTTACATAAACATAAGCTTAACTAGCTAGCGGGAGAAAACTCAGGGGTTTCAAGCATATACCCAATCCATAAGGGTCATAGATACCAATCTTGGGTGGATAAGTTCACTAAGGAAAGGCGGGTCCCAAATACTAGGGTAAGAAAGTGCGGTCCAGGATAGTTACTACTCTACCCGGGTAAAAGGGCTAAAATAGGCCAGAAACCAAGTATAATTCAAACCCAACCAAAGTAATAGCCTAAAATAGTAGTCAAGGGTCTAACTAAACCTAAAGAATCTTCACGTCAAAATACACTATCTAAAAAAGGCATTAGGGCCCACTACGGGGTCTTGATAACCAAACCAAGGTTAGAACCTACCCGAGTCTAGTCTAAGGCTTTCCATTCCCATCTCTAGGTGCTAATAGCACTAATCCTAGACCTAAAGTATGATAATACACTATACTAAGGGAGAACGGGGCCAAAATCTACCAAAACAGAGCCCTAACCAGCTAAATAAGGTTAAAAAGGTACTAAGATGGCACCTGGCTACAACTACCTGCCAAAAAATAGTACAATAGTATATTAATACCATAAGTAAGCTCATCTAAAAGCAGGCTAAGCCTAGCATACCTGGAAGCTACCGAACGCTCACAAAATTCTCTAAACCAGATCTTTCACCTTTTGAGAGGCCTCCGAGTGTTGCCACGCTATAAAAATAATGATCTATGCATCAAGACAAGAAAAATAATATCCATATTGCTTATAAATGCTCTAGGTCAGAGATCTGGCTAAAAATCCCACGTAGGGCCTGCTTGCAGAACTGTAAAATTGAAACTATCACAGCATCTCTCACAGCTCAAGGATCAAAAACCATATAGATTTGGCCAAATTCGAGCCCAAAATAGTAGCAAAATCAGATCCCAATGAATTTGGAGAAATAACAAACTAATTTACTAAATTAAGCAAAAATTGAGATGAGTACTTACAAAGTAACAATGCTAAGACACTCACGATTACTTCCCCAAGCTAAAACCAGCTTCAATTATTGAACTTCCATAAGATTTTGAGCTTTCAAGGTTCTACAATGGAGGTAACACTTGAAAAACATATATTGGAAATAAGGGAGAAGAAACTATATAATAAACCAGTGATGGCCACTTTAGCAGCTAAATGATAGCTAAAGTGTTCACCATTAAAGCGACCCTGTCCCAGCTGGCCAGGCTCCGCTAAAGCTCTCAAGGGCCGCTAAAGTGGCTACCGCTTAAGCGCCCAAAAGGCCACTAAAGCGGATTGGTCAAGACTGTCCAAGTCCAGGGTCCGTAAACCAGACATCGCTAAAGTAGTCCCCTGGCCGCTTAAGCGGCTGCACCAGATACTTGGCACCAGCCAAGTTTAACTAGTCCCAACGGACTCTGACCGGGTGCTCGGGATTGGATCGAAATCCCGTGCTCACAAACGAACTATGCTACCCTACCAAATTTGACATTTCAAACTCAACGGAACCATCAAAATTTCCAACCAGGGTCATTTCGATAAAAAGTGGATCCCACTCCTCTAAGGGCCATTTTAACCAAATTCCACCCAATAGCCCAAAATGAGTTCGGAAGCCTCAGGACCCAGACCAAGGGTCCCCCTAGCCTAAAATCGACATTTTGGATTTGATAAGACTGTCGAAAAGGGAACCAAGGTCGTTTACCTGAGGTTTAGGCCTGAGACCCTATCCTTAACTTCAAAAGCTCCTAAACAGGGAAATGGTTCTAAAAACCAAACGAACTGCCCGATAACCGAACTGTCAGTCCCAACAAGTCATAAATGACTTGGGGTAGCTGTGGGAAATCTCTAAATGCAGTAAAAGCCCAAAAATAGGAGAAATGACCTTGAGGGTCATTACAGAAGGTTTTCTTATTATGTTTAAATTCCTAATTTTATGGTAACCTTTTTTTTCCTCACATCCAAAAATATAGGCACCACACCCTTTTCCAACTAGAATAGTATTTGTCCAAATAAATAGGAAAATTTTATGGTAATTTTTTCCCCACGTCCAAAAAAAAATGTATATACCACACCCTCTTCAAACTAAAATAGTCTCTGTCTAAAAAAGAAAAAAGCAAACGTCTAAAATAATTGGCAAACAAACCAAACATCTAAAATAATATTATTTGTATTAGTTTAATTGTTTTTTTTTTGAATTCATATTATTCTAATAGTGGTAGATAATTTATGAAAAAAATAAAAATCTACCATAATTAGATAATTTCTTACTTAAAGGAAGAGGTTTTGGACTTCTTTAAGTTAAGAATCCTTCTGCAATAATACAGTAGCATCTACAATGAACATATGTAACGATTTATTTATTTTTGGTCTTAGATGTTCTTTATTGTTTGATTTGGTCTTTTTAATTCGTCAAGAAATATATTTTTGTAATATTTGATTTACTTTTAGGTGCATTGATTTTGTAAATATCTTGAAGATGGATGATGATGATAATATAGACAGTTGATGATCAAAATTTTAATTTTATAGGTCTTCTTTCGATGCATTGAAGTTGAAGAATTTTGTAAGCATATAGAGAAATTTTTCTTTCTTTCCTTAGCAAAGACAACATAATTTACTGGGCACTTCAATATACTTAACTAGCTAAAATTTTCATTTGTATTTATCTGATAATTTTCTCAACTATTTGTTGTATTTTCTATGCAGATTTGTTGCTTATCTTTTTCTGTAAAAAAAATTGCTTTTTTAGGTAGAAAAAAATAGATGAAGAAAAGGTAATAGTACAATTTAGTTAGCATTCTAAGACGTCTGAACCCTAGCTACCGACAACACTAAAATATGATTGCCACCACTATTATGGACGGACCAGCCACTGGTCAGTCAAGTCCGGTTGACCAGCAGTTAGTTGTTACATCCGTGGAAAACTTCCTTGAACTTAATCACCTAAAATGCCTAGTTTGCCTATCCATCTTATTGTCTTTCCTAGCATTAGCAATACGGAAGAATATAATAATGTGGACAAAGCTGTTGAACATGTCAATAAGTTGAAATATGCTAACTTAATAAATCCCTCTACTCATTAATTGAAGAAACCAGCAGTAGATTCATTTACAATGAAGCCCGTAGAATACCCAGAATCACTTGGACTGAGGTAGAAGTGCAACAGATGAATGTTTTTGAAGACCTTCAACTGGCAATTGTTGGTAAATTTTCCTATGGATGGCCGAAGCTCTAAGATCTTAGAACACAAATACCTAAGCAATGCAAAAGAAAAGGAGATTGTAAGATAGGCTTGCTTAGAAATAGACATATTCATATTAGATTCAATTTAATGGAGGATTTCATCAATATGATGTCTAAGAATATTTATATCATTGCTAAGGATGAAGTGGCATACCAAATGAGACCCCTCATTTATGATGCCAAATTTAAGCTTGCTGAAGAGACTACCCAAGTAATGGCTTGGATATATTTTCCTGACCTTCTCCCAATTTTTTTTGTGAAAGAATTCTTATTCTCTTTAGTCTCTACTATTGGAAAATCTATTCATCTGGATTTAACTACAATAAATAAAACTCAGCCTAATTATGTAGGAGTTAAAGTATAAGTAGACCTTGCTGCAAAGCTACCTAACTAAGTGGAGCTAGAGGTAGTTAATGACAAAACAAAGGAAGCAAGAGTGCAGAAAATCAAGATACAGTATGATACAATGCCCAAATATTTTCACTAATGGAAGCTGCGAGGTCATTGAGAAGAGGATTGCAGAAATTTACACCCATAAATGAGAAAACCAATAGTTGAAGATAATGAGGGAGATACGAAAAATAAGGAGGAGGATAAAGAAGAAGTACTTGTACAAAAGAGATATATAAATGGAAAGGAGCTACTAGATAGATGTAATCCTACAAACAGGAGGTTCAAGATGGATAAAGAACCACATAAACTAGTTAATGAGACAAAGGAGGTTACTAATCAGAAACAACAAGGAATCCTAACTGATAATCCCTTGGAGTTATTGCAGAATGAAGGTGAAGAAGCTGGAGATACACAGTCTATTAATGAGAAGAAGCAACAAGAGAAAAGTACAGTGGATAACATCAAGAATATTGAGCATGAACATGAGAAAATAAGTATACAAAAGTTATCTGCAACATATCTGCTGAACATTACCAATTTAGATATCTGCAACATATCTGTTGAACATTACCAATTTAGATAGTGTACAACCAAACACTGAGGCTGCAAAAGAGAGCAGTAGCAACAATAATCAAGAGATAAAAGAGGGGGAAAGGGACATAAATTCAGCAACAAAGATGGAAAGTAGCAATCTTGCTATTATAAAACAACAAACTGCAACAGAAAACATAAAAATAGTAGCAATTTACAGTAACATTTCTCAATTAGTTCCAGTAAAAAATGATGCAGAAAGTCAGTCATCTAACACAGCCACATCATATGATAATGCAGAAAATCAGTCACTTGAAACTGGCACAATAACTGTGAATGTAGAAAATAAGTCTTTTGAAATAGGCACTGTAGATGTGAATAATATAGGGGATACAAGGTTGTTGAATCTTCAGCAGGAATGATAGGGCTACTTATCGTACACCCATTCAGGTGGATAATTCAAATGTAAATGAAAATAAGGGAGATACAGTAGAAGGATACCCTGCTATAGCACACAACACTCTCATGTTGGAGAAGCCAACAGACATGGATGGTATAGTTATATCAGCCTGCAAAAGAACATCACCAGTAAGAACACTACATGAGCTTGTTACCCATCAGGTGAAATCTGAAAGTGAGATAGCAAACAAAAGCAGTTATACAGATATAGTAGAAGATAAAGAAGAAGAAGACAATTTTGACAAGGAATATCAAGTGTTGAATGAGGTGGGATTGTCACCTCAAAGAGCTTCTAAGGTTAAAAAAGGAAAGAACAAAGTGGAGGCTCTGCCTAATAGGGTAAATCCTAAAAGGTCAGTCAAATCAAGTGGTAAATGAAGATGAAAACATTATTTTGGAATGTAAGATCTGTGAGGACACAAAATGCATTCCATAGAATTCATATATTACATAGGATTCATAAATTTTCCATTATATATCTAATGGAACCATTCCAAGATGTGACAAATTCACAAATAGAAAAAAAAGTTGGGGATACAGTATACAAATTATAATCAAAAAAGGAAGATATGGGTGTTTATGCAGGATCATGTTCATGTGGGGATCATCTCTGACTCTGACCAACAATTATCTTTGCAACTAAACTTTCAAGAAAATAGCCAATCACTAATAGTTACTGTGGTGTATGCTAAGTGTGATGCATAGGATAGAATCAGTCTTTGGGATTATATTTACAACACTCGCATGAATCTGAATGTACCTTGGTTGATCGGTGGTGATTTTAATGTTATTATTAGTGATGAAGAGAAGATTGGGGGATTACCAGTTTATTCACAGGAGTATGAGGACTTTGCTTTCTATGTGAATTTTTGTCTGCTTGTCGATGTTAATTTTAAAGGTATTCCTTTTACATGGTGGAATGGTAGGGATGACAGTGAATGTATTTTCAAAAGGCTAGATAGGATGATGGTTAATCAAGCATTTTTGTGGTTAAATAATATGCTAGAAGTAGAGCATTTGGCTAGAACTAGTTCAAACCATGCCCATTTGCTTTTATCTTGTGGTGACAATACTGATATTGTAAGAAGGCCATTTAGATTTTTGAATTTCTAGACAAAAAAAAAAGAAGAGGACTTTCAAAATGTGGTTTCTACAAACTGGATTTCTGAAGAGGTAGACTTATTTATCAATCTAAAGGAAAAGTTGAAGAAAACCAGATCTACATTAACTAGCTGGAGTAAGGAAAGATTTTTTCATATTTTTAAACAAATGATCACTAGAGAGGAAATTTCAGACTGAAAGAAGATTTATTTGAAAAAAATCCCTCAGTAGTTAATAGAATGGTATTTCAAAGAGCACAGGTTGAATTGAAGCAATATATACACTTTAAGGAAGAATTTTGGAGACAAAAAGCAGGAATTCAATGGTTCTCAGAAGAGAAGAGGAACATTAGATTCTTTCATGGTCAGGTAAAAGGTAGAAGAAAGAGGTTGTTAGTAAACAAAATCATGAAGGCAAATGGTCAATGGGCAGAAGGTACTAATCAAGTGGCTAAGGAAGCTATCTCCTTCTTTCAGAATCAATTTACTAAAAACACTGTTGATGAGGAGATGTGATTACTGCAACATATTCCAGTAGTTATTACTGATGAACAAAAACAACAACAACATATCCATTGTATTCCCTAGAGGGGGTCTGGGGAAGGTAAAGTGTGCGCAGTCCATTCCACTACCTTCGAAGATGCAGAGAGGCTGATTCTAATAGACCCCCGGCTTAGGACAGAAAAATAGTATACAAAGACATAATAAAACATAAATCAAGATGAAATAACACACCCATAAAGAAAAATAGAAATAAGACACCAACAGAGTAGTGCTATACATTATCTAATCGAAAGCACCCAAACCCCACGAACAAGAAACTCCAAGATAAGTGCATAGCACTATGTCCACTAGCCTGGCTACAACCAAGCATCCCTATCTACTAGCTAGGCCTCACTCCAACAAACTAACCCTCTACCCTAATCTACATCCTCCACACCTTCCTATCTAGGGCCATGTCCTCAATAAGCTGTAACAGCTATATGTCATGTCTAGTCACCTCTCTTCATTACTTTTTTAGCCTACCTTTACACTGCCTAAAACCATCCATAGACAACCTCTCACACCTCCAAACTGGGGAATCCATTCCCCTCTTCATGACATGCCCAAACCATCTCAACCTAACTTTTCACATTATGTCTTCCACCTAAGCCACTCCCACCATCTCTCGAATAGTCTCATTTATAGCCCTATCTCCCAAAGTAAGTCCACATATCCAACACAACATCCTCATTTCCTCCACCTTTAACTTTTGTATACGGGAGTTCTTGACGAGCCAACACTCCGCTCCATACAGCATGGCCGATCGGACTGCCACTCTATAGAATTTTCTTATCACATAAAACTTCAAAGGCAAACCTCTACTTCATCGACCCTGCCCCAATACATTGTGTGATATCCTCTTCTATCTCTCCATTTCCCTATATCATAGACCTAAAATACTTAAAACTATCCCCCTTTCGAATATTCTTGGACTCCAGTTTCACTACCATTTCATCCTCATGCATTAAATCACTGAACTTGCACTCCAAGTATTCTATCTTGGTACTGCTCTAACTAAACCCTTTAGATTCCAGGGTTTATTTCCAAACTTCTAATTTATCATTAACACCTCCCCGAGTCTCATCAATCAAAACTACATCATCCACAAATAATATAAACCAAGGCACATCTCTTTGAATATGCAGCGTCAAAACATCCATTACTAAGGTAAATAAAAATGGACTAAGAGTTGATCCTTGATTTAACCCTGTTAAAATAAAAAAATGCTATGAATCTCCTCCCATCATCCTCACACAAGTTTTTGCTCCATTATACATGTCCTTTATCGACCTGATGTACTCACGGGGATACCTCTAGCCTCCAAGCACCTCCAAAGAACCTCCCTAAGGAGTTTGTTGTACGCCTTATCTAGGTCTATCAATACTATGTGTAAGTCCCTCTGCCTCTCCCTATACTGCTCCACTAATCTCCTCACAAGGTGAATTACGACTGTCGTTGAGTGACCAGGCATAAATCCAAATTGGTTCTCATAAATAGATGTGATCTTCCTCAACCTCAGCTCGACTACCTTCTCTCATACCTTTATAGTGTGACTCAATGACTTAATACCCCTATAGTTGTTACAACTCTAGATGTCACACTTGTTCTTATATAAAGAAATGATCGTACTCTATCTCCAAGACTCGGGTATCTTTGCAGTCCTGAAAATGCAGTTAAACAACTAAGTCAGCCACCCTAAACCTACTTAGCCAGTGCTCTTCCAAATATCTATTGGGATCTCGTCAGGCCTAGTTGCCCTACCCCTACGCATCCTACGAATAGCCTCTGTGACATCCTCAACCTTTATACGTCTACAATAACCATAATCATGACATCTCTCTGAGTGCTCCAAGTCCCCTAACACAATGTCGTTGTCCCCCTCGTCACTTAAGAGTCTATTGAAATAAGACTGGCACCATGAGGATGTCCTCGGCCAATATACTGCTATCCTTGTCAAGGTCATGAGCCTTCCACTCCCTAGCCTTGGAAAGCCTATACAACCTCTTTTCCCTGTCTTTCTCCTCTAACCCCGCATATAAGCTTCCTAACATTGCTATTTTAGTCACCGTAACAGCTAACTTAGCCTCCTTCCTAGCTAACTTATACTTCTCCCTATTCGGACATTTCTCTATTTCATCCTTACTCTCAACCAACTTAGCATACTCCACCTTCTTAGTTCCACCTCCCTCTTAACCTCTCTGTTCAATAACCAGTCCCCCCAGTGTTGGCCAGATCGTCCCCTTGAGATACCCAATACCTCTCTCATTGTCTCTTTGATACAGTTGGCAGCCCTTCTATGGAAGAAGGTCACAAGATTGTTTTTGAATTAAATGGGGAAAGTGCTAGTGGACCTAATGGGTTTACTGGACACTTTTTTTTAGAAATGTTGGAGTATAATGGGTAATGATGTGTACAATGTTGTGGTTGCATTTTTTGAGGGTTACACTCTTCCCAAATCCATCACTCATACTAACTTGGTCTTATTACCAAAAAAGAAAGTTATTCAATCCTTTTTTGATATGAAACCAATTAGTCTGAGCAATTTTCTAAATAAGGTAATCTCTAGAGTATTGCATGATATATTGGAAGTGTTACTACCTTTTCTTATATCCAACAATCAGTCACGATTTGTCAAAGGTAGGAATATTACAGAGACTGTGCTATTAGCACAAGAGATTATTATTTCCATTAGACTAAGAGGAAAACCTGCAAATATGGTGATAAGGTTATACATGGCAAAGACATATGACAGGGTGAATTGAAAGTTCCTTATCAAAGTCTTAGAAAAAATGGGCTTAGATTCAGGTGTGGTTGATAAAATCTGGAGATTGGTGGAAAACAACTGGTATTCTATCCTTATCAATGGGCAAGCTTATGGTTTCTTTCATTCATCAGTAGGGGTAAATAGTGAGATCCTTTATCTCCAGCTCTATTTATCTTATCTGCAGAATTATTGTCTAGGGCCTTAAATCTTTGTTTTATAATTTTAATTTTAAGGGTTTTTTAATGATAAAATGGAGTGATAACATCAACCATTTAGCATATGCTGACGATACCATTATATTTATTTATGCTGATAAGAAATCTCTAGACATAGTGATGGATATTCTCAGTAAATATGAAGATCAATCTGGCCAAATGATAAACAAGGATAAAAGTGCTTTCCTTGTATATTATAAGACTGCTCATGCTCATATCAAAATGGTAGGGGAGTGCACTAGTTTCAGTAGAGGTAAACTCCCTCTTATGTATCTGGGTTGTCCTATTGGTCATGCTAAGAAGAGGAAAGTGGATTTCTCTGAGTTAATGAAGAAAGTGCACAATAAATTGCAAGCTTGGAAGGGGAAGATTCTTTTATTTTTTGGTAAGGTTGTTCCTATTTTGGTAAGGTTGTTCTTATTAATAGTGTGTTGAATAACATTCTGATTTACTTGCTATCTGTTATTAATCTTCCCAAATGTGTGTTATATGATTACATAGAATTTTTGGAAGATTTATGTGGAATTTTAGGGAGAATGGGAGAAACAAATATTGGATTACTTGGCCTGACATTTGCCAACCAAAAGATGAGGGAGGATTGGGATTTAGATCCTTGTTTGATGTTGCCAAGGCTTTATTTGCTAAGTTGTGGATATTTAAAACTCAAAAATCCCTAGGGAACAATTACATGTGGAACAAGTATTGTAAGAAAATGGTTCCTTAAATAGTGGAAGGGAAAGGGGGTTCTATGACCTGGAAACATATGCTTGAGGCTAGAGATATGTTTGATCAGAATATCTGGTGGGAACCTAAATGTGGACATTCTAGAGTGTGGTATGATAATTGGACCCAATTAGGTGCCCTATACTATTTTTTGCCTATGAAACCTGAGATAGATTATCAATTAGAAGATGTAAGTCAATTGTTTAATAATGGTAGTTGGAATGTTAAGCTACTACAACATCACGTTGATGAGGATATTTCCAGCCATATTTTGAATAATATAAACTAAAAGGAGGAACCAGAAAGTTGGGACAAGCCTTGGTGGACTTTGAATAGTTCAGGAAAATTTTCATTAGGGTCTGCTTGGAATGGTGCAAGGGACAAAGGGCATGTGTTGATTAGTTTTGAAACAAATATGGGTCAAGTGTGTTCCCTTTAAAGTTTCTTTATTCTTGTGGAGATTATGGAAGAAGAGAATACCTATTGGAGAAGTACTTGTTAGAAACAGAATGAGTGACAATGTTACTTGTTGCTGCTGTGGGGATGGGGTGCAAGAATCTGATGAGCATCTGTTTATGAATTGTACTATTTCTAACAACATTTGGAATGAATTTTTTGTAACTGGTGCTTTTATTCAAGTGAAGAGCAGTTTTTTCAAATGGCGGGAAGTTGTTTATGCACCAAAACTTACGCCTTTGTTTAAAGTTGTTCCTCTATTTATTTTGTGGCAAATGTGGAAAAGGAGAAATGCTATCAAATATGCAGGAGGGAAGTCACAAGGAAGCATGAGAATGGAGATAAATAGGAACTTAATTTTTATGGCTAGGTGAATTTATCCCTAGCTATCTAATATTCCTGTACATTGGCCTGATTTGGTCAAGTTCTTAGAAAATTATACCCGTAGGATTGGCAGTCAAATTGTCTACTAGAAATTACCTAGCTTGGGTATTTTTAAATGTAACTCGGATGGGGCATCTAAAGGGAATCCTGGACCTTGTTCAGGGACTTTCTGTATAAGAGGTGATACTCGAAATTTAATACATGCAGAGGTCACAAGGCTTGGTGATAACTCAATCGTATTTGCTGAAGTTCTTGCATTAAAAATGGGACTGGAGTACTCTATTTAACACAATCATCTTCCTGTGGTATTAGAAACTTAATCCTTGGAAATTAAGAAGATGATAGATGGAAATTGGGATATCCCTTGGAATTTGGCAGTAGAGAGGATCAAAGTTAAAAAACTTATTAAGGATGTGGAGGCAGAGGTGGTTCATGTGTTTAGAGAAGGCAATAAGTTGACAGATTTTTTAGCTAACCAAGTTTTTTTTTGTAGGATTAGAGAAAATTATATATTCACCAGAGCAAGAGTTACCAGGGGAGGCTAAAACAATCCTAAACATGGACAGGCTTCAAATACATAACCTTAGAATCAAAATTTTGGAACTTTTGATAATAGTGGAAGGTATAATCAGTAGCAGAAACACATTAAAGAGAGGATGAAGTCAATAATTTGGAATTCACAATTAAGGGACAACAAAAAGAGCACACGACAAAGCCAATAGATGCAACATGGAATAACACAAGGGAGATCATAAAAAGAAAAATATACAGTAGAAAATTACAGAAGGCACACACGTTAATTTTCAACAGTAGAAATTGCAAGCAAAATCAAATGAGGGAGGAGATCGATACATGCTTCATACCTTTCCAAACTGGAAGTTGATCCATCATTTTGCCCTTTTTAGGCAGTGATATTAGCTCCAAGCTGAACTCAACCTGTCAAGAAGACAAGAAGGTAGTGAAACTAACAGTTTAAAGCGGGTACTTCTGAGAATTTTGAGGGTGAGGTATACTTGCCTTGACCTTATGAGCTTGGATTTATGTATAGTAGTGTCACAGAAGTCTTCCTTTACATTTATTCACGGCATTTGTGAGACTTGGTAAATGCCTGTTGTGAAATCGCCTAAAACTCAACTATTTAATCTGGATTTGCTGAGATTCATAGGGTTTGAGAATTTACACCTTTATCTTCTTCGAGCTGACTTGAACTACCATGGATGAGAAGCTTCAATAGATATAGTGAAGCAGCGGAAGATCAATGCTTACTACTTTCCTATTTTGTTTCTATAGTTTTCTGATTTCGAAAAAGGGCCACAAATACCCTTCAAGTATTGGAATTGGTTAAAAAATACCCTTTGTGGACAAAAGTACGCCTCCATCCATCTTTATGGATCAAATATACACTTACAACTAATAGTCCATTTTTAAACTATAATTAAAAATTTTATTTATTACATGTCAGCTTTCTATTGGTTCTAAATTAAATTAATTTAAATCATATTATCTTATCACCAAATTCGGAGCCAACTAAAACTACTCGACCCAATATATTGCAAAAATATCCACACTTGCTGCTGACGAGAAGGTGTGCAATTCTTACATGCTTTTGTTTCCTCTTTTCACTTTTTTAGGTTACTTACTATAGATAGGAATTTTTTTATTAAGTCGTGGATAGGTCTTGTATTTTCCGCGGTCCTTTCAAGATACCTACAACTCCAAATATGCTACTGAATGAGTACAATCAATGCCATAGTTACACAAGCTTGTGGAAATGGGCTTTTCATAGGCTTAGGTGAGGAGTACTTTAGATGCAACTGGTTGGGATGAAAACATGGCTTTTGAAAAGTTGTTGTCCTACTAGAACCCTTTTACTGCAACTCATATTTTGATACACAAGATTATATCCCTCCATCAGAAGCTGATGACTAGAAAAAGTTGCTCTTTTGTTGCTTTAATAGATTGGATCGGGTTGTTTTAGTTGGGTCCGAATTTGGTTATAAGATAATAAGATTTAAATTAATTTAATTTGCAATCAATAGAAAGCTGATACGTGATAAATAAAATTTTTAATTATGATTTTGAAATGGACTGTTAGTTGTAAGGGTATATTTGAGTCATAGAGGTGGATGGAGGGGTATTTTTGGCCCAATAGGTAAACAAACAATATTTTTTATCCAATTTCAATACTTGAAGGGTATTTCTGACCCTTTTCTGTTCTGATTTTAAGATTTATTAACTTATTTTTTGTAGTTTTTGTTTGTAGAATAGGACCGGGTAGGGCCTGTCTTTGGGCCTTATCCTGATTTGTATTCTTTTTAGTTTCAATAAAAGGTCTATTAGATCAACTTTGATTTTTAAAAAAATGGTACAATTTAGTTAAATTGGTTTCTTTTTAGTAAATCTTATGAATTTGTACTTTTACTTGATGACCTGCTGAAAAAGCTTCTAATTTAATTTTCTTGATATTGGATGACTAGAAAATGTCAACTTAATAAACTCTAGACTAATTTTAATTGCCTCTTTATTCACATAGAAATTTACTGGAATTATTTGACTAGCATAAAATTATTTTCTCAATAAGTTGTGTATTTTTTAGTATTAGTTTTTCAATATGTAGATCACTTGACCAAATCATATTAAATAGAGAAAAGGGTCAAAAGTACCCCTTAACTAATGGAAGAATTGGCTCACTTTTACCCCTTAAAGCTAACAGTTGTCATGTCACGTTATAACTCACATAAAATTATTTTTATTTTGCTGACTTGGAAATTCAATCACATAAAATAATTTTTATTTTGCTGACTTGGAAATTAGAGGTTTAACTACGTTATCGCTCTCCTTCCTTCATGAAGATTTTTCTAAATAACTTGTAGATAGTCCTACCGGTGAGGCTCTCTCTCCTCTCTATCTCTATCTCTCTCTTTCAGATCTGATCAGTGCGCCGGAGGGGGTCTTCGAGCCTACCGCCGAAGACCGACATCTGACCGCCGCTCGCCGCTCGCCACACACCGACCTACCGGACGCCGGCCACGACCTTCCATCCCCGGTGACATCGTCTCCGGTTTATATTGGTACCCGCAGATCTCATCTCCAGCGGCCCAGATCTGTTCCAATCCTTGGTCCGGTAGGCGACCCGCTTTCCATTTTCGGACCTTGCTTTTTCGGTGACCATCTTTCTCTCCCTTATCGAACTATCCGTCGTCGACCACACCTTTTTCCGGCGAAGTCTACTGGAAAACTAGCCGGAAACAGCATTTACGTCTTTTGTTTGCTTGCTTTCTTTCACAGGTCATTTACAAATTTGGTGTACACCCCAGCCAGCAGCTAGATCGATGCGTAGCAGCCCGGTAATAGATTCCGGCGACAATTTCAGCAACAGATTGCCAAATAGCAGGTGCACTCGTTCCTCTCATCTAGCTCCTGTAGGTTGCTTGATTGTGGGTTTCTTATTTCTTGTTTGTTGGTGACTCTTGATTGCGATCCTGTACAATCCTAGTTGCCTTCCCTAGTTTATAGTTGACCCTATTTTACACACATCTACTGACTTAAGACTTGCCTTTCTGTTTTTTACCTTACCTATTTGGCGTGCCTAGTAGTTACTATACACTTCATTACTGATTTAAGCCTTGCCTATCTGTTTTTAGCCATACCTATTCTACGTGCCTATTTATTTCCCTCTCCTATTGAGTAGTGGTTTTGGTGGTCGATGGTAGACTAGGGTCATGTCATAGGTCGGGGTTGGGGTCCTGGGGGAGAGCTGGGTTTGGGTCAGGGTATGGGTCTGGGTTTGGGGGCGAAGGGGAGTAGGGTTAAGCGGGATAAGGGAGCCTATAGGTTGAGAGTTGGGTCTTGGAACATAGGAACTCTGCAAGGGAAGTCTATAGAGCTCGTTAAGGTTCTTAAGAAAAGGAGGATTAGTATAGCTTGTGTCCAGGAGACCAAATGGGTAGGGTCTAAAGCGAAGGATGTGGACGGGTATAAGTTGTGGTACTCTGGTAGCGTGAGGCATAGGAATGGGGTAGGTATCTTAGTAGACGAAAAGCTTAGGGGGTAGGTGGTGGAGGTTAAGCGGATTAACGATAGGTTGATGTTGATTAAGTTGGTCATTGGAGAGTTCACATGGAACGTTATTAGTGCCTATGCCCCGAATGTGGGCTTGGATGAGGAGGAGAAGATCTTTTGGGAGATCCTGGATGAGGTGGTGAGAGGCGTTCCGTGCATCGAGAAGCTTTTCATAGGAGGTGATTTAAATGGGCATATAGAGTCATAATCGAGAGGGTACGACGATGTGCATGGAGGTTTTGGTTTCGGAGAGAGGAACGAGGGAGGAGCCTCACTTTTGGAGTTTGCTAGGGCTTTTGGTTTGGTGGTAGCGAATTCGAGCTTCCCAAAGAAAGATGACCACCTTATTACCTTTCGTAGTTCGGTGGCCAAGACTCAGATAGACTTTCTTCTCCTTAGGAAGGGTGATAGAGTGTTATGTAAAGATTGTAAAGTCATACCTAGCGATAATCTCTCGACCAAACATAAGCTTCTGGTGATGGACTTGGAAATCAAGAAAGGCAGAAAGGAGAGGATTGTGGAGGATCGACCCAAGATTAAGTGGGGTAACTTGACTTTGGATAGTGCTTTGGAGATAGGGGAGAAGCTGACGACTATGGGGGCTTAGGAAAGTGGAGGGGATGTGGATAGTATGTGGGAGATGACTGTTGGTTGCATCAGGGAGACATCTAGGGAGGTGTTGGGTGTCTCGAGAGGCCGATCTGGCAAGCACCGAGGGGACTGGTGGTGGAACGAAGAAGTCAAAAAGAAGGTGGAGACTAAGAAAGAGGCATATGAGAAGTTGGTGGAGATCAAGGATGATGAGGAGAAGCGGATGAACAGGGAGGAGTATAAGTTAGCTAGGAAAGAGGCGAAGTTGGCAGTTACAGCAGCTAAGACAACAGTTTTCAAGAGGTTGTATGCGACGTTAGAGGAGAAAGGTGGGGATAAGAAGTTGTATAGGCTTGCCAAGGCTAGAGAGCGTAGGTACCGTGACCTGGACCAGGTGAAGTGCATCAAGGGTGAGGATGGCAGGGTGTTGATGGATGACACCCGCATTAGGAGGAGGTGGCAGTCTTATTTTCATAGACTTTTGAATGACGAGGAAGTCGAAGTTTTAGCGTTGGGGGACTTGGAACACTCAGAGAGGTGTCGCGATTATGGCTATTGTAGGCGTATTAAGGCTGAAGAGGTCAAGGGGGCTATTCGGAGGATGCGTAAGGGTAGGGCGACCGGGCCAGACGAGATCCCGGTGGATTTTTGGAAGAGCACTGGCAGGGCAGGTATGGAGTGGCTGACAAAGGTATTTAACATCATTTTTAGGACGACGAAGATGCCGGAAGCTTGGATATGGAGTACGATGATTCCTTTATATAAGAACAAGGGGGACATTCAGAGTTGTAACAACTATAGGGGTATCAAGCTATTGAGTCATACTATGAAGGTGTGGGAAAGAGTGGTAGAATTGAGACTGAGGAGGACCGTGACTATTTTCGAGAATCAGTTCGGTTTCATGCCAGGTCGCTCGACAACCAAAGCCATTCATCTTGTGAGGAGATTAGTGGAGCAGTATAGGGAAAGAAAGAAGGACTTGCATATGGTGTTCATCGATCTGGAGTAGGCGTACTACAAAGTCCCCAGAGAGGTTTTGTGGAGGTGTTTGGAAGTGAGAGGTTTGCCTGTGGCGTACATTAGGTCAATTCAGGACATGTACGATGGAGCTAAGACTCGTGTGAGGATGGTAGGAGGAGATTCAAAGCACTTTCCTGTGTTGACTGGTTTGCACCAGGGATCGACTCCTAGCACATTTTTATTCGCCTTGGTGATGGATGTATTGACACGGCATATTCAAGGAGAGGTACCTTGATGTATATTATTTGCGGGTGATGTAGTGCTTATTGACGAGTCCCGGGGAGGAGTTAATGATAAGTTGGAGGTTTGGAGACAGACCTTAGAGTCTAAAGGGTTTAGGCTGAGCAGGACCAAGACGGAGTACCTGGAGTGTAAGTTCAGCGCTTTGACGTAGGAGGCAGACGTAGTGGTGGAGCTAGACTCTCAGGCCATTCGGAAGAGGGATAGTTTCAAGTATCTCGGGTCTATGATTTAGGAAAATAGGGAGATTGACGAGGACGTCATGCACCGTATTGGTACAGGGTGGTTGAAATGGAGGCTCGCTTCGGGAGTCTTATGTTATAAGAAGGTGGCTCCAAAGCTTAAAGGTAAGTTTTACAGAGTGGTGGTCCGACCGGCTATGTTGTATGGAGCTGAGTGTTGGCCAGCTAAGAACTCGCATATAAAGAAGTTGAAGGTGGCGGAAATGAGGATGTTGAGATGGATGTGCGGACTTACTAGGAGGGATAGAGTTAGAAATGATACTATTCCTAGCTTCGGTAGAAGACAAGTTGCGGGAAGTGAGGTTGAGATGGTTTGGGTATGTGATGCGACGGGGCGCGGATGCCCCAGTACGGAGGTGTGAGAGACTCTCTATGGATGATTTCATACGGGTGGAGGTAGGCCGAAGAAATACTGGAGGGAAGTGATTAGGCATGACATGGAGCAGTTGCAGCTTACAGAGGACATGACCCTTGATAGGAAGGTGTGGAGGACGCGAATTAGGGTAGAGGGTTAGTAAGCAGGAGTGTGTCCTTACTAGTAGGGAGGAGTGCCTTGTTTGTCGATGTACCTGTAGGTATAGTGCTATGCCTATGCCTTGTAGTTTCTTGTTTGTGGTGTTTTTGTGCGATGTGCTTGATTTCGGAATGGTAGTTCTTAGCATTACTTCATTGGCGTTTTGTTTCTTTTGCCTCGTGGTGTGTTACCTCGCTTTTGTTGTTTGTTTTTATGTTTCCTGCTTGTTATACTGTTATCTATTCTGAGCCGGGGGTCTGACGAAAACAGTCTTTCTACTTCTTCTGAGGTAGTGGTATGGACTGCGTACACTTTACCCCCAGACCCCATACTGTGGGAATACAATGGGTATGTTGTTGTTGTTGACTTGGAAATTAAATCCTAGAAAAAGCCTAATCTTCACTTCTTTAAACCTGTCTTCCACCTCTTCCTTTCTCTCTCGGCAGAACCACAGCACTTCACAAAGCCTCCTTTCCAATTGCCATATAATAATGAACATTAATTTGCGACGGGATTTTTTTCATCTCTGGAATGTAAAGATTTGACATTAATTTGCACCGACGAATTGGTGATGGAGCACCGCCGTCCACCCGAGGCGAGGCCTATGTGTCGCCTTTAAAAATTAGACAAGCATCCACCAATAAATTCGTTATTTACCCAGGAAGTGAACTATTATACAGATGATGATGGCATTCTCCAGCTCCTCTTTCAATAGCCAATGTAGGGTACATTTTTTATTTCAAAAACTACAAACAAACCAAAGAATATCTAATTTTTTAAAAATAACGGTGGTCCAAATTGTGTTGCTGACTCAATTTTAATTCTTACATCAGGTTGAATATTCTTTCATTAATAATTGAAGCTTGAAAGCTACTAGCTTTAGGTCATCGCTTGACAATTGACTTTCCACTTTTTAGGTCTTTAAACATGCATTAATTTCATATCCAAGCCTATACACTAAGGGTTGGGTTGGTTTGAAGACAAGTTATGATGGGATTAGTTATGTTGAGATTAATTATATTAGAATAAGTTATCATGAAAATACTCTTCACCTTAATTATTTCGTTTTTTCATATTTTCCTTCCAAGCTTTAATTATTCATTTTTAAAAAATAAAATTTTAATCTTATTTATCTTAAATATTTTTGTGTGTGCATTCTCGTGATTGTGTCGTGTGTGTTTAAAAATAAACTTTCATCTTATTTAGCTTGAAAAAAAAACTTTCATCTCCAGTTTGTTAAAGTAAAAGAGCTAGGATTTATTACTTATGTCACTCCAACATATCAATCCTTTATTGTAAAATATTAAAATTATCTTCAATTTAGTTGATATATAAAATACAAACTTTCAAGTGATTAAATAAATATTTAATTAAAAAATATATAATTCAACAATAGAAAAATCAAAATATAAATAAACACAAGAATTAGTCAAATAAATTCAACGTATAATATATTCATAAATAAAAATTATATTTATATAGTGTAATTTTTTAATAAAAATAAAGAATTATTATACAAATAATGAGTAGTGAAGGTTGTAAATGTTATTATATATGGTATTAAAAATGATGTGAATAGACATGGATGTAAAAGTGATGTACAAAAAAGGTTTAAGGGGTTACTTTTGTCATTTCTTCTATTTTATTCTAGGATAAGTTATCCCGGTATTATTATACCTCCCAAAGGTAGGGATAACTTATCCTATCACTAATTATTAATCCTGGGATAAGTTATCCCAGGCTTTGTAACCAAACAAGAAATTAAAGACTACTAAAAATTTATCCCGGGATTAACTTTCCTTATCCATCACACTAAATGACCTCTAAGGGCTCGTTTGGTACAGGGGATAAGGGATAACTAATCCCGAGATTAATTTTAGGATGAGCTTATCCCATGTTTGGTTGGGATAAAATGCATGGGATAACTCATCCGAGGATTAGTTATCCCGGGATTGTAGTGTTATTTTTATCCCACCCTCAAATCATGGAATAGCTAATTTCAAGATGATTAATCTCGGAATAACTTGTTTTCCAACCAAACGATCCCTAACTGTCAAGTTTCACTCACACAAACTAGCTAGCACGATCGAACCAATACTCAAATTAAAATGGTTGTAGTCATCCCAGGATATGCTGAAAAGTCCCACATAGATGGTGAAAATGATGTCAACAATATTGGTCCCAAAGAGCTTGAGGACAACGCCATTTTCGTACTAAAGTCCCGAGGTGAATAATTACTTCATTTTTTTCATTTTGTATGACACTCTTTTTTTTTATATTGCTTACAAAAGATTGTCATCTTTATATAAATATTTTGAAACAACAAAATACATAGAAAACCCCTTAAAGTTCGCACCAAAAGTAGACACCTTAATTAACTTTGTTTATCTGATTGTTGGTGTCAATTACTTAAAGTGTGCTCTTATAATAGCTATAGAAATGTCATGTCATGTTTCAGATTACAAGTTCTAAAAGTACTTTTGTTATGTGTTAAATTCTTAAATTTCATGTTCAATCAAACATCATAATAGAAAAATAAAACAAAAATAGAATGAGAAACCCATGAAAAGAAAAAGTGGTTAATTGGCATATAAGCATCACTTGATTTTGTAGGAATCTCAGTATGTGTAGAATTTGAATATCATATGTATACATGTTTGATCTTGTATTATATTTGAATGGTATTGGTAGGTTCATGGTTGCACTGTGGATACCATTTGACGACGGCAATAGTGGCACCGGGCTGCTGATTTTTCCGTTTGCTTTCACGTTGTTGGGATGGGTAGGGGGAATGATATGCCTGAGCACGGCAGCGCTGGTCACCTTTTAATCCTACAATCTTTTATCTTTAGTATTGGAGCACCATGTTCTGCTTGGCAAGCGCCAGCTTCGTTTCAGAGATATGGCTCATGATATTTTAGGTTCCATTTATACTCTTTTTATGTTTCCTGTTTTTATTTCAAAATCAAGTCTTTAAAATGATTTTCACAACACTCTTTTTTTCTTCATCTTTTATTTCATGTCAGAGCCAAATTTAAGATTTGAAGACAGAGAAATTTTAGTCCCTCTAATCCATATTAAGTGAATTGTTGAAACTTTATTCATAGTGCAAAAGAAGTGAATTTTTCCAAGTTCAAGAGAATTGTTGCAACTTTTTTCCATATTTATCCTTTCTTTCTGAGTGTCTTAACTATTTTGCATTTTTTAAAAGAACTAGTTTAGGGTACGTGTGTTGCACGTGTATCATGCATTTTCGATCAGAATCGGAAGGAACCTAAATTGACAGAAATTCTATTATTTTTCGTTTTGGTTTTTGTTTTATTATTTGTTGAGAAATTGTTATCTAAAATAAAATTGACTGTAAAAACATATGAATTGCGTTTTGACTCGTATACCAGCCAACTTGGCTGAGGGTTAAAACCTATTGTAATGTTATCTGAAGACTCATATACCTGCGAATTCCATTTTGATTTCATTTTTCATAAATTTTTAACATAATTATCGAATCATAGAGTCTACTACTACTATTGGATGTGGTCATACAACTGAAAAGACAGACTTTAAAGTTCAAAACTGTGGGAAAAAATTGTTTAGTATTTGAAGTTAATTAATACTAATAAATTATAATGTCAAATTGTATTATTTAAATAAATGTATAATATTTATTTTAACGTTAATTGTTTTTCCAATTTGGACTCGATAAAAAATATTCGAAAATTTCACGGCTAAACACTTCTCGTTACTATACTCCATTTCGTGATTCCTTTTTAAAAAAAAAAAAAAATCTATAAGTGAGGCTTAAGTGGATATATATATATATATATGGTTATATACGTATAATAAAAATACATAATTTTATTTGTAGAAAAAGGAAACACAAAAGATTAATAAATTAGAAGAGTTGTAGACAATAACCTGTCTGAAAAACATAGCACCTATCTCTCTCCTCAGTTAGGTAACTTTCTAGACTTCTTCATCACTGAGCTTTCATCAACAGATCGCTTCGATCGTGTGCTAAAATACGGTTCTTCGCCATGGAATCGCATCCTAGTGGTACAAGAAATCTCCTAATTTTAGTTTGATGTTTAGTCACTAATGTGTATTAAGCTGCTAATATCCTTTTTTTTCCCCTAAGTTGAGATAATCATTGAATGCACATTTATGATATTGATTTGCAGAGGCGAAGCCAGGATTTTAAGTCTGTGGGTTCTGAATTTAAAGACAAGAAAATAATCTCAAGCTAGTGTAAGATCATAGCCAAACTAAATAACAACTAACAAGTAACAACATTTTACAAATTAAAAAAAACGATGAACTTCTTAAACATTATAAATATAAACACTATCATTATAATTGCACTCGACGAGTTGCCATGTTTTGAAAACAATCAATGATCGCATCATTAGATACACTCTCAAATACTTCATCCTCTATATAACAAACTAAACAATCATTCAAAAAGTCATCACCAATTCTACTTCGCAAATCATTTTTAATAAACTTCATTGAAGAAAAAGCTCTTTCCACTGTTGCAGTAGCCACGATTAATATCAAGCTTAACTTCACAAGCAAATAAACAAGTCCCCATGTCTTGTTCATATTTGTTTCGAACAACTTCATCGAAAGATCTCCAAGTCCTTTCAAATTTGAGAAAGCATTATCCACTTCTCTCATATAGTAAATATAATTGTCAAGATCAAAACTAAGATCTTCAAGCTTGGAGGCACTGAACTCATTTGGATAGTATGTCGCAAGCTTCATGATCTTGTTTTTATCATAATTCACAAAAGAATTCTTGGGACTCAAACTAGCCATGCCAAGAAGTAGATCAGTATTAACTTCATTAAAACGGTTGTTAAGCTCTGAAAGTTGCAAATCAATAACAGCATAAAAAACTTTCACATGCAAATGATGAGAATATGTAACACTTGAGCTCTTACGCTTCGACTTTCCAAGACAATACTTTTCATTCATTTCAGGAATCTCAATATCACTCTTTTTACAAAATAAGGAGATGTTTTCTAACAAAGAATTCCATTCAGATTCCCTCATCGATTGCAATTGTCTCTTTGTGAAATCAACAAGCTTCATAGCACTAATAATATCTTGATCTTTTCGTTGTAAAGCCATATTCAAATCATATGTAATTGTCAAAATTTTCAACATCAAATGCAACATGTAGATAAACTCATAAGATCTAATGTCTTCCACTAGACTTTTTGCCATTGTTTTCTCATGATAATTTGCACCCTCATTTTCAAGAACTCTAAGTACATGAACAATTGATGAGAATAAGGAAATAGAGTTACGTACTGTCTTAAAATGAGACCCCCAACGGGTATCACCAGGCCTTTGAAGTCCAAGTTCTTGATTTAGTCCACTTCGCGTATGAACTTCACCAAGCACTAGTAATTCCTCTAAATTTTTGGCTTGATCATCTCGAAGCATCTTACTTCGCTTAAAAGAACCTCCAACAGTATTTAAAATATTAGCAAGAATGTCAAAAAAATTATTCACATCATGATGTTTCTTCGCAACTGCTACAAGGGTCAATTGCAACTGATGAGCAAAGCAATGTATGCAATATGCCGAAGAATTATCTTTCAAAATCAAGGTTTTAAGGCCATTAAGTTCTCCTTGCATGTTACTAGCTCCATCATAACCTTGTCCCCGTATTTGAGATCAACTCAAAGAATGATCGAAAAGCAAAGAATAGATCGCTTCTTTCAATGCTGTGCAGAAGTGTCTTTAACATGAACAAGACCAAGAAATCGCTCAATAAGCTTACCCTCCTAGTTGAAATACCGCAGAACAAGAGCCATTTGTTCCTTATGAGAAACATCTTTAGACTCATCAATGAATATCCCAAAGTAATCCCCATTCAAGTCTTCAATAATTGCTTTTATTGTTTCTTTTGCACAAGAATCTACAATATCTTTTTGGATATCGGGAGAAGTCATGGTGCTATTTTTTGGAGCTTTATCAAATACAATAATTTTTACCTCTTCCTTCTTATCCGCATACCACTTTAAGAGATCTAAAAAATGGCCTCTTCTCGTAGAAGTTACACACTCATTGTGACCCCGAAAAGGCAATCCTCCTTTCAAAAGATACCTTATCACATCAATCGAAGCATTCACGCGAACCCGATGTTCACCTTTAATTTTCTCGGATTGCTTGTCAAGTGAGGCTAGAATAGATTGTTTTTGATTCATTAAATCTAGCATCATCTTGAAACATCGATTATGAACACTATTCACTTCACCCACATGCTTTTTAAGTCTCTCTAAACCCTTGTTCCAACTTCGAAAACCTTTCGTTGTGAAAGAATCACTCACTTTTTTTCATATCCTCCAAGCTCATTCTTAAACAAGTAACAACATAAACAATATGCTGCATCTTTTTGAATGCTATATTCTAACCATTGAGAATACGGAGGTTTAAACCAGTTAGAATTAAAGTGACGTGGTATTCCTCCAAAATCTCTTACTGAAAATTCAAATTTATCAGATTTACCTGGTTGGCAAGGTTTCTTTTGTATATAATATCTCCTCACCCGATCACGTACATCTAAAGGATATTCTGAAATTGGTTCTCTTTCTGCAGGATCTGATTTAAGATCCAATTTCATGAACACTTTATCTGTATCCAACGCTTTGGGAAGATTGATAGGTGATGGAGAACTCGGCAAAGAAGAACTAGAAGCAGTATCTGAAGGAGTTTTAGGCTTGAAAAATTTCATAATCATATTGACTTTACTTAAAGATCCTAAAAATTATAAAACACAAATTATAAGGTGTCTAGTAACTAATAAAATCTGGAAAAGATGAGAAAGAGAGAAATTGAGGAAGAACACAGAACTAGGAGTCTTGCAGAAATTGAAAAAGAGATACGGTACATACCACTATTGTACGATTCTGATTTCTGGCAAGCAACGACGATGCAGTAGCCAGCGATGCGAGCAATCCAAACTTCGACGTTGAGACTTGAGGTCTTTGTTCGATTGTTTCTGAGTTTCTCTATTTCTGAGGAACTCAAACGTCGAAGGTTAGCCTTTAATAATCGAGTGTTTTTTCTTTTATTTATTTATTATTCGTTTTATATTTTTTTTTGTTAAAAAAATCGTCTACACATCAGAAAAGGGAAAAAAATTGCATTAAGTGTGTAAAAGAGTAAAAAATCATTTAAAAAAAAACAAAAATGTCGCTAATGGGGTTCGAACCCACATCTAAGGCAAAAGAAACCTCAGCAGTCGCGCATCCACCACTGGACCAGGCGATAGCCTTTGTATGTGGGTTCGCACATATATACTTATATATATTTTCAGAATTTATTAGTACACATATAGGGTCTACGCAAAAGCTACTGGGTTCGCCCGAACCTCCATAGTGTACTGTAGCTCCGCCCCTGTTGATTTGTTATCTCTATGCAGATCCACTTATTTTGAAATAATTGAAGTGTTTAATCTTTTAAAAAATAAAAATAATAATTGATTTCAGAGTCGGTAGCTTCGAAATTTCGTAAGTTTAGTTACTTTTTTCCATTCATGAAGAAAGTCATTTCTTGATCTTCATTTCTGGTTCTAAGCGAAAATCAACTTGTGTTCGGTATTTATTATGATAAATAAAACTGCCTTCAATATTGATTATAAGTGTTACATTTTTTTCTCTTTTAGTTCTATCAGGTTATCTCGTTAGTCTTATTATTATTTTTTAAAAAAAATTCTGTGTAATTGATCCTATGAATCACACATACATATATGTCCGCACAAATACGGTTATGTTATTTATCATAAGGTGATCTCCAAGAGAAGTATTATGCTAGTTGATGCAGATTTAAAGACCTGTAACTTGATGAAGCATTATTTGATGTTTTTCCTTTTCAGTTTTACTTGTATGTTTTTGTTGGTGTTGGCCTATGAATTCAGGTCCATTTTCCTTGGCAAAATTTAAGCTACAAACATTATTTTACTTCTTCAAACCCTACTTTTTAGGTTGGTTAGAATGTTATCTCTTTAAATATCTTACAGGAATGGATTCTACTTGAAAGTACCTAAATCATTTTCGCTTCCTTTGCCTTCCTTTAAAGTCCACTTTACCACAATGAATAGAGAAATAATTTAGGTGCTGGGTGCACTTCTATTATTAGGGAAAAGAAGAAAAGAATAACAAAAGCAAATGTTTTGATGTAAGATGTTGTTATAGTCAATAGATTTAGATATAACTTCCATGTTGCCAACTATTCAAAATTATCTGAAGCGACATATATGGGTCAATGTTCTTTCTTGGTTTGTGTAATTGAGGATCCTTTAAAGTTAGTGTTATATACCATTTTGAGGATATTGTTTCAGAGAGCAAAATTATGAATTTTGATGGAGAAATTTGGTTGACATTTCTAAACATAGCAAATTTTTGAAGTTTGGTCAGCAATAATTAAGTTTGATTTTCTTTAATGGGACTTTTTTATGGTGCTTTCTGGTTAGAAATTTATTTCTCTAGTGCAAGTTTTCTGAAACAAACTATTCAATTTCACACTTATAATATTTTTTTCCTTTCCTGTTATTCTTTCTGAGGAGTCTCATTCTAACCAGTCCCTGTAAGGGCATTTTAGTTTTAATATTGAAACACTCTATACACTCATCACAGTTAGAGAACTGGAAGGTGCTTTTGAATACCACTGATATGATTATCATAATTGCATTTATTTTGTTGTTATGTTGTTCTAATTTGAGACAACTTTGGTGGTTTACTGCTGCCTTAACCTCTAAAAAGTTTTTTTATTTCGGACTTTGAGTTGTGATGGACAACATTAATTGCATAGTAGAAGAATTTGCATGTACTATGTTTGCTTATTTGAGTTGGTCATTAAAGTTGCTGCCATGTGACCAGGAGGTCACTGGTTCAAGCTTTGGAAACAGCCTTTGGCAAAAATGCAAGGTAAGACTGCGTACAATACACCATTGTGGTGGGGCCCTTCCCCAGACACAGCGCATAGCGGTAGCTTTAGTGCACCGGGTTGCCCTTTTTTTACTTTGAGTTGTGATGGACAACATTAATTACATAGTAGAAGAATTTGCATGTACTATGTTTGCTTATTTGAGTTGGTCATTCTTAATTAGTTCTGTACATACAATGTTTGCTTTTATAAGTTGGTCATTCTCATTAGATTGGCAGATGCATTAATTTCACTTGTATGGAGTATTGACTGATTATTTGTGGTTCATACATACACTGCCATTGTCCCACTTTATTATTTGAATAGATGAATTTTGTGAATCCATTTATTAAATTTAATTTTTGAACATCAACCACCAAAAACTTTATAAGTGCGTTTTGTGTTTCTTTTGTTCTGTTGCTGTGACATCTCCTGAAATCTAGAGTTAAATGCTCATATTTCCTTCAAAAGCTAGAAAATGCTCAAGCATCTATTCCACAAAACTTAGCTTGTATGTTTTCAGAAAGTAGGTAATTATATGACTTCCGAAGTCCTTTCCTTCTCAAGTGGGATCATGGTAGTAACATCTGCCGTTTCAATTTTTGTTGTAAAAAGAAGGAAGTTAGTGGGACATGGTCAATGAGAATGACCTTTGGGAAGGTGGAAATCCTGAGTTAGACGGAGAAGACTATGTTTTAGTTAGGAAAGAAGATATTTGTCTCTTAAGCAGACTAAGGTATGTATGTTTCTTAGAAAAACAGACCTGAAGTGATTCTTTCCTTTATTTCCTCAAGTTAAATGTAGAAAGGTAGCTCAATGCAACAGCCAGTGTTTAGGTTTTGTTCCTTATAAATGTTCTAATTCCAACTCATTAAATTGAAGAGCTTCTTGACTGGTTGGAAAGTCGGGATGTATAGGTGAGTTAACCTACGAGCACGGAAGAGCGTAGTACCGCTACCCCTCTCTAAGTAAAGGTAGGATTCTTAGCCCTGTAGATGACTCTTTCACTCATAAAATTTTTCCCTGTGCACACCAATACTACTCTAATACATTTTTTTCTTTAGGATAACATAAATTCTCTACCCTCTGATAAAAAGGTCCACTTCATGGACGCAAAAAACAATGAAAAGTTAAACCAAGTTCGTGTGTGTGTGCGTGTGAAATCAACTAAGTTTTTTGCCGTCACCTATGTCCAGTTTTCTGGAAAAATACCCTGATCTAATTTTGATTTTACTCTTTCAGATCTATAATTGATGACCACAAACCACCAAAAGGCGGATGATGGAGCAGTGATTTAAGGTCGACAAGATTTTTTATTTCTGTAATTTCTGATAATACCTCATCGAATATATAAAAGCTAGTTTTTACGAGGAACAATTGATCTATATTTGCATCAGGTAATCAGGATAGTTTCTATTTTTATACTTATTCTTATGAATGTTTGAACTTTAGTGTCCAAGTTTTCAGTGGGGAGGTAACCCTCTGGTCCAGATTGTTTTTCTAGGTGGTCTTAGATTAGTGCATTTGCCTAGAGTATGATATTTGTGCACCTTAAAGAGGTTGATGTTATAATCAGGAAACCTATGTGCGTTTTTAGAAATAGTTACATACAAGTATTGTACTCTTCTAAACATAGTCCTGGCACATTGATTTTTTCTTAAAATAATTCGTTCTGCTTGTCTTAGGTCTTTGGTGATAGTGTTAGGTGGGTATTGAAACATAAGCAAATCTTGTTCCAACTCTGCCCTTCATTCACCTACTGGCAAGTGGTCCTGTTAGGGCGGTAGAAGTGTTTTCTTTACTATGCTCAATCTTTCTTGGTGTTATACATGTCCCTGTAGTGGCTAACATCATCATGAGAAGTTGTATTTTCAACTAATTTATCATTTTGTTGTTGGTAGTAATAATGTGTCTTTTTAGGAAAAGAATCAGTAATTTTAATTTGGCACCTCCTACCAGTGCGTTGTTACCTGGCCAGTGTGAGCAACCGAGATTTTTTGATATTGTTAGTTTGTTGTTCAGTTATTATCAATGATGTTTATTTTAGGATATAAGTTATTTTTTTGCTTTTGTATAGATGAATATGGATTCAGGACAAGCACCATGAGAGTTGGAGCTGATGTGATTGTTTTCTCTCCTTCTGGTGGAAAACCAGGAAAAAGGTTGTTATTTCTGCCTCCTTTTAATGGTCTCTTACTCTGTTCTTCCATTTTTGAATTCAGTTGGTACAAATTTGAAAACTGGCCTAGGCTTACATGTTATTGGAGTTTCATGCATGAACTTTTTGTCATAGCTTGTTTATTTGCTCCTTCTCTATTCATCAACATTTTATGTGCTTGGTTTCACGGATGCAAGCTTTTCTCTGATATTATTTGTAGCTTCATACATCTCTTGGATGATCGCCATTCGATGATTTTCATAGTAAAATTATAGAGCAGAATATTTATAATTCTCATACAGTCGTCTTTTGGATGGCTAGAGATGAGGTCGTTGACATGTTCCTGCATGATATATGTAACCTGTATCAGATCTTTAACTCGGTCTCATTGCAATTTCAACCTTTTTAGTTCCAATCTTAACTACAAGAATGAAATAATAATGTGCTTATCAAAATTAAAAAGAACGAAATAATGATGCAAAGATTATAGTTGAAATTCATTTATCTTGTAGGAACATTTCAACATTGAATTTTTTTTTATAACTGGCTATGTCCTTAAATCATTTTCATGTCCGCAAGTATACAACCTGCTTGTTTATAATGTATCCTTCTTGTCTTTCCAGGCTGATATTAGAGTAGCACCTGGGACTCATGGTACAGAAACTGCAGGTAATCTATCCGTGTCTCTATTTATGTGTACAATATTTAATTTTTGGTCACGAATTACCCTCTGAAGAAGGATTTACCTGAACTGGAGAGTATGAATATCATCTCTGAATATACTTATTCATTTGAGAGTGAATATGATTTTGTGTATACTTTACTTGTTCAAGAAATAAATTTACTCATTTATTTTTTATAACTATCCACGGAGCTTGAAATTACTATTCTCAGACTTAGTCAAAATCTTTTGCCTGTCTTTTCTGCTAGTGATTGCTATAGTTTGCTCAGTGGTTTTGATAGCTATCACATGTGGGATGTCTACAGATAGAACTAATTTGGTTCTGCAACCTTTTAGATGGTATTAAGAGAGAACTTCTGGTCAAGTTAACATCTGCATAACCCCAACGCCATGCACTATTTGATTCCTTTTCAAAGAGAGCACCTTGATCATGTAGTTCTTTTCTTGACATAGGTTTAATCAAGAACTTTTTTTTTATGCTAGCCTTCAGCTAAATCTTAATATCTAGTTGAATTTTAAGGCGTTGAATCAGACAATTTTGATAGTGTTCTTAAATACTTTTGTCTGTTAGGTTACATGTGCCCTTTAATGTTATTGGCAAGGACAAATACGCAATCAGACCAATATCAACAAAGAGATTGAGTTCTATTTTGAAAATACCATTATTGCGTCCATTTATGATGTAGCAAAACTTGACTTGCTGTAAAAATTCTTCTTTTTGACAATTACTTTTCCAGTTCTCGGTCCTTATTACTGTAGCAGTTGTTGCTCTTCAACATAGTTTAATATGATTAACCCACAATAGACAGTTGATGAAGAAGACCTGGAAATAAAAAAACACTTCGAGTTCTCGATCCTTGTTACTGTATCACAGTTTTGTTGGGTTTTGGTGAAAGTTGAAGGAAAATGGTGGAACAAAATGGGAACAAAGGAAGGTGAATAGTCACTTTATAGAAGGAAAAATAGTTTCTCCCTCATTGGTGGGAGAAAGAAATCATTTTTCCTTTATATTAAGAAGTACTCCTTTGAAGGAATAGTGAACCAAGAAGAAACCAAGCCTCGCGCCGTCGTCGTCGTCGCTCGCTCGGCTTCGACTTCTGCTTCGACTTTGGAAAATGATCGATCGAGAGACTATCTTTTTGGACAAATTTTTTTTAATCCAGAAAATTTCGTCTGAAATTTTCCTCTAAATGCAATGTTCAATGCAACCATTCCAGAAACATGCAACATTCCAGAAACGATGCATCAGTTCCAGAATAAATGCAATGTTTCAGAACCAGTGCTTCGAAACAGTGCAACTTTTCGAAGCAGTGCATCCTTTCGAAACAGTGCGTAGTTGGCTATAAATACCTGTGTTTTCCTTCATCAGGTATTCAGAATATTTTTACAAGCAAAACGAAATTCTGTAAACTCTCTTCTTCTAAAACAGTCAGTCAGTGTGTGTGAATACTCCGTTCTTGAGTTCGGCGAAGTTCTACAATTTTCATTACCGATATTGTAGAATAGTGTTCTATTTTATCCTGGGAAGAATTAATCCATACCTCGGACAATAGTGAGGGGATTAGATTCTTTAAGGAGACACAGTATAACTGTGGACTTAGAACAAACAAAACTGTGTGCTTAGTGTGTCAACATTCTGCTGAAAATACAGAAAATAACAATCTTAAAGAATCTAACCGAAATGGCAGAACTTGTTGATACTATATTGACTTCTGCTTCTGTGCAAACAAATACAGTTTCTTCAAATCGTGTTGTTCCTGCACTGACAGCAACTGAAAAACCCAAAAAGTTTTTCGGTACTGACTTTAAGAGGTGGCAACAGAAAATATTGTTCTATCTAACCACTCTCAGTTTGCAGAAATTTATTTCTGACAAAGTTCCAACCTTCCCGGATCACACTCCAAAAAAGGACCGTTTCATAGTAATGGAGGCATGGAATCATTCTGATTTTCTGTGCAAAAATTACATTCTGAATGGGTTGGAAGATAGCTTGTATAATGTCTATAGCGTATGCAAAACGTCTAAAGAATTATGGGACGCATTAGACAAGAAATACAAGACTGAAGATGTTGGACTAAAGAAATTTGTGGTGGCCAAATTTCTGGAGTATAAAATGGTTGACAGTAAAACTGTCATGTCTCAAGTCCAAGAATTTCAAGTAATAATCCATGATTTACTTACTGAAGGAATGGATGTAAATGAAGCATTTCAAGTGGCAGCTTTTATCGAAAAGTTGCCTCCTTTGTGGAAGGACTTTAAGAACTACTTGAAACATAAGCGAAAGGAAATGAGGTTGGAGGACTTGATTGTTCATTTGCGGATTGAAGAAGACAACAAAGCTGCTGAAAAGAAAGCCACTTAAAAGTCTTCAATTCCGGGAGCAAATCTTGTTGAAACTCCTCCAAAGAACAAGAAAAGGAAAAAGTCCAATGAAGAGAAGAATGAACCAAGCAAGAAGAGGTTCAAAGGAAATTGCTACAACTGTGGCAAGTATGGTCACATGGCTTCGGAGTGTCGTACTCCTAAGAAGGATGAGAAGAAAAAGGACCAAGCGAACCTTAATGAGGACATGGACAATTTATGTGCAATGCTGTCCGAGTGCAACTTGGTTGGAAATCCCAAAGAATGGTGGATGGATTCGGGTGCTACCCGACATGTTTGCTCAAATAGGGAGTTGTTCTCTTCCTATACTGTGTCTGAAAAAGACAAGACCATTTATATGGCAAATTCTGCAACCGCAAAGATAGAAGGAACAGGAAAGATTGGATTGAAAATGACTTCGGGCAAGATAGTGACGCTTAACAACGTTCTTCATGTTCCCAAAATGCGCAAGAATTTGGTTTCGATGTCACTTCTGGTCAAGAATGGTTTTAAGTGTGTTTTTGTATCTGATAAGATTGTACTTAGTAAAAATGATATGTTTGTAGGAAAGGGTTACCTCACTGAGGGCCTTTTCAAGCTAAATGTAATGGTTGTTGATATCAATAAAAGTACTTCTTCTTCTTACTTGCTTGAGTCCAATAATTTATGGCATGCGCGTTTAGGACATGTTAATTATAAAACATTGCGAAAAATGATTAACTTGGAAATATTGCCTAAGTTTGAAAGTAATAATATGAAGTGTCAAGTATGTGTGGAATCTAAGTATGCTAAGCATCCGTATAAGTCGATTGAAAGGAATTCAAATCCCTTAGACTTAATCCACACAGATATTTGTGACATGAAGTCAACACCATCACGTGGTGGTAAAAGATACTTTATAACTTTCATTGATGATAGCACTCGATATTGCTATGTTTATCTGCTTAACAGCAAAGATGAGGCAATTAATGCATTCAAGCAATATAAGAATGAAGTTGAAACACAACTTGATAAGAAAATCAAAATGATCAGAAGTGATAGGGGCGGCGAATACGAATCTCCTTTTGAAGAAATATGTTTGGAATATGGCATTATTCATCAAACAACTGCCCCATACTCTCCATAATCCAATGGAATTGCGGAAAGAAAGAATAGAACATTAAAGGAGATGATGAACGCCTTGTTGATAAGTTCTGGTTTACCGAAGAACTTGTGGGGGGAAGCTATTTTAACGGCTAATCGAATACTCAATCGAATACCCCATATCAAAACAAAGTCAATTCCATATGAGAAATGAAAAGAAAGGAAACCCACCTTGAAATATTTCAAAGTGTGGGGGTGTTTGGCAAAAGTCCAAGTTCCTAAACCCAAAAGGGTTAAAATAAGACCGAAAACAATTGATTGTGTATTCATTGGATATGCAACCAATAGCAAGGCGTATCGATTTCTGGTTCACAAATCAGACAATCCTGACATTCATGTAAATACGGTAATCGAATCAGACAATGCTGAATTTTTTGAAAATGTTTACCCGTATAAGAATGAATATGAGTCGTCTAGTGAAAAATCTAAACGACCTCAGGAAGAAGAAAAGGAAAGTACGCCTAATGAAGAAAGTGTAAGGCGCAACAAACATCAAAAGACATCAACTTCCTTTGGTCCCGATTTCTTGACATTCTTAGTAGAGAATGAGCCTCAAACGTTTAAGGAAGCTATGTCTTCTTCGGAAGCACAATATTGGAAAGAAGCAATCAATAGTGAAATAGAATCCATATTGAATAATCATACGTGGGAATTAGTTGATCTTCCTCCAGGAAACAAACCATTGGGTTCTAAATGGATCTTCAAAAGAAAAATGAAAGATGATGGCACTATTGATAAATATAAGGCAAGACTAGTTGTCAAGGGGTTCAGACAACGAGAAGGTCTTGATTATTTCAACACATACTCGCCGGTAACAAGAATTACTTCATTTCGAGTATTGATAGCGTTAGCCGCCGTGTATGGTCTTCAAATTCATCAAATGGATGTGAAGACAGCCTTCTTAAATGGAGAATTGGAGGAAGAGATCTACATGGATCAACCCGAAGGGTTTGTAGTTCCAGGAAAAGAAAAGAAGGTATGTCGACCGGTTAAGTCCCTTTATGGACTAAAACAAGCGCCCAAACAATGGCATGCGAAATTTGACCAAACAATGTTGGCAAATGGATTTAAAATAAATGAGTGTGATAAATGTGTTTACATAAAGAACACTCCAAATCACGTTGTCATTGTTTGCTTGTATGTTGATGATATGTTGATAATGAGTAAAGACATTTCCGACATAAATGCTACTAAGCGTATGCTTGCTAGCAAATTTGATATGAAAGACTTAGGAGTTGCAGATCTGATTTTAGGAATTAAAATTCACAGAACTCCTCAAGTTCTAGCTTTGTCTCAGACTTACTATATCAACATGGTAGTGGAGAAATTCAAGTATCTGGACTTCAATATCGCAAAGACTCTAATTGATGTAAATCTTGCTCTTACAAAGAACAAGGGTCAAAGCAAGTCCCAAGTGGACTATGCTCGAGTGTTAGGAAGTTTGATGTACATAATGAATTGTACAAGACCTGATATAGCTTGCGCCATAAGTAAACTCAGTCGGTACACGAGTAATCCCGATCAAACTCATTGGATGGCGATGAAGCGAGTGTTGGGTTATTTAAAATACACTCAAGAATATGCATTGCATTACAATAAATATCCTGCGGTGGTTGAAGGATATAGTGATGCAAATTGGATCACCGGATCATCTGAAATAAAATCCACAAGTGGATATGTGTTCACCATTGGTGGAGGAGCAGTGTCTTGGAAATCTTCCAAACAGACATGTATAGCTCGCTCTACAATGGAATCCGAGTTTATAGCTCTAGACAAGGCCGGTGAAGAAGCAGAATGGCTACGGAATTTTCTAGAAGATATTCCTTTATGGCCAAATCCAGTTGCTCCTATATGTATACATTGTGACAGTCAATCGGCAATAGGACGAGCTGGAAATGTTATGTATAATGGAAAGTCTTGTCACATGCGACGAAGACACAACACCGTTAGACAATTACTCTCTAGTGGAATTATCACAATTGACTATGTTAAGTCAAAAGATAATGTGTCGGATCCGCTAACAAAAGGCCTAACTAGAGAGACTGTTGATAAATCATCAAAGGGAATGGGTTTAAGGCCTAGAACAAGTCATCACGGCGGTAACTTTACCTAGCAGACTGGAGATCCCAAGAGTTAGGTTCAAAGAGATCAAACAAAGTCGTGACTGACGGTTCAACATTGTCAAACTAAACTCAACCTATTCTCATGATGTACACAATGTTCAGAAAGCAAGGATAGAGCTTAAGAGGTGAAGCCTTTAATGATTACCTAAGTTTGGCTGGTATGACCAAATAGTTTTGTCTATTGGACTTAACGTTTAGGAATCACCTATGTGAGTGTGAAGTGTAAGCCGCTTCAAGGAGAATATAACGTAAGGCCAATTCTCTACGCACTCATGAAACTAGGACGTGTTCATGGCTGAAACGAACAAAACAATGAGAACCAAGAACGGTTAAGGGTTAGTTGTGTGGCATACATTGTCTAAGTATACATAAAAGCTCGACGGTTCAAAGATATCAAATCTACCGATTGACTGAGGATACCCGATGTATGTTCACTATGGAAAGTTCAAAGGGAAACCTACTTATCCAGATGCAACTGATTCTTATTTATAGATCACACATGTTTTTCTAAAATAAAATAGCCATTCCCTATTCATGTGGGGGATTGTTGGGTTTTGGTGAAAGTTGAATGGAAAATGGTAGAACAAAATGGGAACAAAGGGAGGTGAATAGTCACTTTATAGAAGGAAAAATAGTTTCTCCCTCATTGGTGGGAGAAAGAAATCATTTGTCCTTTATATTAAGAAGTACTCCTTTGAAGGGATAGTGAGCCAAGAAGAAACCAAGCCTCGCGTCGTCGTCGTCGTAGCTCGCTCGGCTCGGCTTCGGCTTCGGCTTTGGAAAATGATCGATCGAGAGACTATCTTTTTGGATAATTTTTTTTTTTTTTAATCCAGAAAATTTCGTCTGAAATTTTCCTCCAAATGCAATGTTCCAACGAAATGTTTTGCAACGTTTGTGAAACAGTGCATCGTTCCAGAACAATGCAACTATTCTAGAAACATGCAACGTTCCAGAAACGATGCATCAGTTCCAGAACAAATGCAATGTTTCAGAAACAGTGCTTCAAAATAGTGCAACTTTTCGAAGCAGTGCATCCTTTCGAAACAGTGCGTAGTTGGCTATAAATACCTGTGTTTTCCTTCATCAGGTATTCAGAATATTTTTACAAGCAAAATGAAATTCTATAAACTCTCTTCTTCTAAAACAGTCAGTCAGTGTGTGTGAATACTCCGTTCTTGAGTTCGACGAAGTTCTACAATTTTCATTGCCGATATTGTAGAACAGTGTTCTATTTTATACTGGGAAGAATTAATCCATACCTCGGACAATAGTGAGGGGATTAGATTCTTTAAAGAGACACAGTATAACTGTGGACTTAGAACAAACAAAACTGTGTGCTTAGTGTATCAACATTCTGCTGAAAATCCAGAAAATAACAAGTTTCATGTGATTAGTCCATATATTTTTAATTTCAACAGACACAAGAACTGAGTTCAGGCAAATTAAATTTGTAAGAAGCTAAAAAAAAAAAGAGCATTAGAAAAAGTTGATGAAGAAGACCTGGAAACAAACAAGACAATTTTCTTTTTTCCAGGTTTGTCTTCCTTCTTGTTCCTCATTGTCGTCTTCCTCTTCTTCCTCTTGGTCTTCTTCTTCTTGACTATTTCTTTTCCAGTTCTCGGTCCTTATTACTGTAGCAGTTGTTTGCTATTCATCACAGGTTAATATGATTAGCCCACATTAGACAAAGTTGTTGAAGAAAACCTATAAATAATCAAGATAATTTTGACGATTTCTTGGTCCTTGTTATTGTAAGAGTTGTTTTCCCTTCATCACAGTTTACTATGATTAGTCCATATATTTTTAATTTCAACAGGCCCAAAATTAGAGTTCAAGGAAATTAATTTTTCAAGAAGCTAAAGAAGAGAACATTAGGCAATGTTGATGAAGAATACCTGAAAACAAATAAAGCTCATAGAAGCCGAAAACAGGATAACCAAAATTTCATTATTTACATGAAGTAGACCTGAAAACAACAAAGCTGGAGATTGAGACAAAGCACAAAGCTGGTGAAGAAGACATTGGAATTGTGGCTCTTTTTATAGAAGCGATATGATTTGTATTAAGACTTCTCTATTATAACCAAAAAAGGACTCCTACGGTGGTGATTGTTTTATTTTTCCAAAAATAAAGCAATGACAGTTATTATTTTCCTAATAAAAGCAAAAACTACGGCAGTTTATTTGAGGCAAGCCTATTTTAATTGGAAAAAGGTCTTTTTGCCTATTTCTCTTTGGACGCTTGCCTACTTTTTTTAGACCAAGCGAAAAGACAAATTTGTTTGAAGCAGATACATTTAATGAAGGGTAAAAAACTCAAAAAATATTTCTAAGGACATTCACACTTTTAATATATTAGAGATAGAGATTAGAGATTAGAGATAGAGATTGGAAATTAGAGATTAAAGATTAGAGATTAGAGTTTAGAGATTAGAGATAGAGATAGTTTGAGAATAATCAAAAGGACAATAAAAAAAAAAGTCTTTGATTTATATCTTTAATTATTTTTCTTAAGGGGTGTGTCATACCTCAAAAACTCCCTTAAAATAGACTAAAGGGAGTATCTTCTTTAAACTTTTTAATTACTTAATTAATATGATACGTATGACTAGTCAACCTGGAATTGAGGCAATGTTGACCAACTAAACACAACATGATTCGTTCTTATATTCTATAACTCAAGATTATGATCAAGTATTCTTAATAACCAATATGAAACCTTTATATGTTTGAGTGCATATAATGCAAACAATATTCTTTTTTAATCTTCATAATACAGATAGTTTAATTAACTTTCTAGCTTATATGCAGCTCTCCCTACGTGTGGGAGCAAATTAAGGTAGCCGTCTAGTCATAGATTTCGGAAGTAATTTATAAAAATTTGTCCTTAAATATCTATTTAGTCATGAAATTTAATTAGATTTTAAAAAAATGATTTTCAAATATTTTCAAATTTCCAAAAACTGGCTCACATCAATTTTGAATTTTTGAGACTTTTACTCACAAAATTTTACTCCATCTGTCCATCTTTATTTGTCCACTATTAAGTATTGACTTAGCGCACACCTTAAGATAAAATAAATAATAGGATAATTTTACTATATCACCCTTTGAATATTATAAATTTAATACTTTGAAAAATACATAATATTTAATAGCAAGGGTATAATGGACACAAAATGATAAATTATCTATTTATTTTTTAAACTGGATAAAAATTATCGGACATCTGTTTTTAGTATACTGAATAAGTAAAAATAGACGGAGGGAGTAATTTTTTTTCAAGTAAAATACAATACAAACACAACTTCAAAAACTCAAAATTTTAAATTCCAGCTTCGACTTCACAATCTATGTATAAACAAAACTAAAAACGACAAAATGATCTAGTAGACCCTTGTAATTGTATGTATTTGTATTCTAGACCATTCTACTCATTCATTTACCAACTGAATCCTTAAACTCATTAAAACACAAAACTTTAAATCCCTCTGACCACCGAGTTTATGTGGCATTTATTTTGCTAGAGTCAATTAAAACGCGCGGTGTTACACTTTAAAGCGCGTGAATGCAGTGAATTTGCTTAAAAAAGTATTAAACTCAAAAGAAAAAAATTAAATAATTAAGAAAGAGGAAAAAAACAAAAGTTTCCAACCCCTCCCTCATCTTCCACGGCATCTCCGCCCATGTTTTGTCCATGGAACCTCAGTCAATGATTAGTTTGGTGAGTTTGGACGGCGTCAACGGAGGTTTCAGATGTTGCCGCCAATGGTGATCATTTTTTGGCTGTGGTTTTGCTCCGATCCAAAGGCTATGGGTCTTCCATGGTGGTGGTGTGATGGTTTGGGTTAAGGACGATGAAGAGGAATTGAGAGGAGAGCAGATGGATTTTTTTTTGTCGTGCTTTGTTTTTATTGAGCCTGTTCTTTTTCTTCTTGAAGAAGACCCAAAAATACTCCAAATCTATTTTCACAGATCTGTTCAATTTGTGTCCAATTTCAAGATTAAATATTAAGGAAATCTCAAGTAAAGCCAACTTTCAGTTCATTATTGAGAAGTTTCGTCAGTTCCTTTGTGTTTTTTGCCCGAATATACTCTTTCTGAAATACAAAATCAGTGAGGTTGATTTTGTACCTTAAATTTTGTAAGGCAATGAATTTTCTTGTGTTTCGTTTTTTGATTTTTTGCTTTGTTTATTGGTGTTTCTCTCTTCATCGGAAGGTTGATTTTTGTGCCTTGAGTTTTGTATGCAAATGGATTCTCAGTGTTTGTGGGGTGAAGATGGTGGTGACACTGTTGTGGGTTGAGGGGGTGGAGGAAGGTGAGAGAAATATTTTATTTTATTTTTAAAATAAATAGAAAACTTATCATTTTTGGTTAATATCACTATAAAAAAATGAAAAAATTACAAAAAAGTGCAATTATAAATGTTACATTATAAAATATAATCTAATATATATTATATTATCAAAAAATAGCCTAATTATATAGACCAAAATGTTACATTTCAATCTATAGCCCATGGCATCTTCTACAACTCTTACAAGGTCCTAACAGAGATCCGAGTACTGCTATCTTTGGATTCTGATATATTGCCACCAGCTTTTTTGCTAAAGACCATTTTCTGTCCCTTTCGAAATTAATATTTTTTTAATAAACTCTGGTTGAAGATCTCTTATGTCATTGCTTGTTATAGTTGAAATATATATAGATATTTGATGGTGATGATTCTTTTTGGGGCCTTTAGCATATGGTGCCTTCAGATTTTAGGCATATGGGGCAGACCCATGTATAGTTTCAGGTCTGTAACATACATACCTCCCTTGGTTAGCATAGCATGTATCATGTCTTTTACAAGGTCCTAAACTGATGTCGAAAGTCTTCAGAAAATGCAATGATTTTAGAATTTTGCTCTCATTGTTACGAGTGGGTTTATTTGAGTCCTGTTCGGCGAAAAATTCATGATTTATATCTAGTAAATATTATTTTTATGTATAAAACGCAATCATTGTAATAATTAACCGACTACAACTTAGGAACTGTTAATTAAGAATTTAATTGTTGTAGTGACTAGCGGAAGATGAATTGAATTGATTTAAATAGTATAATCATTAATGTGCAAGCTAGCTTTGAGAAAATTGTATGGTATTGAGAAAATTAAATCTGAAATTTTGAATCTGATGCTTGAATTCAAGGAAGAAGATGAAGTCGATTTTTTGTATAATATTGTATATGAGTGTATTATACACCTCTTATAATTTTGCATAATGTTACATACATAACTATTCAATAATATACATAATTATACAAATATATACATATGTATATACAATGTTAAAATAATGTATCTACATTATATAAGTGTGTATAAAATGAAGAGGAAGAAGAAAATCACTCAAATAAAAAGACTGTATCGTATATACAACAGTATACACTACAATATGCAAATATATACAAAAAAATGGACTACGTCTTCTTTCTCGAATCCAAGCACCAATTCATCCAAAAACACTTCAAAACTACACCAAATCATCCAAAATTTCAGCTATGGGCTCCTCAATATATAACCGGTCTTTTGTAACCATACCCACTTAAAATAAAACTTATTTACGAAATTTCAATTCTCAAATTTTGAAGCTTCGAGCTTCAATAATGGTTGAACCAATTCTGTCATATTTAATGTAAGATGGAGTAATTAAAATTGAATGACGAAGAAACAAATTGAGCTAGATATTACAGATTCAAAGATTACGATTTCCAGTTGCCGCTAATAAAGAAAGTCCTGGCCATCTCTTTTTTGGGATAACGGATATTATGGGTAGCATTATATTTTGCAATTAATTCATACGGGTAACCAAATAAAGAGTAAAACAACAAATAACAACAGAATGTGAATTACCTGAAGAATGAAAATGATAAATTTGTAGGAGCAATGGGAGTTTGGAAAAATGACAATGAAGAAAGAGAAGAAAGAGAGGAATTAGGAAGAAAAGTTAGTTTACAATGAATGGCCAAATCAGATTTTGGGCTATAAAGTGTAAAGTATATTTTTGGCTACTTAAATGTAAAGTATATTTGCTAGTTGTACTTTTGTGTAATTATCCCTAAAAAAAATTAAAAAATCGACCACAAAAAGCTACCGCATGTGATCGGTTTTGGCTATTTACCTACCACAAGTTGTGATCGGTAAAATAGTGGTAGCTTTTGCAAAACCGACCACAAGTTTTTGATTTTTTTAATTTCTTATTTATGTATTTATAAATCAATATTATTTATTAAAAATAAATTTTTATAATAATTTTCTTTATACAAATAAAATTAAATTTTTCGACCACCATGTGTGGTCGATTTTATTTATTTATTTAATTAATTTTTAAAAAAAAATCAACCAAATTTGGTCAGTTTGTTTTAATTATTTAATTTATTTAAAAAGAAATCGATTATTTTTTTAGAAAAACGTCCACTAGTGGTCGTTTTTATTTAATTATTATAATTCTTTTTTATTTTTATCTAATTATTTTTTAAATAAAACCGATCAGGTCGATTTTAAAAAAAAATTCAGAAAAATCTACCACAAGTGGTTGGTTTATGGAAATTTTTCAAAAATCGATCACTTGTGGTAGATTTTTTTGGTAAATTTTAAAAAATCGATCACAAGTGATCAATTTTTTGGTAATTTTTTTTAAAAAGTTGCAGCATATATGCTGCACTTTCAAATAAAATCTGCTACACAAATATTACAGCCCACCAATTCAAATATAAATCGTTCAAACATCAAGTTTACAAATCAAAAATAAACTACAAACCACCAAAACATATAAAAGAGTAAACTACAACTTAGCCTTATCATCCCCATCCTCATCCTCTTCCTCCGTAGTGTAATCGTCAAGTGGGTTTAGGCCTCTCACAGTCCGAGGTGCATCACTGAGACACGGAGGAAGAATCCTTGGAGAATGGAGAAAACTTAGAATCTGTTCCTGCATCATTTTCATTTGCACAGCAGCTTCCTTCCCTTTCTTCCTCGACCTCTCAGCCAGTGCAGCAAGTTCTCGAGTGAGCTGAGAAATCGTATTCTGTAACGAAATAACGATTTCTCTATCAACTAGTGGGGTAGAGGGGGATCCACAATGCGAAGATCTAATATTCTCCGTAAAGCATTTTTTGAGGTAGCCGTAGGCTACACCTCTAATCGGAGAACCCGCACACTCTAGCCAGTACTTTTCCTCTATATCTTGAGGTATTGGGTTCTCCCGATTTCTAGGAGACCGAGTACCACGTAATTGAGTAATCTTCATTACATATTTGTCCTATATTTAAAGTAAAGTAAAAATTAATAATAAAAAGATACTAAGCTATTCATAGTTAAATAATATAAACTTTAGTAAAAAAAAATCATAAGTACGAATGTAGTTCTTACAAGTGTAGCTTTTGCATGTGGCTCAACTCACACATCTTCATCCGCTGGGTTCTTTTTCTTCTTTACGCCGGTCTCCGTGAATAACTCATCATGAGCTATCTTCCGACCAAATTTTTTTCCTGCATATGATAAAATTATTAATCCTTAAAAACAAAAATATTTAAAATAGAAATAAACAGTTAAATTGATAAAAGTTATGTACCATTTTTTTCTCAACAACAATCTGACTGATAGCTCCCGCAGTGTGTAGAGATTCACCCTTCTTAGACGCTCTGGCTTTCTTTCCTTTTTCGCTCAACTTCTGATATTCTTCGTTATTCTAGTAGCGAAGAAAATCTTGCCACATGTCTTCATTTATAAACTCAGGCATCACCCTATTTGTTCTTGTATAATCCAATAGTCTATTAAGTCTGATCCTGTCTCTTCTAAAAAAATTCTTCCTTATTGCATAATAGTTCATTGGATCATACCAGAAATATTTCTACAATAAAAATAATAGTTTAATATTCAATTTTTTTTTAAATAACTATGTGTTAAGTAGTTGATAAGATGAATCTTTACCTGAAATTCTTTGAACATTTCCTCTCTATAAAATTTTGAAACTTTTTGCTAACTTGTCCAATAACCTTTGTAGTTGCGACGGATATATTTGTAGACAACTTTGGCGATTCTATTATCAGGCCTAAACCTGCAATACAAGATCAAACATTAATATCATAGAGCATAATATAATAATAAAAAATAAATAGATTTGTTATATATTGAAATCATACCCTACTCCATATAGGATGATGTACTCCCTCCGACTAGCATCTCTCTGTCCTGATTGTGGAGCAGGTGCTCCTAAGTGCGCTGTCGTGGGTGTATCTGAAGCAGTAGATGATGTGTCTCTAAGACAAAGATTGGTCAGCCCAATCGATCCAGCAGAATCACTATAAGTACCTGGATGACTGCTAGTAGATGGTAGGGCAGACGACGATAAATGACTATAAGTACCATCGATCGTATGGTAGTACTGTGTAGGTGGTGGCATGGCGATCGGGGCGGGCTGAGTCTCAATAGAGCCGTGTAGTGGATCCACATACGTAGGAACACTATATGTCTGATGTGACAACCTAGAATAAAAGGGTCGTGCTGGAATGTCACTTGACCGACCCTCAGATATATGAATCCCCGTGGGTCGTCTATAAGGTGGAGGTCCCTTATTCTTTTTTGCCTTACTAGTATCAACTTTTTGCTTACCCTTGTCACCCTTACCTATCATCTAAGTTATTTAAAGTCAAACAATATTTTGTTAAATGTCACTTTGTTAAGATTGTGGAATGAATTAATCAATCAATTAATAAATAAACTAAACAACACTTAAACACATAATACCAATTCTTCTGCAAGATTAAAATAAAGAACACTTAAATTCCACACAGAATTTCAATAGTTAAAAGACTTTGATTCAAGTGCAGTAATCTTACCAAAGCTATTACATGTCAAACTTAAAAAAATATAAAAGGTAAGTAGTACAAAGCATAAAGACATTAATAATAAAAAGTAACGAATACAACTAATAAAGAGATAATCCTCCTCTCCCAAAGATTCTCCACTAAACCATTCACCCTCTTCGGAAGTTTCCTCCTCTTCTACCCATTCAGCCTCTTCTGCAATATTTACTTCTTCGAAAATGTGTTCCGGATAGTTCAAATTATCCACTCTGAGCTATTTGATGCATACAACCTCTTCAACCTTGGTATAAGAGGTAAATAATGCATCACCTTAATAGCAATTTTATTTCCTATACAACCACGCTTATAGCGAGGGTGTTGACAAAACTTACAAGACTCTAGTTGAGCATCATCCTTAAAGTATAACATGCAACCATTTTCACAACAATCAATTCTAATCGAGGAGAGACCTAAATTTGACACCATTCTTTTTGCCTTATAGAAAGAATTAGGAACCTCTAAAGTGGGGTCAACTAACTCTTTAATAAGGTCTATCATAGAGTCCATTCCTCCTTCAACAATAGTCCAATCAGATTTGATACTTAATAATCTAACAGCAATAGACAATTGAGAGTAAAGGATGACTAGAAGCATCCAATTCTTCATAAAAATAGCGTGCTTCTACATTGGGAGCATCTTCTATATTTTCCTGAATTCAACCCCTTCTTGCATCCCAAAAGCATCATGCATCATTTCTATCATCCTAATATCTTGACAGTTATTATACCCTACAGAACTACTACTTTCACCAACAACAAAGTTATTTTGCCCAACTTCTTTATGACTAGTATTCAATCTTAAATAGTTTTCATGAAATCCCTTTCTAAAAAGATGATACCTCACAACCTCTTCTTTTAGAATCTTTGTACCATCACATTTTACACAAGAACAGTGAATCAATCGAAAAACAGACCAATCATCAAGTGTCTTGGCATGTTCAATAAATTGATTGACACTGTCCGCATATTCCTCCCTCATACCCATTCTATTATCATTATTTCATTGATACATCCAGTTATAATCAGATTCCATCTACACAAGCAATCACAATCTTAATTAGTTCAAGACACTAATTCACATTTTCAAGTGACTACCTTAACCATTTTCAAGTTACAAATTCTTATTTTCAAGTGACTACACTTAACAAATTTTAAGTTACTAGTTCACATTTTCAAGTCACTACATTTAACCATTTTCAAGTCACAAGTTCACATTTCAAGTAACAAACCTTAACCATTTTCAAGACACTTGTAACACCCCGTATGTTTCCGAACCTAACCTAGGTCAACTTTTGGAAGCTTTTCTCACATGCATCATTCCACTGAAATTTAACTGCCTTATGTGTAAGCTTTGTTAACGGTGCAGCAATGGAGGAAAAATCTTCCACAAATCTTCTGTAATAACCCGCCAGTCCAAGAAAACTACGAATTTCTGTAGGTGTCTTAGGTCTTGGACAATTTTTCACTGCTTCAATCTTCTGTGTATCAACCTGTATCCCTTGATCTGACACAATGTGACCCAAGAATGCAACTGACTTTAACCAGAACTCACACTTTAGAGAACTTGGCATTCAACTTACGTTCACGGAGAATCTGCAACACTTGCCATAAGTGATTAGCATGGTCCTTTGGAGATCTTGAATAAATCAGGACGTCATCTATAAATACCGTGACGAATACGTCTAGAAATGGCTTAAACACCCTATTCATCAAATCCATGAACACAGCTGGTGCATTTGTTAGTCCAATTGACATAACTAAAAATTCATAATGGCCATACCGTGTTCGAAAAGCTGTCTTGGGTACATCTTCTTCTCTAACTCTGACTGGATGGTAACCCGACCTCAAGTCAATCTTTGAAAAACACTTGGCACCCTGTAACTGATCAAACAAATCATCAATTCGAGGGAGGGGATATTTGTTCTTGATCGTTACCTTATTCAATTGTCGATAGTCGATGCACATTCTCAGCGTGCCATCTTTCTTCCGTACAAATAATACCGGTGCACTCCATGGGGACATACTAGGCCTAATGAAGCCCTTTTCCAGCAAATCTTTCAACTGCTCCTTCAATTCACGCAATTCTACTGGATCCATTCTATATGGAGGAATAGAAATAGGGTGCGTGCCTGGAATCACATCAATGCCAAATTCTACTTTCCGTTCTGGGGGTAAGCCTGGAAGATCCTCTGGAAATACGTCAAGAAATTCATTGACTACTGGCACCGACTGCGGAGTTAATGGTGCCACATCATTATCCTTCACTCGTACTAAGTGACATATGTACCCTTTGGCGATTATTTTCCTTGCTTTCAAATAGAAAATAAATTTCCCTCTTGGTGCCCCCACATTACCCTGCCATTCAAGAACATTTCCTTGCGGAAAACAAAAATGTACCTTTTTGGCCCAGCAATCCACCGTGGCATAACAAGAAGCCAACCAATCCATCCCCATTATCACATCAAAGTCCACCATGTCTAATTCGATGAGGTCGGCCAGTGTATCATGACCATGCAATTACGATATACTCTTTTTGCAACAATACATTCACCAACCGGTGTAGATACTTTAATTGATTTAATTAATAATTCTGGTGCCTTTGTAAATTTCGCAGCAACTAATGGAGTAACATAGGACAATGTAGAACCCCGGTCAATCAATGCATAGACATTATACGAAAATATGGATAATGTACCTGTGACTACGTCAGGAGATGCCTCTGAATTCTGCCTGTCTACTAGAGCATAAGTACGATTATGAGCTCTACTGGAACTAGCTGCTCCTCTAGCACCTCTACCATGACCAGTAGGCTGTACACCCCTGCCTAGAGAGGGAACCGATGGTGAGGATGCATCAGCTGATCCTGTAGGCCGTGCTACACCACCTGTGCCCCTTTGTGGGCAGTCTCTCACTATATGCCCTGACAACCCGCACCAGAAGCAGACATTCGTCCCAATACGGCATGAACCTACATGATACTTTTCGCAATGCTGACATGGATGACGAGAAGATCCCGATGTCTGTGATCCTGGCATACTACTGCTCTGCCCACTGTAACTGCCCCTGAACCCTCGGAATTGAGGTTGAGCGCCCGCCGGGGAATAAGAGAATGAAGGTCTAGGCGGTCTAGGATACATCCAGGGCCTAGAGTCTCCTTGGGACACCATAGACTGTCCCATAGGTCTAGCCCTCTTTGAAGGCCCTCTCTCAAATTCGTGTACCCTTCCTCTCTGCCTCTGGTCTTTCATTTTTTGTGCAAAAGCCTGGATTCGGGCTATATCCATATCTCGGTTCAACGCAACAATGGTGTAGTCTCGTACCAAATATGGCTCCAACCTGTCCACATATCGATGGACTCTATCTGTCATCGTGGCCACTACATTTGGAGCATATCAGGCCAAAGAATTAAATTGCAGACGGTATTCTCTGACACTAAGATTCCCTTGACGCAGATTCAGGAATTGATCCGCACGAGCCTGACGGATCTCATAAGGAAGGTAGTGATCAAGGAAAGCCACTTTAAATTCTTCCCAATTAGGTGGATTTGCACCAACACCCCAAGATTTCTTCTAATCTTCATACCACAATATCGCCTCTCCTTTCAATCTGTATGCAGTAAGTTCAACTGTTTCTACCCCGGTTATATGCATAACATCTAAGACCCTTTGAATTTGATCTACAAAGTCTTATGGATCTTCATTCAGATCTGATCCAGTGAATGTAGGAGGATCCAATTTCAAGAAATCCTGGGTTCGTCGACTAGCTGCTCTCGCTGCACTATCATCACCTGTCATCGGATCACCTTGTCCCTGAACCTGTGCAGTAACTATTCTGGTCAACATCTGTACTGCATTGTTTAGGTTCTGGTCAGTAATATTCACTGGTGGCTCTACCGGTACGTCTCTTCCTCTTGACTCTTCTGAAACTGGAAGAGTAGAAGAAGCCTGTGATGCCATCTCTGGTTCAGCGCCGCCTTGATTAATTGGTTCGGGCGGGGCTTTACTAGTTCCTTCTCCAGCAATTCTGTCTAGTCTCTTACTTTTATCTCGACCTCTTCTTGTCATCGGCATTTTCTATAATATACAAGAACAACAATGTTTATGGTTAGAAACAAGTATACCTATAACTTTGGCTCTAATGTACGATCTAGAAAGGAAGAAATGAAACAACTCCTAAATGTCCCGTAGCCTCCTACTTATAAATGTGGTGCACAACACATTGATAAGTAAGACTCTACTCAGACACGGCTTTGTAGACACCCTTAGGACGACCTGCTCTAATACCACTTTTGTCACGCCCCGAATCCCATTGAGGCGTGATTGACACCCGAAGCCGATATGGCCCGAGAGAACCAATATTTGCTCATGTCCACTCATATGCATATCACTCAATAAGCAGAACCATCACGTAGAGATATAAGATGTCAATTGCGAAAATTATGGAAAAACATGCAATTTATACATATAAGGAACTTGGCCGTTAGGGCCACCAAGTCAAAATGGATATACATCTCTTACAATACATCTCTTTCATTCATTTTCCCACATATGTCTACAAAGCCTCTAATAGATACATAAACATGCTTATGCAATATTTACATAACAACACAAAAACCCATGTACACATGTGACTTGGAGAAGCCCCGAAGCAACTGGAGCTCACCAATACTCAACAAAAGATCAGCACCCTACTGGGGAGGTCTACTAGTACCTGCGCCTGCAGCAAGTAAGGTAAATTCCCCAAAAGGGGTCAGTACGAAGAATGTACTGAGTATGTAAGGCAAATAGTAACTGTGCAAGATATAAGAACTTTCAGGTGTTCAAGTACAATTGAATGATTAATGTAAAATAAACCATGATTCTATGTACATTTGGAAACATGTATCTTGCTTTCTTTGCTTTCTTTGCATTTGCATTCATTTGTCATTAACCATTATCACGTGATACCCGGGCCCCAACTGATCAGTGGGTTATAACATATCATTGGGATCGTTCCAGCCAGGCTCACGCCCCTTAGAGTGCCACCCATAAATGATATATCAATAGGATCGTTCCAGCCAGGCTTATGCCCCTTAGAGTGCGATCCATGAATAATAATAATGGGAGTGTTCTAGCCGTACTTATGTCCCTTAGATTGCACTCCCCAATTGAACAATTATGCATTACTTCTTTACTTTTGAGAAATCGATACATTGGTTACTATTGCATTATTGGAACATTTGGAACAATAGTGGAATATTTGGAATAATATTGGAACATCTATGTAACACATGAATAATAAGTGATCAACATATGAGGAACATGTGAGTAACAAGATAACTACTTGAGTTGGACTACTTTTGGATATTTCGGATTAATACAAGGACATTGCCAATGTAATCAATATGAGCTGCAGAAGGATACGGACAGAATAACCTTACATACCTCGTATTTTCAATATAAATACTCAATCCTATACGTGAACACAATAGTCCCTCTCATTCCTTATGTTTCACTCTACAACACAAATACATAACGGAATTTACATTAACCACCAACCACTTTACAAATGCATATGACGTCAATGAATTACATGTTTGCCTTTAAAATTGTCATTTCCCCCTTGGCAATACCATTGATGAAATTATCATACTAATAATCCCACAATATTCCCAACATTGACCAAAATATCATAAACCATTAGCATGTCACACCAAGTTCATACTTTCCACTCTTCATCACCACAACATCACAATTATTCCATCAAATCACCTTAATACACCTCATATCACATATCGGCCAAAATTTCATAACTTACACTTATATGAAAAATAACAAATTTAATAACATAATCACACCATACATGTTGGTATTTCATCCATACCATGCTCTTTCATCAAACCCACAAGTCGTATTTCAAGTTACAATTCCATGGATAACACATCTTTTAGCAAAAACACAAAGTGCCATGTTCAACACTTCCAAGCATAACCAATATGATCTACATACTCTCCCATGCATATAATATATTAATCCATAAGAATAATCACTTACCTAAGCTTGAAAAATGATGATCTTGCTCCAAAAGTTGTCTTATGGTTCTTTAAGAGTTGAGAGAAATTTTGGGAAATTTCTAGAAATGTGTTGTGTATTCCTTTGAATAAAAATCAGATTTTCCTTTCATTACGTCACCAATTCCGTAAACTTTTTCCATAACAACAATTTCCAAAAATGACACATAAAGAGAAATCAACTTAGGGCATAACCATATCATACATGTTGATGTTCAAACCATCAATCTCACTTCTTTCAAGACCACAAGGCCACTTCCAAGTTCAAATCACCAAAATAACACAACTTGTGTCACATAAACAAAAGTGCCCCAATCAACCCTTTTAGACATAACCATCAAAATCCATACCATCTCTTATGCACATAATATATTAAACCACAAGAATAAATACTTACTAACACTTACCAAGTGATGATCTTGGCAAAACAAGTGTGGTTGCCTTAAGCTTGAAAAGGGTTTCTTTTTGGCTCTTGAAAATGTCTAGAAATTTCTAGAAATGGCAAGGTGTCTTTATGATTAAAAATCTGATTTTTGAACTATAAATATACCATCCTTAGCCAATATTAAGTCAAAGATGAGGTGTCCTTTTGGTCATTAATGCATGGATCAAGAATGGATCATTTTGTTCCTTTTTGGGCCATGTCTTCTTGTTATTTTGGGCCAATTTTTAAGCCCATTCCCAAGATGAATTAAGTCCAACAATTCAATGTAAAATTCATCAAAGCTCTCATATTTCAATATTTCCATGAATGTTACGGACATTACCTAGGTTAGGTTCGGAAACATACGGGGTGTTACATTCTTCCCCCCTTAGAAACATCCGTCCTCGAATGTTAGTAACATTATTTATATTCAATAACTACAAGTCTAAGAGCATTCTTCTTGTCATCATATAGATATATAATCAAAGCTTATAAATACTTACTTGTCATTGTTCCGATCTTATATCGTGAGCTTGTGCTTCCTTTTGGAACAGATGAGGGTACTTGGATTTCATCATTTCTTCCGCTTCCCATGTGACCTCTTCCATTTGTTGATTCCTCTAAAGTACCTTTACAGAAGCGTCATCTTTATTCCTCAACCTCTTCACTTGCCTGTCCAGAATGGCAATAGGTATCTCCTCATAGGTAAGATCCTCTGTAACCTGTACATCATCAATAGGAGTAAAACGAGATGGATCTCCTATGCATTTTAGAAGCATCGAGACATGGAACACCGGATGAACTGTGGAGAGTTCTTGGGGTAGCGCCAACTCATACGCAACTTGCCCAAATCTTCTAATAATTTCATATGGGCCTATATACCGTGAACTCAATTTTCCTTTCTTTTCGAATCGAATTACCCCTTTCATTAGTGACACCTTTAAAAATACCCAATCACCTATAGCGAATTCAATCCCTCTTCTTCTAACATCAGCATAGGACTTGTGTCGACTTTGGGCCGTTTGAAATCGCTGCTGGATCACTTTAACTTTCTCCATAGCCTGATGAACAAGATCTGGCCCAAGTAAAATAGTCTCACCTGCTTCAAACCATCCAATTGGTGATCTACATTTTCTTCCATACAAGGCTTCATAAGGTGCCATCTTAATACTTGAATGATAGCTATTGTTGTAAGCAAATTCAATAAGAGGCAAATGGTCATCCCAGCTGCCCTGAAAATCTAACGTGCACGCTCGTAGCATATCTTCAAGTGTCTGGATAGTACGTTCTACTTGTCCATCAGTCTGAGGATGGAAAATCGTACTTAGATTCACCTGTGTACCCAAACTCTGCTGAAAAGATCTCCAGAAATGCGCAGTAAACTGAGCTCCCCTGTTTGATATAATGGATATCGGAATCCCATGTAACCGTACTATCTCTTTCACATATAATCTTGCATAATCTTCTGCTGTATAAGTGGTCTTGACTGGTAGAAAATGCGCTGACTTGGTAAGCCTGTCCACTATAACCCATATAGAATCAAATTTCTGCAGTGTACGAGGCAAACCTGTGATGAAGTCCATATTAATCATATCCCACTTCCAGACGGGAAGATTGATACATTGCATATAACCTCCTGATTTCTGATGCTCTACTTTTATTTGTTGACAATTTGGGCATTGAGCGACAAATGTTGCAATGTTCCTCTTCATATTTCCCCACCAATACACTTCTTTCAAGTCATGGTACGTTTTAGTAGCACCCGGATGAATAGAATAGCGCGAGTGATGCGCCTCTGTCATAATTCATTTCCTCAGCTCATCTACATCTGGTACACATAATCTTCCTTGACATTGAAGTACCCCTTCTTGTGTAAGATCAAAGGCCGCAGTTAGACCCTGTTGCACACTCTCTTTTAGCTGCAATAACATAGAATCCGCAAACTGCTTCTCTTTTACTTCAGCTATTAAGGAAGATTCTGCTGCATGTTGCACAATAACCCCTTCATCTGGAGATTCAATAAGACGAACTCCCAAGATGGCTAGTTGATGTAGATCTTTGATTATCTCTTGCTTTTCAGTCAACTGTCCACTAGTGCTTTCTACTGCCTTGCGGCTCAATGCATCAGCTACTACATTTGCTTTGCCTGGATGATAAAGAATATCAATATCATAGTCTTTTAAGAGCTCTAACCACCTTCGTTGCCTCAAATTGAGTTCTTTCTGCTTAAAGATATATTGTAAACTTTTGTGATCAGTATAGATATCAACATGAACCCCATACAAATAATGACGCCATATCTTTAAAGCAAAAACCACCGAATATACCATCCTTAGCCAAATATTAAGTCAAAGATGAGGTGTCCTTTTGGTCATTAATGCATGGATCAAGAATGGATCATTTTGTTCCTTTTTGGTCCATGTCTTATTATTATTTTGGGCCAATTTTTAAGCCCATTCCCAAGATGAATTAAGTCCAACAATTCAATGTAAAATTCATCAAAGCTCTCATGTTTCAATATTTCCATGAATGTAACTTGAAATACGACTTGTGGGTTTGATGAAAGAGCATGGTATGGATGAAATACCAACATGTATGGTGTGATTATGTTATTAAATTTGTTATTTTTCATATAAGTGTAAGTTATGAAATTTTGGCCGATATGTGATATGAGGTGTATTAAGGTGATTTGATGGAATAATTGTGATATTGTGGTGATGAAGAGTGGAAAGTATGAACTTGGTGTGACATGCTAATGGTTTATGATATTTTGGTCAATGTTGGGAATATTGTGGGATTATTAGTATAATAATTTCATCAATGGTATTGTCAAGGGGGAAATGACAATTTTAAAGGCAAACATGTAATTCATTGACGTCATATGCATTTGTAAAGTGGTTGGTGGTTAATGTAAATTCCGTTATGTATTTGTGTTGTAGAGTGAAACATAAGGAGCGGGACTATTTTTTTCACGTATAGGATTGAGTATTTATATTGAAAATACGAGGTATGTAAGGTTATTCTGTCCGTATCCTTCTGCAGCTCATATTGATTACATTGGCAATGTCCTTGTATTAATCCGAAATATCCAAAAGTAGTCCAACTCAAGTAGTTATCTTGTTACTCACATGTTCCTCATATGTTGATCACTTATTATTCATGTGTTACATAGATGTTCCAATATTATTCCAAATATTCCACTATTGTTCCAAATGTTCCAATAATGCAATAGTAACCAATGTATCGATTTCTCAAAAGTAAAGAAGTAATGCATAATTGTTCAATTGGGGAGTGCAATCTAAGGGACATAAGTCCGGCTAGAACGCTCCCATTATTATTATTCATGGATCGCACTCTAAGGGGCATAAGCCTGGCTGGAACGATCCTATTGATATATCATTTATGGGTGGCACTCTAAGGGGCGTGAGCCTGGCTGGAACGATCCCAATGATATGTTATAACCCACTGATCAGTTGGGGCCCGGGTATCACGTGATAATGGTTAATGACAAATGAATGCAAATGCAAAGAAAGCAAAGAAAGCAAGATACATGTTTCCAAATGTACATAGAATCATGGTTTATTTTACATTAATCATTCACTTAGACTTGAACTCCTGAAAGTTCTTATATCTTGCACAGTTATTATTTGCCTTACATACTCAGTACATTCTTCATACTGACCCCTTTTGGGGAATTTACCTTACTTGCTGCAGGTGCAGGTACTAGTAGACCTCCACAGTAGGGTGCTGATCTTTTGTTGAGTATTGGTGAGCTCCAGTTGCTTCGGGGCTTCTCCAAGTCACATGTGTACATGGGTTTTTGTGTTGTTATGTAAATATTGCATAAGCATGTTTATGTATCTATTAGAGGCTTTGTAGACATATGTGGGAAAATGAATGGAAGAGATGTATTGTAAGAGATGTATATCCATTTTGACTTGGTGGCCCTAACGGCCAAGTTCCTTATATGTATAAATTGCATGTTTCCATAATTTCCGCAATTGACATCTTATATCTCTACGTGATGGTTCTGCTTATTGAGTGACATGCATATGAGTGGACATGAGCAAAGATTGGTTCTCTCGGGCCATATCGGCTTCGGGTGCCAATCACGCCTCGATGGGATTCGGGGCATGACAACACTAATTCACATTTCAAGTCACTACACTTAACTATTGTCAACTCACAAGTTTACAATTCAAGTCACTACACTTAACTATTTTCCCGACACTAATTCATAGTTCAAGTGACTACAATTAGCCATTTTTAAGTTACCAGTTCACATTTTCAAGTCACTACATTTAACCATTTTCAAGTCACAAGTTCACATTTCAAGTAATTAACCTTAACCATTTTCAAGACACTAATTTACATTTCAAGTCACTACACTAAACCATTTTCAAGTCACAAGTTCACAATTCAAGTCACTACACTTAACCATTTTTGCGACACTACTCATAATTCAAGTAACTACACTTAACCACTTTCAAGTCATTAGTTCACTATTTCAAGTTACTACACTTAACCATTTTTAAGTCACTAATTCACATTTCAAGTTACTACACTTCACCATTTTCAAGTCATTAGTTCACTATTTCAAGTTACTACACTTAACCATTTTCAAATCACTAGTTCACTATTTCAAATGAATACACTTAACCATTTTCAAGTCACTAGTTCACATTTCAAGTGACTACACTTAACCATTTCTAAGTTATTACTTTACATTTTCAAGTGACTACACTTAACCATTTTCAAGTCACTAGTTCACATTTCAAGTGACTACACTTAACCATTTTCAAGTCATTAGTTCACTATTTCAAGTTACTACGCTTGACCATTTTCAAGTTAGTACTTTATATTTTTAAGTCACTACACTTAACCATTTTTAAGTCACTAGTTCACAATTCAAGTGACCACACTTAATCATTTTCAATTCATTAGTTCACTATTTCAAGTTACTACACTTAACCATTTTCAAGTTATTACTTTACATTTTCAAGTGACTACACTTAACCATTTTCAAGTCACTAGTTCACATTTTAAGTGACTACACTTAACCATTTTCAAGTCATTAGTTCACTATTTCAAGTTACTACACTTGACCTTTTTTAAGTTAGTACTTTACAGTTTTAAGTCACTACACTTAACCATTTTTAAGTCACTAGTTCATTTTTAAGTCACTAGTTCACAATTCAAGTGACCACACTTAACCATTTTCAAGTCATTAGTTCACTATTTCAAGTTACTACACTTAACCATTTTCAAGTTATTGCTTTACATTTTTAAGTCACTACACTTAACCATTTTTAAGTCACTAATTCACATTTCAAGTTACTACACTTCACCATTTTCAAGTCATTAGTTCACTATTTCAAGTTACTACACTTAACCATTTTCAAATCACTAGTTCACTATTTCAAATGAATACACTTAACCATTTTCAAGTCACTAGTTCACATTTCAAGTGACTACACTTAACCATTTCTAAGTTATTACTTTACATTTTCAAGTGACTACACTTAACCATTTTCAAGTCACTAGTTCACATTTCAAGTGACTACACTTAACCATTTTCAAGTCATTAGTTCACTATTTCAAGTTACTACGCTTGACCATTTTCAAGTTAGTACTTTATATTTTTAAGTCACTACACTTAACCATTTTTAAGTCACTAGTTCACAATTCAAGTGACCACACTTAATCATTTTCAATTCATTAGTTCACTATTTCAAGTTACTACACTTAACCATTTTCAAGTTATTACTTTACATTTTCAAGTGACTACACTTAACCATTTTCAAGTCACTAGTGCACATTTTAAGTGACTACACTTAACCATTTTCAAGTCATTAGTTCACTATTTCAAGTTACTACACTTGACCTTTTTTAAGTTAGTACTTTACAGTTTTAAGTCACTACACTTAACCATTTTTAAGTCACTAGTTCATTTTTAAGTCACTAGTTCACAATTCAAGTGACCACACTTAACCATTTTCAAGTCATTAGTTCACTATTTCAAGTTACTACACTTAACCATTTTCAAGTTATTGCTTTACATTTTTAAGTCACTACACTTAACCATTTTTAAGTCACTAATTCACATTTCAAGTTACTACACTTCACCATTTTCAAGTCATTAGTTCACTATTTCAAGTTACTACACTTAACCATTTTCAAATCACTAGTTCACTATTTCAAATGAATACACTTAACCATTTTCCAGACACTAGTTCACATTTCAAGTGACTACACTTAAACCATTTTCAAGTCAATAGTTCACTATTTCAAATTAATACACTTAACCATTTTCAAATCACTAGTTCACTATTTCAAATGAATACTAGTGCAAGCCGAGCCTCATCAATATCATGGAATGAAGAGTTGAAGCTCGAGAATATGCTAAGGTGGAAGTACAAGAAAGAAAGGCGAAAAGGGGAGAAAGAGGCTATAGACGTAAAGTGGCTATTCTTGACATTCAAGCCTCATGCTAAAGAAACCCTTATTTCATTAAGGGTATTTTTATAATTATTAGTGTTGGTTATAAATAAGGGGGAATAACTCATTTTAGGGTTAGATGATCTTGATGAATATTGAATATTAAAAACTCTTTGAGAGTTTGAGAGCTTGTTGAAGCTTTTGATTGTTTCAAGTTTAGAAAGGAGGGTTGCTTGGGAAATTAATTCCCTTGAGGTCTTTCTCATAGGTTTAGGTGCTTATTTGGATATTTGAAGGAGGTCTTTTCTTTTTATAGAATTGGTTGCCTTTGATTCCACTTTTGTGTCTACCTTTCTATCCCTTTTATCTTTGTTTATCTTGTTTCTTTGTTTGCTTTGTTCTTTTAGCTTCCGCATTTTCTTTCTTGCATCAAATGCACTTAACCATTTCCAAGTCACTAGTTCACATTTCAAGTTACTACACTTAACCATTTTCAAGTTATTACTTTACATTTTCAAGAGACTACACTTAACCATTTTCAAGTCACTAGTTCACATTTCAAGTGACTACACTTAACCATTTTCAAGTCATTAGTTCACTATTTCAAGTTACTACACTTGAACATTTTCAAGTTAGTACTTTACATTTTTAAGTCACTACACTTAACTATTTTTAAGTCACTAGTTCACAATTCAAGTGACTACACTTAACCATTTTCAAGTCATTAGTTCACTAATTCAAGTTACTATACTTAAGTAGGGGCGTCGCATGTCCCTCTCATACCATATAATCATCACAAAACCTATGACTTTCAAAGCTTCTACAACAAATAATTCCACTATAACACTACATTTAAGACTTGAATATACGAAACTAGAGAGAAATCATCTTCACGCCACCACCGAAAACTAGTTTTAAAGAATTTCAAAATTAGGGTAACCAATTGATGGAGTAACTGCTTTACAATTTGAAAAAGAGAGCCCTAATCTGTTACCAATCCTCACTTTTGATATTTCAAGTCAAATTTTATCTTAACAAACAAATATTGAGAATCAATGCACTGGAACATCAACAAATAAATATTGAGACCAACATAGTGAGCTAAAATCTTGAAACAAAACATATTGAACCAAAACAGTGAATCGAAAAGAAAACAAAAGCAGAAACATTTAAGCTAAACTAAATAGTGAACCATAATCTTTATCACAAAACCTATGCCTTTCAAGATATTCTACAGCAAATAATCCCATCATTCTAACTATAAAAGTAGCTAAAAAAAGTAAATAAAGAGAAAGGTGTTTACCTTTTCCAAAGAATTTCAAAATTAGGACAACCAATAGAGAATTGCTGCAAAAAAAACTATACAACAGCCACTACCAGATCAACAACAACGATGACGACAGGAGCAGCGACCGGCGACGGCAGCAGAAGCGAACGGCGACGACGCGACGACTTCTCCGATTCAGCAGCGAATGGCGATGGCAGCAACAACAAATGGTGACGACAACAGCAACGGCAGCAACAAACGACAATGGCAACACGGCAGCAACAGCAGTGGAAAAAGAAGAGAGAGGAAAATAGAGGAGAGAATATAAGTGTTGCCCTAGTCTTTAAAAAAATTTGACCAAAAACCGATCATAATTGGTCGGTTTTATTAAAAAATAATTAAATATTCAAAAAATGACCACCAGTGGTCGGTTTTTATTAAAAAATAATTAAATATTCAACGGTTTTTATTTTAAAAAATTTAAAAAAACATAATAATTTACATAATATTTGTAATAACATACAAAATAATTTAATACAATTTATATAAATCAAATAGTTAGTTAATTCATCGTCACATTAACACGAGTAGTATATTACCTCAATTCAATAATAATATCAATGCATTTCCTATATTAGGATGGGCTTTTGGTTAATTCTCTGTTGAACTATATATCTCGTAATACAATGTACTCCATATACTCTGATAAATTTTTGATTAATTAGCTTACATTATTATAACTCCAACAATATATTATTACCTCGATCATATAATGTCAACGTATTAAATATACTTGGATAGATTCAGTTAGCTTTTGACTACTGCGTACATCAATACACGAGATATGTATACATATATACAACGTATTCCATATAATCTGATAAATTATCCATTAATTAATTAGCTTACATTATTATAACTCTAACAATATATATTACCTCGTTCGTAAATCTCAACGTATTAAATATACTTGGATATATCAACTATCAACTTTTGAATACGTACTATATACATCACATACACGAGTATTACCCCAAAATAAAGCGTATTTCATATATTCTCTGATGAATTATCGGTTAATTACCTTAAATTATTAAAACTTCAATCGTATATTATTACGTTGATCATATGATATCAACGTATTCAATATATTTGGACAGATTCAATTAGTTTTTCACTACTACGTACATTAATACACGAGATATATGTGTATATACATGTCCTCTATCAACTATCAGCTTCTGAATACATGTGATATACATCACATACATGAGTATATTACCTCGTAATACATGTTCCATGCACATATATACTTTGTTGAAATATCAGTTTATTGGCTTACATTATAATAACTCCAATAATATATTATTACTTCGATCGTATGATATCAACGTATTATTCAATATACTTTAATAGATTCAGTTAGCTTTTGACTACTACGTACATCACTACACGAGATATGCACATATATATACATACTGCATCAACGATAAGCTTCTGAATACATACTATATACGATCACATACACGAGTATATATATTATCTCGTAATGCAATACATTACATATACTCTAATGAATTATCGATTAATTAGCTTACATTATTATAACTCCAACAATATATTTTTACATCGATCGTATGATATTAACGTATTCAATATACTTGGATAAATTCAGTTAGCTTTTGAATACTGCGTACATCACTACACGAGATATACATATGCATCACATGCACGAGTATATTACCCAATACTACAACATATTTCTTATACTCTGATGAATTATCGATTATTTACCTTATATTATTATAACTCCAACAATATATTATTACCTCGATCTTATGATATCAACGTATTCAATATACTTGTATACATTCAATTAGCCTTTGACTACTACGTAAATAACTACACGAGATATACACATATATATACACACTCGATAGACAATATATTTATTTTATTGAAACGTAAGTAAAAAGTAAAGATTATGTTTTATGTTATTTATTTATTTATTTAATTTAATATATTTGGTCGGGTTTTTTAATATTAATTGATTTTAATTTTTATTAAATAATAAACCGTCCACCTTGTGGTCGGTTTTTCATAAATATTTTTTAAATCAAAAACCGACCACCAGTTTGTAAAAAAAAAAATTAATATATTTTGTATAAAAATTAAAAAGAATTTTAAAATAATTATTTTATTTATTTTTTGTTATTACCGACCACAAGTGGTCGGTTTTAAGGAATTATATATTTGTGGGTTAATTTAATTAGTTTCCCGCAATTTTAAAATACAAAAACCGACCACAATGAAACCAAAAAAAAAAAAAAAAAAATTAAAAAACCCACCACTTATGGTCAGTTTCTGTGCGACCACCACCCCTGGTCGATTTTTTGTGGTCGATTTTCCTGTTTTTTTAGTAGTGATAATTAAAAAAACATAGTTGATGAAGATAATAATGACATGACATTAATTTATGTGACGTGGATATGACATATCATTTATTTAAGGGTGGGTGAGTTACACACATGGTAGGAGGGGTTTAAAAGTCTTATTCTGATTGAATTTAAGTTTTTAGTTGGCAAAGAGGTTAGTAGAAAGATACAGAATATAAAAATATATAAGTACAGGGGTATATTAGATGATTTTGCCGACTAAAAACACGGCTCGGGCAAGAAACGCATCTTCGGATTCTGATAGAGAAAGAGATTTTTGTTTTTCTTTTGAGTATTAATTTAGTACTCTACTTATACTAAATTGACCAAATGCAACAGGGCCAGAATGGGGCCGGTATTTCGTGGGTCCACTCCAACTAGGCATATGTTATGAGGCAGTCGTTGCATCAACTCTTCTTGGTGGGCAGAGCCTCAAGGTTAGTCTACAGATCATTCTTATGAATATCAAAATTCTGATCCATATCAAAAATGAATTTCTGTATGATTTAAAACTAGTTATTTAACGATCCACCAAGCAAGGACACTTTGAGCGGTTGTAGCTGTTAGAAAACTAGTACGCAGCAGAAGCATTCCAGAATCATACTGCTTACATGAATTATAGATAACAAACATAAACACGTAGTTCACACAAAGCGTGCTTAAAATTAACCAAGAATTACCTCTTGAAGCGTGAGCAGATATCTTGAAGCAAGTCCGTCTTCGAATCTGCGGTCTTCTACAGTGATCCCAAATTCACAGTCGAACTCTCTCAATACTTGGGTGGGCAAGTACTGAATAGAAAACTAATTCTTAGGCTAGGGGAATCCCTATTTATAGAGATACTCTCCCAGTCCAAAGAGGAAGCAAAAACCCAAGCCTGTTTTTACTTGAACAAGGAAAAGACGCCTCTTCTCCTTTTCCCTTAGAAAATAGGATTCCGAGTTCTAGTTTAATATGAGCACTGTAGGGACCACAGAATTAATTACTGAGGCTCCCTATTATGGAAATAATTCAAAATACTAATTTGAATTATTCTTACCATAATAAATTACAAATCATTCCACTAAAAATTCATAATTGCACTCCTCTATTTTATTTTAAAATTCCCCATTAAACACTTATGTAATTCCCCATATTAAGATTACAGATACTAATCAATAAATTAAATTACTGATGAATTTAATATAATGATTAATTTTCTTTAGAGAAATGCTTAGATTATTTCATATGTCGGATTCATAAATCCACCGGTCGGGTTTACACATGAAAACTTATAAGCTTCTCATAAAAGGCATATCATCAATCTCTATACCGAGACATGAATTCCATCAACTAACTTATTATTTCACCAATATATATTATTATCATCCAATCTACCAGGCATATTGATCCATCTCAGCATCTCACCTTTTAATAAATCAAAACGATAAATAATATATACAGATCATAATAGTTATATCAAGATTGAGAATATAAGTATATTTAACAGTTTAGAGAATATGTTTTTATCAGTCAGTCTAAAACAACTATCTCTACTCGGTCCTGTTCAATACATACAAAATGCACTAGCACGAGAAGTTAGAACTATACCATTCTCGTAATCAAGATAAATTACATTTAATCTCGTGCTACAATCATTCTGATGGTTTGTACAAATTTTCATCTACGATTGTGAACTATAACTTTAACTTATAAGAACCGATGATTTAATCTTCTGTATATAAGCTTAAACTCTATACACCAAATTATCTACTATATAAGTTGAGGACACATATATGACAATGATCTATTTAATGTAACAATTTATTGAATTGAATAAATAAATAAATAAATAAACAATCGTTCAATAAATAATACTATATCAAAACACATGGTTTATAGTATATCCTAACAATCTCCCACTTAGACTCATAACCATGCACCCACAACTCTAACACCCAATCCTTCTACATGCCTATCAAAAGGCTTGTGTGGTAAAGATTTTGTGAAAGGGTCTGCCAGGTTGTTTTCTGATGCAATCTTCGCAACCACCACATCTCCCCTTTGCACTATGTCTCGAATCAAATGATATTTACATTCAATGTGTTTTGCCTTCTTATGGCTCCGTGGTTCCTTTGAATTTGCAACCGCATCACTGTTGTCACAATAAATTGTAAGTGGTGCTTCTATCGCAGGAACAACTGCCAAGTCTTTGAGAAAGTTTCTGAGCCATACTGCCTCCTTAGCTGCCTCAGAGGCTGCTACATACTCGGCTTCCATGGTGGAATCAGCAACGCAAGTTTTCTTAATGCTCCTCCAAACAACGGTTGCACCTCCCAAAGTAAACACATTTCCAGAGGTCGACTTTCTAGAGTCCTTGTCAGACTGAAAATCTAAGTCTGTGTACCCTATAGGTACCAACTCATTCGAATGATAAACTAGCATGTAATTCCTAGTCCTTTTCAGGTACTTGATTATATGCTTAACTGCTGTCCAGTGTTCTCTTCCAGGGTTAGACTGAAATCTGCTAAACATGCCTATCAGGTCTAGTGCACAACATCGCATACATGAGGCTTCCTACAGCTGATGCATAAGGAACCGCCTTCATGTTTTCTATATCCTCATCTGTCTTAGGACATTGATCCTTAGAAAGAGAAATTCCATGTCTAAAAGGAAGGAATCCTTTCTTGGAATCATGCATGCTGAACCTGGTAAGAATTGTATCAATATAAAGAGTTTGCGATAAGCCTAACATCCTTTTCTTGCGATCACGTAGAACCTTAATCCCAAGAATGTGAGCAGCTTCTCCCAAATCTTTCATATCAAAATTACTGGATAACCATTCCTTAACTAAATTCAACAAGCCCACATTATTTCCTATGAGCAAGATATCATCTACATACAATACTAGAAATACCACTTTGTCCCCATTCCACTTTTTGTACACACAAGACTCATCAAGACATTGCTCAAAATCAAAAGTCTTAACCACATTGTCAAAACAAGTATTCCATGCCTTAGAAGCTTGCTTTAATCCATAAATGGATCTCTTAAGCTTACACAATATGTGTTCTTTCCCTTTTTCAATGAAACCATCTGGCTGCCGCATAAAAATGCTCTCATCAAGACTTTCATTAAGGAAAGTTGTCTTGACATCCATGTGCCAAATCTCATAATCATAATGAGCAGCAATGGATAAGAGAATTCTAATAGACTTAAGCATGGCTACTGGTGAAAAAGTTTTCTCATAATCGATCCCTTCTTTCTGAGTAAACCCCTTGGCAACAAGCCTAGCTTTATAAGTTTGCACTTTTTCGTCTACTCCTCTCTTTTTCTTATAGATTCACTTGCATCCAATGGGTTTGACTCCATCTACAGGTGGTTCTACAAGATCCCAGACTTTATTAGAGTACATGGACTCCATTTCTGATTTCATAGCAATAATCCATTTGTCTGCATCTTTATCTTGTAGTGCTTCGTCGTAATTCATGGGCTCGATATTCAACTCTTCAGGGATTCTATCAAAAGACTCTCCCAAGAGTGCATACCGAGATGGTTTTCTTATCTCTCTCCCACTACGACGAGGCACTTCAGTTGTAGGGGTAGATATAGGGGCAACTGCACTATTATGATCTTATGGATGAATCACATCATTTGCTAGATTTTGAGTCTCTATGTTATCCTCATCACCTTGCGGTGTTAGGACATCAATGACTTCTTCCTCTAGTGCAATTTGCTCAGTGCTACTCTCACAACTTTGATGCAATGGATTTTCAAAAACTTGTACTTGTGGAACTGTATGTCTATTAACATCTCTCCCACTACTAAAATGCAATGGTGTGTTAACTCTGACATCTGGAGATTGGATTTGGTTTTCATTATTGTCAGTAGATTGATTTGTTACCTCTTTGCTTAATTCCCGTAAAACTAGTTTACTTTTGGAAACATGGTTTGTCATAAAATCCTTTTCCAGAAACTTGGCATTGGTACTTACACCGATTTTCTTTTCTTTAGGATTGTAAAACAGACCACCTTTCGTTCCTTTAGGGTAATCAATAAAAACACATACTTCTGATCTTGATTCCAACTTTTCTGCCTTCCCTTTCAGCACATGTGCTGGACATCCCCAAATCCTAACATGTTTCAAACTAGGTTTATGCCCAGTCCACAGTTCTATGGGTTTCACAGGTACCGACTTAAAAGGAACTAAGTTAAGAATATAGTTTGCAGTTTCTAATGCATAACCCCAAAACGAAGAAGGCAAATTCGAGTAACTCATCATAAATCTAAACATTTCTAAAAGCGTCCTGTTTCTTCTTTCTGCTACACCATTCTGTTGAGGAGTTCTAGGTGCAGACATCTGAGACGTAATTCCTTGTTCTGATAAGTAACTAATGAACTCATTGGAGAGGTATTCGCCCCCACGATCAGATCATAGTAACTTGATATATTTCTCATGTCGTTTCTCCGTTTCTGTCTTAAACTCTTTGAATTTCTCAAAGCACTCAGACTTACGGTACAACAAATAAACATATCCATATTTTGAGTAATCATCAATGAAAGTCACGAAATACTCATAACCACCTCTCGCTTGAATGTTTATTGGGCCACATAAATCAGAATGAATTAGCTCTAATTTATCATTTGCTCTATTTCCTTTTGAGGGAAAAGGTCTCTTGGTCATTTTTCCTTCTAAACAGGATTCACATGTTGGTAGTGCTTCCACTTTTAATGAACCTAAAGGTCCATCCCGAACCAACCTCAAAATCCTGTCTAGATTTATATGACATAGACGCAAATGCCATAAATAAGTCTCATTAAATTCAGAAGAACGTTTTCTTTTACTTGAAAGGTTAACATTATTAAGTTCAATAGTTTGTTGCAGTTCAGGAGAGACATTAATAATAAAAAGACCATCAATCAATGTACCAGCAGAGATAAAATATTTATTATAGCTAATAACACAACCGTTATCAGAAAAATTAACATCATAACCATATCTCAAAGCTCTAGAAACTGAAATCAAATTTATTCTAACAACTGGTGCATATAATATGTCTTTTAAAATTAAAACTCTACCATTACCAAATGAAATACTAATATTTCCTAATGCTAAAGTTGGAGCTGCTGAGCCATCAGCTTGAAAAACATTAACTTCACCTCTATTCAGCTTGCGCGTTTCTTGAAACTCCTGCAAAGTAGTGCAGATGTGATCAGTGGCTCCTGAATCTACACACCATGATGTGGTAGAAACAGCCACTAAACACGTTTCAACGACAAGTGAAAGTGAAGCTAGCTTGTTTTTCTGCTTGTCTAGGAAAACTGGGCAATGTGTCTTCCAATGACCTAACATCTTGCAATGAAAACACTTGCCGTTAGGCTTTTTCACGCCGCTAGTTAGAGCTACAGCTTTCTTAGCACTGTGAGTGTTTTTCTTCTTCTTTCCACCTTTCGGTTTAGAAGTAGAACCTTTCTCAACAAAGTTATGACACTCAAGTTTATTTTGATCCAAAATAGTGCTAAGGGAGGTAAAAGGAGACATATAGAATCTGAGATTGAAAAACGTTACAATAGATCATCAAAACAGTCATATAAACATTGAATAGTTAAATTCAAACTCATCATATACACATATATTCATGCATCTTAAATAGCCAATCGATGGGATTGGAGGAACTACTCATACAATATACATATATAATTCACTCCATGAACTTTTACAGACCTAACTCAGATAGAGAGTCTACTGTTAGTTTAAGTCAAGTGAAAATCAAAACCCTAGTTACATTGATCCAATCATATATTACTCAGTTTAGGAGAGTTAATACAGATTATCAAACTAGCAATTAAATACGTAATGACTTGTATTAAATTCATCCGATAAGGAGAAAGGTCTAAGCCAACACATAAATTTAATACTTCATTACTATTTAATCTTGGTAATCGTGGTAATCATGGGAATGAAACCTTTATCACCAAATAAATTTTTCTTTTCAAAAAATTTTCAGAAAAATAGCACCAAGTTTTCCAGTTCTTTCAATATATTATCTCATACATATGCAATTATAATCTCTCAGTGATTCCAAATAAACAAGTCACTTGAGTGACCAACAGTTTATTAATCATGAAAATTCTTAATATGTACACATGAGAAAATAACACATATTCAGAACAATGTTGCAAAAAGTTTTTGAATATTAATATTAACCAAAAACTTATGCCCTATGATGCAAAAACTCTACGGTTCAACGAAATTCCAAAAATCAAGGACCATTGGTTCCATTAATATTTGTGAACCAAAAATTTACAATCACAGTTAGAATAAATTGCACTGCCACGGTCATTCTTACATGAAGCAGAAGCTATCCAACACTTGATTTACTTTTCCAGACAAACAAAAAACTAAAAACTTTATAGAAACTTGATATGCTTTCTACATTATAGCTAGCACCCTCCGTTTCCTTTATATATATTTTTCTTTTTAATTTTGTTTGTCTTGAATAATATATCAAAACAGCAGTCACCATATTAAAAAAATTGAACAAGCTTAACATGTTGCTTGACATGATCAAGAAGCAGCAGTTCAATTATGTTGCTTTTATGCAATTATGACATCGCTGAACACGACCCACAAGAAATCAAAATTTAACCTCTTTTCTTTATTTTAAACAACTCAAAAAAATTTGGCTAAATTCTAAGATATCAACTTAGCCGTGTCCTTTTCCACAACTGCCGCCTCTCTTGTTTTCACATGATTTTCAACAAGATCAAAAATCATGAAACAGATTCTTGATTTTCAACAAGATCAAAAATCATGAAACAGATTCTATTTAATCTCACACATATAGATGATGTTTAAATTATCTATAAAGATGTAAGCTAGGCTCGTGATGCCAATTGTTAGAAAACTAGTACGCAACGGAAGCATTCCAGAATCATACTGCTTACATGAATTATAGATAACAAACATAAACACGTAGTTCACACAAAGCGTGTTTAAAATTAACCAAGAATTACCTCTTGAAGCATGAGCAGATATCTTGAAGCAAGTCCGTCCTCGAATCTGCGGTCTTCTACAGTGATCCCAAATTCACAACCGAACTCTCTCAATACTTGGGTGGGCAAGTACTGAATAGAAAACTAATTCTTAGGATAGGGGAATCCCTATTTATAGAGATACTCTCCCAGTCCAAAGAGGAAGTAAAAACCCAAGCCTGTTTTTACTTGAACAAGGAAAAAACGCCTCTTCTCCTTTTCCCTTAAAAAATAGGATTTCGAGTTCTAGTTTAATATGAGCACTGTAGGGACCACGAAATTAATTACTGAGACTCCCTATTATGAAAATAATTCAAAATACTAATTTGAATTATTCTTACCATATTAAATTACAAATCATTCCACTAAAAATTCATAATTGCACTCCTCTATTTTATTTCAAAATTCCCCATTAAACACTTATGTAATTCCCCATGTTAAGATTACAGATACTAATCAATAAATTAAATTACTGACGAATTTAATATAATGATTAATTTTCTTTAGACCAATGCTTAGCTTATTTCATATGTCGGATTCATAAATCCACCGACCGGGTTTACACATGAAAACTTATAAGCTTCTCATAAAAAGCGTATCATCAATCTCTATACCGAGACATGAATTCCATCAACTAACTTATTATTTCACCAATATATATTATTATCATCCAATCTACCAGGCATATTGACCCATCTCAGGATCTCACCTTTTAATAAATCAAAACGATAAATAATATATACAGATCATAATAGTTATATCAAGATTGAGAATATAAGTACATTTAACAGTTTAGAGAATATGTTTTTATCAGTCAGTCTAAAACAACTATCTCTACTCGGTCCTGTTCAATACATACAAAATGCACTAGCACGAGAAGTTAGAACTATACCATTCTCGTAATCAAGATAAATTACATTTAATCTCGTGCTACAATCATTCTGATGGTTTGTCCAAATTTCCATCTACGATTGTGAACTATAACTTTAACTTATAAGAACTGATGATTTAATCTTCTGTGTAAAAGCTTAAACTCTATACACCAAATCATCTACTATATAAGTTGAGGACACATATATGACAATGATCTATTTAATGTAACAATTTATTGAATTGAATAAATAAATAAATAAATAAATAAACAATCGTTCAATAAATAATACTATATCAAAACGCATGGTTTATAGTATATCCAAACAGTAGCCAGTTCGAGGAAGTGAAATTAAGACAGGAAACTTTTCCTTTTTTGATTTTAAGTAAGTAAGTAAGACTCTGTCTTCTTTCTGTTCGACATCAAGATAATTAACGAAGGTGGTGCGGGTGAAATGGGAGTTGCCTATATCGTAAAAACGGGGTTGTGAGAGAGCAATATAAGCGTCGTGTAGCTATGCGAAGCAACCCGAATGTCGCACCCTAGATGACGAAAGTCCAATAGCCGAAAGTATCACTAGCTTAGACTCTGACCCGAATAACATGAAGCACGTGGAATCCCATGTGAATCAGCAAGGACCACCTTACAAGGCTAAATATTTATGAGATTCACTTTTAATTAATTACCAAGTGTATCTATTCAAAGCAGAGGGTTGCTAACTAGCCAACCCATTAGGAAAAGGAAAAACACCTGAAAATTCAACTAACCTCGAAACTAACAACTAACCCATCACCAACTGAACTAACTACCAAAATGAACCTAACACACCCCTGCCTCCTAAGAATCCAAGTATCACTTGTTTATTTATTTCTTCAATCACTATTCGTTCTCGCGCGATGTGCGATCAATAGTAAAAAAAAAATCGTAATAATTATTTGGTAATTAATTTAAACGCATTAAATCTTGTTAGTATAATAATACTTTAACTATCATTTTATTTCTTTATGCAATATTATTTCTGTGATTAAAAAGTATATGAAATAAAGGAAACAAATCATATTAAGGAATAACTATTGAATAAAACAAAAGTACCATAACTACATAGTGATGATATTTATCAACATATTTTTTAACAAAAAACATCTTCAATTCAAATAAAAGAAATGCTTTTACTAATTTAATTAAAAAATTAACAACACTGGATTCAAAGAAATTACCTGTCAATTCAAATTCATTATTATTCCATAGTCTCCTGAATGTTATCATAAAATTGTCATGTAGTTTATTAGCTCGTCATTCCTACTCTTGAATATCCTTTAACGCCACTCTTCTTTCAATAAACGTTTGAAAAATAATTAATATATATTTTTTTTAATCAAAAGACCCAAAGGGTCAAAATAATTAATATACCTATAACATACTTTATAATTCAAATTTAACATATGAATGTAAAAATAAGAAGTATCTTAGATGCCCTCAAATATATATATAAGCATATATAAAAACTTATTATTTGTTTGTGTAATTAATTTTTAGGGAATATCTAATATAATTAGTACATGCAAAATTTCGAACCTCACTCTTATCTTTTTCCTTCAAACTCATGCACTTGAGAATCGTTAGTTTACCCTCAATGATTTACTTGCTAACTTGTATCTAAGTTATAAAAGTAAAAAGAGAATTTATGGAATCGAGCAGAATATTATCACATTGAAAAAATGATTGGTGCATAACAACAAAGAAGAAAAAACTAAACATTAACAATGTGGCCATTACATCAAGCAATTTTATTGTTGACATAGAAATTGCATGAATGTTGTCTTATTCTGAGCCATTAGTCCTGCATTCATATAAAATAAATGCTTGAGCTACTTATCTACTATCACAAACAAAGTCTATGAAATACCTAGCATCTTCAATCAGAGGCGAATACAGGATTTTGAGAAGATGGGTGCACCATTATTTTTAAGAGAAGATGTAAAATTTAGAGTGACAGAAAATTTTTAGTTATTATACCACATATATTGATAGTTATAGTATTCTGTGTAATTTGTTATTAAAAATAAAAATGTTATTTCATAAGGAAATAAAATAAAAAAGGAAATTTGCTTTAGAATATTTTTATATTAAAAAAAAAAAAAGCCGAATAGGCAAGGCAACAACGTTGCTATTGAATTTTTTAAGAAAAAAATAAAAGAAAAAATTACATGATAAGAAAATTCTTAAGATTTAACTACATAACTAATACCATTTTTTTTAATATTATAAATATAAAAGATTTTATTACATATATAGCAATTTTAGCAAAAGCTTTAAACAATTTTTACTAACCCGAAAAAAACCTAAAAAAACTGCTAGTTAAGCATCATTCTATATTATACGGAATCATTCTCTTCAATCTTTATTTCCTAACACTATTACGCACCCAAATTTTCATTAGCCACTAAATTCAAAAATCTCATGGAGGACTCTTCCTTTTTATTTTAATCTCACTCCTAATTTCCATGTATTAATAATATTATAACAAATAAATTTTTATATGTAAATTGTAATAGTATTATTGATATAAACTTCTTATATTTAAATATACCATATATTTTATGGTATAAATATAATTTATGATAAAATCAGATCATAGTTATTTTTTGGTATAAATTTATGGATAAATATTCATGGTATAAATCTATTAGGTCAAAATTATTGTTTTTTAGGAAAAAAAAATTATCACATATAAATTTTTATTTTTGATATATACACGGTATAAACTTTTTATATCTAAAATATATACCATCTATTTTTATAGTATAAATATAATTTATAATAAAAAAAAAATTGATTATTGTTATAACTTTTTGGTATGAATTTATGGGATAAATATTTATGGTATAAATTATTCCGTTGTAAGTATTTTTTTTTTTAAAAAACACCATTTATTAAATATGAATATATATGTAATATATACATGGTATAAACTTTTTTATTTAAAATATAATTTTATGGTGTAAATATAATTTATGACAAAACCATTGTTATATTTTTTGTATAAGTTTATGGTTTAAATATTCTGTAGAAGGAAAGGTAATTTTTTTTTTTTTTAATGAATTTAACAGATAAGGGAATGTAATTTGTATGGAAGTTGAGGAGTTTAAATAGGAATTAAATGGGATGATATATTTGGTGCCTGATTAGCTGCCAAGGACCTTGGCCCAAGGTTCATGGAAATTAATGTGCAATTAATGGGCAGTCTAAGAAGTTTAAAAAAGGGAGAAAAAAACAAGACAACCTGCAGCAAATTGGGATTCGAACCCGTGGCATTAAAGAGTCAGGAAATTGGGACCGAAGTAAGAACCAGTGAACCAGTCACTCTCTTTTGATCATGGGTTCCTTAAGTTAATACTAGATATATTTTAACAATTATACAAACACTATATCAAATTTAGTCGGATGACCACGGGTTCCCGTGCCTCATTTTTTACACATAAATTCGCCCGTCTTCAATGAATTTAAAAATTTATCTAGTATGTAGGTGTACCTTAAAGACATTACAAAACAAATGTGAAAAGCTCACACTAATCTTTTTAAGTGAGTGAGTTCTTTCTCTGTCTCTCTATCTCCGAGTTTAGCGGCAATGGATCGAACTTGCAAGAACAATAATATACTTAATAGTCATTAGATACTCAGAATTTGATCACAGCCTAACATTCATTATTCCTTTCATCTCATCTTTGAAATGCTTATGCAGACATGATCAACCTTAATCACAGTATTAGTTAATGGTATAGCTATGCAATTTACATGCCAATAAGAAAAAGTGAGTGAGTACTGATTAGTAGCAGAGCATTCAAAACTGCATCTACCAAGGCAGCATTGATGACTTTGCTCTATTAACAAAAAAATTGGGGGTATAAAATTTATTTATTCATTATTCATGGAAAAAATTATTTATATATAAAATTACTATTCATCATAATAAAATATCTCACTAACTCCAATAGAACGTAACTATTTGTTTATATCATAATTCAAAGAAGGCACACATGGCAAGAAATAAAAAGATGTCCATAACACCAAAACCAAGAATATGAATATTTAGGAGAAATAAATAGGCACAACACTTGTTGTTTTTGAAAAAACATAGGTATAAAAATAAAAATAAACCCTGCTATTATTCAATTGTCACAGATTAGAAAGAAATTCTAGAAAATATATATATATAAAAAAAAAAAAACATAAAAGAGGACATCTCGAAAAATTGAAAGGAGAATATGTATTACATCTACATAATTCATGTAATGAGTCACAGCTTCGCCAACAAATCCCACTAAGAAGTATGTCTTCAAATACGAAGAGAGATGTCCAAATCAAACCTCTCCATTCAAATGTGGCTGAACTACTAAAATCCAATAAGAAAATATGTGTATTAATGAGCACAGATAAGAATTATATGTCTAAACAAAAGAACAAATAATATGTACAAATTCACCAACAAATTATTTTTACTTCAAGCTCCATCTTTCATATTGAGTAACTTTTTAAGTAGTTGCAATTGAATCACACTTTTAACACTAACCTAATTACATGAACTTATCTATTTTCTCTGCCTTGACTCTAATGCTAGAGATTTCAGTCAATGAATTCATATAATCATCAAAGTCTATGATTGCATAATTCATAAAAATAACTTTGGGTAAACTTATGTGCATTATTGGCCTTCCTCAATCAATTTTGATGATTGTTCGGTTGCTACATCTCTTCGTGCTTCCTACATTATTAATGTGCTACTAAAAATTTAATCAAAATCTTCCAATCAAGACTAAAAATCCTAAATGCATACGACATGCTACAAATTTACATAAAAATAAGAGGATATATTGCCAAATTTGATGCTAATGCAAAACATAATAAATGAATAAATTATGTACGTTTATTTTTAAAAAATAATATACGTGAGTACATATACCTTCAGAGCCTTGGATTTATTTTATTTATTGGATCTATATTTGTGCTGAAAATTTCTAAAATTAAAAAAATAATTGTCTTTTGAAGAGACAACACAGAACAATACTACACCAATTTTAATTCAAAGTTTAAATGGCTATAACATATTGACAGAGAATTAGGGATGTTATGATATGTCGTCTGCTTATAGGTTCATAATTTGATTTTTTTTCGGGCTGCAACTACGTCTATCATGTTTCGTCCATTTAATTTTAAAAGTCCTCCTTTCCGATTTCAAACCTCAAATGAGAATGCAAAAGATGATGAAATTCGATAGTTACACTTAGGTACTCTAATCACTAATCAGGATAATGCACATAAGTTACTCCTATCAAACATCAGCATGATAATACATTATTATGATTTATGTGCATGTGTGTGTAGTTTTAGTGTGTGCAGCAAAATGGGTGAATAGAAATAATGTGCTAGTGAGTCGAGGTTGTGGGGATTAGGACGTGTGGGTTGTTGGTGTTTAGGTTAAGAATTTTCAATTTTTTGTTTCTATTTTTCTAAAATATCAATACAATAATAAAAATATTTACAATTATTCCATATCTCTTAAAAGATATTTTACATTAAATTCCAATCCTCAAATATTTAGGATGTGAATAATGATAAAAATTGAATGATATTTAATTTGAATATAATAAGGATAAAGTTGAGAAGTTGTAACTGCTGTACATTAGCAAAATTTAATTTTAATTATATATTTTTTAATTTTGAAAATATATGTAAAGAAAGAAACTGCACTTTTTAGTTGATTGTAGTGTTTTTAAAAATAATCATGTAGTTCCTATATTGTTGAAGCATTGTCTTAATATTAGGTCATATATAATTATCAATTTATATTTCAGCAATATACCCAATAGCAAAATTTTATATAACTAGTTTAGGGTATGTGTGTTGCACGTGTATCAAGCGTTAATTGATAATAAATGTGTAGAAAAAATAAATTATTATGAGTACGTTATTTTACTAAGTGCAAATTTTTTAAAAATATAACGTACAATTTTGAAGACAAAAAAGTGTAGTTAATTAAAGAGGAACATGATAAATCACCGTCAGACTAATAATTATGAAGCAAAACTAGATGTATCGAAAAATATATTTTCTGTTTAAATTTATATTATATATTTAGTCTTTTTCTGTAAGTTGAGATAGTCCAGAGTTAACATATGACTCATTAAAATTAGGTATCAAAATGTTATACTTGTTACAAAATATAGATACCTTACTAATAAGTGCATCCCATCCATCATCCCTTAGTGTTTGCAACCTTCTCTTTGCTACTTCAACTAGTAGCATAGCATTTGTAATGTCTTGCTCTTTCTTTTGTAAGGATTTATTAAGCTCATTTGTGATTCCTAAGATATCTCTCATTAAATGCAACATAAAAGCAATCTTAAATGTTTGACAAGCTTCAATAAATCCTGTTGCCTTAGCTCTTTCATCTGTAGAATATGCATTAACAACAAGTGCATCAAGAACATCAACAATAGAACCAAACATAAGAATAAAATTGCTAAAAGATTTGTAGTGAGATCCCCAACGAGTATCACCCGCTCTTATAAGACCAAGTTCTTGATGCAAGCCCCATATCTAATGCCTCTTGAATTCTTTGTTTTTGAGAATCTCGAAATTCATCCATACGCTTAAAAGAAGCTCCCAACACATTCAAAACATTTGAAACCAATAATACAAGCTCCCCTACTTGAATACATTTTTTAGAAACCGCAACCAGAGTTAGTTGAAGTTGATGAACAAAACAATGAATAGAATGAGCTGAGACGCTTTCTTGCCTAATCAACATTTTTAGGCCATTCATCTCACCTTGCATATTACTTGCCCCATCGTAACATTGCCCACGCACATAGGATAGACTCAATGAATGTTGAGCAAGTAAATTGACAATTGCGCTCCTCAAAGATAAAGCACTAGTATCTCGAACATGAACAATATCAATCAATCGCTCTATTACAAATCCCATTCGATCAACATATCGTAAAACAATAGCCATTTGCTCCTTACGTGATACATCAAATGATTCATCAACTAATAAAGCAAAATAATCACCATTTAATTCCTCAATAATAGCTTTGATGGTTTCTATCTTACATGCGGTCACAATATCTTTTTGAATCATTGGAGAAGTCATTTGGTTATTCTGAGGAGCACATTCCAATACATAATCATGAATTTTATCACAGTGTTTCGCATACCATGAGAGAATTTCAAGAAAATTACCTCTATTAAGTGATGATTTAGATTCATCACGACCCCGAAAAGCAAATCCTTGATTCAAAAGAAGTCTTACTACATCGATTGAAGCAGACAAGCGAAGAAAATACTCATGCTTAACTTGATCAGACTGTCTCTCCAATGCAGATACAATAGACTGTTTTTGTCGCATCAAATCTTCACTTTTCTTTTTTGCTTTATTATGAGTGCTATTCGGCCCACCAATATGTTATTTAAAACTACTCTTCTTATTCCAACTCTTAAACCCTATAGTCGAGAATACTTCACCTCCTCCTTGATGAACGTTATCATCTTTAAATAAATAACAATACAAACAATATGCTGCATCGTTACTTACACTATACTCCAACCAATCATGATAGTCTTTAAACCATTCAGAATTAAAACGACGCATATCTCCATAAAAAATTGTTTGAGGAAAGATATGATTATCAGGTTGACAAGGACCTTCCCGAAGGTATGTTCTCCTAATTACATCACGGTCATTTGGATGATATTCCAAGATTGGTTTTCTTTTCGCCGGATCAAACTCTAAAGAATCTAAATCAATTTCTTGTCTTTGAGAAGAATGTAATGGTACTTCCAATTGGCTGACATTTTCTTCCCGAATAGGTTGATTATGAGAGATCAAATTTGATTTTGATACTTTGGAAAAATACCTCTTCAGTGACTTTTGAGACTGAATTATAGAGAAAAAAAATAAGTTGGAAACATATCTAATTAAAATTTGTTAACTAATGTTTTGATTACTGATTTCGCAACAAAAAAAGAGAATTTAGAAATCGAAACAACAAAAAGATATAAATAGAGATTAGAGGATAAAGACGAAAAGAAACTTACCATTGCAAATCGGCAACAACTGGACCTATGGCGACGAGTGGTTGGCTAGTGGAACGACTAGTGACGGACGTCGGCGACGATGAGCGACGACAACGGTGAGCGGTGACAGGCAGGGAGGCGTGAGAAGGTCGAGTGCCTGAGATAGATGTTTCGTCTTTGCGTTTCTGTTTTGGAAATTGGAATTGGGGAATTGGGAATTGTTAATCCCTAGTTTTATTAAATATTGTTTTTAAATAAATTAGTAAATAAATAAAGTGAACACAATAAATGCTAGTTTAAGTTTTAAACTAGAGTACGTTTCTTTATTTTGAAATTAATAAAATAATATTTTTTAGTTTAAGTTTGTAGTTTTAAAAAAAACCTGAAATAAAAACTTTCAAAAATTGTGCATCGAACACCCGACGTCCTGGTCCACAGCGCGAGTCTGATACCCCTCAACCACTGCGCCATCACTTCACCTTGTTTCAAGAGGTGTCAATACTAATATATATACCTATAAAATTAAAATTTGATCTATATATACAATGTAATTTTCCGACGAAGGGGTGTCGCTCGACACCCCTCGGGTAAGGGTGGCTCCGCCCATGATTTCAATATAATCTCATATGTGTAGTTTATGGAGGATGGAATACATACCTGATCACTCTCTTTGTAGGATAGAGAGATTGTTTTCAATAGACCCTCGGCTCAAAGCTTGGTAGCGCTGCGATCTTTCAACATCTCATATCAATGAAGAAAAACAAAAATATGTGACAAACTTACAAAAATTATGATTTAATAGTTATGCCTTTAATGTCAAGAAAATTTTCAATATAATCTCATATATGTCTTATCTGTGGAGGATGGAATACATACCTTATCACTACCTTTGTAGGGTAGAGAGATTGTTTTCGGTAGACCCTCGAAGGCGAACTTACAAAAATTATGATTCAATAGTTATGCCTTTAATCTCAAGATAATTTCATATCACATGTGGAGTTTATGAAGGATAGAATACGTACGTTATCACTACCTTTGTAGGATAGAAAGATTGTTTTCGATAGACCCTCGCAAGAAGTAACTAAAATAAATGATTCTTGCATAATACAACATAACTTAAATTATTTTAAATGTAACATATACTATATGTTGTTTTAACATACAAAAGAATATTTTAGGAAAGCATCACCTAATAATTTAAATTAAACAACAGATAAAATAGTTTAAATAAGTAATTATTGGAAAGCAATAAACTGCTACGTACCAAATACAACAAAATATATTCATCTATACTCTCCAGCTTTTCACCTCATACCCGTCTAAAAATATTTTCTTCCCATATTTTAGGACTCTTTTCTAATACATTAAGGAAAAAAAAAAAAACTATCAACATCAACCATATTTTTAGGAGTCATATTTTAGAACTTTCGATATAGGTGTGTTGCATATGTGTATTGCGTTAAAAGATACATATAAAAACTAAAAATATTATAAAATAATAATTTACGTTAAAATAAATGTAAAGTGATCAACTAATAGTATAGTCATTTACAAACCTAATTTTCATTTCTTCTTGACACTAATTTTCAAAGCAAGAGGAATGTGTTGAAGAACAATGAGGCGGAAGTGATAATAATCTCTGAACCGTTCTTCGTTTTCTTCTTGAGCGAACCTTTTGTCCCTGAAATGAGAAGAAGAAGAAAAAGTACTTTAAAAGGAGAAAACAAATTGGTGTGAAGAACTAACATAGTATTGCTACTCACTCATCACTCATCCACTCACCAGTTGTTCCGATCAAGATATGCCAAAGCTGTAGAAGGAAGACATCCGGTTGTTCTGTCTCTTCCCGGTTCTCATTCCGATCCATCACAATGAATCTTTTAGGCTCTTCCCTGATGAAAACTATAAATCTTGATTCACACCATTCAAGTCCATTAGTCAATCTCCTCAGCAAAGCCCAAAAATTAAGACCAATAACACAACAAAAACATTAAACAAACACAAAATAAACGCGACAGTTGACCCGGACACCACGGTTACAAAAAAAAAATAAAAAAAAATAAATAACTGTGAGTAGGGCGAACGGCGAGAGATTGGAACTTTTATGATTCAAATTTCGTTGTTAAAATCGGACAATTGAAGATTGCACCAACATACAAAATGCTATAGAAGAGTTTCTCCTATCCCATCCATGCTGCTCTCAAAATGGACAATTGCAATATAATCATGGATAAAAAGTAGTGTCATCTAAATCCTGCAACTTTCAATGCAAATGAGCACAAAAAGCAGTAACCATCACCTCAATATTTCCGAATTATATATATTGACATCTATGAATAGCACAATATAGAATGTTGAAGCAAGATCTTACCAGAGAGTTTGCCAACAGAATGATCAATTTTTTCAAAAGTTGGCTACTCATATCACATAAACCAAGCAACAAAAGAAACACTGCATAAGATGGAAACAACAAATAAATAGTATAACCAAAAACATATTGTTACACTAATTAGCTGAACACAATTAGAACATGTCCTGTCAGCAGATTCTGTTATAACTAAACAGACAGTTAGTTTAGATAGTTAATGTTCATTACTATTCCATTGAGTTACTGCACACGCAGAGTAGTGATCTGTTAGTTAGTTGAGAATGAGAGAGAGTAATTCAATGCTACAATGTATATAACTAGTGAAGTGTACAAGAGAATCATCAATAATACAATTCATTGTTTTCTTCTCTAAAATCTCTCTTCTTCTCTTCTTATCCTCTCTTCTATGTTCTTAATTCCTGAGCTATTCTGTAATAGCTCATCCCAAATCCTTGAATATTCAGTAATTCAAGCTATTTGGGTAACATTGGTATCAGAGCCAGGCGTTCCTTGGAATAATGACGAAAAGTAATAGGGCAAATGATGGATCATCTAGTAGTGAAATGGGTGAATTAAGGGAGATGATGCAAAAAGTTTTGACAGAAGTGGGAACTCTAGCAGGAGTAGTATCAACTCTAAAAAGATTGGACCAAGCAGTAATGAAGATTAGGGAGAAATTGGCATCTACAGGCGAAAATCAAAGGGGTAAATCTCCTGAAATTGCTCGAGAAAGGGAAGGAGTAAATGATGCACCTAGGCCATTTGATGAAAGGTCACAGAGGGAGAAAAGTAAAGGGAGTTACAACAATCATCATTCTCAATTCTCAAGGTGGTCAAGATTAGAGTTCTTGAAGTTTTCTGGAGAAGATCTGAGATCATGGTTGTTCAAAGTAGAGCAATTTTTCATCATAGAAAATGTTCCCATGGAGGAGAGGGTAAATGTTGCATCTGTGCAATTTGAGGGTGAAGCTGTCCAGTGGCATTTAACTTTCATGAAGTATAGGCAGTACTTACATCCTCCAACATGGAGTGAGTATGCTATGGCTTTAGTTGAAAGATTTGGGACAGATTATGATGATCCAATGAAAGAAATAAAGAAAATAAGAAAAATAGGATCTGTGAAGGATTATCAGGCCATTTTTGAAAGGAATTTAACTAGAGTCAATCTATCTGAGGAGAATGCAATCAGTTGCTACCTTGGGGGCTTAAAGAATAAGTTGAATATGGCAGTGAAGATAGCAAATTTGAGGAGCTAATCCCAAGTCTACAAATCAACAAGAATGCAAGAGGCATATTTGGAGGCTATGAAGCCACCTGTTCAGAATTTCAGCAACACTAGGAGGTATGATCAAAAGTTCTAAAGTAAACCCCCTTTATTACCTACTCCCACTAGTACTGCAGTTGCATCTATATCTAGAGGGGTCAATAGGAGGACTTTGAGTCCTGAAGAAATGAATGACAAAAGGTCAAAAGGGTTATGTTACTTCTGTAATAAGAATTATGTATTTGGTCATAAGTGCAAAACTTGAAACAGTTGTATTTGATAGAGGTAGTAGATCATGAAGAAGTAGAATGTGAAAATGCAGAAGAACCAATGGATGATAATCAAGAACAGGTGGAATTGGTTAGACCCTTGGAGTATATGGAGATTTTTGTTCATGCATTTAATGGTTCTCTAGGATTTAGAAAATTAAGAGTAACTGGTTATCATTCTAAGAAGCCTCTCCACATCTTAGTAGACACATGTAGTTCCCATAATTTCATTGATCCTGAGGTGGTGAGGTGGTAAAGGACCTGGGATGCCATGTGATATCTACTACTCCTCAGGCAGTAACTGTAGCTAATGGTTATGATATGCAAGTAAATCAAATGTGCAGGCTATCTTGGTTGTTACAAGGGGTGGAGTTTTCAGCAGAATTCCTTCTATTACCATTAGGGTCTTGTGGAGTTGTCTTGGGAGTGAAATGGATATTAACTTTGGGTGACATCAAGATAAATTTTAGAGATCTTACCATGGAGTTTTGGTATAAAGGAAGAAGGCATCTTATCAAAGGGACAGGCAAACAAATCAAAATAACAGGAGCTAGAAAATTGGCTAAGCTATCAGGTATTGACTCTCAACTGTGCATGATTCAAGTAATACCTTCTATGAATAATAAATACCAATGGCATTCAGTGGATGCTAAGGAAAGCCTTGAAGATGATCCTAGACTGATAAGTCTACTGCAAAAGCATTAGATTTTCTTTGAAGAACCCCAACAGTTACCTCCATGTAGGGGAGTTTTTTATCAAAGAATAGTGTTGTACAATAATACTGAACCTATAAACAAGAGGCCTTACAGATATTCTTCAGTCAAGAAGGACATTATTGAGGGATTAGTTCTTGGATCAAGGGGTGGTGCAGCCTAGTTGTATTCCATTTGTAGCTCCAGTAGTGCTAGTAGGCAAGAAAGATGGAACATGGAGATTATGTGTGGATTACAGAGATTTGAACAAGTAAGTTGTCAAGAAGAAGTTCCCAATTCCAATTGTTGAGGACTTGTTAGATGAGCTGGGGGGTCTGTCATCTTTTCTAAGATTGACCTTAGATCTGGTTATCACCAACTAAGGATGACAACTGGTGATATACCTAAAACTGCCTTCAGAACTCATTCTGGGCATTTTGAGTATGTGGTTATGCCTTTTGGTTGGTCAAATATACCTGCTTCATTTCAAGGCTTGATGAATGTTGTATTCAAGAGCTTTCTTAGGAAGTATGTTCTTGTCTTCTTTGATGACATATTAATCTATAGCAGAAGTTTGTATGAGCATTTAGATCACTTGATTTCTGTCTTTGAGGCTATCCAGCAGCACCAGCTATTTGCTAAGCAATCTAAATGCTTTTTTGGAGTAAAATGAATTGAGTACTTAGGTTATTTCATAACACAAGATGGAGTATCTACAGATCCTATGAAGATTATTACTGTAAAGAATTAACGTACTCCAATAACCCTTAAATAGTTGAGGGGTTTTCTGGGATTAGCTGGGGATTACAGAAGGTTTATTCAAGGCTTTGGGACTATGTCAAGGCCCCTGAATGATCTCTTGAAGAAGGATAAGTTCTAGTGGAATGATGAAGCTTTTAGGGCACTCACAGAGCTCAAGAATGCATTAACAAGAGCACCAGTCTTAACTCTTCTTGACATGACTAAGATGTTCATTGTTGAAACTAATGCTAGTGGAGTAGGGATTGGGGTTGTGCTTATGCAAAAAGTTCATCCCATTGCATTTATTAGTAAAGGTCTCTCACCTAAACATGTAGCATTATCAGTTTATGATAGAGAACTACTTGCTATTATCCATGCTGTGACCAAGTGGTCACATTATTTGTTGAATCAGAAGTTTATCATTCAAATTGATCAAAAGGCTTTGAAGTATCTATTAGAGTAGAAACTACATACTAATTCACAGCTGTTGTGGCTTACAAAGCTCATGCCCTTTGACTATGTCATTGAGTATAAAAAAGGAGTCAAAAACAAGGTGGCTGATGCTTTATCTAGGGTGCATGGTGCTGAGTTGATGTCCCTGGTGCTCTCTAATACAAGTTCTGATCTTCCACAAGCCATAACAGCCAGCTGGGAAGCTGATCCTACTTTAAAGACCTTAATTACAGAACTCATGACACATCCAAACTGCCATAAGTAGTTTACTTGGCATCACAACCAACTCAGAAGGAAAGGCAAGCTGGTGGTTGGTAATGTACCTCAACTCAGGTCTGACATTATTTTCTTTTGGCATTCATCTACTCAAGGGGGTCACTCTGGTGTAAAATCTACTCTTAAGAGACCGTTAACTCTTTTCTACTAGAAGGGTATTAGAGATGATGTGAAGTTGTTTGTTCAAAGGTGTGATATTTGTCAAAAGAACAAAGCTGATCTGGCTGCTTACCCTGGCCTACTACAACCATTGCCCATTCCTGAGGTGGTTTGGTCCCAAATAAGTCTAGATTTTATTAATGGTTTGCCTAAGTCCAAAGGTTGTGAAGTCATTCTGGTTGTTGTGGATAGACTCAGTAAATATGCCCACTTCTTTCCTCTGAAACACCCTTATACTGCTCAGTCTGTAGCTGAGGTATTCATGGATACAGTGGTTAAGTTACATGGATTACCGAATGTCATAACCACTGACAGGGATGTTGTTTTCCTCAGCAATTTTTGGCAAGCGCTGTTCAATCTACAAGGTGTTCAGTTGCACACTTCCTCAGCTTACCACCCTCAGTTTGATTGCAAACTGAGGTATTTAATAGGAGCTTAGAGACTTACTTGAGATGTTTTTGTAGTGAGGAACCTCATACTTGGTTCTCTTGCTTGGCTATGGCTGAATACTGGTACAACACTTATTTCCATAGTGCTATTCAAACCATCCCGTATGAGGCCCTCTATGGAAGACCACCCCCATTACATTTACCTTATTTACCTGATGAATCAGCTTCTGCTGAAGTGGATACTACCTTGCTTAATAGAGAGATAAAGTTGGATCTATTAAAACACCATTTGAGAAGGGCTCAGCTAAGAATGAAGCAGCAGGCAGACTTATATAAAAGCGATAGAGTTTTTGAGGTGGGTGATTGGGTGTATTTCAAGATCCATCCCTATAAGCAAACTACTGTGTCTGGGCATTCTTTTCATAAGTTGGCTGCCAAGTATTATGGACCATTTCAAATTCTGAAGAGGGTGGGATCAGTGGCATACACTCTTGCTTTTCCTGATACTATTAAAATACATCCTATAGTCCATGTGTCCTTGTTAAAGAAATGTTTTGCATTACCTACTCAAGTTTCACTACCTCCTGTCATTGACATTGCTCATCCCCTTTGTCCCAAGCATGAAAGTATTCTTCAGAGGAGAATGGTCAAGAAGGGTAGGAAAGCTGTGGCACAAGTTTTAGTCAAATGGGAAGGCTTGCCTGCTAATGATGCTAGCTGGGAGTTTTATCAGGCCTTAAAAGTCAAATCTCCTCATTTTGGTCCTTGAGTTTAAGGATCTCTTTTAGGGAGGGAGTATTGTTACACTAATTAGCTGAACACAATTAGAACATGCCATGTCAGTAGATTCTGTTATAACTAAACAGTTAGTTAGTTAGTTTAGATAGTTACTGTTCATTACTGTTCCATTGAGTTACTGTACACGCAGAGTAGTGATCTGTACGTTAGTTTAGAATGGGAGAGAGTAAGTCAATGCTACAATGTATATAAACTAGTGAAGTGTACAAGAGAATCATCAATAATACAATTCATTGTTTTCTTCTCTAAAATCTCTCTTCTTCTCTTCTTATCCTCTCTTCTCTGTTCTTAATTCCTGAGTTGTTCTGCAATAGCTCATCCTAAATCCTTGAATCTTCAGTAATTCAAGCTATTTAGGTAACTCATATGTTCCATCAATATTGTAGGGTGCTCGAAGAAATTCCTGAAGCAAAAAATTTATCATATTAAGGCTTTCTCTACTTAGTTACCCTTCAACAACAACAACAACAACATACCTTAATATTGTGTTCAAATTAAAATTAACAATATAAAAAAGAGGAGATTTTATGACAAAAGAATCAAAAGGGAGTTGATGAAACCTGAAAAAGAGACAAACTGAGACAATTTTAAGAGAGACAAAAATTGAGACAATACTGAGCCAAAATTGTCGTTGAAGAAAATATGAGAGCATGAACCTCTGCTGCAGAAATATCTCCATATTCCAATTTTCTTGAGTCACCATTGAACAACGCCAGCTTCATTCTAATCGTGAAGAGATTGTGAAGAGCCCGGTCTATGTCAGATTCTTGTACTTTCTGCTTCTCTAGAGCTGATTTTGTGCATGTCTTCAAGTGGGAGCCACAATTCACATCCATGCCTGAAATTTCATTGCCAAGAACAAAGACGTATTAGTTTTCATCAATGAAGTTTTCTTAAGATTTGAAAAGAATTTATAACCCACTACCGACCTTTTTTTTTGTAGGAAAAGTACGGAAGGATACTGAACTTTTTTGTTAAGAAAAATCAACCAAATCTATTTTATTTGAAAAAGGTTTTTTGTCTATATACAAATCAATTTTATATGGCATTCACATTTTTAATATACCATTTTTTTGTCCTTTTTGGAGTAGATAGAATTCAGCCAAACTTAGGAATTCAGTAACAATTTTTTCTTTTGTTCGGTTTGGAGTAGAATAGCTGACAAATTGTAACCAATTTTTTTTCCTCATATATTTATTAATTGGAGTAAAATAGTGAATTACCTCTTATCATATATTGATTGTAGAATTTTTCTTTTATTTAAGATAAAATTTTAATTGATTTAGAAGTGGTAAATATTATATTTTAGGAGTCCTAAACTAAATAGGACACAAATATTGAAAAACCCAAAAAACAAGTGTTGACTGTTTTTTCTTTCATCTTGAATAATTAAATTTTTGAGAAATTTAATTGGACAAAAAAGGTGAAAAAATGATTTTGTCTAAAGGAGAGTCTTTTAATGAAGGCAAAATGTTCGAATCATTTTTCTAAGTATCTTCATACTTTTAATATATTGTAGATTAAAAAAAAATATTATATAAATATAATCATCATATTTCATCTAAATGAACTTCAAATATCACAATTAGATAAAAACAACTCGGAATACAATAATATACATTAAAAAAAGGGTCCCAACCAATGTTATTGATTGTCAACTTATATCCTAATGATTTTTACTAACATTATCATTTCTTCCTCCCCCATGGCGTATATGACTTTGTATATTTTTAAGGCGGTATTTAAGCTACTTCTTGCATTTGTGGGGTTATAAGGATGTAACTTAAATTGAAATTGCTGATAAATATGATAATGATAATAATAAAGAATTTTAAAAGATATTTATCTTCAATTTAAATTCATAAGTTTTAAGATAATCATAAGGAACTAAATTAATCCATTCACTGATAAAGACTTGAAAAGAAGATATGGCTATCCATTATCTTTATTAGCATAATTATAGGAGGATATGTATGAATGAATTACGAAAATGATTGTGTGTAGTCATGCATGAGAAAAATGTGGAATACGTGGGTGAGGGCTTCTTATTTAAAAGCCACAGACGAATTTAATTTAATTAAAATTTGCCTTAATATTTACCGTGCAATATTTATTTATTTTTGTTGTCACGATCCAAATAGGCACGTGATGACACTTGTCACACCCTTCAAATAAGTAAGCCAAACTCAACCCAAGGAACACGAATATAAAGAAATCAAAGGCGAAAGCAGAAGAATAGAAGTAATCCCAAATATATATATACGAGATACAAGTCTCAAAGATACATCCTAAGTCTGGTTGTCACTAGTACAAGCCTCTAATACATATTAAGAGATTTATCAATCGTCTAAAGTATCTTAAATGCGAGGAAAAGCAAAAGATAAAAAGAGGAGAGATCCGGGTAAGCTTGAAGTCCTCCAGCACTACCTCAATCTCCGTAACGTTAATACTGAAAGAAGACAATCTACAAGATGCTACTCAGTCCAATACCTGCACGAGGTACAGAAAACAAGAAAAAGAAAAGGGAAGCAAGGGTGAGTACGAAACCACATGTAATCATCGATAACTAACTCTAATCCAAAACGATGGTGAGGACCACCATCCCAACTATCCAAGGTTTCTGAAATAGTCTATAACCCACAATTACAACACTTCATCCTATCGGGGTAACCCTACACAATGGTCCATAGATTTACCAAAAGCAAGGTAGGCACATTAATCTAGGTGAATCAACACCATTCACTTCATGACCAACAAATAAGAAAAGTCATTTATGAAGGAGACTCAATAATACGATAAATCAGGCTTAATCAATTATGATCAACCAATAATATGGGATCAAAACAGGGAGAGTGTATATATATAAGAGTGAATCTCACGCTACCAAAGGTGCTATACAACTATCTCTCTGATCAAGCCACTGCCATACGGCCCACGTCTCACAATACCCCAACTTCCCAACCAATATAAGATGATATAAGGTAATGTAATAAAATGAAATAAATACTCAAACACAGTATCACAAACAAGTTCTATCACGGAAATAAAATACTATTGAAGTATAGTTTTAATGATGACTTTGTCTCTTGTGCAGGATAGCAGCAAAATCAAAAAAAAAGGAAAACCAGTGAGACATTGAAGAAGTGAACGAGCACCAGTAAGATAGGAACTTGGGTCAAACAAAAAAAATCATTTAAAGATACAACTTCCAAGGAGCTACCATTCCAAGAAACATTCATTGAAGATGGAATGATAAACATATCATTCAAACGAAACCAAGAAACAAAAAGAATGTATTCAAGTCGGCATCAAACTCAAATGTGATATACCAGAATTCAAGAAGACATCTCATTGAAGAAAACAAAATGCAAACTAAAGTCAAGGAGTGACTTTCTCATTATTCTTGGAAAAGAAATTAATTACTTTTCTAAGGATAAAAAATTATTTGGGTTTCTATCTCTTCAAACTTCTCCAAACAGCTAGTTTCCTTCTCTATATATAGAAGGCCTTGGAGAACCAGATAGATATACAAACTATCTTAGCCAACTACAAGTCTTTGCTCTACTTTTTACAAGCATTGTATTACCTAGTGTTTTACTGTGTAACAAAAAAGAGAGGAGAGAAAAATATTATTGGTGAGATTTTGTATCAAAGAAAAGAAAAGAAAAAAGATTGAGAGAAAAGAGAAAGATTGAAAAGAGAGCCATTGAGAGTAGAAGTAGAAACTCTATTCTCAAAGATTGTATCAAACCTAAATATTTCAAAAGACTTAGAAGAGAACACCCTTGCAACCCAAGGGGACTGGACGTAAGATCCACATTGGATACCAACCAGTATAAAATATCTGGTGTCATTTAATTTACTACTCTTTACTTTTCAGCATTTTTATTTACTATTCTGTGTCTGTCAGTCGACTAACTTCCTTGACCAGTCGACTAAGAAAATAAAAAATAAAAATTCACCCCTCCCCCCTATTGCACTTTCAATTGGTATCAGAGCAAGATCTCACATTAAATTGCTTAACAATAAGTGAGAAAAGATCATGGCTCAATTATCTGCAATTGGGACACTTTTTCAAGAAGGAACTTCCCAAACAAAACCTCCTTATTTCAATGGCAAGAATTTCTCACACTGAAAAATCCGAATGGAAACATTCATAAAGACCTATGATGTTAAAGTCTGGAGATTAGTGATCTACCTATCCCTCCTTCAAGGAAATTGTGGCAAATCCTGAAAATGCTTAACAATCAACTGTACTAATTCCATCTCTTGAGAATTACACTGATGAACAAATGAAAGTTATCCATATAAACTCAAAGGCTAAGAATGTTCTGTATAATGCTATCAGTGGTAAAGAATATGAAAAAATTTCCTGTTGTGACACTGCTAAAGAAATGTGGGATAAACTAGAAGTCACATATGAAGGAATAGAAAAGGTCAAGCAAACATTGATTGGTATGTTGGTGTATGAATATAAACTGTTCAAACTGAAAGAAGGAGAATCAATTAAAGATACATTTGCTCGTTTTGGGAAAATCATTGGTGAACTCAAAGCTGCTGAAAAAACTTATCCTGTGTCAGACCAAATCACCAGAATTCTCAGAAGCCCACCTTCCCAATGGATCTCTAAGGTAGTTGGTCTTGAAAGCATAGACCTCAACACCTTGTCATATGATGAAGTTAGAGGAGATCTTATTGCTTTGGAGAAAGCTCATCTGAACAAAAATCTAGATGAACACAAGAAGAAGATTGTGGCCTTCAAAGCCACAACTGATGAAGAAGAAGAGGAACCTCTATCAGAAGATGAAATTGCTCTCATTACTAGAACTGTTGTAGACAATTTTAGAAGATCCAGAAATCAAAGAAGAGGTAAAAAAAATTTCTCAAAAGGTAAGATAGTTGAATACAAAAATGATGAAAAATGCTACACCTGTGGAAAATAGGGCCACATTGCCAAAGACTGTCCAGAAGGAAGAAAAAGATGCTCAAAAGGAAAATCCAAGCATAGGGCATTCAGCAGCTAGAGTGATGAAGATCACTTAGATGATGATGAGAATGACAATGTTGGAGATGTCTGCTTCATGATAATTGGAGAGACAAGTGAGGTAAGGACAAATTTTTTACAATAATTGTCATGATATGAAAAGATTGTTAGATCAAGCTATAATTGACTTAAACAAAGCTCATGATCAAAATAGACCTTTGTTAAGAGAAAGAAGAGATTGGGAATTAAAAATTGAAGTGTGTGAAATTAAAAATATTGTTCTACAAAAAGAAATTGATGAATTAAAAATTAAAATAAATAGTTTTCAAAAATCACCCAGTCATAGTGTTGTCAGATCTAATCAGCTAACTTCCTCACACAAGTCGACTGATAAAAGAATTGACAGTGATAAACCCGAATCCAGTAACAATCACTATAGTTTTGATAAGTCCTCCAAGTCAACTAGTTTTGGAAAGTCGACTAAGAGTACTAATCGTAATTATAGATCTATCACTGAAAAGCACTCATCTTTCTCATGCTATTATTGTGAAAAATCTGGGCACAAGCATTACAATTACAAATTTCATACTCATAATTCTTCTAAATGGATTTGGAGAACCAAAGATGGATCAAATGATTCAAACTCTCACCCAAAAGGACCCAAGAAGGCTTGGGTACCTAAAAATAAGTAACAAAGTTGTTTTTGCAGGAACACCACTCAAGAGCTAAAGGGAAATGGTACCTTGATAGTGAGTATTCAAATCATATGACAAGAAACAAAAACCTTTTTAAATTTATAGCTGACTATGATGGAGGAAGCATCAGATTTGGTGACAACTCAAAAGGAACTGTAATAGGTATTGTAACTATTCCTTTTAATGATTTATGTGATATCACTAACGTTTATCTTGTGAAGGGTTTGAAATATAATTTGCTGAGCATCAGTCAACTATGTGGCTAATCTTGAAGTCAAGTTCAAAAAGTCTGGATGCACAATAGTAGACAAATCTGTAAAAATTATACTTCCTAGAAACAGAGAAAGGAACGTCTACATTCTAGATTCTATCCAAAGGAGCAAGGAACACATTTGTCTTCCTTCTATATCAGAGGATCCATGGGTATGGCACAAGAAACTTAGTCATGCTAGCATGTGACTGATAAAGAAACTTGTTAAGCTTGATTTGGTTCTTGGACTACCTAAATTGAATTACACAAAAGATCAAATTTGTGATGCGTGCCATATAGGTAAACAAACTAGAAACTCTTTCCCTTCAAAGGATATTGTAACCACTACCAAACCGTTACAACTGCTTCACATGGACTTGTTTGGTCCCACAAGGACTACAAGTATTGGAGGTAAAAGATATGCTTTTGTTGTTGTTGATGATTATTCACGATTCACTTGGTTTATATTTTTATCTAACAAAGATGATACTTTAAAGAATTTTAAAAAAATTTTAATGAAAAAGTACAAAGGGACAAGGGATACTATATTTCTTCTATAAGAAGTGATCATGGTGGAGAATTTGAAAATAAAGCTTTCGAAAGCTTTTGTAACAAGCAAGATACACTCACAATTTCTCATCTCCTCGCACCCCTCAACAAAATAGAGTTGTTGAACGAAAGAATAGAACTCTTCAAGATATGGAAAGAACAATGATCTGTGAGCATTCTCTACCACACCATTTCTGGGCAGAAGCAGTAAGTATTGTATGTCACATCTTGAACAGATGTCTCATCAGACCCATTCTAAAAAAGATGCCATATGAGCTATGGAATGATAACAAACCAAATATCAGTTATTTCTACCCTTTTGGATGCAAATGTTTTGTCCATAATAATAGTAAGGACAATATTGGTAAGTTTAATCCACGAAGCGATGAAGTTATATTTCTTGGTTATTCAAACTCCAATAGATCATATAGGATTTATAATAAGCGTACACTATGTGTTGAAGAATCAGTCCATGTTGTTTTTGATGAATCTAACCACATTGTTGAGAAAATAAATAGTACAGAGGATGAGAAAGGAGAAACTCCTCAAGTTGCTGCTTCCTCTCTAAAAAAAAGTCGACCCAGAGACTGAGTCAATTGAGGAACAAGTTGAACCAGAAGTCATTCCAAATGAATGGAGAGGAGAATCAAACTACCCAAATAAATTCATTATTGGAGATCCAAAAGAAGGAATAAGGACTAGAGCATCTAGCAAAAGATCTGTAAACATTGCTCTCATTTCACAATTAGAGCCAAAGAAAGTAGATGAAGCTCTAAGAGAAAAAGAATGGATTCATGCAATGAAAGAAGAACTAGAACAATTTGAAAAGAATAAAGTTTGGACACATGTCTCCAAACCTAAAAATGCTTTTATCATTGGCACTAAGTGGATATTCAGAAACAAGATGAATGAAGAAGGAAAAGTGATTAGAAACAAAGCTCTTCTTGTTGCTCAAGGATATTCACAATAGGAGGGAGTCTACTACGATGAAACGTTTGCTCCTGTTGCAAGGTTAGAATCTATTCATATACTTCTTGCATATGCTACTCACAAAGGTTTTAAATTATTTTAAATGGATGTCAAAAGTGATTTTTTAAATAGTTGTATTGAAAAAGAAGAAATGTTTGTTAAACAACCTCCTGGTTTTGAAAATCCAGAATTCCCATATCATGTTTTCAAATTATTCAAAGCACTTTATGGTCTAAAATAATCTCTCAGAGCATGGTATGATAGACTCAGTACTTTTCTTTGTGATCATAGTTTTACAAGAGGCAAAATTGACACTACTTTATTTATTAAAAGAAGCTCGTCTGGTAATTTTATCATTCAAATTTATGTTGATGACATTTTATTTGGTAGTACTGATGTGTCTCTTTGTCAGGACTTCTCTAATCTTATGCAAGGTGAATTCAAAATGAGCATGAGGGTGAGTTAACCTTCTTTCTGGGGTTACAAATTAATCAATCTGAAAAAGACACATTTGTGTGTCAAAGTAAATACACCAAGGAACTTATTCAGAAATTTGGCATGGAAAATGCCAAATCAATAACTACTCCTATGATTTCCACCTGTTCTCTTGAAAAGGATGATGAAGAAAAGCCAATAGAAGAATCAAAATATCAAGGTATGATTAGTTCTTTATTGTACCTAACAGCTAGTCGACCAGATATCATGTGTGTGTGCAGGTGTGCTAGATATCAGTCAGCTCCCAAAGAATCTCACAACTATTAAAAGAATCATCAGATATCTTATTGGCACTCCCTCCTTAGGATTGTGGTATCCAAGGAGTGACAATTTTAAACTAGAAGGATTTTCAGATACTGACTTTGCTGGGAATAAGGATGATAGGAATAACACCGGTGTATCTTGTCAACTACTGGGAAATTCCTTAATCTCTTGGAACAATAAGAAACAAAGAAGTGTATCCTTATCAATCACTAAAGCTGGGTACATAGCCATTGGGTAATGTTGTGCTCAACTCTTATGGATGACCCATCAGTTAAGTGATTATGATCTATGTTTTAACCTTGTTAAAATTTTCTGTGATAGTTACAGTGCTATTTGTCTTTCAAAAAATTCAGTGCATCATTCTAGAGCTAAGCACATTGATATTAAGTATCATTTTATTAGAGATCATGTTCTTAAATGTGACATTGAAATTTCCTTCATTAGTACTGATTTTTAATTAGCCGATTTCCTTACTAAACCATTGATGGGAGAAAGATTCTGTGTATTACGAAAATCTCTTGGTATTATTTCAAAACCTTTTTTGAGACTTTCATTGATGTGATCACTGTTTTGCATTAACTTGATTTAATTGTCTGTACCGACATTGAGTGTGTCAGTGCACTTCTCCAAAATACAAGTCACCCTCTTCAAGTCAATCCATCTCATTTTTATTTTTATTTTTTTGTACAACTCTTCATATTCTTCTTTAATTCTCTTTGACCGTCTCTTCATATCTCCTTCATCTTTCCTTTAAATTACCCACTTCTGTTATCTTCATTCCTCACTTATCTTTCAATGGCCAAAAGGCAATCTCCTGCTCGAAAAAGCTCTAGGACAAAAGAAAAGGGAAAAACTTCCTCTACTGTTGTAGTTTACTCTGACTTCTCTTTTGCAGAATCTCTTCTATCTTTTCTCATCAGAAATTAGGTAAACATTCTTCTACCTTTGATGACTTTGAATGCTCCAAGAAGAAAATTAAATTCGATTTTGAAAGTTCCCTAGATTTGAAGCATGATTTCTGAAACTCTTCTCATGAGTCCTTGTTCAAATCTCTGAAGGACAAAACTATTGTGCATGGTCGAATTATGGATTTGGATCTTCTTGAATTACTCTCTTGTCCCATCAAAAAGTTTTTAAATTTTCAGGGATGGAAAAATATCTTCTCATCTCCAAAGGTTGTGTATGAACCTCTTGTAAGGCAGTTTTATGCAAATATCAGATCCACCAAAGCTGACGAATTGGAAACACTTGTCTTGGGTAAAAGAATTTTCTTGGATTGCTCCCAGTTTGATGAAATGTTTCAAATTAAAAGTGTTGGTTTTTGTTCGTCCTCCAAAAATTCTTGGCCTTCTGATTTTGAAGTCACTTTTGATCAAGCAAAAAGGGTTCTTGCTTTGGACAACACTGGGGCTATACCTTCTTAGTTAACTCTAAAATTTTTATCTTTTGAAACTCGTATGCTTGCTCATATTATTGCTACTATGCTATTTCCGTGTGATGGTTCTCACTCTACTCTATCTCAAAGGGATACTCTTCTCACTTACTGTCTTGTCAAAAAACGCAAGGTTAAGTTATCCTCTTTTATTCTCAATTGCATGATTGAATCTGCTGAAAACCCCCCAGTCTTCCTAATGAGTCACTTATCACTCGCATTCTTGAAGCTCATAACATTGCTCTTGATGACTTTTCTCCTATTACTGTAAAACAATGTTATGATTCTAAAGCCTTCATCAGTATGGGCTGTGTTCGATCTGAAAAACACTGGTCCCTAAAAGTTGAAGGGGTTGTTCATATCATTCCCTCTCCTTCCAAGCCTGCTGTTGTTACTACTAATATTCCTTCATCCTCTTCTTCTGGCCCCGTACTTGAAAAATTATCTGCTCTGGAATCAAAAGTGGATGAACTTAAGGACTTGATGGTGGCCACTCTTTTTCAGATGAAAAAGGTAAGTGATGTAACTAAGGAGACATGCTCTGATGTTGCTAAATTAAGGATCAAGCTAGATTAGGTTATCAAGGAAGCTGTCAAGGTTGCTTCCAAAATTTAGGAAAATTGTGATATCTTTTCCAAATCTCTCTCTGAACAGTTCACAGGACTCAAGGATGGATGTGTGAACACTATCTCCTATTTCTTTCGTCATTATGAGCCCAAGCAGCCTGAGAAGTCTCTGTGAACTCTGTGTTTTTATATGATTCTCGCAGACAATTTTTTTGTGTTTGGATAACTGTAATTGGGCATAAGACCAAAACTCTCTATTTTTGATGACTCTCTCAACTGTTTAACTGTTAGGATATTTTATCATCATTTTAGCCCTTTATACTATTATACTGTTTTCCTTTTTGATAATGTCAAAAGGGGGAGAAAAAAGGACATATGTTGACACCCAATTTTGACCCCCCGATATTCCTCCCGGCCTACTATTTTATCAGAAATATTAGTTTTGAATTTTTTAATATTATTTTGGTATCAAATAAACTCCGACATTTCGCATTCGTGATCTTAAGGTATGCAATTTATTTTTAGCATTTAATTTTTATTTTTTCTTATATAATATATAATTTACTAATTTAAATATAATATTTTACATAATTTTTGTAAATATTTATTAAATTATTTCTGCAAATGTGCATACTCATAATTTACAAACCCGTGGTCTATTACTATTACTATTATTATTATTATTACAATGTTTTTAAAATTCGCATTCATAATTTATGGGTATATAATTTATTTCAAATTATTATTTATCGTCAATTTTAAATAACATATTACGTGTCATTGATTTTATATACGTAATTTATTTATAGTTAATTTAAGCGCAACGATCTTCATGATGATTGTTAATCTTGTTATTGTTATTGATTTTATTACTATATTTACTAAATAGCAGCCTAATTCAATTTAACTACCCAATTTTATTTAATTCTTAGCCCTTTTCTATCCAATTTTGTGACTATTCTAGCCTAAGTTGATACTAATTTGAGCCCAAATCGAAATCCCCAATCCAATTTCAATTAAGCTAATTTCCTGACCCAATTCTAACCCATAACCCGACCCATTTGTCAATTTCGATCACAGCCATTCATCACATCTCATCCTACGGTCCTAATTAAATCTTTCTTTTTCCATTTTCTAATTACCATATACCCCTATACTCGTTTCTTTAATTGAATTCTTTACTTAGTTTTATTTTCTTTTCCGTTTTTTCTATTCTATTTATCAAGTTCTTACCAAATTTCATAATACAATCTCTCTCTCCCCCCCCCCCCCCCCTAATTTATAAAAATCAAGATCTTTTCTTGCTCCTCTCACTTTAGTGTCTCAAGAGAAAAAAGGTAAGGATTTGAGGTCGAATCTCTTAAAGAATGTGTCTATAGTTCAACGAGATGTAAGGTAAGAATTTCTTCTTCTTTTTTTTTTTTGAATTTTCTCACTAATTTAGCTCTCTATTATTAAGCTTGATTTACTATGATCTGATTTGATTTGATACTTTATTGCCCATTCCTAGAATTTCAACTTTTATTACCTTTTCTGAATACTAGGCCAATACTATTTTCATAAGTATAAATACATGCTAGTTTCTAGAGGAAAAGAGGACGATAGTCACCTCTACAGGTTTTCACTACTGTCATAGCAAATTCTCTTCATCAAGATAGATTGCTTTCATTACTTTTCTATTTTGACGACTACAATCCAAGATAAAGTGTTTTGTATTCACTGGACACAATCTAGACGTGTCTAGTTTCGCTTCATTTGCGAAACGTTATTAAATTTCAGACGTCCTTCTCACTTGTTCGGCTACTGGTGAGTTCTTTAACGATGGATTCAATTCTTATCCATGTTGCACTACTCAAGAGCGCAAAGCATTATCCCGAGAAGCACCCGGGTCAGTTCTTTCTCTTCCTTTCATGACTCATTATTCACTTCTCATGTATTTTCGTGATCAAATTTCAATCCTACAAATCGTGATCTATACTTAATTACTTGTTGTAGTCTTAACTTTGCTGTTTTTGAATATGTTCCTGAACCTTATCATATAGATATAGTTAGCTTAAATTGTTCACATATGAATTCACTTAATAAGAGTTTTTGTTTTGAAAAAAAAAATTATCCACGAAGTACTGTCATATTGAAATCATGTTTAGTTAACTAAAAAACAAACTACCTTAGTAAGCTAGCTTTGGTTGCTAAGCAAGTCGGGCACTACTCTAGGACGTGGATCGATCATGACGAGAATGGACTTCTCCGTAATGTAATGTAAATGTAATAGAAGAGACAGAGTCCAGTCCCCCTCCTTCGTCTGGTGGCTATAAAAAATTAATTTAGGATTAGTACCACTTAGGATTAATAAAATTGTTAACTAACAAAACTTATTGTATCATGCGTGTTAATTTTTTTTTTGAAGTTCGGTTAGCATCCAAGTAGACACCATGACCACATAGGATATCTATTGCTATAGAAAAACAACCGAGATGCATGCTTGGGACAATTTTTTAGCGTCATTGTGTTGTTTGAAGTTGTGGATTTTAAATTTTTAGTCTTGACTCAAGTCGGGAGTTGCATAGGATTGGAATAGGCATGAAGGGTTATTTGCTCTTTGCTCCCGGGCCCTTTATTTCTCCGAAAAACATGCTTAATTAGAACTTACGATTTTTATTTTTTAGGAAGCATGCCTATAGAGATTAATTTTTCTTATCAATAGTCTGAAGAATGCTTAGTTTAATATTAATTTAATTTATTAGATATCACGCCTATAAAACATTCTGTATTTTTATAGCATGTTAATTTAGTTATACGTTTACCTAGAAACCATGTTTTAGGATTATTAATTAACTTTCAACATATTAAGTTAAGTTCGAGCATGTTAATTTAACTTATAGTGTGTCTAATTAATTTTAGCAACTTCTAATCATTTTTCAGCACTTTAAATTTATTTTCCAGCATTTTAAACTTATTTTCCAGCACCTTTTATTAATTTTCAGCACCTTTAGTTAATTCCCTGTACTTATAATTAATTTTTTTGCTTATTTAAAATAATTTTCTGCATATGAAAATAATTTTTCTGCACACTTTGATTAATTTCCGGCACTTTTAAATCAATTTTCTGCACTTTAAATAATTTCTCTGCTCACTTTGATTAATTTCCTGCATATTTTAAAAAAAAATTCTGCATATGGAAATAATTTTTTTCTGCACACTTTGATTAATTTTCTGCATGTTTTAATCAATTTTCTGGACTTGAAATTATTTTTCTGCGCACCGTAACTAATCTTCCGCACACTTCAGTTAATTTTATGCACATTTAAAATAAATTTTATGCATACATAAATTAATTTCCATCATTTTTAATTTAATATCTAGCACATTAATTAAATTTCCGGCACCTTGGTTAATATGTCTCGCCTAGAAATCATGCCTATAGGTCTTAATCATGTAAAATGAATAATTATCTTTTTAAGCATGTTAATCACCTAATTACTTTAATTAATCAAGAGGTTTGTTTGGACCATTACGTGCTATTTGTTTAAGTCTTATGTGTTTAGTGTGATGCGAACCCCGAGTTTAATTAGGCAACCTAAGTGTTCTTTTGTCTAGACCCAAATTCAAAATAGTAAGTCCAATACCTCTTGGACATTAAGCTGGGATGGGTAGACATTTTAGGGAACATTAGTTTTATCGTTTTCTATAGAATGCTTTTAGGCTTAATAACCAACTAGGTGGGGTAGGTGGAAAGTGGGATATGATGGAAGTTGACCAGAGCAGAATCCGACAATGCGATATGCGACATTGTTATCCGTTAATAAGCCGGGCGCTAATCCGAATAGTATAAAATGAACTCTTTGTCCAAGTTTTTCTAAATCGACTTTTCTTTAGTTTATTTTTAAATGTTTTAATTATCTGGGGTAGTTAGGTTTATTATTTAAGTAAATATTTTTACTGTATAATTGTGTCCATTCTATCTCCTTGCTTATCTGATCCATATTTCGTTTGCGTACTTAATAGTTTTATCACTTAATTAGCTATTAATTATGATAAAATAGAAGTTTTATGTTTAAACGCTTTGTCAATATTAAAATAATAAAAATAATTGACCTTTGTATATCACGTAAATTCCCCACGTAATATATGAGTTCGACCGAGACACACATTTGTGGACCTCGAAAGGTGCCTAACACCTTCCTTTCGAGGTAACCTGAACCCTTACCGAATTTCTGATTGGCGTAGACTATTAAAATAATTCATAATTAGTCTAGAATGGTGCCCTAACGCACCTTAACTCGTTAGGTGGCGACTCTTCTCTTTTTCCATTCCAAAAAGAGTTGTCACGTGAATCCCGTATTTCGCGAGAAATATGGAGAGCGACAGCATGACGACTTCACTGGGGATACTTAGGTTCTAACCATTACGAATTTATGTGTTATGTGGTATTTTACGTTTTTAAATTGATTTTCTTAAGTTGTTGTTTTTTCATTTTTTGTATGCATGTTAATCCTCTTCCTTTTTTTCCTATTTGTTTGTCTTTTCATGTCCCTCCACTTTTCCTTTTCCCTTTTAGTTGCTTACATGTTATCTCCTATTTTTCTTACTCCCCTTTAATTATGTTAATTTTTATTTGCTTTTATTATTTTCTTGTATTGTTCAACATGTTATTGCTTTTCACTGTGTGCTATATGTTACTGCTTTATAATTGGCATTCCATTCATATTTTTCCCACTTGAAAATTTCACACTTTCACTCTTCTCGGATGTTGCGCCTTCGCACTTATCCAAATTCTCTTCAAAACCCTGTTATAGAGAGTCGGCTAAGACGCGGTGGAGCGGATAGTTTTACTACTATGAGACCACGTGCCTTCTCGCATAAGATTAGCCTAGTCCGTGTCTATCCAAATCTTAAAAAATTCTAAGTCATGCATGCATTAACCATTATGTGCTATGTGTTTACTATCCTTATTTAAGTTGTTATTAGACTCTTACTTTGTCTCCAATTACCATTCAAATTTCTTTCAGTCATCAGAACTACGTACGACCTGATTCTTATTCCAACAAGATACGTAGGCAATCCTTTATAAGGATGCGGTCCTCATTTTTCATTTTTTTTACAAAATATTTCCATATTTTAAAATGTTAAACAATCTTTATCATTCAAATAATTTTTCTATCAAATCTTATATTCTACCTTTCTTTCACCTTTTCATAATGTCATAAGGGTGAAAACTAGAGCATTTTTAGGTTATTCAAATGATTTTCACAATCTTTTAAATTCTCAAATGTTTTAAACTAATGTCTCAGTTAAGCTAATTCTTTAAAAACTTCTCAAATCTTCAGCTCCCTCGTTTTTCAAAATAAAGTCTTTAAATATTCTTTACGTATCTTTTAAATATCTTATCATTATTTACTTGGTCATCCGTCAACCTTAAGTACGAGCTTAGTATTTTGGTCTTGCTTAGAACCTATCTTCTACCTTTTGACATCGATTCACTTTTCAAGCTTAAGTTCGCCCACCCATTCATCCTAAAGTCCTCTTTGACAAGATGACTCATATTTTCATATTATCTCTTTTCTTATTGGGTATACTGACTTTTGTTTTTGTTTTTGTTTGATTTATTTATGTTGTTTAAAGGTTGTCTAGCATTTAAACATCGACTCGACTGAGAATCTGCAAATATGACAAATATGCTTAATATCCAGAAAGATCCCATCCTTCTTCCTTCTCTTCCAATACAAACCCCCGTTTGGACTGTAGCCCCTTATTCTCTTCTTACTCATACACCCTCTCAACAGTTGCCTGCAGCACGCACTACTCTTGGAAATGAGAGAGTCGATTTAGATGCACTGCAGAAAAAGCTTCATGACTTAGAAAAAAGGTTGGATGAGAATCTACGCTCCAAAGGTATTCATAACTTGAGGTATGAGAAACTATGTCTACATCTAAGGGTTGAATTACCTCTAGGATACAAAGTCCCAAAGTTCAACATGTTTGATGGGCATGGAGACCCAATCACACATCTAAAGGACTATTGCGGCAGATTAGTTGGCATAGGACATAATGAGGCACTCTTGATGAGATTATTTATTCAAAGTTTGTAAGGGATAACACTCACCTAGTTTGCCAAACAAGACTTTGACAAATGGCATACATAGGAAGACATGGCTCAGACTTCGTGGAGCAATATAAGTTTAACATCAAGGTTGATCAGACAATGTGGGATTTACTCAAAGTAAAGAGAACGACTCACAAATATTTTGAGGAATATGCAAGTCAATGGAGATTGGAAGCTTCTAAGATACATCCTTCTGTGCCTGAAGAAGAGTTGGTCCAAACTTTCATCAGATCGCTAGATGGAATATACTATCAAAAATTATGCTTCTTGAGCAGTCACAGTTTCGATAGTTTGATTTCAATCGGAAAAAAGTTAGAATATGGTATCCGAACAGGGAGAATTATTGATGTGTCTGCAATGCCAACCACTTTCCAAGCACCAAAGAGTCCATCCGAGAAAGGGGAAGAGGATTTATCATCTCAGACGCAATGCTATCAGAATAATAAAGAAGTCCTTGTTGTGTTTGATTTATGTCATGAGCATCTCAAACCTTATGACTCACAAGATTCTCAACATGAGGCTTATCAAATCCAATCCTACTCTTTCCAGCAAGGTTATCACAATGAGGTTTATCATACACAATCCAATTTTCAACATCAGTCTTATCCGATACAAGGTGATTTTTATCAACCAAAAAGAATGAGGCCTCGTACTTTTACTCCTTTGACTGAGCTATTGGTGAGCATATTTGAAAGATTGAGGGCCCAAGGTATTGTGCAACCAAGAAGGGTATGGATTCCTAAGTATCCATCTTCTAACTTTGACCCATCAAAAAATTGTGCTTATCACTCAAATATACAAGGTTATGATATTGAGAAATGTTCAGCACTAAGGTACAAAATTCAGAATCTGATTGAAAAGGGGAATATAAAAGTGCGGCGAGGCCCAATAAACAACATCTACAACCCTATCACTGTAGCCGAAATCATTGTTCAAGGTGATCCAATAAAAATATTTCCAAGAGGTTCGCGAAGGAAGCGCAAAGTACGTCACATGAGCTGATACGGACTACCATTGTCACAAGTAAAATACCATCATTCTCCACTTGTCCGCCTTATGGCTAATAAAATTTTCCTGTTTTATCCATCTTTTCTTGTACTCATGAACTACATTGACCTTATTTCTAGTTGGATACGTAGGCAGCCTATTATTGGGCCTGGTCTCAATCTAATAAAAATTTCTTTTTTTCCCTCTATATCCAATTCAAACACTTCGCTCAAATTCAAATCTAAAATACCAGGCTAATAGGCCCAACTCTTAAGATTATAAAGACAGATTCGAATTGAGATAACGATGTTCAAATGTAAGGTAACCATTTCTTTTGAACTAATATCTTTCTTTGAGTGAAGCAGCAATATAAGACTCCAAAAGTGAAAACTGGGGCAGAATTTCCACAAGGAAGCAGTATGTCAATTCATAAGGACGTGTGAAATGCATCTTTTATTCTAAATTGGGGCAAAATTTTTTGAGAAGCTCTCAAAAATTTCACCATAAAGAATACAAGCCTCAATCTCTGAGATCAAGACAATGACGAGGAGCCAAGCCAAACAAAGGAATGGGTCAACCTTACTTTTAAACTTATAATTTTTCTTTGAGTGCAGATAGCAGGTAGAAATGCAACCACTGCCTTGCAACATCATCAAAGAAAACCCAAGCTACATCCTCAATCTGGAAAAGAAACTAAGTCTCTCTATCTCTTTAACTTTGACGACATTAAAATCAACAGTACATTGCATTAACATTTTGGCATCAACTTAGCATTGGGTTTCTCAAACGGACCTTAAAACGATATTGGGTTCCTCAAATGTACCTTAAAACTGCATTGGGTTCCTCAAACGGACCTTAAAACGGCATTGGGTTCCTCAAATGGACCTTAAAATGACATTAGGTTCCTCAAAAGGACCTTAAAACGACATTGGGTTCCTCAAACGGGGCCTTAAAACCGCATTGGGTTCCTCAAACGGACCTTAAAATGGCATTCAGTTCCTCAAACGGACCTTAAAACGACATTGAGTTCCTCAAACGGACCTTAAAAAGGCATTGGGTTCCTCAAAGGACTTTAAAATGGCATTGGGTTCCTTAACGGACCTTAAAATAAGCATGAGTTCCTCGTCGGACTTTAAAATGAGCTACTACTTATTTTCTCGACAAATACGAGATGACTAAACAATTCTCTCTCTCCTGCTTTAGAAACATAATTCTTTATCCCTATATCTTGCAACATGACCTAAACCATATTCCCATTCCACCTTTCAAAACTATTCATACTCCAATCTTGTCGACTCGAGCGATCTTCAATCAAATTTAATATTCATCAATTTTCTTTAGGGATCTCGTTCATCCCTAAATCTAGAACTACACACGGCCAGATTCTCGTAACACCGAGATATGTAGGCAACTTGAAACCAAGTCTCGGCCCCAATATTTTGACAAACTCCCTGCGGATCTTTAACTCCAGCCAACCATCCTTTCGGTCCGACAAAATTGACTATTACGTCAATGTTCATTGCTCAACAATTCTTCTATCATTCTCAAGCAACGAAAAAGCAGTTGTTGACACCCAATTTTGACTCCCCGATATTCCTCTCGGGCTGCTATTTTATCAAAAATATTATTTTTAAATTTTTTAATATTATTTTGGTATCAAATAAATTTCGATTTCGCATTCGTGATCTTAAGGTATGCAATTTATTTTTAGCATTTAATTTTTATTTTTTCTTATATAATATATAATTTACTAATTTAAATATAATATTTTACATAATTTTTGTAAATATTTATTAAATTATTTCCACAAATGTGCATACTCATAATTTACAAACCCGTGGTCTATTACTATTATTATTATTATTATTACTATTATAATAGCATTTTTAAAATTCGTACGCATAATTTATGGGTATGTAATTTATTCCAAATTATTATTTATCGTTAATTTTAAATAACATATTACGTGTCACTGATTTTATATACGTAATTTATTTATAGTTAATTTAAGCGCAATGATCTTCATGATGGTTGTTAATCTTGTTATTGTTATTGATTTTATTAATATATTTACTAAATAGCAGCCTAATTCAATTTAACTACCCAATTTTATTTAATTCCTAGCCCTTTTCTATCCAATTTTGTGACTATTCTAGCCTAAGTTGATTCTAATTTGAGCCCAAATCGAAATCCCCAATCCAATTTCAATTAAGCTAATTTCCAGACCCAATTCTAACCCATAACCCGACCCATTTGTCAATTTCGATCATAGCCATTCATCACATCTCATCCTACGGTCCTAATTAAATCTTCCATTTTCCATTTTCTAATTACCATATACCCCTATACTCGTTTCTTTAATTGAATTCTTTACTTAGTTTTATTTTCTTTTCCGTTTTTTCTATTCTATTTATCAAGTTCTTACCAAATTTCATAATACAATCTCCCCCCCCCCCCCCCCTAATTTATAAAAATCAAGATCTTTTCTTGCTCCTCCCACTTTAGTGTCTCAAGAGAAAAAAGGTAAGGATTTGAGGTCGAATCTCTTAAAGAATGTGTCTATAGTTCAACGAGATGTAAGGTAAGAATTTCTTCTTCTTTTTTTTTGAATTTTCTTACTAATTTAGCTCTCTATTATTAAGCTTGATTTACTATGATCTGATTTGATTTGATACTTTATTGCCCATTCCTAGAACCTTTTCTGAATACTAGGCCAATACTATTTTCATAAGTATAAATACATGCTAGTTTCTAGAGGAAAAGAGGACGATAGTCTCTACATGCTTTCACTACTGTTATAGCAAATTCTCTTCATCAAGATAGATTGCTTTCATTACTTTTCCATTTTGACGACTACAATCCAAGATAAAGTGTTTTGTATTCACTAGACACAATCTTGACATGTTCAGTTTTGCTTTATTTGCGAGACGTTATCAAATTTCAGACGTCCTTCTCACTTGTTCGGCTATTGGTGAGTTCTTTAACGATGCATTCAATTTTTATCCATGTTGCACTACTCAAGAGCACAAAGCATTATCCCGAGAAGCACCCGAGTTAGTTCTTTCTCTTCCTTTCATGACTCATTATTCACTTCTCATGTGTTTTCGTGATCAAATTTCAATCCTACAAATCGTAATCTATATTTAATTATTTGTTGTAATCTTAACTTTGCTGTTTTTGAATATGTATGAACCTTATCATATAGATATAGTTAGCTTAAATTGTTCACATATGAATTCACTTAATAAGAGTTTTTGTTTACAAAAAAAAATTATCCGCCACGTACTGTCATATTCAAATCATGTTTAATTAACTAAAAAACGGGCTATAAAATTTAATTTAGGATTAGCACCACTTAGGATTAATAAAATTGTTAACTAACAAAACTTATTGTATCATGCGTGTTAATTTTTTTTTTTTGAAGTTCGGTTAGCGCCCAAGTAGACACCATGACCACATAGGATATCTATTGCTATAGAAAAGCAGCCCAGATGCATGCTTGGGACAATTTTTGAGCGTCATTGTGTTGTCTGAAGTTGTGGGTTTTAAATTTTTAGGCTTGACTCAAGTCGAGAGTTGCATGGGATTGGAATAGGCATGAAGGGTTATTTGCTCTTTGCTCCCGGGCCCTTTATTTCTCCGAAAAACATGCTTAATTAGTACTTACGATTTTTATTTTTTAGGAAGCATGCCTATAGAGATTAATTTTTCTTATCAATAGTCTGAAGAATGCTTAGTTTAATATTAATTTAATTTATTAGATACCACGCCTATAAAACATTCTGTATTTTTATAGCATGTTAATTTAGTTATACGTTTACCTAGAAACCATGTTTTAGGATTATTAATTAACTTTCAACATATTAAGTTAGGTTCGAGCATGTTAATTTAACTTATAGTGTGTCTAATTAATTTTAGCAACTTCTAATCATTTTCCAGCACTTTAAATTTATTTTCCAGCATCTTAAACTTATTTTTCAGCATCTTTTATTAATTTCCAGCTCCTTAAGTTAATTCCTTGTACTTATAATTAATTTTCTGCATATTTAAAATAATTTTCTGCATATGAAAATAATTTTTCTGCACACTTTGATTAATTTTCTGCACTTTTTAATCAATTTTCTGCACTTTAAATAATTTTTGTGCACACTTTGATTAATTCTTTGCACGTTTTAATCAATTTTCTGCACTTTAAATCATTTTTCTGCACACTTTAACTAATCTTCCGCACACTTCAATTAATTTTATGCACATTTAAAATAAATTTTATGCATACTTAAATTAATTTCCAGAATTCTTAATTTAGTATCTAGCACATTAATTAAAATTCTGGCACCTTGGTTAATATGTCTCGTCTAGAAATCATGCCTATAGGTTTTAATCACATAAAATAAATATTTATCTTTTTAAGCATGTTAATCACCTAATTACTTTAATTAATCAAGAGGTTTGTTTGGACCATTACGTGCTATTTGTTCGAGTCTTATGTGTTTTGTGTGATGCGAACCCCAAGTTTAATTAGGCAACCTAAGTTTTTCTTTTGTCTAGACCCAAATTCAAAATAGTAAGTCCAATGCCTCTTGGACATTAAGCTGGGATGGGTAGACATTTTAGAGAACGTTAATTTTATCATTTTCTATAGAACGCTTTTAGGCTTAATAACCAACTAGGTGGGGTAGGTAAAAAGTCGGATATGATGGAAGTTGACCCGAGAAGAATCCGACAATGCAATATGCGACATTGTTATCCGTTAATAGGCCGTGCGCTGATCCAAATAGTATAAAATGAACTCCTTGTCCAAGTTTTTCTAAATCGACTTTTCTTTAGTTTATTTTTGAATGTTTTAATTATTTGGGGTAGTTAGGTTTATTATTTAAGTAAATATTTTTACTGTATAATTGTGTCCATTCTATCTCTTTGCTTATCTGATCCATATTTCATTTGCGTACTTAATGTTTTTATCACTTAATTAGCTATTAATTATGATAAAATAGAAGTTTTATGTCTAAACAGTTAGTCAATATTAAAATAATAAAAATAATTGACCTTTGTTTATCACGTAAATCCCCCACGTAATATATGAGTTTGACCGGGATCCACATTTGTGGACCTCGAAAGGTGCCTAACACCTTCCTTTCGAGGTAACCTGAACCCTTACTCGAATTTCTGATTGACGTAGACTATTAAAATAATTCGTAATTAGTCTAAAGAATGGTGTCTTAACGCATCTTAACTCGTTAGGTGGCGACTCTTCTCTTTTTCCATTTCAAAAAGAGTTGTCACGTCGAATCTTATTTTTCGTGAGAAAAATGGGGCGCGACAATATAAATGCAGGGGGAGATCACAATCAGAGAAGAAGATTCAAATGCATAAATGCAGGGGGAGCTACAAGTATCATCACACTAAAGAAGTTGACTACATGAAAGAACAAGTCAACTAACTCAAAGGGAAGTACACTGAATTAAAAAAGTTTGTCATCATCAAAAAGGGGGAGATTGTTGAAGTATAGTTTTAATGATGACTTTGTCTCTTGTGCAGGATAGCAGCAAAATAAAAAAAAAGGAAAATCAGTGAGACATTGAAGAAGTGAACGAGCACCAGCAAGATAGAAACTTGGATTAAACAAAAGAAAATCATTTAAAGATACAACTTCCAAGGAGCTACCATTCCAAGAAACATTCATTGAAGATGGAATAATAAACATATCATTCAAACAAAACCAAGAAATAAGAATAATGCATTAAAGTCGGCATCAAACTCAAATGTGATATACCAGAATTCAAGAAGACATCTCATTGAAGAAAACAAAATGCAAACTAAAGTCAAGGAGTGACTTTCCCAATATTCTCGAAAAATAAATTAATTACTTTTCCAAGGATCAAAAATCCTTTGGGTTGCTATCTCTTTAAACTTCTCCAAATGGCTAGTTTTCTTCTCTATGTATAGAAGGTCTTGGAGAACCAGCTATCTCAGCCAACTACAAGTCTTTGCTCTATTTTTCACAAATATTGTATTACCTAGTGTTTTACTGTGTAACAAAAAAAGAGAGGAGAGAAAAATATTGTTGGTGAGGTTTTGTATCAAAGAAAAGAAAAGAAAAAAGATTGAGAAGAGAAAAGAAAAAGATTGAGAGAAAAAAGAAAGATTGAAAAGAGAGACATTGAGAGTAGAAGTAGAAACTCTATTCTCAAAGATTGTACCAAACCCAAACATTTGCAAAGACTTAGAAGAGAATGCTCTTGCAATCCAAGGGGACTGGATGTAAGATCTACATTGGATCCCAATCAGTATAAAATATCTGGTGTCATTTACTTTACAACTCTTTACTTTCCAACATTTCTATTTACCATTCTGTGTCTGTCAGTCGACTAACTTCCTTGACCAGTCGACTAAGAAAATGAAAAATGGCAACTCACCCCCTCTTTTACACTTTTAATTGGTATCAGAGCAAGGTCTCACATTAAATTGCTTAACAGCAAGTGAGAAAAGATCATGGCTCAACCATCTGCAATTGCGACACTTTTTCAAGAAGGAACTTCCCAAACAAGACCTCTTTATTTCAATGGCAAACATTTCTCACACTGAAAAATCCTAATGAAAACATTCATACAATCCTATGATGTTAAAGTCTAGAGAGTTATCAATACATGTATAAGTGAGCTCAGAGTCAACTCAATGTATCAATAATTCATGATATCGGTTTCCACTTGGCACCACCAGAATAAATAGTCATATAGTCATTAATATTATCATTTCCAACCCTTCTTTCAGGCATTACTATGATGAATATTCAATTAAATGCTTAGATAAGACCTACAATGTCAAGTCAAGCCCCCACTCAGATGACACCAATAATAGATACGACATTCTAATGCACAGATAAGGCCTATGATGACAAGTCAAGCCCCCACTCGGGCGACAAAATAATAGATAAGGTATTTAATGCTCAAACATGACCGATAACATCAAGTCAAGCCCTCACTCAGGCATCACAATAATATATCCTCTCAATTCAAAATCAATATGAATATAAACCCCCCCTCGGGCACACAATCATAAATAATTACTCAAGTTCATAGTGAAGTTCACATAAGCCCTATATGGGCAGCACAAAATTAAAAACAATCCCACTAACAATATATCGCGAAACCACCCAAACCTAGCATATTCCATCTGATAAGTCTCATCCACTTTTACAAGTCCATTTAGGCTCTAAGTATTCTCTAAAGGTCATTAATCCCCGATCATCACAATAAATCTGCAAAACAAGATTCAAGCTCTAAAATAGGCATTCAATATTAATAATTCAAGATCACTAAGTTATCTATCTACATTCTACGCTAAGGATAATTACAAGCAACAATACTAACTAAGAAAGACAATAATCTAACTACAATCCACCAAAAGACTCTGGTACCCATGGAGATGCTAGTCATTTCACCTAAGCGGGATTCGTAATCTTAAATGAATCACACATACCAACAAACATGCATACAACACATAAACACTTTGGAAAAAGTCAAGGTAGTATAGCTCAATTGCCTTAAAGAAGATCTACAAATCCAAACAATGTCCAAAGCCTCAACCGAAAGCTCGACTCCCTCGAATCATCTCCAAATATGATAAGTCTAATAAAATATAACAACTACAATTCAAAAGAAACCCAACAATACCCATATCGACTATATTAGAGATGGGTCCAACACGGACCCCAAAAATGGGTTCATAAATGAAAGGGATAAAATCAAAATTTTATTTAAGAATAATGTTTCCCATATCAAGAGGACTTTATGGTAGAAAATCCAAGTGAAAATGAGTCAAAAACGAGGTTCAAATCAAAGAAAAACCATTTTAAAGCTTCATCGACAAAAACCTCAAAATCTTATTTAAAATCAAGAATTTGAAGATGAATTTGCAAAGAAATCAATGGAAAATGATAAATACAAGATTAGAAAACTTACCCATGGAAGAAATCTTGAAAACCCCTTTGAAATCGCCCTAATCCGAGCTCTAGAAGTCCAAAAATGGGAAAAATACAATTTAGGGCCGAAATGAGAGTTTTTTAAACTGTCCAGGTCATTTATCTTTGCGAACGCGGGCCCCAAGGTTGCGATCGCTAGGTTACCCGACCCATACCTTCATGAATGTTGGCCTCTAGCTGCGAATGCGAAGAGGAAACTTGACCCGGCCCACGGGCTATACTTCGCGATCGCGGTACCCTTTGTCGCGATCGCGATGAAGGATTTATTTGCCCTTTGCGAACACGACGAGGTGATCGTAAACGCGAAGGGAAGAATGAAAGCATTTCGCCAATGCAACAGAGGAGATCGAGAACGCGAAGAAGGGTGAGCCATGCACGAGAAACTTGTTTCAAAAATTCTCTGAACGGACCCTCGGGATTCATTCGGGACCCCACAGAAATAAACCAATAATGCTGCTAGACTATTTTCGATGTTTCGGACCCAATGGAACCATTGGATTTTCAAAAAGAGATCATTTACAATAAATTAGCCCCCGGAATCCCTTTTGGCCAAATTTAACTAGTTTTCAAACGGAGGGTCGAAATTAAAACAAAGGCTAGGGACCCGAACTAACCACTTTACTAACCCAAAATGGACGTTCTGAATCTAATGAAACTGTCAAAATCATCATCCGAGGCTCGAATCACGAAATATTGACTAAAGTCAAACTAACCCCTTTAAGGATGTTCAAAACCACAAATTCATTTAAAACACTTTCGAACGCATCGGAAACCGTGTCAATCATCCCCAAAAGTCATAAATGAGATAAAGCAACCACGGGGAAGGACAAAATGGTCAAAACACATAAATTTCTAAATTTCAATACGAGGGTCATTACATTTGTATTATTTAAATCTACCCTATTTGTACATTCTTTTTTCAATTCATCTAGATATTTACTTTTAATTAAATTTAGTTTATCACTTATAGTCTTTATTTTATAATTCCAATGATGTCATATTTTAGATTAATTTGTAATTCTTAAATTTTTTAAGTCATTTTGTTACAAAATATAACGTTATGCTTTCTATAATACATGTATAAATAGTTAAAATTTTCTCTATCTCAATTTCAAGATGAATTTAGTATTTATTTATTACTAAATATCAAATACACATAGTTTCGCATTGACCATAACAAGATAATTACAAAGTTTAATACTAAATAAGAAACACAACAAAACAACACCATATGAAGAATAAGCTAAGGGTGTCAACCGGGCCGGGCCGGGTCAACCCGGCTCCGGTTCGGTATTTTTTACCGGGCCTGGGTCGGGTCGGGTCCGGTCTTCACTTTAACTGGGCCGAGCTGGGCCCAACAGTATTTAAAGCCCAAACGGCCCAGCACCGGCCCATTAGTGCATTTTACATGGACCGGGCCGGGCCGGGTCCCGACTAAAAAAAAATTTTGAACTTTGATTGTTTTTTAATATAATACTACTTAGAATACGACTTTAAAGAACATACATATATATGTACATTCAATATATACTACTTTAAAAAATATACATACATATATACATTCAATATATACTACTTTAAAGAACATACAGTCATACAAAAGAATACACATTCAATATATACTATTTTAAAGAATATACATACATATATACATTCAATATATACTACTTTAAAGAATATACATACATATATATACTATTTTAAAGAATATACATACATATATATACTATTTTAAAGAATATACATACATATATATACTATTTTAAAGAATATACATACATATATACATTCAATATATACTACTTTAAAGAACATACATGTGTATGTACATTCAATAGATACTACTTTAAAGAATATACATACATATATATACTATTTTAAAGAATATACATACATATATATACTATTTTAAAGAATATACATACATATATACATTTAATATATACTATTTTAAAGAATATACATACATATATATACTATTTCAAAGAGTATACATACATATATATACTATTTTAAAGAATATACATACATATATACATTCAATATAACTACTTTAAAGAACATACATATGTATGTACATTCAATATATACTACTTTAAAGAATATACATACATATATATACTATTTTAAAGAATATACATACATATATATACTATTTTAAAGAATATACATACATATATATACTATTTTAAAGAATATACATACATATATACATTCAATATATACTACTTTAAAGAACATACATATGTATGTACATTCAATATATACTATTTTAAAGAATATACATACATATATATACTATTTTAAAGAATATACATACATATATACATTCAATATATACTACTTTAAAGAACATACATGTGTATGTACATTCAATATATACTACTTTAAAGAATATACATACATATATATACCATTTTAAAGAATATACATACATATATACATTTAATATATACTATTTTAAAGAATATGCATACATATATATACTATTTTAAAGAATATATATACATATATATACTATTTTAAAGAATATACATACATATATACATTCAATATATACTACTTTAAAGAACATACATATGTATGTACATTCAATATATACTACTTTAAAGAATATACATACATATATATACTATTTTAAAGAATATACATACATATATATACTATTTTAAAGAATATACATACATATATACAATATTCAACAACATATACTTTTATACTATTATATTAATAGTATTGAATTCATACAAGATATTCAATTTAAATTTTAAATGAAAAAAATATATAAAGAGTAAATGAATTTAATATTTGATTGATTGCAAAATGTTTGAAAACTTACAAGTTACAAGGTTGCAATTACATTTCACTAATTTCACAAAGTTAAATTGAAAAAATGAAAATTCAATTTATTAATTGTAAATTCTACAAATTTTTCATCATTTTTTCCAATTCACGCCTGTTAACATTAATGGGAATTGGCTGTGGATTGTCAAAATCAATGGCACTAAAGCCAAGCATTGGACTTGATTGTGCTGAATTCTCTCTTGAAGTCATTATTTCTTCAAGATCTTCTTCGTCTTCCGGCTCCACGAACATTCCTTGATTTCTTCGTTCTGCTCTAATCCAGTCTCTAAGGAAAACTAAAACATTCATGGCATTGCCTCCCAATGTGTGTCGGTTGTCTCCAATCTGCTGCCGTCCTTGACTAAAAGCGCTCTCTGATGCAACGGTTGACATTGGAACATTCAATATATCTCTAGCTAACATTGAAAGTACAGGATATTGTCTTTCATTATTCTTCCACCATTCCAGCGTGTTGATTCTACCTCTAGGATCCTCTGTAGGCTGCATAAGATAATACTTAAGCTCTTCCCGACTTACGGTTCTATGCGATGAAGGCTGCAATCTATTCCAAACAGATAGATCAGAAACACAATAAGCAGGCATATTATGTGCCTGTCTTTTAGAAGATGATGGTTCCTCAGAAGGATGGGGAGCGGGGGTCGGTGTAATGTGTGACGGTAAAGCATTGTCAAGTAAATCAGCATAATGATTGTATAATGTGTCCATGTAACTATTCACATCAGACATAGCCGTAAACAAAGAAGGTTCTTCATTAGCTTTTACTCCTAAAGCAGAATAAATAAGAGAAGTAAATTCGGACATAGTATTATATTTCATACATGGATTTATTATAGCACCAACTAAGAAAATAGGGGGAAGCGAAAAAAAATATTTTTTAAATTTATCAATCATTACCTCAATAGCATATTTATAACCTGGTTTAGACTTATACTCGTTAAGCAATAAAGAAATGTCGGCTAAATAAGCTAAAATATTACAAACAGTAGGATAATAAGCTCCAGAAAATTCAACTGTAGCTAGATAAAACTTTTGCAAAAAATTAACAATATCATCAATTTCAGCCCAGTCTGAATTTTGTAACATACAATCGGGAAAATCACTAGCAAATTGGTTAAAAGTCATAGTAATAGGAACTTTATAAATATTGCAAGTATTTAAGAAATCATACGTAGAAGTCCATCTAACATCTATTTCTTCAGGCATTAATCTCGGTCTAAGTCCATTTTCCTGACATTTTCTTTTAAATTCAGTAAGTCTAATTTTTCTATTATTTCCTTGAATAAAGCCAACTGCAAGTCTAACTTTTTCAATAGCAGGCTCAAAAAAAGCAAGACCATCCTTTACAATTAAATTATATATATGGCAAGCACACTTAACATGAAATATTTCGGATAACGGTGGAGAAAGTTCAGTTTTTAACAACTCAATAGCAGCGTTGTTGTTAGATGCATTATCAAAAGATATACATAAAACTTTGCGGTCAATACCATAATATCTTGCAACTTTTGTAATAGATTCAGAAATAAATTTTTCAGTGTGTCTACGGTCTTCATCATACAAAAATGCTAAAATACGTTTTTGCATAACAAAATTACTATCTACCCAATGACAAGTAATTGTTAAATAATCATTTTTATTAATAGCACGACCAAGATCAGAAGTTAAAGCAACTCTACATGAAAGATTTTTTAATAATGCAGATAAATAGTAAACATATTGTGCATGGAGTCTAAAAATATCGGACCGACAAGTACTTCTAGGAATACCCTTAAACATAGGATTATAAATTGCCTGAATATAATGAATAAAAGCATCAGAACAAGCAAAAGAGAAAGGCAAACAACCCACAGCTATCATTTTGGCTATTTCTTCACGATCCTTCATTTTATTATAATTCTTAACTAATAGACCGGTTTTTGGGTTCAATCTAGTTTGACTTGGGCCCCCAACTGTCTCACCACCAGTTACCTGAGCTAGCTCTATTGGGTGGATATCCTTCAAATGTCTCGACAACTGACCCGTACCTCCTTTATTACCCCCGGTCTTATGCTCATATTTTATCTGACAAAGATCGCATTCAACCTGAGTGGTTCCTTCTATTCGGGTATAAAAATTCCACACAACACTAGTTTTTTTATGAGATCTTACAGGGGGCCGGGGAGGAAGATTAACTGATTCAGATTGAACATTAACATTACCAGATTCGGGTGTAACATCAACATCATCATCATCATTTTCATCTAAATCAACAGAGTCTACTTCATTCTCTTCTTCTATACCATAATTTTCTTGAGCCTCAAAATAATTCATACCGTGAGCACCTACACGTATTTCATTCTCAAATGGTTCGCTAATTGGTACCGGAGACACACGAGTATATCGAGCATTTGAACTACCTCTACCGGAACCAATTTGTTTCTTACTACCACTACCACTACCACTTTCGGGACAAAAATTTCTAACACTTTTACCGACTTTCCTTAATTGATCCATATTACCAATTAAACTAACAATTATTCAAAAAACACAAAAAAAATCCAAATAAATATTCAACAAATAATACACTAATTAAAAATTAAAAGTAAGAGATGGAACGATAATACCAAATTTTTGAAGTACTCGAAAGTTGGTCAATTGAGTACTTTTGGAAACTTCAACGTAGTATTTGTAATTGCAAAATAATAAAATATATAGAACACTTTATGAGATAATTTTAGCAAATTTGAGAGAGAATAAGAGAATGAGAATTGAGATTGTAGGAAATATTTTTTGAAATGGCATGTATTTATAGGAAAAAAAAAAGCCTAAAAAGGCTGTTTGCCCGTTGGGCCAACGGCATTATAGCCGTTGGGCCTCAACGGACCAAAACAGCCTTTGTAGGCTGGGGCCCAACGGCCCAGTCATTTTTTTAAAAATAAAAAATAAAAAAAAATTACCGGGCCGGGGCACCGGTGGACCCGATCCGATTTTCTAACTGGGCCGATCCACCGGTTTCAATACCGTGTCCGGCCCAGCCCCCTAAAAACCCGCCAGGCCCATTACCCATACCGGGTCCGATCCGGTCGATAAATAGGCCGATCTAAATGAGCCGGTACCGGGTTGACCCGGCCCAGTTGACACCCTTAGAATAAGCTAATGTAAATAATAAAAAGAAAAAGAAAGAACTATACCTTTTTTTTTTTCTTTGTAAAATTTGTACTTTCCATTGTATCATACCAAAATAAAATATAAGAAATCAAAAAACCTATCAATTTTAACCACTAATAAATAACACCGGACCCCTAATGATCAATTCTCAAAATAACCAAAGAATCGATATCAAATTAAAGAGCTCGCAACTTTGGTAAATGATTTTGTCGTTTCAGAAACATGTTTAGCCTATCCACCGGGCAACTTCTTGAGTCAATTCTCAGTTATATGTTAATAAAATTGTTCATGACCTCTGTTGCGTTGATAGAAATCCTAATATCATGATGCACTTGTTTAAGCAATTTAAATATATTAATTTTCTACTTCTTAAAATTTATAAACTTTAAATCTGGCTCCACCTCTATATAAAATTAGCCAACAATATAATTGGCAAGCGGTTAAGCTTGTTTTCTTTCTGGTACAATTCCACGACTTCCAAAATTTTGTAGATGTGTGCAAGTGCACCATGATTGATACATAATATTATCTCCAAGATCACCACCAATAATGGGAGGTTCTGAAAAATCAAAAGGAGACATCAGAGTTGTATAATCCAAAAAATATGAGTACGTGAATATTTGATATTTTAACATGTAATGAAAAGCATTGTTAATATTTCTCGAATTTGAAAACTCAACATAATGTAGTTGGGATGAAATTAGTGACCAATGACCACATAACAAAAAACAAACAGTGAATTGCTATGTTTGATCTCATATTATTTTGAAGCCTGATATTAAAAGGAAAAAAAAAAATGAACAACAAAGAATGTCAATCACCTGTATCATATAACTAGTTTAGTACACGTGCGTGACGCATGTATTTGCTTATTCAATCAAATGAAAAGTTCGACAAATTTATATAATAAACTTTATCAAAAATAAATTGCAAATCATAAAACAAATAAACAGAAGTGATTTTATTTATCAAGATTATATTGTGGGTATACTTTTGTAGTATTCTATTTATTCTTCTTTCCTAAAAAATTTTCGTGACTCGAGAACATAGGATAATTTGGACCTTCCTGTGATGTATTTGATTGTCAAGAATGTCGAATATTATTTTGATATATTGAGTTGGTCTCGAGGAAGATCACCATTTCACACTACATTCATTCCGGACTAAACAAAAATTAATGTTAATCATGAATCTGAATGAATTTTACCAAGTGTACGATTTTGAATTTTTAATAATTCACAATATATAGAATTTTTTGATAGAAAACAAATAATAAATTAATTGTTATTACAATGCTGCAAATATATTAATTTCTCTAAAATTTCAAATATTAGTTTTTACCAAATTTACATAGTAGTATAATTTTAGATTAATTTTTTTTAAAAAATTGACAGTATTTTACACAGGCACAACAAGTATTTTATTTATTCGGGACAATGTAAGTTACAAAATAACTAAAAGAGTTTCGAAAAATGACTGCAAAATACTTAAAAGTAATCAAAACATCTCAACAACAACAACAATAATAATAACATATTCAGTATAATCTCACAAGTCGAGTTTAGAAAAGATAAGGTGTACGCAGACATTACCCAAGAAACAATAATCAATGTCAATTTCAAAGATCACCAAGTTAGTTTTTTCTAAGATAACAGTTTTTTATCACACTATGGAGCTATCAGACACACGCAAAGAGCTTGTTACTCCACCTACTACTTTCAAATCTACACAAAAGATCCTAATTCACCAAGACACACATCTTCTTAAAACATAATTAGCTATTGAAACTTCCCACAAAATTTATGACCACCAAGACATCACGCTTAATATAATGCATAATAAAATTGTGAATTGAGCTATTTACAAATCCTAACTAATAACAAATTGAGACTATTTACAAATCCTAACTAATCAAAAATTGAGACTAACACATAGAAAATATTCATAATCTAGAAACATATGCAAAAATTAGATATGAGTTAGAAGTAAAAAGATGCTTAAATATATTTTAAGCTCGTGAATGAAATCACTGTAATTAAGAAATCAATGTTAAGTGTCCCGTATTAAGAAAATATTATGAGAAAGGAATACGATAGTGAAGACAACATGTCAATTAGTAAGGAAAGCAGTACTTAACATTTAGTGAAAAGAAATAATACATAACATTCAGAGAAAAGAAATAATAACAATAGTAAAAAAAAAATATGGTAACCGAAACACAACAGATAACAAATGGTAATAGATATCAAAAGAAAGAAAATACAAGTATAAATAAAGAAAATATAACCTAGTCCTAAACCTAAATTGACTTTTAAATCTAAATAAAGAAAATACAATGTAGATCCTAATTTATGACTTTTGACTTTGTATTCGACTATGTAATATACATAGTACAATGATAGTACAAGTCTTAAGGTTAACAGGGTGAAAGTACCCGACAACACCTAAAGATAAAGTCGTTGGACTCCTCTCAATTGCATGGAGTTCGAACTTTTAAAACAAATTATAAAACAATTAAAAATAGACATCTATGGACTATACAACAAACAGAAAAATTACAAAGCAAAAATGGAAGTGATAATTTTATGAAAATTAAAAGCAATAATTTTTATTTTTTTTGAAAAACTTTCTGATTTTGTCTATTGCATGGTCTTTTAATGAAGGGCAAAAAGTTTAAACAATATTTATAAGGACCTTCACACTTTTAATTCAATCAATAATATATATATAATTAAATTATTTAAAAATAGCAAATGACATTGAAATAAAGGTTTTATCTATTTAAAATAAAATGTTATAGCTATTAAATATTTGCTTATTTGTAAGATATAACAGAAAAATTACAAAGCAAAAATGGAAGTGATAATTTTATGAAAATTAAAAGCAATAATTTTTATTTTTTTTGAAAAACTTTCTGATTTTGTCTATTGAATGGTCTTTTAATGAAGAGCAAAAAGTTTAAACAATATTTATAAGGACCTTCACACTTTTAATTCAATCAATAATATATATATATATAATTAAATTATTTAAAAATAGCAAATGACATTGAAATAAAGGTTTTATCTATTTAAAATAAAATGTTATAGCTATTAAATATTTGCTTATTTGTAAGATATAAGAACTTGTAATATTTAATACTTTAAAATTTATAACACATTTGTTTCTTAAATCATTCCTTATTGAACTGTATTAAAAGTCTTAACATTTAAAACTTTAAAATCAATTATATTTTTGTTAACTTATAACAATACGATTGTACAAAAAAAAAAGGATTTTATAAACCAGTAAAGATTTAAGTTTAGACTCCTATATAATTTGTAATAAGGACTATTCTATAGTTCTATTATAGGACTGAAATTCCTCTCCCTCCCCCCCCCCCCCCCCCAAAATAAAATAAAAAAAAAAAGCCACAACAGTAAACAACGAATTTTTTTTTTTCTCTGGAGAAAGTAACCCACCCGACAAAACACATAAAAAAAAATATTACCATAAATTTAGGAATTCAATTGTAAGCAGAAAGCCTTCTCCGTTTATTTTTTTTATATTATATATTTATTACAGTCAATATTCAATATTATAAAAATAATGGTATAATTATTTAAGGGATAAAGTGAAAAAACGATTTTGTTAGTTCTCAAAGTATTGATATGGAGCAATTAGCGTCCACACAAAATCTTAAGATGTTTTTGTTCGTCTATTATAACCCCCGTAAAAATCAATAAAAATCATTTTTAATTATGTAATTTGTATCTTAAAAGTTATCAACTAAAAAGAAATTAGAAAAAAAAAAACAGAAAAAAGACTAACGAAGAAGTAGAAAGAAGTCACATGATTTTCACGTAATATTATTTAAATTGAATTTGATGAATTTTTTGTCCTATAAAGTAAACTTTTAATCTATCTATCTATATCTATCTATATCTATCTATATCTATATCTATACTATATTAAAAGTGTGAAGGTCCTTATAAATGTTGTTTGAACTATTTGTCCTTCATTAAAAGAATCTGCAATAGACAAAATCGTCTTTTTACTATTTTCTTTAATTTATTATTCAATTAAATTAAGAATTCCTAAAATATATGGAAAGAAATTAAACACTCCTAAAATATATCGAAAAACCCTGATAAAATAAAAACTCCTAATATTTAAAAGAAGAATAAGTAGAATATTACGAATAAAATTGTAGTACACGTTAAAGAAAAAGAGGAAGAAATAGATGTTTGTGCACGCCAAAAACAAGAAGAAGGAGAACTTAATATTTAATATTATAATATTTAAGAAAAGGAAAACTTAATGAATAGAATAAAATTTTTATTTATTTTTCCTACGCATGTGTTTTAGGATTTACTAACATATATTAGTTGATTTTGATTATTTAATTTAGTTAATATTCAAAACTTCTAAATCAATTAAAATTTAGCCTTGTATAAATTTTTTTTACAATTCGATTTCAATAATATCTTGGATCAAAATTTATAAGAAAGAGACGTACTTATATTTTTCTTTTTCTTCTTATTTTAGTTTTGATTCAAACCTTCTTCTTGTTTTCATTATCATCATCCTTTTTGTTTTTATTTATTTCTTTTAGTTCATAGCTTTAAAGGTTATATTTGAAGAATAAATAATCAACAATTGCCAATAAAAATTCTTTTTGATTTATGAATCATGTTCTTTGTAATATCGTAGCTTTTATGTGCAATTTAGATCTAATATTGTTGCATGCCAGTAGTATATTTGTTTCAGAAGTTTGTGATTCTTTTCTATACAGGTGCATAAGATAGGAGTGTATGGAGGTCACGGATTAAGGTAGAAAGTTAAATCTTTTTGATTTATGAATCATATTATATTTTTTTGTAATGTTGTAGCTTTTATGTGCAATTTAGTTCTAACGTTGTTGCATGCCCGTAGTATATTTGATTTAATAAAGTAGAAAAGCTTGCAGATTTGTCAATGCCAAGCTTTTATTTCTTTTAATTAATAATAATTTTATGTCGATAATATATACGTTAATCCCACTCCAAATCTAATTCCAGTTGTAAATTTGAGTTAAGAGTTATGATAATTGTGATCAATTGTGATCACATTGATCGAGGTGTAGCAACCAGAAGTCAATAAGAAACGGCTCAAGGATAAGATTGTTGATAATTTAAGAGTTGTATATAAGCAATAAGCATCATAGCCTCATTGCTTAGTTTTCGCTCTTTGTCAATTGCGTAATGTGTAGTATAAGATCTTATAATGAGAAAATCATCTCGATGTCTAGAGAGAAAACTTAACAATATATAATTATGTTAAATTTACATATGAGGTAACCACATGCAAGTACAATGTATTGAGCTATTCCAACCATTATAATAACTGATAAGGGATATTCGTGCAATGCACGTACATAGAAACTAGTTAATTTAAAAGTGCTAGTAAATATTAGGTTTCTTATCTAGTCCAAATAAAGACAAATTAATTAAATATCTATTTAGTTGACTCCAAAATCCTAAATATTAGGAGATGATTAAATGACTATTTTGTTTAATGTGAAAATATTTTTTAAAAGTGTACCTACTAAACTGCTTTTGCTTTATTACATAGTAATAATATCTTTCCACACAATTTTTTTTAATGAAAATAAATTTATGCATCTTAAGATATAGTTTTGTTAACTTAAAAGTAATTTCAAAATTTTAATATCAATTCATCCCAACAATTTAAATATTTAATAATAGTGAGTTTGTATTTGCCGTAAACTAACCTAACCAAGATATATACCAAATCAGATTTGCACGTGTGTGTCTTACGTCAATCAATAAAACTATATACAAAAGAAGAAAATTAGTTTTAAAAATAGCAATTGATATTAAAATGGATGTTATATCTATCTAAATGATAAGAATTTCATATAGGAACGTTAAAAAAACGTCAACCTCTTTCTGTAACATTTTAAACTCTTTTATTTATTTATTTTGTTTACCATAATTTAAGATTTATATAAGGTAAAAGTATCAATTTTAAAGTCTATAATGTTGGGACTTTTATAACATATTTGGCAAAACTTATTTTTTCTTTAAAATGCTTATTTCGTTGTTTTTTTTTTAGGAATACACAAAATGGGAAAAACGAACTTATAATTAGTACTCAAGCAATTCAACAGGATTAAGGTATGAAATTAAGAATTAATTTATGAACAATCATTACAGCCAACTGAAACATTCTGCCAAAATTTTTTAATTAAGAATTAATTTATGAACAATCATTACAGCCAACTGAAACATTCTGCCAAAAAAATAAAAAAGGAAAACATGTGTTGGAGTGGTAAGAACTCATACAACACTTTACCTCTCATGTGGGACTTCCTGCCGCGAAGAAAATGTGAAAATTAAATCAAAAAATTACCTTAGAGATTAATAACAAAAGCTACTTACAAACATCAAAAGGACGATTTGTTATTTATGATCAATAAAATCAACGTAATAAAAAAAGAAATTTGAAACATAGAAACGACAAATGTCCGGAAGATGACGATAAATATGAAATGCATAGACAATCCATAGACCCTACTTACATGATTCGAGCAATTCCAAGCAATGCATCAGAACATCTGTTGTGCACTTCTTGTACAAATTAAAGTGTTGTCCACACACGGAGCAATGGCTGGATTCAGAGGCTTCACTGTTGGACCTGTAAACAACAGACATGCTTATATTCCAATTAATCGTGTTACTGAGTCTACAAATACCGTGAACATTACAGGCAGGATGTGGGCACGACTTCTTGCCTCTACTAATCAACCAAGTATTGTTCATTATTGTCAAACTGTTAGAGATTGGATCTTGTAAGCAAAAATAACAGCCGACAAACTTTCAATTAGAAATCGTCTATGAAGAGTATTATACTATAGTTTCTTATCCTATATCTTCAAGAACAAATTAAAGATAAAGAAAGTTTACCTCAAATCACAAGCAAATTTATCTCTGCAATCATTAACATTATCAAAATTTCATGTTAAAGAATGTGGAATACTACCTTCTCTAACAAATGGAGAGGTTGAGAGGAGGACTGTCTCCCAACTTTTGACACTTATGGATGCACTTAAGCTACGTCCCCATGAAATTGTTGTGAGAGCCACTAATCGCCCCAATAGTATTGACCCAAAAAATAAGTGCTTAATTGTCGATAGAGCCATGATCCTTTGTAAAAATCTTTAAACTTAATAGAACTTAAAATTTATTGATTTAACAAAAAATACTGATACATCTTTTCGGGATTCAAGAACTTGACTTCACACCCTTCTAAAGTTCTGCATAAGACATTCACACAGAAAAATAATATTAATTGTTATTGTTACAAAATAAAGAAACAAATAAAGTGTCTTGTGTGTTTTTTCCAAACTTTACTATTTCTTTTTCGATTCCAAACAACACACATGTCTTCATCCTTCAAGTTTGCCTAATATTAAACGAACTATTAGTTTTCAATACTATTAGTTTTCTGAAATCTTGCTTCATTAAGATTTGACTTGTTTCATCGTCATAGAGGGTCACATAAGCTGGGGAGCGAGAGCAAGCTGGAGGGGAAAGCATGATATCCAGTGGTGTAATTCCGAAATTGAGGTAGTGATACAAGCCGAATCGGCCCCACTCTTTCGAGATCTATGCGTCATGGACAACACCTAAGGATCCAAGACTTGATCATCCTAGGGAAGCAAGTATGCGTTTGGATGATAGCTTTGTTGGGTTCTAAGTGTATTGTGAATGGAAAATGGAGGGAAGAAAAATAGAGGGAAAGTGAAAGAGTAATATTTCACTTTAAGAAAGTTAAGTTCTCCCACATTGGTGGGAGAAAGAAACTTCTTAGAGTTTATATTGGAACACTCCCATTCATATGGATAGTGAGGCAAGAACAAGACATGCCTCGCGTCGTCGTCGTCGTCGCTCGCTCGGCTCGGCTTCGTCTTCGGTCCAAAAATTCGATACGAAAATATTCTCCATTTGTGGATGCACATGACAAGTGCGGACACATGTCACAACGCACCTCGAAGGGACGTGACCCTTCGAGACACTGTTTCAAAGAAGGAACGTGACCTGCGCGCGCAGGTCGACATCTGCGGACGCAAATGACCCGGCACAGGTCAAGACGGACTTTCTGTTTTGTGCCAAACTGGCACCTGCGGGCGCAGGTGGTCCCGACGGTCCGATATAGTGCATTCGTTTGAGAACCATTGCTTCCTTTCTGAAGCATCACCTTTGGTTATAAATACTTGAATTTTTCTCAGGTATAGTGACGGAATTTTGAAGGTAAAAACATCTTCTTATTCATAAAAAACTCAAGTGTGATTTACGAATCGTTGAGTGCGTTCGCTGTTCGACAGAGTTTGAGGTACCGTCATTCTGTCGAAGTGATTCATTTTATCCTGGGAAGATATATTCCAGAACCTCGGGTACTTGAGGGGAATAATTTTCTTAAGGACACACCGTGAATTCGGTGGACTTGAATCTTCATTTTTTATCTCTTTCTAAACGTTGGTTTTGCTATTTTCCAGAAAAATAGTTTGAACTTTATTTTGTTGATGTTCATAAGTTGGGTTGAACTTATATTGAA